>CM065054.1:85099027-85719411 GCA_032883995.1 Coronaproctus castanopsis | reverse complement strand
ATATATTATATATATATATATATATATATATATATATATATATATATATATATATATATATATATATATATATATATATAGTTATAAGTCTCTATATGAAGGTTTCTTAGTGCATTCGGATATAGCTAAAACAAGTACACTGGATTTTAAGCCAATTTTTTATTCATTATTTTTTGTATTTGCATGAAAAATATTTAATACACCAGTTCTAGGTTTTTCGATGCAATTGAAGGTGCTTTAAGAGTTTTGAAAATTATTTCAACTTATTCCGATATTAAAAACAGATAAGCTTATATCACACACACACACACACACAAGAAAAATAATAATGTAATGGTAATTCATAGGTTGAACCGGAATATGTAAATTTAAATATGTAGAATCAGAAATACAGACTATTCAGAGATGATTCAGAACATTATATCGTATTTAATTCTGTTTGCATAGAATTTCGATATAGCCATAATAATCGTCGATGAATATTTTCATATTAGCGTTATATTTAAACTACATTATGAAAAAAAAATAATAATTTAAATATTTTTTACAAAAACGATACAAAAAATAAAATGTAAAAATGTAAAAAATGTAAAACGCGTATATTTGGCATTATATAAAAAAGTTATAATAATATTTAATAAATGTACCGGAACAAATGCCCTCTCCATTTACGAATAAACTGGTAAATAATAAATATACAAGATGAAAATAGTATCGATGGTCAGACAAAAAACCATCACAAATGAAAAGCGGTAATTTAAAAAATAATAAGTTTAATTATATAACGAATATGTTCATTTATAAGTAATGGAAACGAAAGCAAATTACAACGTTATGAGAATAATACATTATGTTTAATGCGTCGATGCTTATACTTAGTATATCTAATACTTAGTTCCATATGGGATCGTAATTTACTATTGCTGGAAGTAAATTATTACGGTGCACACTACAATTGAAAAAAAATTTTTGCGATAGTTTGAGGATATAGTCTTTTACATATGGTATCTGCAGAGCACTATGCATATATGAAATTTTAGTATATACGTGGACATTGAGGATACACCTATAAGACATCGATTTTGGACTAATTGCAGTCTATTAAAACTAGCATTTGAGACTGAAGACCAAACTGGACAAGAATGGTGGAATATAATATAGGCGGAAAAAGTAGGGAAAATTATATAATATATGAAATTTTGTTATAAATAAAATTAATCGTAATAAATTGAGCACGTACCGAATATTTCGCATTGTGTTTACAATTAACATGAAAAAACGAAGCAACATATGAAATAGTCTATTAAAACAAGCAGGTGTACATTATTGACACTTTTATTAAAATTACATTTTTAAAAAAATTGTAATTATTTTTAAAAGAATTTTAGACGATTTAAATATTATCACGCAATTTGAAAAAGACACACACTAATCTTTTAATTAAAAGTTTCCGAATAGGTCAAAACCGACGGAACAATTTTTTTTTATTATTATTTTTTTTTTTATTTCGAAAAACCAACAAGCGTTATATATAATTATATAGATGTATATTTATATGCACTGAAAAGTGATTTTAACACCGTTTAGGATTGTTTTCATCGCGAACATCCGAATATTCATCGAATTTAATCTGAATATCAGTTTAATCCGATTATAAAATTCATCTGAATATATTTACATTGTGCTAATTATAACTATATGTACGTCCGCATCGTTGCTGGAATTATTTGTATCGCCGTTATTTGTTCTCTATATCATATTTGAAATCGGTATGTATTTATGCACGGATATTTTTGTATCAGGTCATGCATGCGCGTATTCGCTGTTTCACATAATCTTGGAATAGCCACGTTGTAAGTTCGTAATGAATAACAAGTAAGGCGTTACATACAGATAAGATATATAGACATTGAACATCGTTAAATTTGGAAGCAACGAAATTAATGAAAGTAACAAAATAACGAATTTTACTTATTAACAGTAACGGGCACATATATTGATCGGTTATTCTTTTTCCACGAATAATCTCGTCTAAACTAGATGTTGTAATCTCTTATTGCAGAAGTGCGATTATATATGCGTTTGTATGCTGTAATACTAAGTAGAATTAAAGTAACTGCGTGCAAACAAACACACAATGAAAATGTACATTTTTTCCTTTTTTTTCTTTTTTTTTTTCTAGTAAACGCTTAAGAGTTTTCTTTCACATCGACAGCGACCAAATGATCTAGCTTTGACAGAGTGATTAATTCGTTTGCGTTTATATCGGGTCGAAGAGACCACGCCGCTCAAGCTGGTCAACAGCGTTGGTGATTATTGAGATAAATATTAAAATTATGGCGCATTTTCAATATACTCAGGGAAGGTCAGTTTTTTGATTTTTTGCCCAGTTTAAGCGAACTGTTCTGATTATATAATGAAACTATATAATTTACGCGCATCCGAGCAACAATAAGTTTTTCAAGTTCGATTGGTAGTGTATTTGTCAATAGAAGTACGGACAGAAAGCTATCTCTGATTTTCGTATTTAGGGCAGGGCCGGATCTTCGATATTATATTCAATATTACATACCTCGCAAACTTCACTTCTGATGATCGATCCCTAACTCGACAAGATGACTAGGTGTACAGTTTTATGGCCACTTCTTAATACGATAAATACAGAGAAAAAATATTTATGGATTGAAATTTTACCCAGGGCTCTTTTGGAATTGTCTTTTTGAATGGTAGCATATTTTTTCATTTTTACCCTTTAACAAGCTTCGCATTCGAAATATGATTGACAAGAACGGTAAAACCGTTTCATTAAGCTCTGGTATTAACTGTTGTCCTCCATTGTATTTTAACATACTTCTCAATGACTGAATTTAGAATTTCTACGGACTCGGTAATGGGGGACCCACTTAAATTTCACATTAGTTCCACGCTTGTGAAAGAGCACTCAGAGAGCCAGCGAGTATTAGGATATATTTTTTATATACGATCTAATCGAAGAAACATCCTAGTAATACGGCATGTATATTTCTATAAAAAATGATGAGCTTGTATATGTAGAACAACTTAAAGATGTTTTGTAGTAAAAACCAGTTGATGTATACCGCTTTTTTGTTCGATAGAGTCATCAGTGTATATAATTTCATAGGCGTTGTACTTCTCCAATACTGATTCGATAATGGACGCATCTCGGTTTACTCCGACAAAGGTCTAGCTCAAGCTTCCATTATTATACACTCTTTATACGAGAAATCGATAGAACAAATTCGAAGTAAATCGACAGTGACGCTTCAGCATGAAGATGATCTGACGACAAATGGAGCAGCCGCTTTATAGACGTTACAGGTGAAAAATTGCACTAGCATCTGACAAGAACTCGTACGATTTCCTAACAGTTGCGTCGATGACCAACCCATCTCTATCAGTTAATCGTAGAGAGTTTATCAGCGTATGTTTTAAATAGTTTGCGCGGAATTAAAAAATAAAATTATTTTTCAAAAAATTTAGCGGTTTTATTAATGTTAAATCACCGACTAACCTATGTTCGCTGATCACTTCCCCGACAATAACATGTAAATCGATTAGCGATCGCGCAAGCTGGAAATTTAGAAGAAACTTTATAAACCGGGGGGGGGCAAGGAGTAAAATAAATTTCTTCTACTGTTTATTAACAAGACGATTTAATTTACAGATTACACTTTTATAAAGTACGAAACCGCTCTCTAAAAGAAATCCCCCCAAACATTAGATTAAATTTTGGCCAGTTTGTTGATGTCATGAGGCTATTGACCGAGCTGCCAGAGAGGCGTCTTTGCTTCCACACATTTCCGCTCGCCTCTCTCTCTCTCTATAGTGACGTTAAAGCTTTCCTGAAATCTCTCGTAACTAAATCTTGGTGTCGTGCATGGAAGTCTAATGAACAAAATCACCTCCTTTTAATCAAACCTAATCCACTATCCCAACTGCCGTTTCCTTTCCAAACGAGAAAGAAAAATGTTATCCTTACAAGACTCCGTATATCCCACTCAAACCTTACCCATTCCTATCTTCTTCATGGCACAGACCCGCCACTCTGTCCCTTTTGCCAAATGTGTCTCAACTGCTCATACCCCACATACTAACATCCTGTCATGCTCTCACAACATTAAGAATCCAGCACAGCCTTCCTCCTTCTTTACCTCAACTTTTATCCGAATCTACTGACCATATTCATAATGTGTTCCTGTTCCTGGATTCACTGAGCCTCTTAAATCAGATCTAGGACCACAGTAAGCCTGTGTGGGCGCATATGGCCGGTTAGTGCAGCCGGCGCCCGTATAAAAATAATAATAATAGTTTTTATTTATTATTTATTTATTTTTATTTATGTACACTTGAAAATACAGTCAAAAATCTTTATGTTTCTTAATAGAAAATTTAGTATTTCAACTATTTTTTTTTTTTTTTTTTTTTTTTTTATTGTTTATTCCAAAAGTAATGCGATTTTGTAACCCATTGGTGTAACTTATTAGACAAAAATAACATCTTAGCTCGTATACGTTATATAATACATAACGAACAAAAACTATATTCCCACGATCAATCCTATTTTAACTTTGTATACAAACTCCACGTTGAGACCTCTCTAAGAAAAAGGAGAGACAGAGAAAAAAGAAAAATAAATATATGCAGCTCGTTCGAACAGATGTTCTCCTAGTGCTTCTTGCCCGAAGATTTAGCTCCCTAACTTTTTTTTATCCGTAATCTTCTGCTTGCTATAAGCTCTTCATATAATAATTCCTTTTTTATTTCCCTGTATCATGGAATTATATATTTATATATGTGCAAAATTTCTAAGCACGCTTAAATATAGTGTAGTCATTTAGTCATTGATAATTTAAAAATCGGTTACATACTAGAGAATTATGTAAAAATGTATGAACGTCAATAGTGAAATTTATCAATTTACAAGTTATTAATATAATAATAATAATTATTATTATTATTAATATTATTATTATTATTCGCTATAGGCAACACCTTTTCATACCGAACATCGTGTTTCATATTTACTCATATTTAAACGATCGTATACATTTTCGAACGTAATTTTCCCTTGTATTATATTTGTAACAAAATTTTTATTACGTCTTATTACATGTCCTAAAAAATAGTTTTAATTTTCGTTCGTTACGATTTATTAAACTACTTTTTTTTTTCGTCGTTTTGTTTTCATTTATTTCCGAAACGTCTTCGTTATTGCGAGATTCGACGCGCTGTTTTAACGACTGCAGTTAAGCGCACGTCATCTGCAAAGCGGACGTTTATACTCTAATCCAGTGTTTCCCAAACTTTTTTTTTTTTTTTTTTAATTTAAGCGAGACACAGATTTATATTATCGTATTTCTCCCGACGCACTAAACTAAATTGCTGAGGTAAAAAAAACATTCTCATTAATTTTTACATATTAAACTTCAAAATAAAACATCCGTATGTAAATGCAACATGTTTCTTAGCATGGTCTTTACTTATTATTTCTTTTAGTCTTTTACTAGGTATTGTTTTTGTAGATAATGTTATAACTCTTACTGGTTAATGATTACATTCATTTATTAAGATGATACTTTGTTTTATAAAAACATTATATTTATACATAGTTATGTTTTGGTGTAATTGTTAACAAGTTGTTTTTATTATTTTCTTTTCTTTTATTGTTATATTCTTTTCTTTTAATTCCTTTATTTTTAAGTTTGTAACAAACGTATACAGTGTAATTTATTATTTATACCGCGATATAAGTTTATATCGAGATTTATTATAATTTAATGTATAATATTTTATAAATCCCAAACTCGTTATTTGCTTTCTCGGTGGAATACTATGTATTTTTTATCCCTTTTCCATCACATATTACGTTATTATAAGGTGGAGGTATTTGCATTTGTTCGTGGACCTCTATATTTATACGTATATTTTTCTATTTTTTCAACAGGAGAAGGGGTTTTTTTAGCGGGTAAAAATACCATACGCTGATTTCTTCGAGATTAGCACTTGCTGAGTGCATGCGCTGCTCTCAAAAATATATACGGTACTTATAAATATATCAGTGTCTTTTGAAGATTTTCCCCCCTCCGCTTCAAAAAAACAAAAAAGACCGTACTTATTTACAAATGGCGAGAAAATCACCGAATAAAATAGTTTAATAAAAAGTAAATAACGAATCTAATGCGACATTTGTGCTTGTTGTTCCTGGCGCTTAATTCTGGGTCGGATTGTAGACAAGGAGTTCTCGTTCCGGAGAAAGTAGTCTCTCACGTACCTCCGTACGTAGATGGACGTGCTTGTTCACAAATGTAAGAAGTAGAAAATAAAGTTTTTAACGCTTTTTCCGATATATTCGGATATTTAGATTTAATTTTTATCTAAACATCTATTACATTATTTTCGTTGAAAATTATTTTTAAATTTCTATCAATTTTTTCATTTCTATTCGGTAATGTTAAAAGATTTGTTGTAATTGGCGTTCGAATTATCGCTAGTTATAAACGGATTTCTTATTCAATCACGTTCATGAATATCCGAAGAAGGAAAATAATGTTGGATTTTATTTCCTAAAGTCGATCAACTTTAACGTTTCGTCGTTATATTTAGTTTTTGTCGATACTAACGGAAACGTATTCGCATGTTTTTTTTTTTTTTTTTTTGTATTCTCTCCTTTTTACATACTTAGTTTATCATTAAATGCTTTAATTTTATCCGTCGATGTTAAAATATTCTCCGGTTTTCCCTCCGGATACGTAAATTGAATTGATTCGGACGATCAAACAAATCAGCGAAAAATATCTGGACACCGTATTTAGTTATTCAGATAATCACCGTGTGTATTCGATTTCATCGATTGTAAAATAGACCAGCAATTTTTCTCGTAACTCGTAATTTCCTTTCGACAGGCATCGCGCGCACTTCCGTATTGTAATTACAGCACTTCGTATAATCTAGCTTCAACAGATTTACATAATTCAGCGAAGATACGCATTTTTCGAGCAGAACTATTTACAAATGTTACCGACAATACATTTCGAAATTCAACTCTCTCTCTCGATGTAGGAAACAATAAGGCGAAATAATATGCGGGTTGCATTCTTTAGCTGTAAATATAACGAGACATTTTTGTCGAACCTGTCATAGACTTTTGCATCATCAGTACAAATACCTATGCAAGATTTCCAATTTAAATTATGATGTTTCGTATAATTGTTTGTTATTTGAAAAATATCTATACATCAGCTGTTCTTTCTGACAATTCTTTGCGCAAGAAAAATTAACTAATGATATTCGTTATTAATTATAATTCTAACGAACGACATTAATCAGGTTTTACCGTTGACGTCTGTCGGATTCGTCAATCTGAAGAGCAAATATATTATCCGACTTAAGAGATCCTATATTGACTTTCGATATCTTCCGACATGTTTCGAATTCGCCAGCTAATAGCATTATTAGAAAGAGTAATTTTTAATATCACCTTTCCTGCATCATTATCACCGTGTGAATACTGTTTCTACATATTCACCAAAACACAAAACAGTATTCGGCGTATTACATATTTCAGCGGCACGAATAGATTGCAATCAGGTTTGCTGGACGCCCGGGTTCTGATCGGACAGTCCAGTTATCTTCATATAATTTCTTTCACCACACACACACACACACACACACACACACACAAACACGTTGGGAAAACTAACTACTCTAAACTTACTTGTTAATATTGTTTAGGATTATCACTTTTCCTAGGTCTCAGCGAAGTGTTCAAATACTTTTTTTTTCACCTAATGTTTATCTTTTTCTTTATTTGTGCGTTGATCTTCGTTATTAATTAAGTAAAGTATTAGAAAAACTGGTATAGCGATTGAACTATATATATATATATACCTAGGATGGGGGTTCCACCTTAATCGCTTCGAAACGTTCAAGCGAGAAAAAGCGTAGGCAATGTAAAGTTAGAAAAAACTTTAAGGGGAAAAAAGTGTTGTAACACTATTAGGGTGGAACCCTAAATAAGCACGATCGAATAGGTTAGGTAGGTAGCGGGGAGCAAGACGCGTAGCGGATTCTCGTAAGATAGTTCGCACATTTCTCTATTGAAACGATTCGCATAATACCACGTCACAACCCGATTTTTCCGCCTTTTTCACTTTTATTTCTACTTTTAAAATTAAAGAAATAAAATACATCGAGGATTACATACATGGCGCATCTACTACATACACAAATATATATGTATATATTAAAAATGGAAAAAAAATCAAACTAGGAATTTGATTATAATCGCGCAGATGCAAAAAACAAAAGTGTATAAAAATCTATATGCGTTATAATAATTCTTTATTTGTTACACACGTGTTCCCACAAGCATGTATAGACATACACACACAAAACGTATATATATATATATATATACATACATATATATATATATATATATATATATATATATATATATATATATATATATACACACATACATATATATATACATACATATATATATATATATATATATATATATATATATATATATATATATATATATATATATACATACATATATATATATATATATATATATGTATGTATATATATATATATATATATATATATATATATATATATATACATACATATATATATATATATATATATATATATATATATATATATATATATATATACATATTTCGGTCATTTAATTACAATTGCAGCTAGAACTCCCCGGTTTGGTTATTTAGTATATTCGCTCGGCTATTTAGTTAATTTTGTAAAAGTCTTCTTAATATTAATGATAAGAATAAGAATAAAATTATCCATAACAAGAGTAGCGTGTCTCAATCTTTATATAAATCCAACTCGTAATATCTTTTTAACTACAAACGTTATACATCATAATACGCCGATGATATTTTGCTTATAGGGTCGTCAGCTGTGATAATGTACGTTATTTACATAGTGTCGAATTAATAAAGCTATTAATCTGTTACATTTAAAATTAATTAGTCTAATGTTAATCCGGACAAAACATCTTGTATTCTATTTACACGTAAATTAGTTAAGCCTAACTTAATATTAAAATATTGCAACAACACGCTCCAGTTCTATAATCGAATTAAATTAAACTATTATTTTATAAGCACTTAGATTATATAAACAACGCTATTAAAAAATAATAAAAAAAAAACACGCTATTTTTATTTAATAAATTGTATAACTCCAAAAAGTGTAAATATTCATATAATAACGCTGTTATATTATTTAAGTCGATTATAATGTCTCGATTTACATATTGTATTTCGATATTTACCCGTCGATTAGCGTGTAAGTTATTTTATAATAGACTAGATTTATTCATCAGTTAATTAAAGGGGCTACGAGTGCCGCAAAGTTTTGGTATTAATCGTACCCATTATTCATACTTCTCAATGGCTCGAAGCACGAAGTTGTTTGACGTAGCGGATGTGAACCCATATATAGAACACTAGCCACGATGCAATTACGTCAGATGGGTCATGTCGTACGAATAGGAGACAACAGACTTTCAGAAATAATACTATATTGCAGAACTACGTCAACACGCAAGCCAGACCGCGAAGGAGATATAAAAATCAGATAATCGAACTAATAAAATCAACGAAATTATAAAATAATTGGAAACATATAGAAACTAACAGACTAAAACGGAGAAAAAATTTTGTTACTTGACCGTCTTTTTCCCCCGTATGCAGCTTGAAAGTCCCTTTTGTCCCCTCAATTGTGGACAGTCTGCGATCAGGTTTTTTTTTTTTTTTTAATGCTCCGCTGTGGCACCGTTACGTTCTCAGCTTTACCCTATCTTGATACATTACACCTCCGTATAATATATGGTCCCTTTTCCATCTGGATAATCGACAATTATTTCCCCATATAGCAACATTCCTAGAGAAATCGGCATCTTTGTGATTAAAATGTAAATAGTCCCCACAAGTATCAAATTGGGTAGGCCGTGAAGTAAAGACATCCCCATTTAAATGATAACCATTAAAAAAATATATATAATCGAAAATAGAACGAAACGAGCACGATAAACGAAAATATCCGCACCTTATAGCTGTCCGATTTGAGAACGCCTTCGTCAAGTACTCATTGAACTTATCTCGCACCATTACCAATTGATCTTCTCTCCTATTTTACTGGTTCTTTTTCCTGCAGTCGTGTATATAAGCTACTCACGAGTATAACGTGTTATCGTAATAAAAATAATAACCGTCATCATCTAATGAATCGGCTAATTATCGAACGGAAATAATATATTGGAGGGAAAAAATATTGCCCGGCCGTCTTTTTAGACGTAGCGCAAGCTTTCGACAAGGTACGGCACGATATAAATTAAGCCGAATTCTGGCAACCTGCCGTTTGCTCATGTCTAATCAGAACGACAATTTAAAGTACAGCAAGAAAATGCTACTTCCGCATCCTACAACATAGAAGCTTAAGTACCGCAGGGAAACGTTCTCGGTCCCATTTTGTATCTTCTGTACACAGAAGACTTACCAACGGATGCGCAAACGACGACAACTACAACGACGATACAGCTATATTAGCCGTTAGAAGTAGTCATTCTGAAGCTGTAAATAAATTGCGAAACTCTTTGAACAAAGTGCATGAATGGGCATCAAACTGGAAAGTTAAAAACAATGAAGAAAAATCAGCGCATATAACTTTCAGATACCGACGAATAGATATATACATTACCGAGTGTACTTAGGGGGTAAACCTGTTCCACAAGTCGACTCGGTCAAGTATCTTGGTATGCAACTGGATAAGCGGCTGACCCGGGAAATATATGCCAGAATGAAATGTAAACCGGTTTTTACATACATGATTCACGCTAAAATAATTTAATTTTAGCAAGTAATTTAATAGAATCTTTTTAACGCATTTTTCGAATATTTTAGAAATTGTACAGAGAGAACAAATCGGTCTGTAATTTGCAATATCACGTTTGTCATATTTTTTTTTTATAATTTGTTCGAACAATACAGAGATCGACGATTCCTGTTTAAAATCTACAGAAACCAATCAATAATCATAGATGAACAAAATGCAAAGATAGGCAAAGGAGTATACGTCAAGGTTGTAACCTTTCTCCGTTACTTTTTAACAGTTACATTGAAGAGGCAATGGGTTTTTTTCATTTAGAAAATAAAAATAATAACGGAATAAATATTAATGGTAAAATATATAACATAATTAGATTCGTTGATGATATAATAGCAGAAACAGAGAGAAGGGGCTACAAGAGTCTTTAAATGAGTTAAGCAAAGCGCTACAACAAAATTGTAAAATGAAAATAAATACTGAAAAAGTTAAAGCGATGATAACTTCAAAAAATGGAAATCGAAGATCTTAAATCAAAAGAGTTTAGATCAAGTAACGGAGTTCTCCTACTTGATCCTCAGATGGTAGAAATATGAAACCGTTCCTCGTATCGAAAACTATATCAATTAATACCGGAAAACACTAAGCTTTATCTACGGCATTGCATAGATCAGAGATATGGGCGGTTTTAAAAAGAGAAAACGATAAGCTCAGTTCGAAATGCGGTGCTGGCGCCGAATGTTAAGAATACCTTGGACGACCAAAATTTCTAATAACGTAGTTTTACAATTGATAAACGAACGTCGCGAAATAGAAAACACGATAAAAAAGAGAAGAAACGAAATGGTCAGTAGACATTCGGAATGGATGACATTAATTGAAGGAATGATGAACGGAAGACGAAGTTAAGACAGACCACGAATTGGATATATGGACCAAATTAAAAATGGCGAATGATGTGAACGGAAGACGAAGTAAAGGCAGACCACGAATTGGATACGTGGACGAAATTAAAAATGTCGAAAGTTATGTCGTTATAAAAGCACCGAGCATGCTCCCGTAGAAGGATCTAATGTGCTATATTATACTCAAGGTTGAGGGGAGAAAGAAGAAGAAGATATATATTCAGATTTGTGCCATACACAAATATACACAAATTTGCGCGCGTAGACGATTAATGACAGAACAAATCACGTTCCCCGGCTGTTTACTATTTCTGCGATTGTTTCCAAGTCTGTCCCATTGTCGTATGTTTTTCATCCATGATGTTCTTCTTCTATCTCGTTCTCGTTTTTCTTCAATTTTTCCTAATAATATAAGCCGCAGAAATTTTCAATAGCTTAATTGTCTTCAAGATTGTTCTTTCCATTTGAGCTTTTTTTAATTATTTCATTTATTTAGCCACATATCGCATGCTCCTAGACATTTCATCGATTTTGTATATCGGCCCCTCATATAGGAGAATAGAATGAATATAGCATTGTATAAATCTCATTCTAATGTTTAAATTCAGCGAGTTACCTGTTAATAGATTCTCTCCATTTTCTAGAAAGCTGTCTTTTGTGTATACACATCTTCTTTTGACCTCAATTTCTGGATTGAGTTTTTCAAGTGACTCCCCCGAGATATTTAAATTCCCTTCGTCATTTTATTTTCCCCTTATCCATCCAAATTGCGGTGTTATTGTGATTTTTTTCTACTGCCTATCATATACTTTGTTTTTTGAACATTTATGTTAAGGTTGTATTTTTTTTCGGGTCACATTAATTTTTTCTATAATTTCAGGTCTGCACACGACTGTACTAATAGATCAGTGTCATCCGCATAATTGCTGATTAATTTTCCATTAACTTTAATTCTACTTATATTATTTTCCAGCGAAGATATAGTCCGAGTATAAATTAAATAACACGGGCGACAAAACGCATTCCTGTCATACACCCTTTTGAATTGAAATTTTATCGGACCGTTCATTGTACTAAATATTGCATTTTGTTTTACAGATTTTTTATTATCCGGAAGTCAAATGAATTGATCTGTTTTCCTATTTTTCAATAAAATTTTATACGAAAATTTTGGTCGAGCAGTTTTCGAGTTATCCACAAAACCGTTTGTCCTCTCCGGAGGATCACCCTAATATTATGCAGCATCACTTTATATACGTGACTTATCTATTGTCCTATAATTTACCTATAACCCTTTTATTTTTATATATATATTTTTTTTTTTTGCGCAATGCGAAATATAAATTGATTCTTTTTATTTATTCTGTTAGTTACGGAGGGAAATAAAAGTGCGAGAATTATCATATTCCGCAGTTGCCTTGCTCGTCTGTGCGACGATTCAATCTATCGCGGCTAATTCATTATTCCGTAAAAAATTTTTACAGCGTTTACATCATCTACGCGTAGAGCATCGTTATTGTTTGTAAGTAGATTTTCCGTTTCATCATTGTAAGTGACGCGATTTCAAATTTCCCGTTATGGTCGTTTTAACTTTTCTAAACAAGTATCTGGGTTTATTTATTTGTTCTTTTCAACGCGTGGTTCTTTACGTATAATTATTTTTGTCTTAACCGTTTATTAATCTTTTTATCGAGTTGATTTAATTTATTATATATATATATATATATATATATATATATGCGTGCGTGTAGAATGGGAACAAACTGTTTTATCAATTAAGTCCGCACGCACAGGATGTTCTGACACGCTACTTCTTTAGCGGAAAAATGATGAACGTTAATGGAGTGAAGTAGAAGCGGACGCTTAAATGATCAAAGCGATAATACATAGACACACACACACATCACGTGTAAACATATGTGTACGAATAAACATCATTTATGTATATGAATGAACATCATTTATGCATATGAATAAACATGATATACGCGTTGAACATAGTATAAAGTGCTGTAAGTAGTATTCCATCCTCTTACGTAAGAACAATATGCTCGAATTCAAAAAGATAGATAAAAAAAAAAAAAAAAAAAAAAAAAAACAAGACGAAAGACAAAGAGAGAGAGAAAAAAAAGAAAAATATTTCTTATAGGTTTTTAGTTCCATCGCTGGCATTTATCTTAATTTACGTTATGGTTTCTAAAACGAAATTAAAACGGAAATGGTGTACGGTCGGAACGGTAATAGAAAAATAACTGTAGGCGCGTGTATACGACTGGTGTAAAAGCGAACGTCCTAATAAATGAACCAACGGAAAATAAGAAAGATAGAGAAGAGATTGACAAAAAAAAAAAAAAAAAAAAAAAAAAAAACCCAAGTGAAAAAGAATTAAATGGGGGAGATATGGAAACGAGAGAATAATTAAGCAAATGCGGTGTGAGTGAAGCTGATAAAGTATCATCAAAGAATTAAAAGCTACCCTGCGTGGTCCCTTCGACAAAAATCCTGCTTACAACTATAGTAGTAATAATAATAATAATAATAGTTAATAATGTTTTATTCTCACGGTCAACGTTCGGATATTTCAATTGTGAAATTAATAAATAACGTTACGTAATCACTACCCTTTAATACACGCGAACGGGCATACACGCTCTTAAATATAGAGAAAGTTTATTTCTCCGAGTCCGTTTAGGATCAATCTATCCTATCGTTTTGTTTACTTGAAATAAAACTAAACAAATAAAACTCGTCAAGGCCATTTACAAATAAAAATGAAAGGACTTGAAAGGGATCGGGGGGGATTGAAAAGATAATGAACAGAATAATAAATTGTCTTATATATATATTATATATATATATATATTATAGGACATTTAATCCAATAATGATATAGTCGAAAATAATACATTAGTAACAAAAAGGTCGATAATAATGTAGTGGGACTGTTGACGATACTAAAGAAAAATTAGCCGGCAAAAAGGCGTCTCTACAAAAGTTTCGATTTGTAAATAAAATTAACTTATTCCTATAAATAGAATTTAATTAGAGCGACATGTTTACTTACGTAGAAACTGTGACGCTCGTAAAATGTCGAACGATGGAGCGAAATTTCGGAATTAAAATATCTAATATTATTATTGTTACTATTATTTATTAATACGTACTTACAGCAATACTTAGTATTCATGCTTTTATAATATGTATTAATTCATTTATTATGTAAAAAATTGTGAACTTAGATAAATTAATATTTTATGTTTTTATATATTTAATTTTATTTATATATAGCTTGATAATGGCGTAGTTGCCGAAAAGCTTTTTCTTAATAAATAAAGTTTAGTAATTTTAACGGGGTTTTTGTAATCAAGTATAAAAAATCACTACATTTCACGAATCTAAACTTTATAATATGTATTGTTGTAAGTATGCATTAATTTTATTTCTGCCTTTTACATTACAATATGGTTGACGAATGTTGTTCGAATGGATGTCTAGTGTCAGTTATGATAAATAAGTTTCTATATTTTAAGTTATTTCATTGTAAAAAAAAAGTCTATTCTTGTTCTTACGCCGTATCATATTGTAACTGCTTAACTTTGTATATATGTGTTATTATCGTTATTTGCGCAAATATGCGCATTGCGAAATATGCATTATTTTGCATACTTATATTATACATACATATACATATATCGTTATAGTACAGAATTTGTTTATATATATATATATATACATATCCCCCCAGGAGTAGTTTGTACCTTCTGGGGACGCTCTAACCGGTGTGGAGCGCGTCCACATGTGGCGGATAGTGGAACGGCTTACAGATATGTAGGTTAGCTGCAAATAAGGCATTAGTCAAATAAGCAGTCGCGGACCAAGAGCGGCTACTGGTGGAAAGCCTCGGGCGGGTTAGTGACAGGGTAAGAGACACGAGGATGCAGGCAGCTTGAGGACCTGCTTACTAAAAGTCTGCAAAAATCCTATGACTGTCTCTCCCTCGGCGGGTTAAGGTCGCCGTAAAAACCTTAAATAAATGTTACTCATCAGTAACAAACCGTTGCCTTGCGGTTAGGATTTTCATCCAAAGGCTTGGTACAGGGAAGCAGCTGTTACCAATACCTTCTTGGAGCGGACGACAAATAATGTCGGTAAGGTTCAAGTTAGGACAATCGTACGGCGAAAATCACATATTGATTTAATCGACTACGGTACTGCGATGAGGAAAGCAACGGAAAACTACCTCATTAATTATTTCCAAGAAAACCATTACGTTCACGAATTACTCAGAATCAGATTTGTTACGCGATCCGACTGATAATCGGCAGGTTACAACGGGTCCTTGGATGTGAAATATGCGACCGTGCGATCCGAGTGACAATCGGCGCTGCAAGGTCATGGCTCAGACTTGCAGTGTGAAATATGCGACTGAAAGTAAAAGAATCAAGAAGGATAAAAAGATTTTAAACATTGCAACGTGGAATATAAGAGGGTTAAACCAGGTAGGGAAACTAGCTATAGTAGAAAGAGAATGTGAAAGACTATCAGCATAGCTGGTTTAAGTGAAACTAATTGGCAAGGAGACGGCCACTTTCTAACATCTTCAGGTAATAAAGTTTATTATGCAGGCGGAACAGAACGCAAAAAGAGTGTGGCTTTCTTAATTAATAGAAAACTGAGTAATTATGCAGTGGCATCTGAAGCAATAAATGATAGAATGACTTATTTAAAACTGTTGACTAAACCGATGCCTTTACACCTACTACAAATATATGCACCGACTGCATCAGCTCATGACGATGAAATTGATTTGTTTTATGAAAATCTACAAAAAATATTATAAATAGAATCAGTAAAAGGGAACATATGTTAATTTTAGGTGATTTTAACGCCAAAATCGGTGACACTGCGAAAGAGAACAGTTTGCGTAACGTAATAGGATAGTTACTAGAGAATTTAAAGTCAAACCATGGGGTATTGTAAATAACCGACATACGTGAACGGAATATTGGCGTGATTTCTATCAAAAATTGTATACAGATATAAATAGAAATACAAATAGCAATTCAACGCAAATAAAGGACAATATATTTCAACAAGAAACTACGCCTTTACGCGATGAAGTAAAACAAGCGATTGTCAAGCTAAAAGATGGAAAAGCTGAAGGCGAAGACAAAATTTCTGCCGAAATAATTAAAATATTATCCGGAGTCGAGTTCCTACATAAATTATGCTGTAAAATATGGAATACATGTGAATGGCCGCGTCAGTGGACCACGTCAATTTTACCGATACATAAAACAGACTCTACAAAAAGTTGCGATAACTATCGTACAATCGCCCTCATTGCACACGCTTCTAAGATACTATTACGCGTAATAAAATGAGCGTTTAAAGTCTTATCTTAATTGGCAAATTCCTGACGAACAAGCCGGTTTTGTCGTAGAAGAAGGCACGCGGAATCAGATTTTGAAAATGAAACAAATTATAGAAAAAACCAGAGAATACAACGTGCCTGTATATATAACATTTATAGACTATAAAAAGACTTTTGACAGCGTGATATGGGACACGCTATGGATAATTTTGTCCGAAATGGGTGTTCCTATATCAGGCTAGTGAAATCAGTTTACGAAAACGATTATAATACAGTACGAGCAGATAATTATTTCTCTAAACCTTTCAAATTTTCAAAAGGTATTAGACAAGGATGTATCCTATCGCCACTTTTATATAACATATACTCGGAATATATAATTCGACGTAATCTTGCCGCAGAGGATGGGGGTATTTCAATTGGTGGAACAAAAATTAATAATTCGAGATATGCCGATGACACGGTAATTTTTGCATCATCTATGGAAGAATTCGACAGTAGGCCACGAATTCGGACTGCGTATAAACAAAAATAAAACAAATATTATGATAGTGGATCATAATAATGAAAACATATCTAATACTTCACAATTATACGGATATGAAGTCGTCAACGAATTTGAATATCTAGGTGTCTGAATCAACAATAAAGGAGGCTCAAGCGAAGAAATAAGCAGACGATCTGCGATGAGTTTAAATGCTATGAATAAGTTGTAACGTATCTGGCGGGATGGAAATATCAATTATTCTACAAAAATACAACTTGTTCGTTCCCTGGTGTTCTCCATCTATGGTTCCGAAACATGGGTAATAAACTCCACGGATCAGCAATATATCGATGCATTTGAAATGAAATGCTGGGTATAAAATGGCACGATAAACAAACGAACGTCTCGATCATTAAGCGTCTTAATATAGATAAACGATTGTCACAAGACATACGCGATAAAATGCACAAATTTTTCGGTCATATAATGCGTGCACGAGACTTAGACAGGACAGTCACACTAGGAAGAATGAACGGACATAGAAGAAAAGGTGGGTCAATGACCCGATGGACGAAACAAATATGCCGACGTGTTATACTGTCAATACCAGATTTGGTACACGCGGCAGATGATCGACAACTGCGGAGGAATTTGATTGCTACATAATGGTCACGACGGTCAATTATGATCAATATACATATTACGAAGAAAATATATATAACGTGTAAATCACGACTATGCGCATATTGAGCGAACGACGTAAACTGTTTATTATTAGAAGAATGAATAAAATTTGATTCGATTCGATATATAAATATAGTATATATGTATATATTTATTTTTATTACTACTATTATTTTTTCGCTGTAGAATTTTATTTTTAACTATTTTTTGAATTGTATTATATTAAAATGAAATCAGATGCACGCGCAACTTAGGCGCACATTTGAAGGCACGTTTAAATGTTATAATTTCGGCTATATCGCGTAAAGATTTGCGTATATTTATTATAAGTTAATTGAAGTATATTTTAAAGTATAATTCCGTTTTAATTTGATTATTACTATCGTTATTTTAGATATATATGTAAATCCGCGGCGGTATTTCGAGATGATAGCGGTAGTAAGTACTATCGAAACGTATCGAAACGTACTGTTTAGAAAATAGTTAGGAAAAAAAAAATGAAACGAAAATTAAAATAGAACCGATCGGAAGGAGTTGAAAAACGTAATTGTTCGGAAGGTGAAACAGCTGAAAAGATTGAAAATGGAACTGTTCGATAGAAACTATTTGAAAACTGATAAGGTAACTTTGAAAAAAAAAGTATAATTACTCCGGAAAAGTTTTAAAAACCGAATTGTTCTGCACGTTGCAAGTCAAAAATGAAACTGTTTGTGGAAAAAATCGAAATGTACAACTCGAAAATGAAATAAAGGAAACCATCGAACAAATCTAACTGGTTGCGTGATGCGAAAGCAATTACAGTGTCGAGAAAGACGAAACATTCTCGCACTATGCCGTCGTCTTGGGTAAATTGATACCCACTCCGAAGAGGGTAGTAACTGGGCAACGAAGTAAAATGCCACCGTAGAAATATTATTGTGCAATAAAACGGATGCAAACGTTTTCACATAATGATACGTTATAATCGCGTACGAACACAACAGTCTAGACACGAAGCTACATAAAAGATTTAATTGTGCAAAAAATCAAGCATAAACAGCCGAGGGTAATAAAAAAAAAAAATTGAAATAACCGGTTTATAAACGTTCCATTATATTATATTAATATATATCAGAACAAAAGAGTATAAAAAAATATTAAAAAAACCAAGTACAAAAATTAAACACGGTAACCGTTGCAGTTTTTTTTTTTTTTTTTTTTTTTTAAAGATAATAACACAATCTGTATTGTTAGTTAAGTAAATATTAATTATTATCAAATAATTTGATTAAGGGGGAAATTATTATCGAATCAGGCCATTTAAATACGTACAAATGAAAGATAGCGAGAGTCCGGCAAGATGTTAGGTATCTGTTGATTTATAGATCGATCAGCCAGTCTAAATGTCGCGCAGATGGTGTAAATCTTCAATCGTCATCTCATTTTCCGAGTGTACTTTGCATTCTTCCACGATATGTTTTATCGTTTGCCTGCGATGTCAGCAACTAGCCGAATCAGAAATACCCCATTTCTGCAGTATCTACCACGACAAGTTCGGATTCTATTCAACAGTCGCCACTTATTTCGTCGAAGTTCCATTCCTAGAGGTTGTTCCATAGGGTTTTTCATTTGTGAAGGAATTACACACCGATTTCAATTCCTTGGTCCATTGTTCTTTCCGATTGAGTGCAAACCGTGCTTAATCCAAAGTTCTCCGTTGGGATAGATATCTAACTCTAGGTACTTGTCTTATAAATTTCGTAATTAATAGTTTATGGTTTTCTTTAAATGTTACTGCGGTCTTTTTTAACGAATCGGTTCTTCGAATGTCAGGCGGTTCGATGTTTGTAAGAATTGGAAGCGCGATCGGTGCATTGTTGCCGAGATAATAGGCATTATTTCAATAAGCCGAACATCCACTTTTCGCACATAACAACTGTTTATCCGCACCGGCGAAAAATATTCCGCGCTGCATAAACTAATGGTGTAAAGCGGCTGCACGTAAAGTTTTAGCTGTTGATTTCCACGACGTAAATTTTCTTACGATATTTACGCGTGTTCTAATTTTCTGACTTAGCTACAGTAAGATGTGTTTTGTACGTGAGTGAACGATCTAACATTATTCCCAGATATGTTGGATAGAGAACCCCGCTACTTCTGGAAACGACAATAATTGTTGCTCGGCATACCTCCCGGATGTTGAGAATAAAGAAAGCTTACGCAGATGACTTAACCATTTACTTTGATTCCTACAAAACCCGATACAATTTATAGTAATTCGATAAGTTCGGAATGTAATGATTTTTTTTTTTAAACTAGGGGTTCTATCCGCCTCTGCTACCCAAGGGGGTTGCTACCCAACGGGGGTAGTGCCTATTTTTGGGAAGCTGTTGGGGTTTAACTGTGATTAAATACCGTTCAAATAGTGCAGGGGCTCTGACGAGTAAAACAAAAAAAGTTTCACCCAAATCCGACTAAAATTCGCCAAAATCGCCCTTTGAATGTGTTCCACAAGTGGGAAGTCTACATAAAACAAAAATATCGTTAATTTATATATATTTTTCCTGAAATTTGCCATCGGATAAAACCAAATTCGTCGAAATGACGTCATACTGCAGTTGCTGTTGAACTTAAGACACGCCCGCTTTCCTGAGATTAATTTTTGCTATAGAAATTTGCCATCAGATAAAACCAAATTCGTCGAAATGACGTCATACTGCAGTTGCTGTTGAACTTAAGACACGCCGCCGCTATAAAAGGTTACTTATATACGCGCGTGTTATATATATAAATTAAATTCGTCGAATATCTCCATTCTTAAGTGATTTATCGCACAAAAAACCTAATATATATTGATGATTAATATATATATATACACATATATATATATATATATATATATATATATATATATATATATATATATATATATATATATATATATATCTACTATAACCGCTGACCAATTATGCCTGAAAAATTTAAAAAAAATCGAAAATCAAATTTTAAACTCGCGATTTCTCGTTACCGGTTAATTTTTAAAACAACATTTACGTTAGGACATAAATTATAGATCTCGACGTTTACTTTCTTTTAAGTCCAAACCGAACCGCCTATCTATCATAGGGGCCGTAAAAAGGGCGCAAAACACCAAAACCCTTTAACCACAATTTACTCGACGAGTATTCGCTATAAAAATACGCGAATACCATCGTTAGACGCGTATTTTAATCGCGTGTAACTTTCATCGAAACAATTTTCTCAAATTGCGAATAGTTCGTGAATTATTGCGAAAAATCGAAATTTTGAAAAAATCAAAAGGGGACTCCCTTTTGAAAGTTTCCAGTTTCGGTTTGAATTTTTTTTTCGCGGTATTTTCGCTTTTTACCGTAGATTGTATACAGTAACGACTATTTCTGAAGTCAGAATCGTTTAACAATTTTTACATCGCACGCTATGCCTTACCAAAAAGATGGTAATTTACCAACTTTCCAGAAAATGTCGGATAAACCGAATTGTTCTGGAAGTTGGGCACATCATACAACTATCGACTGAGAGATCAAAAAGATATCCGATAGGGTTTAGTAAAAAATGACGAGGGCTTTTTTCGAGTTAGGGCCTGTTTTTTTTTTACGATGATTTTGGTAAAAAAAGTCAATTTCGCCTACGTCAAAATGGCCAACTTCGACCTCGCCTGAAAGTCGGTTATTGACATTTGGCGAAAATTTTCCTACATATCATTTCGATGGAGAATTTAGTCGGCTTTCGATCGATAACGAATTCGATCGCGGTTATTTAAAGAGAAACATCAGAAAAAGTGGATTTTCCAGAAAATGGACGAAATTTCCAAAAGTGAAATTTCGACTTTGATTTTTGCTAATGGCCTAACGGTCGGACCTTTCGAAAAATCACCTTCTACGAACGTTATAGCATTGGGAGTTTACTTTCGAAAAATACCACCCTTAACGCGTTTGCTCGAACGGGCGATCGTCTAGACCAGTTTATAAGGGGAAAGTTGATTTTCTAGCCGAATTTTGAACCCATTTAACATGCCCATTTTACTAGATAGCCAAAAACGGTTTTCACAGTTCGAAAGATCGCGTCCGACTTTGTAAAAAGGACAAACCTCCTGCAGGTGTCGTAACACTTTCAACGTTTTTTCGACCCACTTTCGGGCGGGCTACCATTCATGGGGCTTGACTTGGGGGGCTCTGACGAGTAAAACAAAAAAAGTTTCATCCAAATCCGACTAAAGTTCGCCGAGTTATCCACAAAAATCCATCCGCATGTACTTTTTCTGCTAAAAAGTGCGCCAAACGTGATTCATTGCATACCCAAAACATTGCAGGCGCCAGTGGATACGCAACAACTTGCGCTCATTAGGAAAATTTTTCAGTACGAAAGCATAACTTAAACTTTGCAGGCGCGCGGCAGTTGGAATGTAAACCCGCCCTTTTAGTACACTCTGCAAGTGGGAGGTCTACTTTAAAAAAAAAAGATCGTCAATTTATATATATATATTTAAAAAAGATCGTTTTTATTTGCATATATATATACTACTTTGCAATTTTCAAATAACATTTCAATGTATAATTAAAATGAAATCGTCGCACTTATTGATTATGCAATTTATACAAGGAAAACATCACACGTAATAAATTAACGTTCGGCTTGCAAATCAAATATTTCTGATTGTTCAATGAGAAATGTACTTCTTTTAAATGATAGTTATAAAGAACTTTAAACAAAACTTAGAATAATCATTAATTCAAAGTAGTTCCTGTTCTTGTTTAAACAGATAATTAACAAAACAAATAAATAAATGAAGAGAAAATAGTTATTAAAACAACATGGCTTACAGGTAAATGCACGTAGTACATAAGGCTATGTTAACACGTATAGATTAGACGAAACAAACAACATTCACTAAGTCAGAAAACTTTTTATATATATTTTTAATCGTAATTAAAATTATTCGTAATTAAAATTATTCATAATTAAAAATACATGATATTTTAAAATTATTCTACACATCTCAAATTAAAAACATATTTTTTTATTTTAAATTTAAATTGTTTACATTTCATCTGCAGTGTGACTAAAATGACGTAAATTTAAAAAAATACAAATATAATTTTTTTACAATCTCATTATTGCACGGTCGATAATTAATCGTGTCTAAATTTTGTGAACGTAATACATTTTATTTTGCACAAATTAAATATCGAACAAAATTACTCATTAAATATATCGTTTTTAAATAATTTGTTTACATTTCATCTACAGTGTGACCAAAACCTCTTTTTTTTTTTTTAAATTTCTTATATATATTTTTAATCGTAATTAAAATTATTCGTAATTAAAAATACATGATATTTTTAAATTATTCTAAACATCTCAAATTAAAAACATACGTTTTGTTTTTAAATTTAAAAAGTTTACATTTCATCTACAGTCTGACTAAAATCTTTTAAACATGGTAGATTTGTTCCTTAAAAGACCGGATATATATATATGTATAATATATATGCTAATGCATAATGCCTCGTATATAACTATATTTAGATATATAATTAGTATTGTCGATGGTTTGTAGTATCCGCCGACCAAAAATGGCCGGGAAAAATGTTTAAAAATCGAAAATCAAATTTTCAATTCGCGATATCTCGCTACCCGTTAATTTTTAAAACATTTACGTTATTACATAAACGATAGATCTCGACGTCTACTTTCTTCTAAGTCCAACCCGAACCTTCTAACTATCATGGGGCGCTGAAAAATGGCCCAAAACCCTAAACCCGTTTAACCCTAATTTTGTCAATGGGTATTACGTATAAAAATACGGGAATACCGCATTAGACGCGTATTTTAATCCGTCATAACTTTCGTTCGAACAATTTCTCAAAATTTCGAATCGTTCGCGAATTATCGCGAAAAAATCGATGTTTTAAAATATATATATATATATTACTATGTACATATATAGCTACCAACGGGACGGCTAAATAGTATTTATATTTTGCCGGTATGGCGCGCTTGCGCACGCAAACGCTAGTAGTCTATAAATATCCAATTGTTTGGAAAGTTGGGGCCACGGTACGACAATTTGAAAAAAGCTAGCCTATATGGTGTAGTAAAAATCTTGGGAGCCGAATTTCGATTTAGGCCCTGGTTTTTTTTTTAAGACGATTCTTGTAAAAATTACATATTTTGCGAAGGCTCAATGTCCCAACTTTAAGCTCGTGCCAAAGCTCTAATTTGAACTTTGGCTAACTTGACTAGAGAATAAGCGCTGTAGGGAATTTATTCTACTTTCGATCGATACCAAATTCGACCGGTTTTACTCGAAATTAAATTACGAAAAAGACGATTTTCAAAAAAATGGACGAAATTTACAAAAATAAAATTTTGACCTTGAATTTTTGGTACGGGTATTAGGGTCGGTCGTATCAAAAAAGGGTCTTCTACAAAATCGTTAGATAATTTATCGCAGTTTCGAAAACAGCGAAGCCTATGTCGATAGGTGGAATAGCCGATTTTTCAGCGGGGTTTCAAGGCGAAAAAGTCGATTTTTGTGTCGATATTTGAACCCATTTTACTAGCTCATTTTTTGAGATACCCCAATACGGACTTCACCGTTCGAAAGGGCGTGCCCGAATTAGTCAAAGGCGCGAATCTCCGACGGTGGTCGTGTTGCACGTTTTTTGGGCCCATTTGAGTGCCCATTTCAATCGGTACCGGTTTATAGATCGCGTCGATCGGTAGCTAGAAATGTAGCGACGGTTACGAGACAATTTTTTTGTTTGAAAAAATTTTCCGTAGCTCACAGGGGTGAAAAGTTATTTCGGGTCGAAGAGAAAGCATTAAATTTCCATATGAACCCGTTTAACCGTAATTTTCTCGATGAGTATTACGTATAAAAATACGGGAATACCGTAGTTAGACGCGTATTTTAATCCTTAAAAATTTTCGTCGAACAATTTTTCAAAATTTCGAATCGTTCGCGAATTATCACGAAAAAATCGATGTTTTAAAAGAAAAAATATATATATTAACATGTACATATATAGCTACCAACGGGACGGCTAAATAGTATTTATAGTTTTTGCCGCTATGGCGCGCTTGCGCATACAAGCGCTAGTAGTCTATGAATATCCAATATATGTATATATATATATATATATATATATATATATACATATATAATATATATTTATATATATCTATAAATACACGTATATAACAATATATAGATATAGGGGCCCAAAACCCCCAAAATTTTTAACGCCAATTTTCTCGACGGGTATTACGTATAAAAATACCGGAATACCAAAGTTAGACGGGTATTTTAATCCTTCATAACTTTCGTTTAAACAATTTTTCCAAATTTCGAATCGGTCGTGAATTATCGCGAAAAAATCGATGTTTAAAAAAA
This sequence comes from Coronaproctus castanopsis, assembly GCA_032883995.1. Classification (NCBI taxonomy): domain Eukaryota; kingdom Metazoa; phylum Arthropoda; class Insecta; order Hemiptera; family Monophlebidae; genus Coronaproctus; species Coronaproctus castanopsis. The sequence goes on along the minus strand of CM065054.1, from coordinate 85,693,660 downwards.
ATATATATATATATTAATATGTACATATATAAGGCTACCAACCGGATGGCTAAATAGTATTTATAGTTTTTGCCGCTATGGCGCGCTGGCGCACGCCAGCGCTAGTAGTCTATCAATATCCAATATATATAAAATATTTATATATATATATTATATTTATATATATATATATATATATATATATATATATATATATATATATATATATATATATATATATATATATATATGTTTATAAATCGAAAATCACGATTTCTCGTTACCGGTTAATTCTTAAAACATTTACGTTATTACAAACGCGATAGATCTCTACGTCTACTTTTTTTTAAGTCCGACTCGAACCCTCTATCTGTCATAGGGTCCTTAAAAGCGGCCCATAACCCTAATTTTCTCGATGGGTATCGCGTATAAAAATACCGGAATAGCACAGTTAGACGCGTATTTTAATCCTTCATAACTTTCGTTTAAAGAATTTTTCCAAATTTCGAATCGTTTGCGAATTATCGTGAAAAAATCGATGTTTAATATATATATATATATGTACGTATATAGGCTACCAACGTATAGGCTACTAGCTGCTTGACTAAATAGTGTTTATAACGCGGAATAACGAATATATATATGTATGTATATATATATATATGCAAACGATATATAGATATACCATTAACATTGCCCATGCTAAATGCATTGTAGTACCGGGCGACTGAAAATGACGGTGAAAATGTTTAAAAATCGAAAATGAAATTTTCAACTGGCGATTTCTTTAATTTTTAAAACATTTACAATATGACATAAATTATAGATCTCGACGTCTACTTTCTTTTAAACCGAACCCGAACCCTGCATCTATCATAGAGGCTGTAAAAAGGCCCCAAAACCCCAAAACCTTTTAAGCCCAATTTTCTCGGCGAGTATTAGATATAAAAATACGCGACTACCAGCGTTAGACGCGTATTGTAATGACAAATAACTTTCGCTCGAACTAATTTTCGAAATTTCGAATCGTTCGCGAATTATAGCGAAAAAATCGATGTTTTAAAAAAATCGATGTTTTAAAAAAATCGACAGTGGTGTGTATATCCCTTTTGGAAATTTTCGAGTCGGGTTTTAAATTATTTTCCGCGGTTTTTTCGCTTTATCCTATAGATCTTGTATAGTAATGACTATTTGTTAAGTCGGAACCGTTTAAAAATTTTTACGACGCGCGCTTGCCCGGCCATAGTTCAGACGGCTTAAAGTGTACGCCGCCACATACGAATTCGAATAACTCGGCGAATTTTTAACCGATTTAAGTCATCCTTACATCGTTGCAAAGATTACGTAATCGTCTATAACATTGGCCGATACGAATATATAAAACGTTAATATAGGCCGTGTTAATAGCGTACATTAGGGAAGCAACCCACTCCCGGTTTGATATAATCGCGTAAAGCTCGCGAAATTCGAAATTCTTTCGAATTTTTTTTTCATACTCGCGAATGTCTATTAATTGTTAGTATACGTACAAATTTTCGAGAATTTCTAACTATTACGACGTAAGTTATTAAACTTTTTCGAATTCCAAGGTCATTGACCTCGTACGGCCGAAGTATCGATCGGAATCGAACCGGGATAATCGCGTCGTAAAGTACGTATTAATAGCCGTATTTAAGGTAATAACAATTTTTTCGCAAAAATTTATACCGACTCGACGAACAAAGACGAAAGATTCGGAAAAAAATTTCGATACTTAAAAAATCGTCGTTACTTTAACTTTTTCGCTTATATTTCGAAAACGCTCGATAATTAAAAGGGAAAAATTACATATTCGTAAACGGGTGAACGTGACGATGGTAACGGAAAAAAAAATTTCGTATTTAAGACAATTTTAAATTTTTTTATAAAGGATCGAAAATGGAGGTAGCGTTTTGAAAAACGCGCCCAATTTCTAACGGCAATTTTCGATCGCGCGTAACTCGGCGAATTTTCGAAGAAATTAACGCGAAAATTCTACCATTTACCATTCCGTAGCTTTAAGCGAAAACGGCTAATTTTCCGTCATTTCCGAGGGTCGTCCGCGCGTACGTAATCAACAACATCATCAGGCGAAATCGGTCGGTTCGCGGCAAGCTGTACATTTTCGAAAAGCTCTTTAATAGGGCTAGAAAAAAGTCCGGGACACCCGGCGTCTAACTCTAAAGGGACCGGGAGAAATTGAGCATTTTTCGCGATTTTTCGACAATTTTCGAAAAAGTGCATTTTCGAGCGTTTTTTTCGAAAATTTTTTAAAAATATTAAATTTCGCGATTAAACGAAAAAATGTTGACAGTTACCGAGTAGAAAGAACGCTCTTTCGAACGGTGCGACTTTCATTCGAATCGGATTAAACGTTCAAGTCGCAATTATCGAAATTTTTTTTTTCCTTCCCCGGAAATGGCCGTTTTGCCCCGTGGGGGGCGCAATTTTGGGAATTTCGAAACGGGGACAACGGCATCGTATTCGGCGTGGTCGAATTAATCGGGATCGATACTAAACTCGAAAATTTCGGACCCGTCCCTCGGGGGGTGGGGCCCGACGTAAGTCGATTTTCGTTTTTCGACAATAGGCGATTTTTAACGATTTTTTAAAGTTTTATTAAAATCAAGCCCATTTTTCGACCTTTCCAATTTAGTAGCTTAACGAAAATCGGTCCGATTTCGAAAAACTCTATCTCGTTCGAAAGCTCTTTAGTTTCTCTCGAATGACGTTTATATCGATAATTCGGAAATATTTTATATTTCGCGAGTTATTAAGCTTCAAAGTCGACGTTATTTTAGAAATGTACTTAAAATTTCCAAAGTTTGGCAAACTTTCAAGAGGGATAACCGGGGAACGGTTAAAGTTTTCGATGTAATTTTTACATCGAAAGACAACCCAAAGTACGTAGATGGAAAAGTGTAATAACCATATACGGCCTAAAATCGTTCTAAACAACGTCATTTGCCGTCTAAATACGAACGCGCGCGATTTTCCAAAACTCGTAAATAGGTAAAATTTCGTCAAACTTTTCAATTTTGGATTTCGGATTAAAAATCGAATTTTCGTCCGATTTAAAAAATTTAGGTATCGTTTTAAAGCTAATACGTAGGCGCTTAAATTACGTAATAACTACTTTAAGCGATATTTCGACTTTTCGATAGCGTAATAAGCGCTTAAACTTTATACTCGCGTCTGTTAAAATTTACGAGTCGAGCCGTTGGAAAACTTATAAAAGCTCGAATTTTGATTTTTCGATTTTCGTCGAAAGAACTTGAAATGTAGAGAAATATTTAAGAAAAAAAAGGAGCGAAATTTCGTTCGAATCGGACGAGCGGTTCGAGAGTTATAAACCCAAATAGCTACCTACTGAGGAGCGTTGAAAAATTTCACAACCCAAAAGGGCCCAAATAAAAACCAATTTATTTCATACATCGGGGTTGGTCGTACGACTTTCGACTAAAAGAGGAAAAAGTTTCCGAATATAACGAAGATCGAAAAGTTTGGGACGGAATTTCGAGTTAGGCCTTTGTTTTTTTTTTTTTAATTCGGTTTTTAGTTTACCCTTTTTTCCTTAACATTTTTACTAGACTTTTCGCAACTTTCGGCCCGGATAAAAGCTCGACTTTCGCATTTACGCGTTTTTACCTAAGAATATAGGTTTAAGGAAATTTAATTATCTATCCGTCGATACCAAACTCGACCGGTCATCCGAAATTTATCCCTTTAAAGGGCCGCGTTTAAAAAAACCTTAAAAAAAAAGCGCGATTTTGACCCAATTTTCGCGAGGTTTTTTAGCCTTAACGGCGAATCGTACGACGTTTTAGGTTATTACGAAAATTGTAGAGCGGTCCTTTGTGAATGGGAAAATAAGGTTTTCACGTCGATCCGATAATCGGTTGATTTATTAGAGCTCGCCGAGTAAAAAAACAGCCGTTTTAGGCTGTTTTTTGAAGCCCCCGTAGCATCCCCAATTTTGGAGATATCGAAAAACGGACTTCACCACGTGAAAGCGCGTGCCCGAATTAGTTAAAGCCGCAAATCTCCGACAGTGGTCGTAACACTTTGGTCGAAAAACGCCTCCCTTCATAAGCTTCTTATAGGCTTCGTACGGGTCTTAGGGTCGATCTGACGAGCGATACTTTCCTCGCTAATACGACCGGACCCTTTGGGCCCGGTGCGTCCGGTATATGAGGTCTCGTCGGAGAAAAAGTTCGAGGTAAATTTCCTATTATCGGGCGAATACAAAAAATATAAATTATAAAAAAATGCGTATATACTTTTAAACTTTATTATTTTTTAATATATATTCACTCGATAATGGCTTAACAGCCGAAAAGCGTTGTGATTTTTCATAAAGAAAACACTTTCGTGATTTTAACTCCTTATTTTGTCGTTTACAATTTATTGTCGTTTACAATTCATCGTAGATTACCCACAAGAGCTGCTTCGGTTTTTGTATGTTCTATATAAACGTTGGAAGCTGAACACCGAGAAAACTGTAATTCTTTTATCAAGAAGGCAATCCCGAATTGTTCCTCAACGGTTTATATTTAAAGGTGTCGAGTATTTAATTCCGGACTCGCGTTTACTCTTCAATAATCATATTAATCGTACTACTATCCTATAGTGCTTACGAAGCTATTTGAATTCTTTCACCTATATTTCATCGAAGATAAAACCATATAAAAGAACTATATACAGCTATTATTCGTCTACGGTTAACATATACCGGCTTTCAATTTCCAAAAAAGTACATATAGTAAATTACACTTGTTATCGTGTCAGGTTTGATATGATATTTTCGACACTTTATTTTTCTACATCACAACCAGCACGATGAAAAATTTTATCTACAAACATCGCCGACTAAAACTAACGTAGTTTTTTCTTTATATTTGTTGATTTTTTATATGCTAAGTAAATTATAAAACTGTAAATCGATTTTTCAACTTAATTGCACGCTGTGTTTCGTTTCTCTTTTTATTTTTTCCCAATTTTCTTGTCATCGTAGCTTTTATTATTAGGATGTGTTTTCCTTTTTATTACATGACCCGGAGAAGACGGACGGTTTTTTTTTTTTTTTTAATATGACGCAGTCGGTAACACTGCTACAACGTAAACCGCGTTTAGTGTACACACGCAAGATTCGTTTTTATTTCAGTCATCATGGTATCCTGTAACGAGAAGGATTTCGGCGTGAATCGATCGCACCAATGTGAAGAAAGTTTCGAAAAGAATTCAAAGTTACACGTGGAACTACTGAAAATTCGGATTTCGGAAGAAATTTAAAAAAAAATTCAGCGAGCTATTCTTTGAAAATTTTGTAAAGATTGAATGAATATGTATTGTTGCAAATGGCGATCATCTCTGAACGACGTTCCACAAATGATTGTAGGCTAATTTCTCTATCACTAAAATTTCATTCTAAAATTTTGGTCGAGTAGTTTTTTTTTAGTAATTCCAAAAAACAACGAAATACTTTTTCTCACGAAGAAAAAAACATCGCGAATATTTTAATTGCATACATCCAATTCGTTTCCGCTAAAATCATATTCACCGATTCCTGATTCTGATCTAATGTCCTACCGATGTTTTCACGGGATTCGTTTCATATTTCACATATTTTATATTGTTCACTATAAATTTTGTCAGTACCTTCGCGAAAGACGCGTTACAACCGGATATTTAACATTAAATACTTTTTCGTACTTATTCGAGGACTTACTTCATTTTCGACGGCACTAGTTTCTTCTTATATTGTTATTTTTTTTTTTTTTTTTTAAAGTCCCTCTTTTTTTATGTAAATATAATATATATATCGAAATTAAATAATACACAATATACATGTATGCGTGTGTACGTATATAGTTCATTAAATTCGTTCGTTCGATTTGAGCACGTATGGATCGCGCTTGTATGCACCTTCATTCATTACACCTATTTTCCGCCGCGCTTACTGTCTTCATTCTGCCGTCCTTCGTATATCGCATTTCCGTTCTTCCTCGTTCTTTTCGGCCTTTTACCATCCGGTCCGGAAATAATTTTTCCACGCCATTTCACGGTAATATACGACCAATTCGTTGTATTACAATATCACGCAAACGTAATCAAATTTCATCTAATACAAAGAGAGGTCGTTTCTTTTTTCTACTCGGCAAACCCGTAATAATAACATTCGCTTTCGACAGAATATTTCAAAAGAATCGATTCGTCGAAAATCGTCCGTTTCTTTCTCTGCGAGTCGTTTGCTAGATGCTCGAAATATGTATTTAACTTTAATAGCGATATATTTCGATATAACTATCGTACCCTCATTCCACATGCTTCCAAGATACTGTTACACGTTAATAAATGAGCGGTTTAAAGACCTATCCGAACTGGCAAATTCCTGAAGAACAAACCGGTTTTGTCATAGGAAAAGGCACGCGGAATCAGATTTTGAAAGTGAAACAAATTATAGAAAAAACCGGAGAATATTACGTGCCTGTGTAGCATTTATAGACTATAAAGAAGACTTTTGACAGCGTGATATGGAACAAGCTATGGATAATTTTGTCCGAAATGGATATTCCGAACCATCTCTTATATAATGCTAGTGAAATCGCTTTATGAAAATAATTATAATACAGTACGAGCGGATATAATTATTTCTCTAAACCTTTCCAAATATCGAAAGCCGTTACGACAAGAATGTATCCTATCGCCACATTTATTTAAACATCTACTCTGAATATATAACGCGGCGTACTACTATTACCGCAGATAGGTCTTTCAATTAATAATTCGAGATACGCCGATGACACGGCAATTTTCGCATCGTATGTGTAGAAGAGTTAAGCTCGACTTTAATTAAAAAATTGACGACAGTAAGCCACGAATTCGGATTGTGTATAAACAAAAATAAATAAAAAAATATGATAGCGGATCATTATCTAATACTTCACAACAATTAGACGGATATGAAATCGTGAACGGATTTAAATATTTATTCATCCGGATCAATAAAATAAAGTAGACTCAAGACAATTGAAGAAACGAATTTTCAAGTATTTTACAAAAAATAATTCTAACGTTATCAATTTCGGTAACACTATGCAGGTTAACTACAACGCGTAAATCATCAGCGCAAAACTGACAAATTCTGCAATGTAATCGTAACGCATATAAAAAGTTTCAATTTGCTTATGAATATACCAATAGAATACATTCCACAGTGTCGACCTTAGAACAGAACCCTGTGGCGCTCTCTGAAAAAAAAAATTCTGGGCTTAATAATGCTGTTTTCGGATTTAATTACGGCAACTCTATTTATTAAATAATTACAAATTAGTTCAACCGATTTTAGAATTGACATTATAAGTTTGTAATATTTTAACTATCAACTATCAAACGCGTCTTTGACATCGAACGTGATTATAACGCTAAATAAATTTTTGCTTCTGGCAAGTTCAATTATATCAATCAGTTTTCTTTTACAGCCATTTCTGTTGAACCGAAACGTCTAAAACCGAACTGATTTTCTTGTAATATTTTAAGTGTTTTAAGTGTATATCCTGTAATTTTACGTTAATAATTTTTTCGCCGACGACTTTTTCAACACAGTTTAGCAATATACTATGGACCGATAACCGCTACATGTTGTAATATCTTTTTTAGGTTAATAATTTAATTTCGACAGTTTTCCACGCGTTAGGAAACATTTTTAAACAGAGGCATTTTTCAAAAAGAATTAAAAAAAAAAAAATGAATCTTTAATTACTTGATCCAGATCCTCGGAGTGTGTGATAGATGGGTCATTCACATATGGTACAAAGTTCTTCTTGAAATCTAATTTATCCTCTTTAAATCGGAATGAAGAAATCGAGGAGTGCTGCATATTTCTCTGCTTGATTAGTCAGTATAACATCCGAATTAATTTTAATTGGTGGAACTTTAAACTATTTAAATTTTCCAGCAACAAATTTATAAAGCTTGCCCCAATATTTGAAAATATTAATAAAGTTTTGCCAATTTTCTTTTTTTTTTTTTTTGTCAATTAAAATTTTTTATAATTTATATTTAGTTCTTTTAACAAACATTTATAGATTAACTTTTTATTAGAATACTACGTAGTTGAACATGAAAAACTATCATCTCTTGTTTATGCTCCAAATCGTCTTTGGAATTATTTCGATAATAAAGTGGCCGACATTTCGAAACAGTATAACTAGTAATGCCGTAAATCCAACAATATTTGTCCGTCCCATATGAAAGACGAGAAAATTGCCCAATTAAATGTTGTGGTTTCAACAGAAATCTCTATTACCTAAGATTGCTGAACTTGCGTTTAAATATTTATCTATCCTTACAACTTCTGTGCCTTCGGAAAGATTATTTTCAAAAGCAGGCCAATTAATACGGTAAAAACGGAATAGGATAGATGAAAAAAATGTAAACTTTATTTTTAAACAGTAATTTAAAATAAATATTACGTTCCGTTAAACTGTTAATGTCGATAAAAGAACCTAATTTACTTTATGTTTTCGTTAATCTTTATTTCTATATAATTTAAAGTTATTGCCCTCTTACACGCATGAATAAAATGAACACAATTTTGTACAAAACTAGCTATCATAATCTGGTATGTAACTTCTTTAAATACGAATATATGATATTTGAAAACACGTAAACATTATCTATATTTAGAAATTTAATGAAATTTGCGATCAGGCAGCTAAAATGGGGGCCTCCAGAGGCCTACTGATCCCTGCGATTCCCTCCACATGTTTAGCTGCGTCTGCGAAGGCGGATTTGCGTCATCGCTGGAGCTCCGTGTTTTGTGCTACTCGGAATAATTTCTATAAACAAATTCAAACAAGTTTACCGAAACAATCTCTCTTTCTAATTAAGCCTCCTCATTCAATACCAATCCGTAAATTTTTCTCTCTTTTAATTCGTATTAGGTCAGGACATAATCTGCTGCCTAGTCATCTCCACCGGATAGGGCTGGTTAGTTCCAGTACTTGCCAGTCCTGTGGTTTGACGGCAGATATTAATCATATCATTTTTTCATTTAATCTATATAGTGCACACAGAGAAACCCTTATCAAGATATTATTACAGTTAGGTATCTTCCCTCCGTACTCTATTGCATATATCCTTAAATAATCCTCTTGTGTTAATATGGCCTCTTATATATATATAAATCCAATATTATTTTGTAAATCCTCGTATAGTGTATTTTCCTTATATGTCTTAGTTTAGTTATTTATCTTTCTATTTTATAAATCATTTGTTAGCGTTAGCGTTTAGTTTATGTAAATTTATATGTACAATGAGTAGTAATGGTTTTATAACCTAAACTCAATTAAAAATAAAGGAAAAAAAATATATATTTAGAAATTCTGAATTGAATTCGTGTAGTTTTCAACGTTTTACACCATTCAATTTTTTAGTTTTTAAGCCGTAATTCGGTATGCGCGTTACCTCTAAATACTCAACGCTGCAATCAATCAAATTAATTTTTTATTTTTAATTAAATACTAATTGTAATCTTTAAAACCGTTTCTCAGTTGATAGTAAATTTTTGAATCAACTTTCACAATAGATACGTTTACTATGAGAAATAAAGAAACGATAAACAACCACATCTTCAAAAATTTTCAAAGTTCGAATAAAATTTGTACATTTATATATATATATATATATATATATATATATATATATATATATATTTATATATAAAAAAATTCCCATTAGACTATAAAAATGTGATAGATTAAATATCGACATTAGTATGAGTTGTTAGAACCGGTTGAAAAGTAGTCGGATTTTTAAAACGATGATAATTATATTTTTACTAGAATGAATTATTGATTTTGTCTTTTACATATATACTGACGTTGTATTAAAATATGTTTAATTTATTAACGGGATTCTAAAATTTGTACGTGACGTGATTCATTTTACAAAATTTCAAACAATTCTAGATTATCTTATAATAGTAAATTTTATTAAACCGACTAGAAAGTCTGGGTATATATCGATTTTAGTAGGTTTCGCTAGAACCGATTGAAAATTAGTCGGATTTTAAATACGGTGATTCTTAGTTATATTTTTATCGATTTTGTGAAATACCGATTATACACATTTATGTTGTATTAAAATATAGCGAATTTATCGATGGAGTTCTAAAATATGTATGATTACGAGATTTACTTTACAAAGTTCACACAATTCTATCTATTAGTTACTGTTCAACTGAAATATACTTTTTAACTTTATTTTAAAGACATTTTTAATTTATTATATATCTGTTATTCGTTATATAACTTATTATCGTTTAGGGATATTTTCATTTGTTACGCCGTGTTTACAAATTGTACTGATAAAGAGTTAAAATAAATCCGACTAAATGAAAAACCGAATAATTAATCGTTTTTTTTTTTTTTTTTTTTCTTTTTTTTTTTAGAAACGCTGTTACCAATTAGTCCGTTATGTGAAGTAGCCCCAGTTCTGCCCATCACTAAACTATACATAAGAAATGATGTATGCGCCTACGGCACGGCATATTATATACGTTATAAATCAATAGTTAACCACGCAAGTAAACTAGTTAAAGATGTATATTTACACGCATTGATATATTATATATATACCTAAAAATGTTTAGATTCGAACAGCCGTAGTCGGTTTAATGCAGTAAGATTTTTTTTCTTAATGACGCAACTTTTAACTTAATAAATTTAAATAAGTCATCGTTTTCGAAATGCAATTTAAGGTAGACTAGGTGTGATTTTGTTAATGAAGTACGAGATTACAGTTTATACACGTTGAACACTGCATGATTCATAGTATTCAACGAAAAGTCCTTACTGAAAACATTATAACACCGAAATGGACAATAGCATCCAGCAATCCCACTAGAACCTCTACGGCGCATACTACTACTATACCCGCTTAGAACCTACGGCTGAAATAGAAAATAAAACAACACTGGCCAATTTGCTTTAGCCACCTACCGGATTCCGAGGGGTAATGATGATCGTTCGCAAATACGTTTTATCTACTGGTATTCTCCTACTATCCGCTAAAGAATTTCGTTATTCCGAAATCATTCTGAATAAAAGTAGCCAAAGCGAAACGGAATACAAAAGTAATGCATATAATACATACAATTAAAGTAAAAATGGGCAAAATATTTATTAACATATTTTCAACGTTAATAACGCATAACTGATACAAGTTTATTTACCAAAAAAAAAAAAATATATATATATATTTTAAATATTTTCCGGCAAGAACTTGGTAAACAGCCTTCATAGAAGATTGATGAAATCTTTAGTGATTTAAGAGACAATATATATATATATATATATATATATATATATATATATTATTATAAACTGATATGAGAAGATTAAAAGGGAGGCTAATATATAATAAAAAGGAAAATAACTTCCAACAAAAAGTGTACAAACAAACAGGCGGATAAGTACATACAGTCGTTTTATACGAACGAGTTGGAATATACAAAAATATGTGTCACAAGTGAATAAATAAATATACACACATATTATAGCGAGAGAGAGAGAGAATGGACGGTTTAAAATGGGCGCAGTTAGCGTACGATAAACACGGTGTTGCATAGTAAATAGGGAATTTCGTTTCATTTAGTTTTATTTATTATTTATAATCTCGCAGTAAATAATTAAATAAACGCCGCCCCGAGTATTTAACATGATTAATTAATGTCAACGTTTAAAACGACTGTATCGTATCTAAATTCCGTAGGACACATCTGTCTTAATATATTTTTTCTATAATTATTTTTTTATTTTCATCTCTCAAAAATCTGGTTTTATATTTTATATATATATATATATATATATATATATATATATATATATATATATATATATACATACACACGATAAAGGTAATAAATCACATATTTATCTAAAGTCGTCCTAAGACAAGATGATTTTTACGTATTTTCCGCACGTTTAATACATACGTACAATATATATATATATATATATATATATATATATATATATAACTATTGCAAATGATTCGTTATGATGGCAAAAGTTTCAATCGTCACCGTGTCGTTCTTCGTTGGCATTTGATAACGTCGGAGAATGCAATATAGTCTTCGGCGGGAAAGAAGGCAAGGGAGAATTTGAAATTAATTTAAATGTCCCCAACAAATGAGTTCGACTAAAATAAAACGACGCGTAACGGTAATAGCGATGCAACCAACGGCAATCCGCAGAATCATGTGCCACGCTGCTACACACGATGGCCATGGGTGTTGAGGAGGGATAGACTGTTAGCGTGGTTGTCATCTGATAGACGGTTTGTTGCGAATAACAATTTCCACATTATAACTTCAACCGTACACGTCTGTCCCATTGAAAATATCTCCCGGGACAGACACCGTTTTTAGTAAGCAAGCTGTCACTCTAGTTTTTAACTTTTACACACGTCGTTAACCGGCGTTCGTATTAAATTCCGGCTTATTAATTATAACGAGACCATTTACGCAGGACGATGGGTATAAAGTAGATTACACAGAGAAATTTTACCGTCATATTGTAACTCCACTCGTCTCGGCTACGCGATGACGATCGACCTTCGCGAACGGATTAATCTATAATTTCGTGAAGCCAATTTCTCCTAAACTCATCTACGTCCGCGAAACAGACATTCTCCCCAATAAAATTATATATATATATATATATTTCGTTCGTACGCTCATCGTGACCTCTTGTATGTATAATGCAGCATATGTACCAGCCGTCTCCAGCGACTTCTATTTCGTCTGAATTTGATAAAAATTCTCCCGGAATTGACCGTTAAGTGTTGTTACCATGTACGTCCACCGTCTTATCTTGGTGATCTTGTTCTTGATCTTGTTCCGTTTACTGGTGTAGTTAAAATGTACTTTTCTAAACTGTCGTTTCCCACTTCCTCAATACGTGTCCGTAGAATTTTATAAGGTTTTTCTCTTGGTAAATATTTTTAATTGATCTATAATCGAACTATTTGTGGGTTTCACCGTCCGTGTAATCCGCTTTCCCTAAAGTCCACGTCATATGTGCTATTATATAGTACGTGCGTATATATATATATATATATATATATATATGCATATAAACAAATATGGATGTATATGTGTAGGTGAAAGTCAGATAAACGATAAAAATAAACTGGTAACCTAAATTTATTCCATTTTAATTAATTATATCGTCAAATCGTAAAACGTGTACAACGCTGACATATATACACATCTATATAGTCTCATTTATTTACTTAGTTTATAAATATAAGCATTATTAAATTAATACTTCCATTTTAGAAATATACACCTCCGTCAAAATAAAATATATGTACACTTTATATATATATATATATATATATATATATATATATATATATATATAAAAAATATAAATGTATATGCACACATATATTTAATTAATTTTTCTATTCGGGTAACACATATCCGCGTCAACATGAAATCTATATACATACACATTCGCACATACATATATATCTATTCGAATGTTCAATGTTTTAAAATACGCGTAAATACAACAAACATATGGAAGAATCATGGCATAACAATAAGTAAAAGTCTCATTAATAATTTAGAGTCGTTTGTTTTTCTCTATACACGTCGGAATACTAAAGAAGATCGATATTCAACGCATTAGAAATGTATCGCGTAAAAGGAAACAACCGAGTCGAGGAAATATCGAGAAAAATGTCGATGTGAATTAAAGGTTGCAACGTGTTGTACGAAAAGACAGATGAGACGACCTTCTTCCGGACACCTAATACGACAGAATAAACTGCAAAAATTAGTCAAGACACTAATGATAGATAGAAGGGTGCAGAAAAGAAAAAAGAAGCCTCAACAAAATGAATAGATGGAGTAAAAAAGATTTTTTTTTTAATGATTTATAATACTGCGAAATGTCCACCAAGGACATTTAGCAGTACGTTTAAAAGAATTGAGCACGAGGGGACAAGTATCCAGCGATACCTACCCGATTACGACGACCCTAAACGAGATCCTGCGGTTTCTGACGTTTTAATCACCGTATGTCACCGGTGGTATCAAGCAATCCCCCTAGCAAAAGTATTCGCTATCAAGTCTTCTTGCGTGTCTTTTAGCGTGAACTTTTATGACCGCGGCCACATAATCTATACGTAAATCTCGATGCAACGTTAGATTTGTTACATACCAGGGTGCTATCATCCGAAGAATTTTATTTTGTTCTGTATTATTTTTAGGTTTGATGGTCTAGCACAACCCCAAAGTTACACCCCATAGGTCCAGACAGGCCTTAGAACCACCGTATATATTAAACGTTTATTATCTGTCGTTAGTGTTTCTCCCTATCAGCCAGTACATTTTTTTAACTCGAATATCTAATTCTTTTTTCTTCATCCGTATGTAATGTTTCCATGTTAATCGGCTATCCAGGTGCAATCCTAAGTACTTGACCGTTGATCGCACTGACAGATCGGTGCTATTAATCCTGACGGGTGGGGTTGTAACTTTTCTGTTTGGTAAAATGGGTATTGACAGATTTGTTTTCGTTAATTCCAATTTTCCATTTTTTAAACCATATCTCCGCTTTAGTAAGAGCTTTCTGTAGGTTACTGCTAGCTATCTTCGGATCCGTGTGTGTTGAGAGCAGTGCAGTGTCAAGATGACAGCCAGTTTCGATTTATTGCGTCAGATACCCAATCGAACACGGATAAGATCTCACATAACGAATGGACACGCTCGTTTATGATCATCCATAGTGTCGAAGCAATCGACCACAACGATGACGTTGACGACGACATCGATGATGCATGCATTAAACATATTTTTTTGTGTATATAGTATACGCGTATACTTATTTTATAAGTTTAGCATCAATCGAGGAATCCTACGGATAAAAGAACTTTTAATCGAAAAAGTAACATGCTCGATTGATTACTTTCTGAATTCGAACAGAATAACGTTTCAGAATTCTTAAAAAACTTGAGTGCGGACGCAAATAAAGATTATTCCTTATGGGAAAAAGGCGTTTTAAGCGACCACAAATTCAGGTAGCTCCAATTCGAAATGATGATGGACAATGGATACGAAAAGAGGATGAGAAAGCTGAACTGTTTGCGCAATATCTCGCGTCAGTTTTTCAGCCTCACGTTATACAGACGAGCATAAATTTATCTGAAAGATATCAACCAGACATCGTAATAAAACCCATTACTCCATATGAAGTAGCCATGGAAATCGATACAAACATAAATCCAAAGAAAGCACCTGGTATAGACAACATTTCGCCAAGTGTATAAATAAAATAATAAAATAATAATATAAATATATATATATATATATATATATATATAAATGAATTTATTTGTATATTTGTTCCAAACAATACAGGCCCACAGAAACGGTGGTTGAGGGATATATATATATATATATATATATATATATATATATATATATATATATATACAGACGTTAAATGTAAATAAAGACATATATATCAGATAACAAATTCATTGTTTTTTTATTTAATTATTTCGTTTATGAAACTTATATATGTTGAAACATATAAAAACGCGAACCGAATTGATTAAATTTTATTATTATTACTATTATTATTATTATTATTATTATTATCCAAAAAGATTTAATCTATTTTATCATTCGTATTATAAGCAGCACGAGAGGTTTAATTCATGCTTAATTCAATTACCCGCTGGATATTTCGAAACGAGATAATCTCTTGGAATTAATATTAATTTCGAAGAACCTCAGTTATTACCACACCGGAATTCTCGCAGAATTTAATCTTTTTTCTACACTAAAACGGTTAACCGAAATATATATATATATATATATATATATATATATATGTATGTATATATATGTATGTGTATATATATATACATTTCCGGGACGGCGTAACTATAGGTGATATACAGCATTTATAGGTGGTTACCGTTACGTAGATGATAATGTTTATTATGATTACGTAATTATTATTATTATTATTATAGGGCTTTAAAGATATAATGTTTTTAATAATCGATTTCCCACTTTCCTACTGTAGAAATTTGATCCGCGCATATTTTAAGAGTGCAAAGTTATTAGTTTCAACTAAAAGCAACATCACTTATGAGCATACGAGCGCAAACCTATAACACTATTATATCGATTGAATAATTTGTTACGTTTATTTTGGTGATGTATTACACACACACACACACACACATATATATATATATATATATATATATATATAATATTCAACAAAAAGGAAAAAAAGTTAAAAAGCAAAATTTAGAGCCGCACAAATAATCTACACTCGGATTTCTTGCTGTTATTAGTGAAAAAACCACAAAATGGGAATCACAATCATAAGAATATTGCGCGTAATATTAATAAAACATCGGAAATACGAGGATGAAAATATGATCTGCACGTGATGACGTCGCAATGTTTCACATTCGTCAGTGTGTGCGTTAAAATACTTCATCAACGCTCGCATTATCAGTTTTACCGTTATCTATTAAAGATAATCGATCGATCTAATAATAATCGCGTTTAAATCGTATAGAACGATTAGATGTCGAGTATGACGATTGCCGACATTAAACTACTGATATTTGAAATTAACATACACATAAATATTTTCACGTAAAGTTACACCATGAATTTTTAATAATACAAATATCTCTATTATTTACACGATGAAAAAATATTAACGCCGAAACAATTTAAAACTGTACTATAGTGTACCAAAAAATATCGAATGCTTCGGGGGTTAGAATTAGTCGGTTTAACGAAACAATATTTCCTCGAGTATATAGACACGATCGATTAAATAACGTATAGCGTTTATAGCGAATTATTTTAACGTATTATTACCGGGCACGGTATAAAGAATATCTCTCTATACAAGTATAAAATAGCGCATGCAAATAAATGTCAATAATGCAACCTGTTAATATTAAGCATATACTATTAGGATTTAATTTATAGTAGTGCTGATTTTTCAGTGTGATACTCGTGTTTTCCGATTAGTTAATAAGGAATTTATAAACTTTAACGCTTTTAGCTGAAATAAACTAATGGTAAAAATACATTTACAATTATACTAATTAATTAATAACGTAGATTACCTTTATTGTAAATTAAACTGATTAAAGCGCCATAAAATTGATTGGATCCGGCTCTTTTCAGTTTATTACATATAATTTCCCCTTGTATTCAATTATACTAATATATTTACCCCCTCCCATTGTTTATTTCGAACTGAGGCCGACAAAAAGAAAAAAAAAAAAAAAAAAAGCAAAAACAAAGTCCCTTTATTTAAAATGTGGGATTTTAATCATTATTATTTCGGTTAAGTAATATAGTTTGAAAGGTTAATACCAATGATTATACATATACCGCAATGAGATACAGCGATCGGATTATTAAAGATACTTTTGTCATTCGAATGTAAATACTTGCGTAACGAAGCGCATAGAAATACGCCGAAATTCTTCGTAAGTAATTGTTTAACGCTCGTAATCATCTAATTGTTTTCGTTAGGAAATCGAGTGAAATGTGTCCTTCATACTCAGTCCACACCAATGACGGTAGAAGTAGCTCTGTATTTTCTTATCAATATACTAAAACGATACCAGGTCCATTAAACCATACGATAATTTTTAAATATACGTATGTGTGCGTGCAACATAAATATGTACGCGCATGTCACCGTATGCACTTATACGTTGATGAACCTGTTCGTTATTTTTTATTATTATTATTTTTTATTAACATATCATTTATCTTTTTTTTTTTTTTTTTTTTTTTTTTGGGCACTGCTGAGGAGCAATCACAACCCACTAACGTGTTGATAAATAGTTATTATATATTGATATTATTTAAATTTTTTATAATTTCATCTGTTTCATCATTACTAAATTGATGATATACTGTATTTTCTTTAAATGTTGGCTTAAATGGGTTTGCATTGATGTAGAGTTTGTTACAAAGTATATTTACTTTGTCTTCATCTGTAGTAGCAACCCCATCTAATGTTGGTATTTGTATTTTTTTATTTTTATTTAACAATATTTTGTATTTTAATCTAAATATGTTTTTATCATCCATCAATTTTTTCCATGCATTCTCCTTAGATTCTTTAATCATATACTTATATGATTTGAACTCTTTTTTGTATTCATTGTAGAATTTCAATTTTGTTTGTATATGTTTGCATCTATAATATTTTTTATATGCTCTGTGTACTTTATTCCTTTTTAATTGTAATTCTCGATTCCACCAATAAACATTACTTTTTTTCCTTACAACATACGATTGATTTAATATTGTTTCCACGTATATTTGGAACTTTAAATAACAAAACATCAGCAGGATTGGATAAAACAACAAATGGAATGCTAAAAATATTTAATATTAAGATACCTGTGGTAATCAACAAATTGATAAATGTCCTGTTTAAATTAAATTACTTCCCAGAAATATGGAGAGTATCCAAAACTGTTATACTACCGAAAGCAAACAGACCAATGTGTGAATCAAGCTCATATAGAGCAATATCTTTGCTCTCAAATATAAGCAAAATTTATGAAAAATGTATACTACAAAAACTAAAAAAATTAAGTCAAGATATGGAAATAATTAACAAAGATCAATATGGCGGATTGGAGAATAGGTCAGCGGAATTGGCAATTTTTGAAGTAATAAAAGCGGTGAAAACCTTTAAAAATAAAGGATACAATGTAGCCCTAGTAACATTGGATAAGGCATTTGATAGCCTGAATTTAAATAAATTAATGTTACTGCTAGAAGAAATGGGACTAGATCAAAATCTAAGAAATATATTAAATCATTATTTTCATAATAGATATACAATTATAAACATTGGTACACGCAAGAAGAAACATGCGTTAATGACCGGAGTACTGCAAGGATCAGTTTTAGGTCCGTATTTATGGAATATGGTATTTTCTAGAATTTACAAAACTAAAATACCTGAAAATGTTAAAATTGTTACCTTCATCGATGACATAGCCATGATAATTGCGGATAAGAAGGAAAACATTATGCAAGTAAATATATGTAGAGTGTATAAGGAAATTGAAAATTTTTTAAATGATTATAATTTACATATTAATATGACAAAATCAAAATATATTTTATTTAACAAAAAATTTAAAAACAAAGAATTAAATTTAACAAATAATAATATTAATATTCAATGCGTGACAAGTATAAAATACCTGGGAGTTACAATTGATAACAATTTAAAATTCTATAACCATTTCCATAATGTTAAGAATAAAATAAACAAATTTTTACATATTTTTAATAAACTTTATAATAACAATAATAGAGTAAATTATAAAAAAGGACTAATTATGTATAAATCCATAATAATGCCAAATATAATCTATAGCAATTTACGATGATATGTTAAAAATTAAAAGGTTTAAAACATTAATAAGATCATGTCAAAGAACAATAGCTATTAAAATGATTAAAGGATATAAAACTACTAGTTACTGGGCTTCGATAGTAATAGCCGGAATTATGAGACTTAGAAATACGTAAACATATTAATTTATTTTACATTAAAAACAATATTAATTTAACACACGAATTTAATCAAGTAGATTATATTAATAACAAATATAAATACGAAGGCAAACAAACGATAAACAGTTTAAAAAAGTACTTAATCAATATTATTTAGAGCAATATCAAATCATGTGGAATACATATAGTGGCTTAACGTATCAGTATTTTCCAAATATAAATGATAGATTCCGTAATACTTATTTTATTCACAATTATTATAACACACAATTTATTACTGGACATTTTCGAAACTTATTTAAAACGTTTTGGTATGGCTGAAACTGATAACTGTATTCGATGTAATTTTGCGGATACGGTTTATCATATCTTGCAGGGGTGTAATTGTAATGATATTGTAATAGAATGTAAAGCAGAAGAATTGGTAAATAGTAAATATAAAGAATTCAACATGTTAGCTATTGAGGAAATAAATAATAGAAAAAATTATAATTTGATATACTAAGATTTAATGTTCTTATATTGTTATTTTCATTATTCATTTTAGATGATAATAGTATTATATCGAATTAAAAATGTAAGTTAAGATTGTAAATGGAATTTAGAGTGGCATTAAACTTAATTGGATTGTAAGTTTCATAATATAAAGTTGTATTTTTATCAAATATACTATTTTTGAAAAAAAAAAAAAAAAAAATTATTGATATTACAATTGGTTAGGAATTTGTAAAGAAGGAGGAAAACACGGGAGTCATTAGAAAAAATTAAGGAAGTGATAGAGAAAGGAGAACGATAACCATTATTATTTATAATTAACATTATTATTATTATTTATTATTAATACTATTATTATTATTATTATTGTCGTTGCAAATATTTTTATTTTATTTTATTACGTTTCTGGCAATATACTTGTTGAAAAGAACGTCGGCTATATGTTACGAATGGATGTTTCGGTTACTCGTTACCCACGGGTTCTCCTATATTTTTAACCTTAATATTAGAAGTCTGCGTAAGCGCTACAATGATATAGTTGTTTTCCTACTAAAATACAATATGACACTGTGCCGCTTACAGAAAGTTGGATATATATGATAAAGAAATTTAAAGATACCGTATCCCTGGATATTTAAAAAGTAGGCAAAATATGAGATCAGATGGCATTGTTGCTTATATTAAAGACTCCCTTTCAATTTCGTTAGTTAAGAATAGTATTCATTACTGCCGATCTCATTTGGTGCTGCAATCTTACCTTGAAAATAGCGAAACATTTACATTAATGAGATTACATCGACAGTGTGGGAAACCGCGGGACACGGTTTTGTTAATGAGCTTAAACGGTTGCTAGAATTCTCGACCGAAATAACCATCATTACAAAGGATATTAATATTGATCTACTAGATTTTAAGGAATCCAACGTATATATTTGAATCTACTTTATTCATACGGTTTCGTCAGTATTAAGGCAGATATTTTAGTCCGAATGAGTGTACATGTTTAGATTATATCTTTATTCGGGGAGTCTAGAAAGTAAAAAAAGTGTAATATCAATGTAGTAAAGTCGTACCGATTGATTTGTCAGATCATTTTGGTGTACATGCAAAAATACAGTTTTCTCTAGATTATTAAACAAAAACGGAGTGAACGTAATAAGTTTAAATTTGATAAATCCGTATTTAAGAAAAATTTATCGTCTATTAACACGTCTATAATATACAGGAGTCCTGCTAATGTTGATGAAAAATTTGAATGGTTCGTCTGTGCAATCGGAAATGCCCTTGAAGATAGTAAATCTCACCTGTTAAATCAGATCGATTTTGGCGTAAACGTTCTCAATAGGTTACACATAATTAACTTAGTCTGACACGCGAGAAAAACTTCCTTTATAATCGAATAAAGATATTCCGCAATAACGAAAATTTAGTCTCTCAGTATAAAAATATTTCTAAAATTATACAAAGAACTTCTCGAATTGCCAAAAGGCAGTACCATTCGCAGCTCCTAGATAAATTTAATGATAATCCAAAGGTTTATTGGTTAGTTGTGGAAAAAAAAAAGTGATCGGTAAACGTGTTTCCGAAATGAAGGACTGGTCGACTAATAATATGAAAACAAACTTTTGTGGGAATGAAAATTTTATGTCTTATCGAGCTTCTGCTGGAGGATAACTTTAATCAAAATAATTGTATTAGCAACAATCTACGACGAATGTAAACAATGCAATTTGTTCCTTGCCTAATAAGCGGTCATCTGACGGCATATCTATATTATTAATTAAGGAGAACATCGATTTATCGATTTTGTATGTCGCACCACTTACATTCCTGTTCAATAAGTAATCAAAACCGATATATTTCCTTATGTATTAAAGCTGGGTATTTATAAATCAGGAGATAGGTATGTCAAATTCTATATGCATTTTACCGACAATATAAAACATTTTTGAGAAATTTATCAAAACGACAAATAACTTTTTTTTTTTTTTTTAGCTTTAACCAATATGGGTTTCTTCTGGAAAGAGGAACAGACGATGTGCACTTTTTAAACATACCACGTGTATAGCAGACAACCTAGAAGCAGGTCTATCGGTTGTTGGTATATTTGCTTCGATTTACGGAAGGCTTTTGATACTGTTGACCTTCGTATTTTATTTTAAAAATTATACAAGTACATTAAGTCCCTATTCTTAATACATATAAACGATTTATGCGACATTGATATTAATGGAACAATCTTCAGGTTTTTTTTTTTTTTTTTTTTTTTTTGTTGTTGATTCCCCATTCCGCAATTACGCAGTGGGGCAAATTTATTTGAAAAAATTGTGAGTATAAAGGTGCAGGGAACTAGAATACTTAATAAATAACTGTGTGTAAGTGTTGTGTGGCTGAAGTATACAAGTAAATACAAATTTAGGTGTATGTAGCAGTTCCCAGCAGTGTGTAACTTAATATATACGATGATTAAGGGATGAGTAAGCCATCAAGATGTGTGTGTGTTTTTCTTTTTTAGAATAAAATTATTATAATAATGAAATAAAAATAAATAAAAATAATAATATACAAAAATAATAAAAGAAAAAAAAAATTAAAAATTGCATTGAAATCAAGAGTAAATGAAATGCTATGTACAATTTTTTTTTCTTCATGAATTTAGGAAAATTAAAGATATTATTAACAATAATAAAATATCAAAATTTAACAACCTATTACATTTAATATACAATATGTACAAAAAGAAAAAAAGGACACCAGTGCAAGAGGTAAGAACCACATAAGGTCAAAACAGCGATTTAATACTATATTAAAAATATATATACACATCTATATACACGCATATATATATATATATACATACATAAAAACTAATTACTACACTGGAATTTCGTACGCATTGCAGACTCCATATATGATAATAGATTTTTAGAGTTATTCTTACTAAGCAATGATGAAGAATCATTAGTAATATAAAACATACAACGAAGATCCTCAACATTAGGGCAGCAATATAAAAGATGATTGATGTCATCCACATCATCATTACACGAGGTAAGATGGAACCTAGGGAGATAGGAACCAAATTTAACTAGCACCTGGGCGTTGTAAAAATTAATGTCTAATTTTTTCAGTTTAGAACGACTACAAATATCAGGGGGGGAAAAACGTAGGTCTTCCTCCTTGTCGAACAACAATCCCACCTCTTCTGCCAAGTATTTATAATACAAATTCCATATTAGTTTTATCACTCAGACTAGAAAAGTCAGAATTGAGAAACCGACAATTAGAAACCTTGGTGAAATCTCTAATCACTCGGAATTCCGAAATGATTGAAGCATCAATTACAAATAAATCCAGAGGGATTATATTAGAAATGACGTTGGCAGCAGACGTGGAACAGGTTCTATACTGGGATGCCACACTTAAAAGAAAATTTCTTTGTTGTTTATTTAAAACAGAAAGTATCTTATTATTAATTTAAATGAACGGAGCCGTACCCGTAAAGAGATTGAAATATAACATGAGCCTCTCCATGTACTTTGCATTTGGTTGTAATCTCCTAAGTTTATGATATATTACCTCGCATTTCTTATGAATAAATTCAATGTGCGGCAGGAAAGAGAGCCTATAATCAATTATAACATCTAAGTATTATAATTTATACGTATGGGAAATTGACTGACTAGAGACCAATCTTAAAGGTTTAACATATTCTGCGAACCCCGCTGCCTACCAAACACAATAAATTGACATTTGTCGACAGTAAAACACAGACCCAGTCTCGAGATAGCATCCTGAAGGTGTTTACATACAACCTCAATTAAATATGGATCATAATTTTTATCTATTTTGCATAAAATGCATAGATCGATACCAATTCAAATGTTTTATTCGCGCGCTGAATAATCTCGTCCGTAAGACGACAATCTTCAGTCATGACACCGTACTTATTGGAAACGTTAAAATCTCTGGTACAAAAAGACGTGAAGGTTTCTACATGGATACGCGAACCATCTAAATATCGACAAAACTAAGTATACGATGTACAGTTTCAAACGTTTCTTTTTCGAAAACAGAATTAAGGTAGAAATTGACAACGTTCATATTGAACAGGTTTTCGAAATGAAGTATTTAGGTATTCTATTCGATAATAAATTAACGCGGAATAATCATATTAATTACATAATTGGCAAACTGCGCAAATTAAATTACCTTTTTTATTATTTAAAGCGATACTTCACTTACAAACACCTATAGAGGCTTTGCATTTTACCGATCTGTTCTCTCATACGGCTTAATACACTGCGGAAGTGTAGGCAAATCTAAACTGAAGGAGTTGAAAACATTGCAAACATTATTATTTAGGTCAATTAACGCTCAGGAGAGTCCACTCACAATTAGCCAGCTTTATAAAGTGCAAATTCTTGATTTTAAAAATCGTTCATTATTTCGAATTGCACTCTATATTGGTAAAACACGATTAGCATCGGAGGATTTAGCCAGCTTCCCTGTTTATAACAAACAGTATATTTTATAGAGAAGCCGAGAACTCTTTAACCAACTACCGCTGGAGCTTAAAATATATTTAAAAAATTACAAACGTCATCGCAAGCCTTTAATAAAGTATAAATAACACGCGGGAACCATTTAAATCGATTATAACTCTATACGTTTAATAGGGAATAATTAAGAAATTAATATTAAATTTCTTTAACACCTTTTTATTATCGTATTTAATTTTTTCTATTTAGTTATTTATTATGGAATATTTATTTCGTAATGTACACGCGATGACGGCGTGTACGTATATGGTTAGGCATGTTTCTATTTTCATGATATTTACATGTAAATATGTTCATTTATATAATGTACCTAAATCAGCATATGTGTTTGTACAAGAGTGTGTGTACATGTATATATATATATATATATATATATATATATATATATATATATATATATGAACTTATATAACGGTGTGTATTACCCTAGTTTGTAATTGTTATAAGTATTGTTTATATTTAAACACTGTACAAAAAGTATTAATGAATTCATCAG
The DNA here is from genome assembly GCA_032883995.1 of Coronaproctus castanopsis. NCBI lineage: Eukaryota > Metazoa > Arthropoda > Insecta > Hemiptera > Monophlebidae > Coronaproctus > Coronaproctus castanopsis. Next base: position 85,668,495 of record CM065054.1, on the reverse strand, counting down.
TCCAATTTTAACTTTTTCATCGATTGTGCTAAATTTCCCATCGTGTTTCGCCATAATTTTGCATCCTTCAATATTACCAATCATCGAACAGGACTATGCGAATTTATTGACAACTTCTCTTCCACGATACGCATCTTACGTAGAGGAAGGAGTTATGAGGACGGTTAATTATCATCATTATCGGCCTTTTTTTCGGTTAATTAACAAACCGTAGTATTTAACAGCTTGCTATAGTCTCCGCATAAACAAGTTATATTTTCAATGATTCCAGTTCTCACGACGGTGTTATCAACGTATCGCAGATTGGATATGTTATATTCACTAATTGAAGATTTACTTTCTACTTTACTGTATCCGTTCAATCGTTAAGAAGTAAAATCTGTCTTATGATACATTCCGTATATGTACTGTAAATAAATACCGAGAATAAAACTACTATCGGCGCGTTGTATATGGGGAGTTAGCCTTTAAAACGAGCGGACGAGCCAAAGGATTACAAACATAGGCACGGTAGTCCGGGCTACTCCACTATTTCTCGCATGCCGTACTCGTATAAGTGTATATTCAGTTACATACGTACAAACACGTACACAAATTATATTTTTTCCGGTGTTCTTATTGTTTCTCTTTCGCACGCGTGCTATCTCCGTTATTTCGTTCAAATATTTTTGCTGCACAAAGGATGTATGTACTACGTAAATTTGAGAATGAAAACATTTGAGTCATCCTCGCTTTCAAGTTAAGCATAGCGGACAATGCGTTGCTTTTGTTTTTTTTTTTTTTTGTGAAATTTGTACGAAATCGTGAGTTTATTAAATGTCTTTAAGTTACACTGCTTCCCTGCAGCCCGAGGTATAGAATATTTTTGTTCCAACTTTAACAATAGCCGTGTTATTTTCATTAATCTAGTACTCCTATTACGATAAGAATTAACCGTTTTTTTTTCTTTTTTTTTTCTAGAAAACATAAAATAACAACGACCTTTAAAAAGAAAAAGAAAATATAAAATGGATGTTAATAAAGGATCGATCGGAAAAAGGGACATTTTCTAATTTTATATTCTGACAAAATTACCGCGAAATAATAATAATAAATGAATAAAATATTAAAATATAAAGATGAAGAAAATTCATCGAAGGCAATAAAATCGACAAAATAGTGACGCGGCGGAAAATTAAGTCCTTCGTAGTTGAAGACGTCGACGAGTAAAATTAAATTGAAAAGAAAAATTATCGGGGACAAAATCGAAGATCCGGATTTAGAAATGACGATAATAACTATTAAATGATGACTATGATGAAAAATTCGCCGATGAATGGTACCATCGAATAATAAAAGTTAAAGGCGAGAAAAAATAAAACCGGCGAAGGTTTTTAGAGAAAATGAAATTTCTTCCCTTAAATCCGTATAAAAGACGCGCATTCAATAGGACGAGACTGTTGAAAATGACGGTGATGAAACGTATATACAAAAGAAAAAGACGAAATAAACCCGACCGTATAATAGAACCGGATAAATAAAATCGAAAATTTACTTTTCCATTTTCTGAAGGCTTAACGGAGATATAAATTTGATACGGCCATTTTCACATTTATATAATCGCGAAAATTAATCTAAACCAAAAATCTCTGTGAGACTAAAGTGAACAACAGTTTCAAAATCGTTCGTCGAACGTAAATACGTTTATCTTCGGAATATGCACACACACACACACACACGATATATCTATAATATAAAAATGAATCGCTAAATGTGTTGGTAAGCGCATAACTCAACAACGCCTGGGTCAATTTGGCCAATTCTTTTTTTGAAATGTTCGTTGAAGTTCAAGGATGGTTTTGACGGCGAGAAAAATTCGAATAGTTGCCGGAAAAGCCCTAAAAACAGCCCAGAGGGGTTATGGGGGGTGACTTATTAAAATGTCGATTTTGGAAAAATTTCGATTGAATCGATATGGATATGATAGATATTAAAATGACGAATTCAAAACAGAAAACCGTTTTTCGTTACGATCGATAGGTCTCGAGCTACGAATTTTCGAAAATCGATGACCTGCCACCTTTGGCAAGACATAGCGAGCGATGTAAATATTTTTAAACGATTCCGTTTCTCGAAATAGTCGTTACTATATAAGATCTATAGGATAAAGCGAAAAAACCGCGAAAAAAAATTTCAAGCCGAACGCAAAAATTTCAAAAGGGACACCGATTTTTTCAAAATTTCGATTTTTTCGCAATAATTCGCGAACGATTCGAAATTTGAAAAAATTCTTTACACGAAAGTTATTTGTCATTAAAATACGTGTCTAACGATGGTATTGCAATATTTTTATATCGAATACTCGCCGAGAAAATTGGGCTTGAAGGGTTTTCGGGGTTTGGACCCTTTTTTGAAGCCCCCTATGATAGATCGGCGGTTCGGGTTGGGCTTAAAAGGAAGTAGACGTCGAGATCTATAATTTATGTCATATTGTAAATGTTTTAAAAATTAACCGGTAACGAGAAATCGCGAGTTGAAAATTTCATTTTCGATTTTTAAAAATTCTGCCGGCGATTTTTGGTCGGCCGATTTTACAATGCATTTCAATAAATCTACAAAAATTAAAAAGTATCGACATATCATTTAAATTTCGTTATAAATTTGTTTTTGAATTTTTTGTATAATTCCTAATTCTCCATCGGTATTTGTGCTTTATTTAATGCAGCTAATAAATTAATACACTTATTGATTGTGGGGCGATACGAAGTTCGCCGGGTCAGCTAATATATATATATATATAAAAGAATTTAGGTAACGGAATTGAAAGAATACAATTACGTACACATAGTATCGAAACAAACGCTTACCATATCGACTAATAAACGGAATAAAATAAAACTTAAATATATAAATCGAGAGAAGAAATATAAAAAATAAAACAGCACGATGCTTACGTATTTACATATGTATGCTTATGAACTCACATATACGCACTAGTCGAAAAATTTTGTACGTATAATAAATAGAATGCAAATATTTAGACAGAACCATGCGCGATAATTCTAGCCTATTTATAGAGAAATAATAATCGCCATAATTATCAATAATAATCAACGCTTATGTAAGTGAAAATAATAATAACGAATTACACGGTCAAATCAATATAAAATATCAATTTAAAAAACCAATCGTTATGTAGATGGTTTGAAGTTGCATAACATATTACTCGGGTTTGCCATCAAACCGGCTCTGTCGAGAACATACCGAACTAATATAATAAAATCGTCAGTCATCGAACATTCACACGCTTGTTAAAACACACGCATACATTTACGAACATTAAGAGATATTTACCAGTAGTAAATTAACCCTTAACTAGAGTGAAGCAAATTACATTATCATCAGCGCTCTACGAGCGTAAGAGAAATGACCCTGCATGCAATCTGTCAGTGTAATTTTATGATATTCAACTGTCTGTTGAAATTTATTTGTTTAAAAAAAAAATAAATAAATAAAATAATAATAATCGAACCTGTTGCACAACGCGCGACCAGTTATGTAAGTATATATTCTATTGTTATACGGTATATTTGATTACTAAATGATGAAATTATTTTATTACATTTCTGTTCAAATATAGTTTCGTTGACGATGATAACTAGATTTATCGAAAATTATGCGATTCATCTTAATATTTAGAAATGGAACAAATTTCGAAATGAAGACCAATGTTTGAATTCTAATGACTATATTGATTTTTCCGATTTATCTCTGACTCCGAAGAGAAAAACTTTCGACGCAGATTTTGTAGGACCACCGCAAACAGCAAAAGAGGAAACGTGTCATTTATGATCGTCGTGGGAAAAATGACGATCACCCGCTCCAATTATGCTTACAGAACCGTATGGTGGAAAAAATTCATAAACGTTAATTCTATTAGTAGTGATTCGAACACAGTCCGTAGCTCATATAATTTGAAGATAAATGTAAAAAAAACAAACAAAATGGATGATAATAAGCAAAGAGATTAACACAGTTTCCGTTAAAATTAATAACAGGAAGATAAGAGTGCAGACATTCAAATACTTGGACTGTTACATTACGGCGAATATAGATACAGAAAAATAAAAATGCGATGATACCCGAAGTTCTTTCGCCAGTATACGGGATCTCCTTTGCAATAGATCCTTACGTTTAAATATACGTCAAAAAATGATGCAGTGCTATATATATATACAATTTTATTATATGGAATCGAGGCATTAAACAAAAGACAAATAAATAGATTGGAGTCTGTAGAGATGTGGCTGCTACATAGAAGGATGTGTTGAAAATACTACGGATAGACGAGATATCAAAAAGTCCTAGAGATGGCAAAAACTGAGAGAAGCTTAATGAAATCAGTTATTCAAACTACTACAATTAATTATCCAAGGACAAGTGGATGGGAAAAGACGTCGAGGAAGACGGAAAACATGCTATATAACATCGAGGAATGGGCGAACACATATATACAAAAACTAATGCAAGAAGCCGGAGAAAAGAAGTTTTGATTGCTATGCACGATCGCCAACGCTCTTCGTAGAGTAGGGCATCTCAGAAGAGGAAGAAGTGATTCTGACAATAAATCATTTCTTTTTTTCCACGCGGATACTTATTATATTCCATATTACATTTTCTTAATATTACGTTATTTGATTGTTTTTTGACTTTTTTTTTTTTTTATATATTATTAATCTATATATAACATAACTAATTAACACATTTTACACTGTAATCGAATTTATGAAACTCTATTACATTTACAAAATAAGTAATTAAAAATTCCGGTAATGACTTTTACGCTGCTGTTGCACAAAATTGTAACGCGCGACTAGTTATGTAATTTTTAAGGGTTAACGGCCAATTTTTTATAGATATATTTTTTTATTTTTTATTATATTATAATAAAAAGGAGGTATATGCAAACGAACCGAATAAAAAGCAGATAGTTATCAGCAAGCAGAGTTATTAGAAATGACAATTACTACAAAAATAAGGATAGTAATAATGATAATAATGTCAGAATACAGAAATATTAAATACATATATATATATATATATAACGGATACTCGTGGGACCAAAAGAAATGTCCGTTATGCAGGGGTATCTGCTGTAGAGGGTTTTAAAAAAAAAAAATTACAGTTTGTTGTAAGTTGGTATATAATGAAATAATAATTATAAAGAAAAGTTTACTTAAAAATCCGCTAAAAATAAATAATTACGATTCGATGCATCTGGAAATAAATATGCCGTACATACAAATTTTTTTTTAATTTAAAGAGAACTGTGTATAGAGTTTAAAGCAGCTACTGTCCGAGTGAATGTAGAAAATGCTTTTAAAATATAGTGAAAAGTGTTATACGGTTGAAAAGTTATCCATATCTGTTTAATGGATTTCAAAATGTTTTCTATTCCTGTATAAAATTTTCTAGGTAACCTGCTATTAAATTTTTGTTATCGTGTGCATCGATGAAAAAATGTCTCTCGTGAAGTGCGGTGTATTTTCAGGAGTTAATGAAGAAAATTAAAATGTATATTTCCGTTTGTTACATCTTTTAAATTAATCGATATAATAGAACAAATAATTAAACGAATCTTTTATTTTCGTTTTATTTTTTTATACTAGTTTTCCCGATTAAAAATTGTAATATAAAAATTAGACAAAAATATGTAAAGTTACAATCACGAATGAACTTGTTTAGACAAATGTAAATATGCGCACATTACGAGAGTGACAAGTAGGGAGAACATGTCTGCCGGAAATGAATAGGATTTGATTACGTATTACGATAAAAGAGAGATAATGAGAACATTCAAGGTATATGTGATTTACGTGTCTGCAATATAAGGTTGGTGTCTGCAGGGTGTGAGGCAATAGAGTGAGAAATAGCAAGGTGCATTTGAAGAGATCATATTAAAATAAATGGAAAAATAATAGCACGATATCCTCGTGTGAAATATTTGGGAATTTCAAACCCTACGTGGTTGTCACGCATTACAGCTAAGAAAACTGAAATTAATATCAGAATCAAACTGTTACACCGGATACTGGGACCTATGTCTCGGTTATCAATTGATAATAAACTGTTGTTGTACCAGATGATATTAAAACTGATATATGGCTTTATGGTTGCGAGCTATGGGAATGCGCTGCAAAAAGCAGCAAACAAAAAATTCCGCGTATGATAGCTGGTTACACAATGATTTCCAGATAGGATGATATATAGAAGTCCTATGTGCTATTATTCGAAAGTACTTATCGAGACTGGATTTTCATGAGAACCCGCTGACAACGATGTTGCTAAATCAATAAGTTAATAGATTACGGGAAAAAACGCATGGCCGATTTTAAGTAGAGAGTCGGTGCGGCTAATTAATATGATCCGGGTGTTCGGTCGCTGGGTCGACTTCTATTAAAATAAATTTCGATCACCGCATCCGGTTGATGACGGGAGTCTCGTCAGTTCTAGGTTTTTATATATGAAGAAAAAAATCGGCAATTTTTCCCGAATCGTAATCTCCATACGGCGATTATGAATTCGGTAGTCTGAAGTAATTTATAATGTGAGACATTGTAAAGGTTATTCCAGTATTTCTTATGTACAGTTTTAACAATGTACAGATGATCAATGTGATGAAGAATCTAAAAGGGGAAACATAAGCATTATAGTCCGCAAAAAAAAGTTATCGCCAGTATCTACATAAAAAAAACTATCTGTTCAACCGGAACGACTAATTTTTTTTTTCCAATTTACAACTAGCTCTCTACAGGCTATTAAGCAAATTTAATATCTTAGTGTAAGATGACTCGTTAAAGAATCTAATGACAGAGTCTCATTCAATACGTATACCCAATTATACTAGATACGTCAATTTTTTGTCCTCTTTAATCTACGGATGTCCGCAGACTTATCTAACAGTGCAACTGCCACATTATTTGGATCTCCAATCTTGCAATACGTCTTTCTGCTGTTTGTACAATTTCATCCTTTATGTAATTTATCTTCAGGTCTGTGCGGAGAGTTTGATTCTTTTTCGAGCAGCCACACAGCTGACACCTGTATTTCCAGACCGGTTTGATGATCTGGTTGTAGGGCGACCGCTTATTTTCGACCGTTAGTTCTGACTTCCGTTCTAAAAGCCGGTACATATGTTTAATTTTGATGCGTATTTCAGTGCACTTTGTTACGTTATGTTTCTTTCAGGTTAGCCGTTTATTCAAATATACTCCCAAGTACTCGACTTCGTCTTTTAATTGGATAATATTGCCGTTCAACATTTGCCTGACTATCATTTGATCTCCAATTAGTAAAAATTGTGTGTATCGATTTGTTTTCATTTACTTTGATACGCTATATGTCATAAACCAGTCCGATAATTTGCCAATCGCCAGTTGTAGACACATATTTATCTTTATTAGGCACACATCTGAACAGATTATCTGAAAAAGTGACAATTTCAACGTTAGATAGAGCGGGAATATCATCAGCAGTGTATACGAGGTATAATAGCGGCCTCAGCACGCTGCCCTGAGGCACTCCTGCTTCTATTGGGTATATTCTTGATTCCTCATGAATACATTTTACGTCCTCAATACTCGAAGAAGAAATTGACTATTTATTTTATATAACAAGCCCTCGTGCCGAACTTTTTCGAATGCTTGACTAACGTCCAGGTTAAAAGCAGTGCTGCATTACCCGCGAAACAATGCGGTTTTCGTGAAAACCGGAGTGTAACGGATATGATCCCTTAGACAGCTGATGGAGAAAAATAGGGAGCAGACGGCTAAGCTATTACCTTTATTGATGTTAAAAAGGCGTTTGATTCTGTCAACAGAGAAGCCTTATGGGAATGCTTGCTGGTTATCCGCCAACGTTACTGATACAAGCTATTGCACGAGCAGACAACGAGAACTGTGCTATTCTGGATGTACAGAGAAATTTGGTATAAACACGGGATTAAAGCAAGGCTGTGCTCTCGCGTCAATACTTTTTAACTTCTACACGGGTATTATACATCGCGAATTCAATCGGAAACTTGCAGAGTCGGGTGTGGAAATAGCGTTCCGCTTCGACGGCGGTTTGTATAATTTAGCAAAATATAAGACAAAACGTGCGGTAAAATCATTCAAACTGGGATGGCTTCAATATGCCGACGACTGTGTAATTGCAAGTGATAAAGCGGAACAGCTACAACATATTTTGTTTGGCAGAGACATATGCAGATTTTGGACTTGTAATAAATCAAAATAAAACGGAAGTAATTCAAATCAATAGTGAAACAGCTGATTTCAAACTGAATGACTGCAATCTTCACTCAGTCAGCACATTCGAATACGTGGGATGTGTTGTCAACAAATATTCGTCTCTCGATTACGAAATTTCTGCGCGCATAATGAATGTTAGCGCGGCGTATAATAGATTATCGCGGACAGTATTCAAGAATAAAGATCTATCAGTATCAACAAAGATGACAGTATACAGAGCAGTGTTGGTTCCGATCACGTGGCCAATAATGAAAAAACAAGAAAAACGACTGGAAACCCTGCACTTGAGAATCCTCGGAAATCTTTTAAGGGTTACGTGGAAGGATGGTCTCTCTCAGACGAATATATATATATATATATATATATACTGAAAACAACATCGTCCGCTTCAGTAGGACAAATGATTGCATGATTGCTGAAAAACTAGTCAAATGGATAGGGCACGTAATTAGAATGGACAGGATCGGATACCGAAAAAGATTTTATACGATGTATTAAAAAATGGAAAGAGGCCGCTAGGCCGTCCTCGTTGGCGCTACGATGTTATTTCTGAAGATTTGAAAATGGCAGGAATTAAATCAACTACTGACCGCTGGGAAAAGGTGGCACTGGATCGTAAGCAATGGGTATCAGTAATCCAGTACGTAATGCAAGGAAGGAGATACATTAAAAGAAGAAAATTGAAGCCGATAGCAGCGGATAGTACCGTGTGCCCCGAACGGTTTTCAAATGTTCATTGTGTAGCTTTAAGTCACCAAATAGGACTAATGTCGCATAATCGACATAAACATAAATAGAGACGACGGCGAAGAAACGAGTATGCTAGACGACGACGATATTTATATATAAATGCAAAGATCATTGTCCTGTTTAATGGAATCATTCGATATGAAAACTGCCCGTTATTCAAAACAATTTCGGAATACGAAGGCCCATTGTAATATTTTAGCTTTTTTTTTTCGATAGCACTAATTCCCGCGTAGCGTTTAAAACGGATTTGCTGAATGTAACGCAACATCGTAGTGAGGTTAAAATAATTCTGTCGATCTTTCGACTACATTCGGAAATAAAATACAATCGTGTAAAGGCTAGTAAATACCGTGGATGCGAAGTTTCATCAATATCTCCGGACAACGTTGTACCGTCCGTTAATTCTTGATCGTGCAAGAATTACGTCATCATCTTCACTGTTCAACATACGAAATAAAGTCAACACACGACTGATTTTATACGGAAATATTCGATAATCCCGTCAAACGACAACGCGGCGTACACATATTGTGAAATATTCCCAAAAAAAAGAGAAATAATGTAAACATTCACACTACCGGTAACGGTCAAGTTTCGCTTCAGTCACGATCAATTCAAAAGAAATTTTCTATTCTCCGAGACGGAAAATATAAATAATTAAATATTCCATTAATTTACAAATAAAAATATTTTTTATTAAGTATAACCGAATTTGATTATTTCAAGACTGACTGAAGCCTGACTAGAAGCGTGAATGACGTAGTACACCGATATATGTCTTCCTGTTTGCATCCTCTCGTGCAGATCTTGTTCATCGATGCAACTCTATATTCTGTCAAAGGCGACTTAACAAACCTAACATCTCCCGACCGCATCCATTTTCGGACTTCTTCCAGGCTCGGGTTTTCTTTTCCATCCTGACTTGGTTCTAATTACAATTGCTTAGCCATTTGTACACCAATCTTACCCGACCCCTTTGTATACTATCCTGTACATGCGGTAATTATAGCTGACTCTGATCATATGATCTTTGCTTGTGATTTGTATAGCAGAGAGATGCATTTATTAATAAAATATTACAAATAGTTAAGAACAATATCCTCGCAGCATTGGTTATCTTAATCTCTACGTGTTTTTTTTTTTTTATATATATATATATATATATCTTTTCTGTTATCTTATGTGTGATATATTTATTAGAAAATAATGTTGACGATGTATATTTCACAACTAAACATAATTACTTATTATGAAAAAAACAAAAAAAAAAAAAAAATATTCCGTCGTAATGTCACTAGAAAATATATAATTACGGTTTTTCAAACACGGAAATATTTTATTGTAATACTAATAAATAAATAAAACGATAATAAGTAATGGCTGTTTGAAAGATATTAAATTTTGTTATTTTTCTCCCTAAAGGTATATATATATATATATATATATATATATATATATATATATATATATATATATATATATATATATCTTTGGGAGGGGGTCAGATGTATACAGTGAGTTTTGGTAGGGAGAGAAAAGGTAAACTTTTTGATGTTGTTCTGATAAAAAATAAATAATTTCTGTTTTTTAAAAATGATTCAACGTTCGGATTTTTTCGCGACCTAGCATCCGAAATAGGCAGAAAATTATAACACCTAGAGGAGAAAAGTTGCCGTAAAAACACCTACGGCAGTGGAAAGTTTGGCGTTCGACGAAAATTCCCTTCGTTAGCGAGAAATGAAGTTGTTTATTCAACCCTCTTCAATCGTTCTGTCGCGTCGTTTATTCCTCCCCGAGTTTATATCCGTTACGAGGGGTAGAAAACAATCCTACGAAACCGTTTACTTCCACAATCATCATCATCCACGTCGTTATACATCTCTTACTCCGTCTAAGAGAAACCGATAGAAATTATATTTTCTTTCATATCCTCACGGGCATAATAGAAAAATTTATTCCTGGACGATGCGAGAAAAAAAAAAAAAACGTCGAATAAAATCGCGAATCCCTCAGACGAGTACTTTCTGTTTTCGCAATTTTTACATGTAAGTACACGTACGCATTTATATGTTATTTCGAATAAAACATATTAGGATACAATATTTAGTCCTTAAAGAAGAAACAATCGAAAAATTGTTCTTTCCGAATGCTGCTTAAGAGGATAAAAGAAGAAGATAATTTCGTTTATTTAAATAACGAACCGTATACAAAATACACAATTCTACCCCCAAGTCAGCTGCGGTAAGCTGCGGTAGCTAATATAACAAGAACAGAGAGCATCGTAATAATATATAAAAAAAAAAAAAAAAAAAAAAAAAAAATACGATGAAATAATACGAGAAAAGAAAATAAAAACGAGTATCGCGGTACAATTAAGCTGAAAAATTGATTACAGTGAATAAAATTAAAATCAGCATTATACGTACACGACAGTACTTTATTGTCGATGTAAAAAAATAAGGGCTCAAACGATATCATCTGGAGTAAACCCGACGATGAGATGCTGCAACGACGATAACGTAACAACTTATTCGTTCGGGGTTTTTGAGTATGGTAGGTTTTTTTTTTTTTTATGGTAATGCTTCGTCAAAGTTTTTGGATTTTCGAAATAAATTGCAAAATTCTCGCCTTCGTTACTGTCTGGGAGCCCACTCCAATTGCTACTTTAGCGGTGGAATCTAATTACCCCTCCTCTTCACATCGGCAGAAACCTTTTAGCCGACCGGTTTTTCACAACTACATATATATCAGTCATCGTGTATAATAACTTATTTATTTATATAACCAAACGGAGGTTCTCGCCATATTCATAAACTTCCTATTCTCTGTAAATCTTCTGAATAAACGATTCTCCAAAATTATTACAACTTATCCTTATTTTTCCGATTCTTTCTCTATCGATAATATCAAATTAGAAATTAAGAAACCTTTCATAAAAATATATATATATCACCCCTTCCGATTTTAATATTTCTATTTTTAATAATTAACTGGCAAATCACTGGACGGACATTTATACATTCCAAGTCTAATGATAAAATTGATGCATTCGTAGTTCTTTCTTTAAACATTATTAAGAAATTCGTTCTATTACGTTTTTCTTCGATTTTCACGGCCCAGGCTAAATATTATACCTAAGCGGTTACGTTCATCAATATTCTTACCGATTTGAAAAGCCTCTAAAATCTCTTTTAATCCTCGTGCATCGCCTTATCAGAATTTTCGTTTCCTCGCTATTCGAATCTGATATTCCCGTTAGATTCTTCCGGATTGCTGGACATTCCGGTATATTTGGCACGATGCGGAAGCTAGGTCCGCTTCGAATAGCCCGGTATGCTGATGATACACCTTTAACAGATCTTTCGTGTCTCATTAAATTTGCTCATACAGAATATTGGAATAATACCTTATCTATATTACAGATCGATTCTATTATAAAATCGTGGTTTAGCGATATAAAAGGTACCAAATATAACATACTTCGATATTTCGTTACTACTTTATGTAGATTACGATTTGGAAAAAATCGTCTTCCATCATATCAATGTATAAATTCTACTTTTTGACCTCATCCTTCCGATGACAACAAAATAGCAGATGCAGATCACGTGTATTTTTGTAATGTTCTTACTACACAACAATCTTTATTATATAATGAAATTATATCTCTCAAAGTACCAAATAAATATGTCTTACTTAATATTAAACGCATTCGTGTTTATTTATAATTATATCGCATCGACTAACATTAATATGTTTAACATATCCGTTTTAATAATTTTATATCAATCTGGATGAAAAAAGTCTTGAAAATTGCAACGTCTAAAAATACATATTCCATCACTACTAGCACGACCGACGATTTCGCCTAGCCTGGAAAAACTATTTTCGCGCGAACCACACTGTCGTAATCCTATTTTTGACGGGAAATCAACTTTAAATTTCGCTTCGAAAAGCAAAAAATTTATTTAACTACGAGATAACCGAATGTGGAAAACGATCGAAAGCTATCGTCGTAACACCGAAATATGTACTTAACTTCTCCTAATTACCCTAAATAATATACCGTATAAACGAAATAAGATAAATTTCCACTCTGCATTAATATATTCAACTCTATACTTCCTCGATATAATCGTACGAGACGATCAAAATAAAAACAAGCGAAAATTCTCTTCCTATTTAAATAGTCGCAATAATAATTCGAAATATCGATTAATCGATAACATTAGGCTCGCGACGATAGGAAATTAATCGATTCCTTAATAGTTTCACAATCTCTAATTTTAACCGTATTCTTATTGTTAAAATGTTTGATTCGATTTTCTTTTTTAAGACGTACAAAATAGATCAATTTAAAAATAAGAACGTTACGCGTAATTTCGCGAATGATGTCGATGTAAATGATACAACGGTAGAATTAAAAAACTACAATTATAGAACATAAGTCAAGCGATAACCGAATTAAAATCCAGACTATATAAAAACTGTTAAAAGATGTTCCGTTTAATTTTTTACTTTGCCGCATTTTCAGCGTAATAGAAATACATTTTTAACGAATTTTTCTAAAACCGAAAGTATGTTCAAATTTAAGCGAACGATTTTTCGAGAATGTTAAAAAACACGCAACAACATTAAATCATCTTCAACGTATTTTATAGTCACTAAAAACGAATTTCATTCGAATTGATAACGTACTAAAATATCACACTTCGAAAATACTCGTGCATAAACTTTTAAAGATAGTGTTAAAATTCCGATGAAAAAACGAATTATGTAACAAACCAGGTGAAATACAGAATTTTAATAATCACCGTTATCGAAACTATCAAATTCGTATTCGGCTAATTCGATTTTTGTTCTTAAGTAATTTATCACAGAGTTTTATCACACACTACGTCGTTAACGATTCATTAGTATATATTGTAAATTAACGCAAACTTTATATTTTCAGATTAATTCAAACCGCACATAGACATACATATATACGAGTAGTATTCTTTTTTTTAATAATAAGTCGTTAAAATAAAACCCGTCCATTCGATATATTATATTTATTTTCCAAAGCAGCAACGGAAATATAAAAATTTGTTTATAAAAATCCATCCAATCGAAAGTGACGAATATGTACGAGCAATCGAAGAATTATAACAATTTTCGTTTATAAACATCGCGAGATCTAATTGTAATAAATATCTGTGAATAATTAGAGTAGAAGATTTTATCGCAAAATAAAAATTAATATCAAACTGTAAATTTCTATAAAAAAGAAACGACGAATTTAGAATAATAATGTCGTATGTTACCTCGAAAATAGCAGCCCACGAACAGTTTGTTTCAAATTCTTCAAATTCGATTTCAAGTTTACTTTTGCCAATCTTTGAAGAAACTGACATTATAACGTTTAATATCCGCACGAATCAAAGCGAAAACCTAACACGGACAACAATTTATAACTAGAGAGACAAACCGTCTTTACATCAGAATTCGTTGTCTAGAGGAAACGCGCTTTTAAACGTTACGATCAGTATAATCGAAGAGTATACGAGAAATTATCCGATAACGTACGCACGTACGATAATTTTAATTTCGTTTTCGTTCGATTTTATTTCTCGTTTTAATAATAGATTATCGATACTTGAACGATATTTTAAATTATTCGACATATTTTATTGTAAGAAAAAAATTTATCTAACGCTGTATATAAAAAAAAAATTATTAAAAACGACGAAAGCGCTCTCTCGCGGACATCTTTTAAAACATAAATTACCGACGCGCGTGATGCGAAATAAACGGCGAAATTTGGAAAATTTGAATTTTAAATTTAATTAAGGTAGAAAAAAACAAAAAAACAACCGGGGATAAGTAAATAAATTTAAACCGCTTACGACGTAATCATACCGGAATTAATCGTTTAATTGTATTCGTTTTTTTTTTTTTTTAAACATAATTTTAATCTCAGAATATTCTACGAACAGACAATAAATATTAAGGCGAAATTATAAAATAGGCGCGATTATTGTACAATCGATTTTTACGCGGATAATTTTCGATATATGTATATAAACATTTTTAAAATTCGGACATTTAATAATTTTTGTTAACATTAACATTTCCTCGTATCAAACGGTTGCGAAAAAACAAAGCGACAATTTTAAAGCCGGGTTTTATTTTTCTTAATCGAAGACTTTATAAAGCGAACGATTGACACGTTAGTTTTAAACTATATTTCATTATAAAGCGACGCAAACTTTTTAAGTGACAAATATTTCGATTAAACAATTTCGAATACATCGAAGTATCGTTTCGAATTATCTGGATATTTTGAAAATTTCGTCGATTGTCGAACGATATATCGACTTATATAAGGAATCTCTCTAAAATTATGTAGAAAGCAAATGATTAAATGTCGTATTATTAAATTTAAACAACGCAATAATAATAAATTATCCTATTTTCGTCGATAATGCCAGAAAGAATATTCCGGTAGAATTTTTATCGAGGTGTAGCCGTAACAAAGGTGTATTAAAACTCACTGAATGAAAATCGTACATATCTAAACAACTATTCCGAATATATATATATATATATATACATAATAATAATGACGTTAATATAAATTAATATAAAAATAATATCAACTTTATTTTTTTTAATTTTCCCTTTTTTTTTTTTATTTACACTCTGCGCACATAATAAGTAAATACGATGAAACAGAAAATAATCGGATACTGTTGACGATCGATTGACAAGAACTCAGGTCATATGTGTAAGAGGAACGAGAGGAGGGGAAGGAGTTTTAAGATTGTCTCTTGGCTAGTTTCTGTGCAAACGACGCGATGAAGAGTATGGGGCATGTCGCTTAAGATGAGCTCATACACTAAAATTTCATATATTGCTCCGCAGATACCGTATGTAAAAGACTATATCCTCAAACTATGCTAAAAAATTTTTAGCTCAATTGTTGCACCGTAATAATTTACTTCCAGCAATAGGAAATTACGATTCCAGGGATATTAGATATACTTAAGTATATAAGCATCGACTCATTTATTCTCGTAACGTTATAATTTGCTTTCGTTTCCATTACTCATGAATCATATTTGTTGTATAATTAAACTTATTATTTTTTAAATTACCGCTTTTCATTTGTGATGGTTTTTTGTCTGGATTATATTGAAAAAGAGAGCTTGTATCCTTTTCTTTTTTAGCTACATCTGGAACAGTTGATATCCGCGAGTCGGGACGTATAAACTGATCTGACACGAACCGAACAGCGCGTCTATAATTTGGCGTAAGATTTTTGATTCCATCGACTATTAGCGCCGGATCGCAGCTGATTTAGCAGTGCCGTATAATGCCGTAAGTACAAATTGGTTTTACGACTGATATAGTTTGTTCGTAACCGATAGGTTCGACAGGCAATTGAGCAGACCATATCGCTTCCGCATATCCTTAATTTTATCACTAATACGTCGACTACGGGAGTAAGTATTGTATTAAAATTTAGTTTTTAATCTTGATTCTCCATCTAGTTAACCAAGGGCGAATCAGAGCTAAAATGAAGTTTATCAGACACGATAACCGGCTCAGAATCGGACGAGAGAATATGCATTTGTATAATTACTTGAAATCAGAACTACGCTCGTCTATTTCATATTTCACACTTTCTTCGTCGCTAGCCTTCTTACTAGATAGGCGTTTAACTCTTAACTAGTACTAACCAGTCGAGGGTTGCATTTTGTACAACAGCATCATAAAAATCATCGTCAGAATTCGTAATTATTTATTAGCGTAAATGTAATAGAGGCTTATTTAAAACATTTTATTACAATCCAAATTGTCTTAATTGGTTATATATAAAGATTAATAATATATAAAAAAGCGTAAACAATAAAAAAAAAAAAAAAATATGTAATATCGAATATAGGAATATAGTAAGTATCGTGTGAAAAAGAAACACTAATATAAAAGCCTACAGTGCATAATGTTACAAATGTTCAACAAATTCTCCGTTACACGTTATGTACATTCTGAAAACGTAATGCATTAAAGTGTTGTATAGAGCTTCATTTGTAAGAAAATATTGTTTGTAACACTGTAGCAAAGTAAATAATGTTACTAACTATCAGTGTTTATGTACTGTATTATTTTTTTCAGAATTGTCTCGTTTGTGTAATTAGAAAAATACCGTTTTTTTTTTTGTTTTTTTTTTAAATATTTTGCATTTCAAAAAATTATTTTCATACACACGAAAGCTCTTTATTTATTCATAGAAATGGTAAGTAACTTTAAATAAATATGTATATTATAATTATGTCTGTGTTGCTGAGATGAAACATTCGAGCCTGCTAGAAGGTATTGCTGTACAGTCTGTTCCATATTTGAAATTTAAAAAACAGATAATTTCTTTGTTGAGAAGTGGCAGGACCGGTGGGATAAAGCTGCAACTGGCAGGAAGACGTATGTTTTTCTTCCTGATATTTCTTTACGTTTGAAAATGCTTGACGTCAACTTCTACAGAGTGCTCAGGTGTTGTCAGGCCACGGCAGGTTTGGTTCCTATCTTCATAACGGCTTGCTAATGATCCTGTCTGCACGTGTTGTACTGTAGGTGAGGTAGACGATGTACATCATACGTTGTTCACTTGTCCTGCATTTATCGCCCTTCGTCGCCAAGTTGGTATGAAATCCTCTTAGTAGGGGAAAGTTGGAAGTTTTCTTTTGCTGGCCGAACATGCGTTCAAAATTTAAAATACAAAATTCGATTACTCGCAACTGACGCCTAAATCAACCCCGTGAATATCGTTGCTTTGTTCGTAGCGTGGTAATTTAATCTTTCTATTTACATTAGTTAATCTTTTAATATTTGATTATTTTATTACTTAATTGCCTTTTACTTTTTCCTTTTTGAGAGTCCTTATTTTTATTTTTAAGATTTTTATTTTATGGATATAAGTTTCATTTCCTTTTTGCCTCGTATTTTAATGTTATTTCCATTAAGTATGAATAATAGCTTTTTAACTATAAGTTTATTTGTTTAAATCTTTCCGTTAGAAGGTTTTAGTTTAACTTTTAATTATTTATTTTATTTTTCTGGTAGAAGTTAATTTTTGTACAAAACTCATTATTCTTTATTTGATGGAAGAAGGAATATTCTCATCCCTTCTTTCATCGCTTTAAGTTGTAAGTGCGGAGGTCTTTGCTTTGTGCAATTGCCTTCATTATTATTATTACTTTTTTTTTTCAATAGAGCGAAGGGTTTAAATATCCCACACACACTGGTTTTGGTTTACCAGCAGTGCATTGTGAATAAAAAACAAAATTTATGTGATATCAGTGTCTTTTGAAGATTTTCCCCCTCCCGCTTCAAAAAAACAAAAAAAACAAAAAAAAACAATGTCTATATTAATATTTGTTGCACAAATGCAACGCAATTATATAAAATTTTCGCAGAAACACAACATGATTGTAATTTATAGGACAGTTTAAATAATTCTGGATTTGTGAGAGTCTAACAAACACCAGATGAAATTCGAGAAATAATTCTATTTGATGGTAGCGATAATGATAGCTCAGACTATAATTCCGAAGATGAATTTGATAAACAGAAAATTCGTCTCGGCTATTGGACATGGATCGAGATTTTGAAAATGAAGTGAATATTGGATCTTCATTTTCAAATACAGATTTTCGGCGATTGTTGGAAAATTTCGTTTTTGTGAAGATGTAGGCGCGGGAATACTGTCGAAGGATGATCGTGTTACTTCGAAATGCCCCAGGTACCTATAAATAATGTTGTAAACGAATCTGTCGAACCTACAACCAGTGGAAAAATAAAAAATTGAAAAATAAATATAAACAAGAAAAATCTTCAATTATAGTAAATATGAAGCGGGAAAAAAGAACAGTTTTATTCGGTACGACAAAATAAGAATTTATAGGCAAAACGGATTTACTAATTTAGGTATTGCAACTTACAATTCTTCAACTATTTTTTTACTTCAGATCTTGCGGGCCATATTACTGGCCGACCAAATTTGTATGCCGTTTCTTTAGATCCTTGTAAACCGTCAGATATAACAAATACCGCAGTGTGGTAGTACATACTGGTATACGTTTTTGATGTCATCAGTTATGAAAAGAATTTTTGACAATATTGCCGTCGAAATTATAGGTATTCCCCCGATAGCGCATTAATAACAGGCTTTCAGAAAATTTTTTTAAGAACATTTTAACGATAATGTTCGTAAAAAAAATACGATCAATTGGGTTATGTTCGTTTATTTAAAGTGCGGCCATTAATTGAAACACCAAGGAAATGCAACTATTCCAATAATGTTATCTGTTCAACAGATATGTGCGACCAAAGCGAGCAGTTCGCTAAAAGTGTATGTTCCATCAAAACCGCGTAAATACGGCTATAAAATATTTACATTATGCGGTGAAGATGGTTTTCGCTACGAACTTTTGAATTTTATACTGGTCAGATAGCGGCACTAAATTCAAGAGAACCGGATATCGGTGCCAGTAGTAACGTTATTCGTCTTTGTAGATCTGTCCCGCGGAATGTAGGACAGAAAATATATATTAGTCCACGTCGATTAGAATTTTTATATAAAAGCGGTATATTGTCACGGGCAAGTGGGAATCTATTGACAAATTGCGTATTATCTACCGATCACGATATGAAAAAGAAAAATAGGCGTACAATTGTAAATAGATACAGCAACATCGATAACTGTCCATTATTTGTGACCATGTGGAAGAAGCGAAAAATTTTTGTCGATCTATGCCGCAACAAAGCCGGGTAGAACAATACAACGTTTCAAGATGAGAAATAAAGAACACGAGGACGTTCTGCGCGCTCAAATGTGGTCATAGAATAAGCATACGGATGCTTTTAATGAATTCATTGGTCGTTATCTCGTATAACTCTGTGCGTAGTAAGAAATGGTATTTCAGAATTTTTCACTACTTAATTGATATATCAGCGATAAATGCTCGGATATTGTATAAGAAAGTAAAAAATTCAAATATAAAACTAATTGATTTTCGAACGGAAGTTGTATCTGGTTTGCGCAATGTATATTGGAAATGATTTAAAAAGAAAAACAGATTCACCTCATTCATAAAAAGGATGATATTCGTAAAGATGGTTTATCACACCGGCCCCTATAATATCTAAGCGCGACCGATGTAAACGAACAAATTGTAAAGGTTATATACAATGCGTGCGAAAAATGTGGCGTTACTTTGTGTTGCACTTCAACAAAAAACTTATTTTAGAGATTACCATCGTATTTAGGATGTATTTATTATTATCATTATTATGTACACGTACCATATTATCGTTTTCTAACTATAAACTTTTTCATTATATTATGTTTATATAATACATATATATACAAAAATTACAATTTTCGACTATGTATAATGCGTAATGTTGCATATTTGCGACATATAGCTTTTAAAGCTTTCCGAATACAAAATATATGATTATATAATTTCAATTTTCGTGTATTGCGCGACAATATTTATCCGAAAATAATTTTTTTACAAAAAATAAAAATTTCATTCGCTGTAGGGGAATATTCGCATTTATAAATTCTTTCCGCTATATGGTTCTTGAAACATTTTTTTTTTTTTTTTTTTTTTTTTTTTTTAATATTAGTTCTATTTGTATCGACAGTTTTCATCTTGATAAATCGATATCGTCAATTCAAACATTTCGATTCTTCGTTTCCAAATTTCGGTTTCATTTATTGGATGACATTCTGAATATAAATGAAAAGTACATTATGAGCCAAAGATGAATTGCATAACTTACACATTATCAAATAAATCTAATTATTATTGACAAACTATATACCAGCATAAATGTAATAAAAGAGGTTCATCGTTTAGTAATCCAAAAATATATTTACCTTATACACTTAGAGATAAATCTTTGTGCAGCGGATTCGATTATTATTATTATTATTATTATTTTATTTTTTGAAACAAATAAATCATTATTTAAACGGACAACTGAATATTCTAAACTGAATATTCTAAACTGAATATTCTAAACTGAATATTCTAAACTGAATATTCTAAACTGAATATTCTAAACTGAATATTCTAAACTGAATATTCTAAAAGTACACACACACACACACCGATGCCGATGAGTTAGATGCAAGGTTATTTCTCTTACGCGTATAGAGAGCTCTGATGATGTAATTCGCCTCGCTGTAGTGTAACAGCGCGACTAGTTTAAATTGCGCAAAAAAAAGAAAAAACCCGAAAAGAACCAGATCTAAAGTTGTATAAGTTAAATTGTTCATTTAAAGCTGTCAAAACAAACTTCTGTCATACAACGTCTATCTGAAACCACGGCGTTCACATATTGCGCCGAACACACACCGATATCGCTGTCTTGTGTCAACATCATGACCCAGGGGAATTCGAATGACAGAAGTAATTAAAGCAGAGACCACTGCTAATGCAGTTAAACTGCAACAACGTACCGACGAGATGATAGCGGCAACGTTCGTCACAAGCAATATAGGCATTCGGCGATTAATGAGAAATTCACCGAGTTGACACAACAGCAGTGTGTATACAGACGGACTCGACCGGTGTCCATCTCGCGAGCCGCCGAAACAACATTTGCCAGATAGCCTAAAAACAGGCTAGCTGCAAATTGCGGAATACTTTCGTCGTCGCACTTGTGTACACACGGTTCCATCAAGTTTGTAACAGGCGCTGAAAGAAAATTATTTAAATAAGATAAAAATCGTTCGACTCGAATACGAATGGAATGAATTAGGTAAAAAAAAAAAAAAAAATAAAAATGACAATTGTAGACGATTTCTCTTAGATGAACATTATGGAAAAGTTCACATTTATTTCAACATAAAAATAATAATAAAAAAAATTAATTAGTAAAACTATTAAAAGAAAAGGTAAAAGAAGCAAAAACGTCATTTTTTAATTTGACCGCGGGATTTATCGATAAACATTTGAAAATTTCGCCTAAACATCTATAATTCGTTGAAAATTTTGCCTGTTCTCTTAATAACACGGAGCGTATTAAAATTTTCGATCAAGTTTACAATCGTTATATCGAGACTATTTTTGCCGCGTGTAAACATTAGAAAATTGGTCTATTTAAAAAGACGTCAAAACCTAGTTCTCTTAACCCCGTTTAAGATGTACGTGCTAGGTGAGAACTAGGTGAGAATGGTGAGGAATTTTTTTATTTTCCGGTTGACGGGTAAAAAACGTTTCAATTTTGAAAGTATTTATAAAAATACGTCGAAAATCGTCTAGAATTCGCCAAAAACCCGTTATTCTATAATAATAATAATAATAATAGTAATAATAATACCACCGTATAAAAATTTATAATTAAAATTTTGTAATGTACGGCTCTTTAAATACGACGACTAAATTCGATTCGAAGTTTATTCGTCATCGATCGTCCGGCATCGGTGCTGAACGCGTTCGTCGGGTATTCAGCGATAAAAAAAGTTGTTATTACACGATATACACCGCTTGAAACATGCTCGATGATCTAACGTACTTAATATACTAGAATATTACGGATCAGGAGAATATCGACCGAGTAAAAGCCATGACGTTTTCCTTAGGGAAATAGTCAAGCTTTAAGAATGTTGCCAACTAACGTTCCTCTGGATGATTCTCGTTGCTAATGGTCGATAAGGGGAATCGAACAAGACTCCGTCCTGCTGCTGCTGACATTCCGCAACAGATTTCACCCGCTACTTAAACAGAAAGCCGTCGAAACTACAATCGACGCTCTGAACTAAGAATAAATTCCGTCAAATTAAATCTAAAGTTCGACCTTTCCGAATACGCTCTTCAGTCGACGACGAGATGAAATAATCATATCAGCAGTCTCCGAACGCGACCATACTGAACTAACGAGTTTTGCAGAATAAATCGACTGCAATATGTAATACGTGTTCTAGTATTTCCGTTATATCCTTACAGAATGTTCTGAATTTAATTAAACATTCCATCTCCTCTTTAACCGTAATACACATCGATGATTCTAACTCCTTATGCGAATTAATTCATCGTTCAAATTTGTACAATTTAATATAAAAAAAAAACAAAAAAAAAACGAATTTATATTCATCAGTGCCTCTCTAGCAATTATTCACGGCGCGTAAATTTAATAAATAATAATAATAGTAAAATGAAACAATCATTACTGCGTTCGTTTTCGGAAGAGTGCGGTAAAATCGAATTTTTTCGACGACGAAGTAAAAGTTAGGTCGGTGTAGTATATATATATACACTAAGACAAAGTATTAAAGGGAAAAAAAATGTACACATTATTATTATTATTATTATAAAAAATCAATTGAAAATTAGTTAAATCACTGATATTTATTTTCTTAAGGAAAACACAAAGCTTCATTTACGCCATTATCGAGTGATAAATTTAAAAAATCATAATTTTAAAAATATAAATTAAATATAATTACTTAAAAATATTCGATGGTAATTGTGTATGATCCAAAAATGATGTCTGCTTCTGTCGGTCTATTTTTTTGATTTGTTGAAATTTAATATCGATATATTTGTTTATTAATTTAGTTTTTTTTTATATTAATTTTTTCTTCGATATTATTTTCCTGATTCTGTAAAAGTTGTATACTGTTGGAATTTTAAATTTTTCATTTACTATTGCGATGTACGATGTCCAAACGTAAAATATAAAATATAAAGAAATATACAACCGTAAAATTGTTTAAAAAACACAATTTTACAAATAAAATGAAAATAAATATTAAAAATCTGTATACAACTTTTACAGAATCGGGAAAATAATATCGAAGAAAAAATTAATATAAAAAAAAAACTAAATTAATAAACAAATATATCGATATTAAATTTGAACAAATCAAAAAAATAGACCGACAGAAGCAGACATCATTTTTGGATCATACACAATTACCATCGAATATTTTTAAGTAATTATATTTAATTTATATTTTTAAAATTATGATTTTTTAAATTTTTCACTTGAGCGTAAATAAAGCTTTGTGTTTTCCTTAAGAAAATAAGTGATTTAACTAATTTTCAATTGATTTTTTTTTTTTGTAAAAAATCACTACATTCCACATTATATAAAAAATTAAAACATTATTATTATCGTCATTTTATATAAGAAGACCGCGCGAATGAATGCATCGTTGCAAATGCGAACGCTATTACGTTCTACGAAATAATTGTAAGCTAATTTCTCGTTTTTTCCGGTTTTTAAATAAAATTTCATCGGAAAATTTTTATCGAGTAAGTTTTCGAGTAATTCGAAAAACGACAAAACCACTCTGGGTCCGTCTTCTTCAACTACAGACGATGTTTAGAATTTGACCGTAGTAATAAAGCCCCGATACAACGTCTAATAACTGGCAGATTGAAACGAAATGTGTTAGACAATCGTTGGAAAAACATTTCCGTACCGGTTATCTTTAATAACTTTCGCACATTTTAATCGAATATATTTTACACACCTGCCCGGAATGCGCCGGTAGAAAGAGTATTGTCATTAGTAAACAAATTACGGACATCGGAAACAACTCAGCTTCATATAAAGCTACGTTGGATAACGACGAAGATGCATTTTTTAAACTTATTTCAAATCATCACCAGCTATATTGAAACGAATATGTGCGCTCGTCTGAGAAATACGCCTAACCTTAATTTTAGCTACTTTTTCGTATTCATTATTTGATGGATTTTGATTAACGATCTTAGTACGAAGCATTTTTTTTTATCGTCATACTCTCTATCCCTGTCTCGCCGCAATTGAATAAAATCGGTCATCATTTTTTAGTTACGATACAAATAAAATATACTTCAGAACGCTCCCTTTTAGACGGATCGCAGAGTAATTCTCACGAACGTTACAATATAAAATCGTTTTTTATAGTAGCTCTGTATGTTCGATAGATCTAAACGAGTTAGTGTAATTAAATGAAGAAAGAATTAACGGATCGAACACTAAATTATCGAAAATTATAATAACTCGAGTAATCGAAAAAAAATGAACAACGCGTATCCGGGAAAAACGATATAAAAAGAAGATATAATACCGCCGGCGGACGTGCGAATATTATCAAACTTTAGAACTAACTTTTTTTTATCTTACTGGTTACGAGACAATTTTGTTAGTTATTAAAAAAAAAATATATATATATATCATTAACCAGACAACCTGCGCGAAGAATGTAAAGAAGCGGGATGACGATAATTTCGAGATATTTAAAAATTTTAATAACATCACAGAGAAATATAATATTCTCGTCGAAGATTTTTTCGAAGAATAACAAAAATAACTCCAAAATCCCGTAAAACTGATCACCGAAATACTCAAGAAGAAGGAGATCGAAGGATACTTCTCTTTACGCGAATGACACTGCTTTATTTACATCCTCTTATCGAATCGATACAAAAACGGACTCGCCAATAGTTACTATAATAGGTATATAAATACTACACAAAATGGAAAATTTAAATTAACATCGAAAAAACGGAAGCTATCCTATTTACTAGACGTAGACCACAAATAACTCATCACATTGAAATAAATAATACGCACCTATCTTGGAAATCCCGATTAACGTATGTATGGACAAACGATTTTTATGATCACATCAAAAACATATCACGGACGAAACGCACTCCGGATTATACAAAATTTTTTTTCCCTATATTTAACAAACGCTCTAAAGTCGGCGTTAAAAACAAGCTAATAATATACGAAGCGTACATAATATTGCCGATATTATTATATTCCCGCCGAATTTGGTCTTCCACTATTAATAAATTGCAAACTGTTCAAAATAAACTCGATGCTCCATACTAAGATAACAGACATGCATATAAACCAGCCTTCTATCTTTAACCTTGCACAGGAAAAAGCTAACAGATTCTATAGCAAATGCGCTTGACTAGCCAAGTACCATACAACGTATTGGAAATTATACTCACGACTCACTGACCCGGAAATATAAAAAATATAAACATAAAAAACATTCGCTAGGTCGTTATAAATTAGTCTCGTTTTCAAAATGAATGTATCCATTATTTCTCTCTCTTTATTTCCTTATTTATTTAGTTATATTAGTAGATACTATTTTAATATCTAAACCATAATTAATTTATCTTTCCGGCTATGCAGGGTTTTTTTTTAGTTGAATTTTTCCCCCTGTAAAAATATAGCATAATTTATAAACTACGTAGTAAGAGCGTTAACGCTGCTCGGTATGCGCATTTTTATTTACTCGTCTTTTCTGTAACTGTACAAATTATCATAAATTTGTATTTGTACTTGTAAGAAGGAGATATATCGTAATAATTAACAAAAGAAAATAAAATCGCTATAAAAATTATTTTATTAACGTAAAGCTTTTCGACATTAACGACATTTTCAAACATATACAAAAAAACCTTTTTTTTTTTTTTTAATATATGCTTGAAAATAAATTTGTTTTTGTTTTGTGAATTCATAAAAATCACTACTCTCTAATACATCAAAATATGGTAATAAACCACGAGCAAGTTTTTTTTTTACTTTTTACCTCAACTCCGAATGAAATGCTAATAATGGATCAATAAATTCACAAATACACATACATATATATATATATATATATATATGAAAGTTTAAAGTATGTTACAACGTATATTATTCGAACGAATATTAAAATAGAAATAAATTACATTGAATATACGTAATTCTAGTTATTGCGGTGATAGTTGGAACGGATTTTTACATTTTAACGAAAATTGTGTTTTATGCGCATTGTGAGAAATTCTGCGATTTTAATAATGATAAAATAAGTACTATAAACGTTGGAAACTGAAACTGAACACCGACAAAACGGAAGCGATTCTTTTTTCCAGAATTATCCTTATATCGGAAATTTTAATTAACGGTCGAAGTATTAAACAAGATGTCAAGTATTTAGCCGTCACTCTCGGGACTCGCGTTTTTCAATAATCATATTAATGTCGATATATAAAGCTATTCGAATTGTTTCACCTATATTTCATCGAAGGTCCAATCTTACTGTTATGAAAAAACTACTACATACAAAGCTGTTATTCGTCCCCGGTTAACACATATCCCGTTTGCCGTTCAAACAATACACATTTTATATTACAATTATTACAAAACCGTTGTCGCACAATCTCAATGCCGTCAGGTTTGCCAGGATTCGAGATTTCTCAACTGAACCTCGAGCTGGTATTTTTCTATATCAATAAGCTTGCTAAAAAAATTTTATGAAAATTCTAATACTCACGAAAATGAATTAATCGGGGTTATAGGGGACTATAATATGGTCAACTTAACGCGCTACAAACATCGCCAACTAAAACACCGATTTTTTTTACGTAATTATGTTATTTTATATATATATTTTTTTTTTTTTTTTTTTTTTTTTTTTTTTTTTAAGGTGCCGTGTACCACAACTCAGGTTAGAGGCACCGAAGCTATTTTAATTAAATCAAAGGATATATGTTTGTAACTTTTAAAAACTTAATGGTTTTTTCAAGTTCCGCTGGATTATCAGAGAGTGCCGTGTGAATTGAAATATTGCCATCAGGATGGTATTTTTGAAGTGGCCTACACTTTGTAAGCATGTGTTCGACTGTTAGAGGCTCCCGTCCGCAGTAGCAACATATCGGTTGGTTTTTTTTTTCTATTAAGTAATTACGGGTTAATGACGTATGTCCAATTCTGAGCCGAGTTAGTACAACATCATCACGTCGCGATGGGATGATTGTTCTCCATGGATCTGTGTTTAACTTGACGTTTCGAAGTTTGTTGGTTGTGGGAATACGCTTCCAGTGTAAGTTCCATGCCTCGTGAAATTGGTTTTTGATATTGTGTATTTCGTCTTGTATTGGGATTGAAATTTTTGGTACTGGGAACATCTCCGCCGCTTCTTTCGCAGCGATGTCAGCTTCTTCATTTTCCTTTATGTTGGAGTGTGAAGGGATCCAGCATATGATGGTTTCTTGTACGTGTTGGTTAGCTGCCAGGTGAATATCTTGGGCTATTGGGTGGTTAGATTTTGTGGGATCGAAATTAATGCTTTGAACGGCGTAAAGTGCGTCGGTAAAAATAACTATTTTTGGTAAGCGTAAGTCTCTAGCCAAATATTTGTTTATTTCTTTTTAAATGTAATCAATTTTTTTTTTTAACTTTAATTTATCCTATTTGTATTTATTTTTCTTTCTCTTTTTTACCTACCTGTAGATTACCTGTAGATTTACGTGCCATGTACTGCACCTAGGCCAGAGGCACGAGAACGTAGGGTTGCGTGTAGGAAAGAATGTCTAGAAGCTTGAGCCGTTTGTCGAGGATAGAACGTTGGGAGTTGCACACATTCAAGGAGAATGTGTTCGACGGTAATGAGGATTAATTCATTTCTCGATATTTAATATCAAGCTGTTTTCTTTTAGCGGTAATGTGATTCCTCCGAGTTAATCTTTGATCTAAATGTAGTCCAAGGTATTTAACCTTGCTTCTGGGAGGAATCATTTGTCCGTTACGATGAATATGTACATCCTTTCCTTTATTTAATGTGAATAATACACGCGGCGCTGACTTCAATTCGTTTAATCTTCCACATTTTGAACCAATTGTCTAAGTGTTGCCTGAAGATGTTTAGTTGCCATTGCAAGATGACTATTTGTCGATTCATATGGCTGTATCGTCAGCGAACATGGCCGTTGTTGTATTGACGTTAACTGAGGAATCAGAAGTATAGATGCTATATAAGATCGGGTCAAGCACGCTACCTTGCGGTACAACTGTTTTGTATAGGATAAATTTGCGAACGTGCATCATTTACTTGAAAGCCCCTGTCAGTTAGATACGACTTGAATATTGAGTAATAGCACTATGACTATTGTTATCACTATTAATGCTACTCCTTCTAGCAGCGATGTCTGCATGACAGTTCGAAGCGGAGTGTAAATTTTAAAAATTAGTAGGATGATTTCCGTTATTAAATTTGTAAACTGCGTCGGTTAGGTTCATATACACGCGATTGCACTTCGTATAGATTTAACTTTTTTTTTTTTTTTTTTAATTTTTATTATTTCCGATTTCCGCTCTTGACATATTTATAAAACCAATTTGACAATTTTTACTTCAACTTTCGTAATGTGGAGAAAACAGGTTCGAGCGTCTGTATTTAAAAAAAAAATATTAATCGTCTTTTTTCATTATTTGCGTTGAAATACTCGCGTTTTAAATCTCATTAAAGACATTGTCGGACGTCTAAAGTCCTGAAATTTGAATAATTTTTCGTTCGCAATTATTTGATCAAAATGAGTAAATTCTATTTAGATTCGATAATTCTAATTTTATCCGCTTTAAATAAAAATCCACTATCGCCTCGTGATTGAAAAAAAAACAAACACGTCAAATCAAAAAATTATTAACAAAATTATGGAATATATATATATATATTTTTTTTAAATACATCGTATCTGTGGATGCGTTTTATTTGACCAACTTTAAACAGACCCTATACATCGGGAGATCTCATTACGAGAATATAGCTTCTGCGCTAACTAATTAGTATCACTATTAAACGCGCACAATATCTTTCATCGAGTTAGTTTTCGCATTTAGTTTTACATACAACGGCTACAGCATCATCCTAAGCGAATCAGCTTCTACATACTCAGCTGGACCTCAGCAGGCTGAGAAGGACGAGAATTATGAACTTAGTCCCGGTAACAAGTAGGAGCACTGCGAGGTGTGTCCTTCCGTACGGGGGGGTCTTACTCATTGAAGCCTTACACTTCTGGCTAGTTAGAAATTATTAAAAATAAAGAAGAAAGAAAAAAATTATTTTCACCGACAGAACGATATAACGAACGAAAAAAATTCTTTTTCAAATATTTCGAAAACGGAAATGTTTTTTTTTTTTTTTTTTTTTTTTTTTATCTTCAAATTTTACTATTATTACGATTTTAATCATTTTGAATAAAATTCGAGATAAAGATTAATTAATTGTATGTATCGCGTAAAGAAGATATACTTTTCAAAAGTTTGTTCGAAATTCTCATTGAAATAATATAATAATAAATAATAATAATAATCGAGTTGAATCAAATCAAGCTTCGGAAAATGACGCACGTTGAATACAAAATAATTAAAAAGATTAATACACTATATAATCGAAATAACTTCTCAAAAAAAAAAAAAAAAAAAAAAAAAAAGACGGCTAAAAACTGAGCGATATACAAAAGTGTATTTCTAAATGTTAACGCCGTCTAATCCTACTTTCTTACATATTTAACATCATTAAGTTCCGTCTCCGTATCAGAGGTAGGCGACTACTTATCTATATACACATACAGTAAGTAACGTACAAGGCAATCATAATATGGACACACGTTAGCGTAGACAGACGCAACGCACTCCAGGTTAAATATCTAGGAGTTACTCTAGTTTCATTTAACGCGCACATTAATAAATCTATCGGGTGACGCGAAAAAAAAAAGTCATTACTTGCACCAATTTTAACGTTCTCATCATTCTTCAGTAAACAAGAAATTAATTTAATCATTATAAGACCTAGACTGGCGTCTGGTGCTCAGTGTCCGTTAGTACTTATAAAAAACTACTCCAGCTAATGCAAAAAACCGGTGTTGCAGAATATCATTAAGTGCTCATCGATGGACTAAAATACAGTGCACGCATTGCACAATAATTATTCCTCATATTTATGATCGTATTTATAAATTATCAAAGAAATTTTATGATAAATGTATCACGACAATTAATTCGGATAATCGGAAATTATAGTACGCTTAATATAAGCATTACACTAAATATAAGCATCGCCTTTACGGGACTATCTACATCTTAATCTCTCTAGAAATGTCGCTATATGGGGCAATCTAGATGGAGGAGGGCCGATACATTATATACGAAGGTGTAATACTCTCGATGAACGTAGCGAGACAAAGCTCCGAACGAAACGGAAGAGCATTAAAAAAACATGATCGGGATTGCAGACTGCCTGTTCATCAGAATGGAAGGGACAGAAGGCACTTTCTCTAAGCTGTATACGCAAAAGACGGTCAGGCAATAAAACTGATGAGTACAAGACTAACCTTCTTAGCCATGGGAGTTTGGGGAGAGACAGCTGATGGTAATAAATGAAAATTGACTAATGCTCTCGGTGTACATTAGCTCCCATTGATCCCTATGCTCTAGCTGAATACACGATATCTTTGTGAGAGACTAAGGAGAGCTCTACACACCACTAGACGATGCGTTTTTAGCCAATGAGTCGATAAATTCGTTGTCTAGAATACCTATGTGGTACATACACTGTCGGTTGATACCATTAATGATAAATTAGTTTCTATCATCAATTTCGATTGATTCAAATCATCGGAAACACGAACTAATTGTAGAAAAAAAAATTCAGAGCTTCGAAGGTAAATAATTTAATTGTATTATTAGTACTATTTTTTAATGTTGCACCGTTAGGATCTTAAATTTGTTCCCAAAGGCGGATTATGGCCTAAGCCCATAAATTCGGATATGTCAAAAAATGTTAAAAGCAACTCGAATTTTACAGATGGAAAAAAAAAAGGTGTTAAAAATTCCAAATTAAACGAGTATTCGATCGTGAAAACTAATTTTATTGTTTTCTCTCGCACTATTAAGAAATGTTAATATTTCGAAAATTATCAAAGATCCAGCGCCTATTTCGATTCTGGAAACTATCCAACATCCTACATGATATATACCATTTATTCATACCTCTGGTCAATGATGCAACGGCTATACAATACAATTACTAAGCCATGTATTGACAAAAATTCGTAATTTAAAATAAATAATAATAATAAAAGCATTTCAACAATTCTTTGTCTTTTTTTTTTTTGGGGGTGAAATTAAATTATGTATTTTCCATTCTATGTGAAAATGTAACACTTAATTACTTTTTATAACAGATAAAACATAAGGGTGATCTAAAAATCGGATTTATGTTTTTCGTAATCTTGTATGAAAATACAGTTGTTTTGAGCAATTGGAGACGGTTTTTAAAAATTAACACGCGCCAATATTTTGGAAGGTCGTTCAGCGTTTAAAAAATTCTTAAATACAAAGCCAATTAATTACGCTCATAATAAACTGGTAACTTTTTGTTAACAATGTATTCAAATTGTATGGTTGTGGTAATTCTTTAATAGGTCTTCCTAAAATGAGTGAAACGTAAAATTTTTGTACGATAGTAGAACGAAAATAAATTAGAAATTTTTTTCTTAACTAACAGTTGTCGATTAAATATATATATATATATATTCTTCTTCATCGTAGGCTCGATCCGAGCATCGTGATACTATGAAACCTTGATTTTATGCAACTGCGTCCGCCATATGTTTCGGTCCTCTGCATATCGAACCGCTTGCTGGAATGATGTAATGTTTAGCGATTCTTTGATTCTATCCGTATATCGTGTAGGCGTTCTTCCTTGTTTTCGCCGACCTTCGACCATACCCTCCAAAATTAACTTTCCCGAACTATTTTGACGTATGATATGACCGAAGTAAGTTACTATTCGCTCTCTTTTCGGTCCAGGGAATCCGCAGCATCCTTAACAGAACATTTCAAAAGTATCTATTCGCCGGACATCCATTTTTTTTTTAAAGTCCAGCATTCCGATGCATACAGAAAAACCGAAAAGACTAAGATGTCCATGAGGCGAATTTTTGTATTCTTCGTTATGTCATGGCTCTTTCATACTCTTGTCAGTTGAGCCAATGCATTTTTTGCAATTTCTATTCTTCTTTTAATTTCATCGGTCGATCCTCCATCTTTGGTAATTACTGAACCTAAGTATACGAATTTATCAACTACCTGGAAGTCATGCCATTGCTGGATGTTATCAGAGTTGTTTCGATTAATAATCATTATTTTAGTTTTGTCTTTATTTATTGTTAAGCCTGCAGCTTTGCTTACGGTTTCCAACTTCCGGAGTAAGATTCTCGTCAGTTGAGGCAAATATGGCAGTATCGTCAGCGTATCGTAACTTGTTAATGCATGTTCCTTCTATTTTAACTCCATCTTTCCATCCATTCATGGTCTCTTTGATTATCCATTCATTGTATATGTTAAATAAAATAGGACTTAGTATGCATCCCTGACGTACTCTTTTTTCAGGCTGAAATTTCTCAGATAGCTTGTTATTTATTTTCACTTTTCCGCTTGTGTTTTTATATAGTGATTTAATTAATTCTATCAAATGTTGTGGTACGCCAGCTTCCTCTAAAACTTGCCATAATTTTACCCATCTTACACAATCGAACGCCTTTGCGTAATCTATAAAGCATATGTAAATTGTAATATTGAATTCCCGACATTTTTCAATTATCTGTCGCATATTTAGAATTTGATCCCTTGTGCCTTTTCCTGCACATATATATATATATATATATATATATATATATATATATATATATAGGTATATATTTTAATTTTTTTATCGATAATGTTCTTTTTTAGAAAATTTATCCGAGATCGATACAAAGAAAATTAATTGTAAAGTTTGTCGAAAAAAGTATCCAGATGATTTAGAAGAAGCATTAAGTAACGAATGTATTCGTTTTATTTGAAGTAATTCTTAGAAATATTCGCTTTGCATCAGATATTAGCACAATTTTAAATTCACACGCTCTCTGCGATATCTATCCGAATGTAGATATCACTTTACGTTATAAATTTAAGTATTACCGCAACGAATTGTAGCGGTTAAAGGTCATTTTTAATGTTGAAAGGAGTACAAAATTATCATCTACGGTCAGACGTGAGTCAACATAGGCTTAATGTATTGGCCTAATTATCGATTGATGCATAATTAGTACGAGAAATTAAGCGCGTTCGAATAATTATTGATGTTTTCACTCGAGCCGAAGCAAGAAAAATAAGTATAGTAATATATATATATATATATATATATATATATATATATATATATATATATATATATATATATATATATATATATATATATATATATTAGTACAATCTTATACTTAATGTATAAATTAGTACTAGTGATAAACTTAAACATAGATGACGAAAGATGTGCACATTTACACAACTTTTAGCGATTTATATAAATAATACAAAGAACTATTTGACTAGTTTATGCGGTTTCGTACGCTTAAGGCGTCTGACGTCGTTTTCAGCGATTAACGTATTTCTTGGATCTTCATTTGGGTCAAGACTGAGTCGTTTATTGGCGAAGTGCCATATTGTGTTTCATCAATATTTCCAAATCCGAATAAACGTCATAACGCTGGTAGCACTGTGCACCAGTTATGGACCGAAACCATTTGTTTTGTATCCGCTGGATAATTAACCTATTTGTTATTTTCGCACAGCCCAACAATTGGACTCCAAAATTGGTCTAATTATTTGCATATAATACAGAAGTCTTCTTTTGTTGCGTAGACTGAGCTTGGAATTTCGACCAATTAACCGATACATTTGTCGCTATTTATTTTGTTCTATATTTTGCATTATTCTTTTGAAGAATATCGTTCGAGATATACCGGATGATGGTTATAACGTCGTGGGTGTTAACATGTACACATTTTTCTCGATTCAGTATGATTCTCTAATTTCGTATTCATTTGCTAATTTTGTCGAGATTGTATGTTGTAATTTTTCATAAGAGAATCGCTATTAGATAAAATAGCCGTATCATCTGAGAAATGTTGCGATGCTCGTTTCAACTGATTTTTGGATGTCGTCCGTATACATGAGATAAAGAATAGGTCCGAGTAAAACACCCGCATTTATCGGATAATATTTTGATTTCTCCGTGAGAAACGCAAAACGTTCCCGTTCGGAGAGATATAATAATTGACGCATACTTTTCGATAGATTATTACTCATATTATGTATAAAGCCTTCACGTCAAACTCGATCGAAAGCTTGTCAGATATCTGAAAAAAAAAAAAAAACCCCGCTAAACAGAATTTATTTTCTTCGACGGTTATTTCTATTATCACTACTCGTTGTATTTGATCGATGAATTCGCGACATGGTAAATTTACGAATGGCTTTAATCGAGTTTTTCAAATATCTCGGTTCTTATCGTTGGTAGTAATGAAATTTGGCGGTATGAGCTTGCTGTTTGCGCAGGCTTGTCTGATTTGAACAGCATAATAATTTAAGATATTTTGTTGAAATATATCGGTGCATTGTTCTAGACGAAAACACGCGTTGAATGTGTAGGTAAGCACAATGATGTCTTTATGTGCGGTAATTATTTTAGTATTAATGAGGTTATTTCATCAGCTTACCTTTTTTTAGGGATTGCTATTTGAAGTTTGTTACCTCAAGGGGCGTTTAATAATTTGTTAAATGCGATAATTAATTTACGTATTTATATCGGAATTAATTTCACGAGACTAAAAAACTGAGAAGCTAAGTGGCTAGCAGATCAGTTTTTGCTTTACTATCCTTGTTCACCTTTAATTGGTGGTATTTGTACTAGAGGTCTTTTAAATTTTCGAGCAGCCTTCCATAACGAGTAATTCTATATAATTGCCGAAACTTCGTTGCTTAATATTATTTATTAATGTACGACTTTATTTAAACTATTAAATATTGTTTTAAACCATTGTATTAACGAGTTTTTCAAAGTCAAGCGGACAGCATATTGCCTGATTGTCGTTTCTTCATTGTGCGACGGAGTTGCTTCCATCGCAGCTTTCCTTATTAGGTCAATAAAATGTTGTATTCGCTATTCAGCTATTCAGTTTAACCTTGAAATGTATTGATTCGTCGAATTTAATGCGAAATAAATCCTAATCGGTGAATTTATTAGTCGGTGTATACCGTTGTTTTCCTTAAGACACTAAAAGCACCAGCAGTACGGGAATATGGTCTGAGAATAACGCAGCAATGTCTACATAATTAGCGCCGATCGTTCAAGTAATAAAGAGCTCTGGCTTTTTGTCTTTATCCGTTGGCCACAGCAGGTCGGTTTACGCGATGAATAAAAGTTGCATCGACGTGCAATGATGGCGGCGAAGAATTCATTATTAGTCGTGATCTCCGTGTTGTATGTTTCGCTTTTAAAATCAACGAAATTACTGTAGATGGCGAAAAATCGTAGTAAATTTTCACTCAATAGGCAATATGTTCTCCGCCCCCCGTCTTTTTCACTTGAGTGGTTAGTCGAATTTCTACTCTGACACTGTCGCATAATGCCGGGTCCATCTCCGACATTAAAGCTATATATCCATATATATATATAATTCAGGAATATTTCCAGTTCACGAACACGTTATTTAATTCCATCGACATTCCAAGTTATTATACGGATATTTGGCTTGGTTATACATTCTTTATCGATTAATGTAGTCGTAATATTTTTGTATAATTAGATTGTTTAGCATTTCATACCTGTAAATAACGAATTTCGCCGAGAAAAATACTTATTACCTTGATATTCATTTTATATGAAAGAGAAATAAATTTCGATTGTAATTGAAATAAACAATTGCGAGTACGTGTAATCAATTTTAAGGAGTCAATTGTTTTTTTTGTTTTTTTTTTATATACGTATATTCATTGTTATATTTTCATAAACATATTTTAAAAAGGGAGACATCTCGAACTCGTCCTAGGACGGTATCGAACTTACGTCCGTCACTGTCTATGTCCTACAAATAGGCGCGTAATCATATTTATAGTGGGTTTTTTTTTTAGCCAGTCACCTTTTTTTTTTTTTTGCTAGGAATAAAAAGTGAATGTTTTAAATAGCTGTCGAACTAACATTTTAGAGTTTTATGTACCGCGAATAACCCCGTACGAAATAATTACTATCTACAGCTAAAACACATTGGAGACGCTATCACGTTGATTTAACGCTATACTTTAATATTCAAAGTAACCACAGATCGCGGCACAGACTAACAATGGCAAAATAAGAAAATTTCTAAACATCGCTTAAAATGAAAAATGAAAAATAAACGAAAATAAATCGGACAATCGGATACGCTATAATAAACAAGTGTGTATATACCATATCAAAGATCGATATAATAGAAAACTAGACTTCAGACAATTTTACCGGTAGAAATAACAGTTCGCAACACGATGTCGAACGTAATAATGAAAACATAACTACTATTACGGAATTACTTTAATTAAATTGTTTAATCTAAGTAAAATAATGTTATGTTTTAAAAATATATCGAATCAAACGACTGGAAAACGCTGACATATTTGAAAAAAATATCAGCGGTTTTAGAAATAGTCTTAAATACACCTTTATCTAGGTTAGGTTAAGAAAATAAGAATAATAGCGTGGAATGTAAATTCCGTTACAAATAAAATCCTACAGTTATAGGTAACTTTGCATACGAGAGAAGCAAATTGATATCATTTGTATAAGCTAAAATTGACATTAAGTTTTAACTGTACCGATTACGAAATATATAGACTGGATCGTAACTCAAGTGGCCATATTAGTAAATCGTAGATTAATTCATTTACTACCTATAAAAACATTAAAAGGAACAGAAGCCTATCCCGCTTACAATCAACAATGAAAAACGTCATTTGTATTCGATATACTGTCCTCCGAATCTACTTTGAGCAAGACATCTATACGCTATTGTGCAATCTAGAAATAAAGTTATCATAGCCGGGGATTTTAATGCCAGACATAGAGGTTGGAACTGTCATTCCAACAACAAATCAGGTAATACATTACTCGATCTTTCTTGTCGTCAGAATTTTACAATTTTAGCCCCAAACCGCCCAACTGATTATCCAGCATCAAATACCCACAAACCTAGTACGATTGATCTAGTCCTCTCTAAACACTTTCCCTATGTTTCGAAAATCTCTCCCACAACTAAGTTCACAACCCCATTTACTTTGAAATTACTAAATTGTGTCAAATAATTCCTGAAAAATATGTTTTCGACTTCAAACGATTGAAATAATTATAGAAACTTCATATATAATACCTTAAACATACCTAATTCAACCGAGAAAGTAGATGATGCGATCACTACCTTCAACGATGCCGTATTAAAATCTGCGCAAACTTATATTCCTCAGAAGTTATTTAGTAATCATCATTACTATCTCCCTGATCGAATAAAAATCCTAGTAAAACTGAAAAACCACTATAGGAGAATATATCGAAGAAATAGGTTGGCTAAGGATAAAATAATTTTAAATTTCCTAACGCACATCGTAAAAACAAAAATCCTACAACACCGTAATGATAACTTGAACAAAAAACTCCAATAGGCAGTGGCGGCTCGTGCATAAGGGCTGCAGGGCTGCCCACCTACAAAATTACCAGTATAATTTTTTTTTTCATATTCAATAATCAATTAAAATTATCCAAAATTTTGAAATTTCGTTTAAAAAAGTAATTTTTTCTCTTTGGATGCTCATTCTAGAACGTTGGTGAGGGCTACATATGATGCAGCTCTTGTTGGCACGTTTAGGGAACATAAAAAGCGCGGTTCCGCGAGAAAACGATGTTAAAAGCGCATGCGCAGTGGTTTCTTTTTAACCGCGTTCGGGCTGCACAAAAACCAGCCCAATACAGCTATCGTTCTCGTGTTTAGGAAACATAAAGTTACGTGTAAACGGAACCGGACGATTGTAAAGGCGCATGCGCAATAGTTCTTTTTTTGCCCGCGTTCGGGCTGCACGAGAACCAGCCCAGCCAGCAGACTTGTATTAATGTATTTCAAGATTAATATTCCAATGCAGAATGAAGTGTTGACGCGCGCGTTCTTCTATTGTTGATCATTTACTTATGTTTTATCGATTGAATAAATATATTTATTTATAAGGATTTTATTACTTCGATTGTTTTGGTAGAAAGGCTAACATTAATTACGGCTGGAAATAGCATTTTTCGTGAAAGTGAATTGAATTGCTGAATAACAAATTTTCGCGGTTATCGTTTGCAGAAAAGTGTAACGTTAAGGCTCGTGGGAGGCCGACTCCGCAATTGAATATTATACAAACGTCATCTAGCCGAAACAATACTTTTGAAAGAAAATTTAAGCGGATATTTATTCAAAATGCGACTGGCTTTGCGGTTGTGAAATTAAAAACGCTTTCTTTTGTTTTCCTTGTCTACTTTTTGGCGGTGAAATTTCTCGGACTCAAACTGGTGTGGTAGACTTGAAACATTTGAATGAAAAAATCAAGAAACACGAAAATTCAGCACAACATATAAAAAATTCGATAGATTTTGGTATGCTGGGAAAAATTAATATCGCGACACAGGTAAGCGAAGCGTATAAATTAAATATCAGAAAGTTCAAACGTCAAAAAGAATAGGGATATTTTATCAAAAATCATCGACTGCCTGATATTTTGCGGTAAATTTGAACTTCCGCTACGAGGACATAATGAAAAAGCGGATTCCGATAATCCTGGTATTTTTCGAGGACTGTTAAATTTCGCAGGGAAATTGGATGAAAATTTGAAAGTGCATTTTGAAAATTCTACAGTGTTTAAAGCTAGCTCAAAAACAATTCAAAATGAATTGTTGGATTGTATGTTAGACATTTGTCGAACTGAAGTAATGAAATTGAACAAGCCCAATTTTTGGCTGTTATGTCCGATGATACGACTGATATCTCTGAGAAAACACAGGAGGTAATTGTTTTTCGTTACAAATTCAATGGAACCATATACGAAAGATTCTGGGTAACCCTGCGTCACAAGATGCAGAAGGATTATCGAAACAGATTTTGGAGCAGTTGAAAATTATTTTAAAAGATAATACCGGGAAACTAACTGCTCAAACTTATGATGGCGCTGCAGTTTGGAGCGGAGCATGTGGCGGTGTTCAAAAAAATAGTAAAAGAAACTTACGCAAATGCCCATTTCATTCATTGCTATGCTCATCAATTAAATTTAGTAACGAGTAAATCAGTTTCAACTAATAGAGAAGTACGCATCCGTTTTAGTAGCTTGTCGGGAATTCCAGCATTTTTTTCGCGTTCTTCTCAGAGATTAGCTGAGCTTGAAAATTGTATGTCAAGAAGAATTCCACGTGGTTCCGATACAAGATGGAATTTCAATTCAAGAGTCGTAAATACAGTTTTTGAAAACATTGAACAGCTGAAAGAATGTTTCGAAAAATTGCAGAATTCAAATAATACCCAAACGGTTAATGAAGCATCCGGTCTTCTTCGTCTTCTCAATGACAACAACTTTATATTTTGGCTTGGCGTCCTCCATCCTATTATGCCACACGTTGATTTACTATACGATGCATTTCAAAATCGCAACATTAATTCTTCGAGCGCTTTTTCATCACTGGAAAATTTTTATCGCGCAATTTCTTTAATCAGAGAAACGAATTTCGAAAACTTGGTGTCCACAAATACTGATTCTATGCCGGTATCTCGTAAGAGGAAATGTGATGAAAATCGAAACGCCGCTGTCAAAGAAGTTTGTGACACAATATGTATGCAAGCTAGGGTTAGATTCGAATTTACTCGTCATCTATCTGCAGGAAAGTTGCTGTTACAAGAGAAATTTGAAACGTACTGCAGGCAATTTCCTTCTCAAGAATTTAACGAAACTTACCAGGCATATCCCATGCTAAATAAAAATCGTTTGCAAACTGAACTTTTTTTGTTCTATATGAAATCAGAATTTTCCCTTGCATCGGGAGTTGCGCAACTCCACCAATTGTTTCGAAACACCGGTATTTACAAAACACTCGGCGAAGTATATGTTTTGATGAAAATTTTGTTAACGTCTCCTATGACAACTGCTGAAGCGGAAAGGTGTTTTTCTTCCTTGAAAAGAATTAAAACATATTTACCGAGTACAATGCTGGAAGACAGAGTTTCTGCGCTTGCCATGATAAGTATTGAGAAAACTCTTATCGATACAATTCCTAACTTAAACAGCAAGGTAACTGACCGGTTCGCGAAAATGAAAAACCGTCGTATGGACTTCATATACAAATAAATTTTGAAGTAAGTGCTTTGAAATTAGACATTTTTTAAAATTTTCTTACAATGACCGATTCTAAATTTTATTTTTGTTTAGAAAATTTAGAATTTTAAGTTTTTATGAAATGGTAGCCTAGCTGTATGTTTTTTATTAAAAAAAAAAATTTCAACTAGGTAAAACTTTCAGCCCCTCCGCTTCTTCGGAAACCCACGAGCCGCCACTGCCAATAGGTATCGGTACGAGATAACAGTATCTGGAAAATAACTAAAAACTTTACACGAAATTATACATACCACCCATATCGTATAATAACTCTACAGCCTATTCAGATAAAGATAAAGTCGAATTATTATCAAACTATTATTATCATCAGGTCTATTCTCAAAACTCACAGCTTTCTACCGTTTATCATACTAGAAAAGTTAACTCTGCTGTTCGTAAATTTTGTAAATCTAAAGTCTAATTAGCAATGTCAGTAAAATATGCGAAAAAGTGATTTTACAAAGATTAAAATCTTATTCTAACGAGCGAAATATCTTAAATGAAACGCAGTTTTGATTTAGAAATCACCTATCAACGGTTATGCAACTAGCCCGCCTTACCATATCGCTGATCGGTTTAATCAAAATAAATACATATTACCGTTAGACAGAGAAAAAGATTTCGATAGTGCATGGCACAATGGGGCATCATTTATAAAATGATACAGTACGGATTTCCTAAATATCTTATATCGATCATAAAATCCTATTTATACGCTAGACTTTTTACAGTACAATTAAGTAATCTAACCTCAAACTAAACTCCTCTGACGTTCCACACAGGGTAAGTATTCTTGGGCCTTTTCTGTATATATTGTATATAAATGATATCTACCAAATATAAAGGGCACGAACACTGCGTTATATGCAGATGATACTGCAGCGTTTACTTCTTCTTACAGGATTGACACCATCCAAAAAAAAACTTACGGATAGTTATAATAAACTATATACAAATATTATAATAAATGGAAAATTAACAACCAAAAAAACCGAGACTTTTTACTAAACGTAGACGTCAAACAGAACATTCTATAAAAATATCCAACGAACAGACTGGAAATCGTACGTTAAATATCTCGGTCTTATACTTGATAAAAACCTGACATTTTCAATTAATCACACTATTGAAAAAGCCCATACGAGACTATATAAATTATTTCCTATATTCGATAATCAAAAATGAGCACAGCCGACAAATATTTAATTTATAAAACTTATTTTACGCCATTACTATTATATTCCTGTCCAATCTGGTGTAGCGTAAGCGAGACAACTTTGAACAAATTACAAGCATTCCAAAATAAGTGTCTACGAATTATGCTCCAATTTACACGAGAGTATCATCAGAAATGCGCACTAAATTAAAGCATCCATACATATCTGAAATTATAAATAGCCAGTCCAACAAATTCTATGTAAAGTGTAGTACTAACCCGCATGCCGTAATAAGGAAAATCGGCAATTACACACGACAATAACTCCGACTACAATACGAAAAATATAAACATAAAAGAATTAGGCATGCGCTTCTCTCTAAACTGCATGGTTACCTAGCTCGAAACCAGGCTATACATTAAATTTTGTTTATTACCTTAAGCTATATAATAAGAATTATGTACACGAAAATATGGATATGTATAAGAAGATGCGTTATTCACTATATATATATATATATATATATATATATATATATATATATATATATATATATATATATATAACTATACATTAAATAGATAAATTAGTAAAGTTAAGCGCAGGGTTTTTATTTGTATTTTTTCCCTCGCAGTTGTTTTTATTTTCTTATTCCTTACATTAGTATTAATATTAAATCAAATATCGCACAGTATGAGCAACTATGTAAACGTATGTGTACATAAATGGGAATTTTAATTTATTTATTAATCTGAAATATACTTATTATTATTATTATTATTATGACAGCTTTAGCAAACGCCCCGGTTATGGGGGGTAGGGGCTCAATAATTTAGACAAAATCCAAAACCTCTATCTCGGTTTAGCGTTTTTTCTTCTACTTCCACCGCTGCATTACAAAGTCTTAAATTCTCCTTCCTAGCTGAAAACTTCTTATTAAGTTGCTACTCTATACACCCTTCTCTTTCAGTCTTTTCTCGCATCATTCCTGCGTTATGTCTATTACGCCGTAATCCCTCGAGATTCCGCGATATTATTCTTTTTATTTCCCTCTCCCGTACATTTCTTCTTCATACGACAACAATATTGTCTGTATAAAGTGCGGACAAATTTCGATTAATTTTTTAACGCGATTACGAATGTCTTATTTAGTTTCACGGTTAATAATAATTTTACACATATTCACCGATGAGTCACGATCTTCTTTCTTCTGTTCTACTTTCTTTATCGTTTATTTATACATTATTTCGACTGCGAGCATAACTGCGAGAGAATTATCACGTCCTAACTATAAGCTACTTTGTCCGATGTCTAGAAAACCAAAACTAATTTATACGCAGTACTTTATTTTTAACGCGTCCTCCGGTTATTTTTTTTTAATACGTTATTTTACCACATCCCCCAAAAGTGCGACTCCAACGTCGATAACTCAGATTTCCTACTTAGCCGTCGATATATATCTCGAAATTTTATGCGTAACTGCTTCTGTTTCATCTCCGTGTAATATGTCCGCGTTAATTTATTGTCTCAAGACGTAGGCCGAGATACCGACTTTTTTTTTTCAGGTATCTCGTTTGTTGCCGGAATAAAAATTTGACGTGCCCTCGATCGATTAATACCACGGCATGATACACAGACGCAGAAGTATATGTTATATGAATTAATCGACCAGTTTTACGATTTTATATCTTTACAATTAACTTTATTAAATATATAATTTCCCATTATACAGCTGCTTCTTCATTTTCTTATCAGTTATTTTCAATCACCGCTGAATGTAGCTCACTCCAAGTTCCATGTTTCCCTGTCGTTCGCTTTGCTTAATCTTCTCGAACTTTATTTACATCATCAACCCAACAACAACAACAACAAC
Organism: Coronaproctus castanopsis; assembly: GCA_032883995.1. Taxonomy (NCBI): domain Eukaryota; kingdom Metazoa; phylum Arthropoda; class Insecta; order Hemiptera; family Monophlebidae; genus Coronaproctus; species Coronaproctus castanopsis. The sequence continues at coordinate 85,624,348 of CM065054.1, read as the reverse complement.
AACAACGTGTCGGTCCTATTTTATGAGTTCAGTTTCTCGTGTCTAGATTGTCACTTTATTTGCAAGGAGTTCCGGATGTCTTGCCAGATGACGAGTCCATATTTTAAGTTCTTTTATACGCTTTTAGTATTATTATATCGTTTATTTTTACCGTTTTTCTAATCCATTTATTTTCTTTCTCGTTCCGCACTGTTATTATTCCAATCATTTTCATATTCTATGCCACTCTTAGCTGCTGTTATATTTCACGTTTCTCTGCTATAGACGCATCGGTTAAACGTTTCATCATTATACAGCTTATTCAACATATACTATGTAGATGAATTCACGTTTACCGGTTAGTTGATTTTAAAGTTTATCATTTATTTCTTATTACGTATTTGTATCTAATGATTTATTTTTGTATTATCGATTACGAAATAATTACTATTGCCCGGAACGATCGTAATTTATTCCTTCACTATCAAAAATTCGACAATGATTAATATTATATCGTGCGGAACGTTCGAAAAATTAATTTAATACCACATCGTCAGCCGTACAGCGCATTCAACCGTGCAACAGTGTCATAGACTAGTAGATAGGATCTCATCAGTATTCGGAAAAAAAAAAAAAAAAATACGTTGCGCAGCCTTCTTACATGTGTCTCAGACGTTCGACAGGTTTTAGTATCCGGGTCTGCTTTTCAAACTACGTTAGTTTCGTCCGTAAAAATCTCTATGAACTCTTTAGGTCGTACTGATCGATCGTTTATAGTAAACGTACTCTCTGATGATTTTAACACATCACTTCATCTGTACCTCAGGTGGTAGTATAGTTGGATTATCTACACTATACCCGCATCGAATTAAAAACACTAGACATTTGCCGATGACATAGCTATCCTCGCTGCTAATCCGCATTATGCTCTAGCTTAGCGGTAATCATATAGATAGAATAGTGAAACGGGAACAAAACTGCCGTATAACATTCAACCCCCGGACAAAAAGCCAATACGTTTACTACAAAACAGGGGTTATATGTCCTAGATTAAAATTGCACGATACTGTAAAAACGGACTCGGTCAAATACCTCGTTATACACGGATAGACACGGCTGACGTGGCGTTATAGCTCAAACTAGGAAAAATATCTATTGTATCCGTTGTTGTCTGCAAAATCAGCATTAAACTTAAAATCTAAAAGAAATATCTATCTCTCAATCGTGACGCCAATTTACGGTATAGAATTATACGGAAGCACAGAGGTAGTAAAAGTAATCTTCTATCAGCAACACGAGTCGAAGATATTGCGTATTATCGCATCTGCTCCGAAATATGTCTCATGTCATTCCGATTTACAAATATGTCCACGATGTGTAGTATCAAAATTTTTCAATGAACTACTGTTTGGTTCAAGTTCAAATATCAATCGAATATAGTCTACCGGATAACCTACCCAAGCGATTCAATGTCGTGATGGCTTGCCGATCGCTTGAAGAAATAGTTAATTTTTGACAAACAGCACTGCTTACGTATCAACTTAATATAAATGAGACTCGTTGTACTTTTTTTTTTAACCTCATCCTCGAACTAACTTATCTCACTGGAGATGTTGGTCGTATATATATGTTTTTCCATTCCTTCCTTGATCGCTTCTACTTCTTCTATTAATCGTAGTTGGTTGTGGCATATAATTGTCGGTACAACGTAGAATAGACTCGCTGTACTTTTTTTTAACCTCATCCTCGAACTAACTTATCTCATTGCAGATGTTAGTCTGCTAGTCGCATATCCTTTTCCCTGTCTTCCTTGTCTCTTCTTTATCATTCCTACTTCTTCTATCACAAATTATCGACAACAGTAAAAACAAATCTGTTTCTGCGAGTAAGCTACGTATATAGAAGTGGTTTTAAGACTGCCTGTAGCGAGCAGCTATGTTTAGGATCAGTTTTCTTAAATTTTACTATTGTGGAATCGTAGTCGATTTTTGATAGTATTAAAGTTTTGTATAATAATCATAATAATAATTGCGCGATTTTCGATCTGCATCTCAATTGGTGTTGGCTAATTTTTAAAATATTTAACGTTTTATTATTTATTTCTCAGTGATTCAGCGTAGTTTGCGACCAGCTCACTTTTTCGTTAAATATAATTCCGAGTATTCTTATTTTTTCTGTTATCGGTACGGGGTTTATTATATACATATATATATATATAATATATATATACATATATATATATATATATATATATATATATATATATATATATATATATATATATATAGTCATATTGCATTTTTGTGTCTAAATTTCGTTCGTATTCAAAACGTAATCCATTCAGTTTTAATTACTAAGAATTATAAGATGTCTGCCCATCTGTGTTAATTTATTGGTAGCACGCTGAAGCGTTGATTCTATAGCTTCTATATCGTTCCTCGACTGAAAGATTACAAGGTCGCTAGCATAGAGGCTATGTCGGACATTTTCGATATATCTTGATATTTGTTTAATTTCAATAATAAATAAGACCGGATTGATGATTGACCCCCCCCCCCCTGTGGGAAACCGTTCTCAAACGTTCGAGCTTCGGCTAATGAGTTATTTATCCCTACTCGAAATGTTCTATTTGGGAAAAATTCTTTTACGAATAATGGGATACGATTTTTTATTCCTCCCCGCGGTTATTTATGGGGTATCATCAGATTCTATCAAATGCTTTTTCGAGATCGAAAATGATGATTATAATACGTTTTTGAAGTGAAACTTCTATTGACGCGGTCTATAGAGGAAGTTAAGCCGCAAAACGAGCGAGCGGAAATAAAAAACTGATATATATATATATATATATATGTGGAAATCAGCGATGAAAAAGGTACAACTAGATCAATTGTCTAATGTATACTAAAACACGAATTTGATACAGCAGTAAAGATGCTAAGAAATAATAAAGCGCCCGGTGCTGATAATATACCAGCGGAATTGATTAAAATAAGCGGAAGAAATACTAACGACAGGCTTTTTAAATTCGTTTCAAATATACATATAATAAAATGGCCAGAAGAATACTGTTACTTCATTGTTCCGATTCCGAAGAAAATAACTACAATAAGATGCGCACCGACTATAGATAATCCTTATCCCTCATGCATCCGAAATATTGTGCGCAGATAATAAAAAGGCGTTTAGAAAAATATATAGAAGAATTTTTTTTGATAAATCACAATTTGGCTTTCGTAAAAATCGATCGACCAAATATGCAATAGGGACGTTAAGGCATGTTGGAGAGCGCCTGATGATTATAAATAAGAGAACATGTAGGTTTGTTTTGACGATTACAACAAAGCTTTTCATCAGGTCGGTTTTCAGATGAGCTTTTTCCTCTGCTTGAGCAAATAGAATGACCCAAAACGCGTATTAAGTTTGAGATATAATTTTTACATACGTCAAACGGCGAGGTTATTAGAGTAGACACGGAGGATATATCTAAAACCGCAAAAATAAATAAAGGAGTACGACAAGGTCGTTTTGTTATCTCCATTCCTTTTATACGCGGAACTTGTGCTTAAATTAACTCTAGCAGACATGACATACGGAATTCGCTTGATGAAAACACTTCAAACGATATCATTTGCAGACGATCGAGCTATAAAATAAATGTGTTGATAAAACTAAAATCACGATGTTTAATAAACATCCTAATCGTTTTCAACCCCGGAAATTAATGGTCAGAAAATTCGACAAGTGCAAAGTGTCAAGTGTCAAATAATAACGGAAGACTTGTATTGCGATACGGAAATAAACTCGAGAATTAGATTAGCCAAGCTATGGCAAGAAAAACGAAACATATTATGCCGAAAGTCGATAAAACTACGTAAATTGTTAAAACTTACGTGCGGCCTGTAGCGCTTTACTGTGCTGAAACGTGAACATACCGAACAAAAGGAATGTTCAAAAATTGCGGGCTTTCGAAATGTGATGTTGGTTGGAGGAATATACAAAAAGAATAAGTTGGACCGAAAAAGTTTCGAATCGAGTCCGATTTCTAATTTTTCTCTATAATCACCTTAGTTACCCCGTCTAATTGGTCTCAGTAAACCAGTACTAACGAGCTGGAAAAATAAACAAACTGAGGAAGGCGATAGTAAACCATATTCTATACTGGTTTCCCGCTGTTCGTTGTGTTCGACTCATCATTCTCTTTCAATTTGCGAATTTATAACAGACTATCAGATGACGTCTCTTATCAAATTTATGTCTCTTAAACCGTTTGCTTTGTACGCTACTTACACTATACAACGAAATATCCATAAAGAGTTGTCGCCTACCTCCGATACGGAGACCACACTTAATGATGTTGATGCTGATGATATTTGTAAACGATAGAAATTCGCTATAATCCTTTTTTTTTTTTTTTTATTCCGTATTATTAACATTTATTGTACATTTTTTATTGTTTTTATTTTCTATGGGTGCCGATGACGATTTGATAGAGGTCGTCTTTGTCGGCTGCGATCGCATTTCGAATGGTCTTCGATCATTTAACCATTCTAGTTTCCTTTATTGACGCCGACGACAATCATTTTCCATGTCGGCTCTTTTGTTGTAATTAGGTAAACCGGATGAAAGCCGATCTAACTTTTATAAATCTATCCAAGCTAAACTCTGTACACACATAAATTCCCCCACTTACGTCTCTTAAGAACCTCCCAGTTCGGCTTTTCCAACCTGGTCAGATACTACAATTCGTTTGCTAGTACTCCATTAATCTTACTCCCTCCGTACACTGTGCCGTGTGTACGTGCGTGAACTATAACTGACGTTAATCATGCGCCGATTTTTGCTCGTGACTTGTATAGTAGAGATGGTTTTATTAATAAAATTTTATATTTAAATATTTACTCCCCCTTCACGGTTACCTACTTATTGACCCTGAATGACGCAATATACTCGCAGCTGTGGCCACCTATGTGTATATATATCTAAAATTAATCTCTGTTTGTTTTTTTTTCTTTTTATATTTTTTTTTGTTATCTTATGTACGATATATTTATACGAAAATAGCGTTGAAAATGGTTTGGTATTCGTATGTAAGCCCAATTATAAAAAATAAATAAATAAATTGAAAAACAAAATCCAAAAAAACCCACTTTTTTTTACAATCAGTTCATCCTTTTTATACGTACCGCTTTGTACGAACGCATCCGATGCCGCTTGTCGTATTTAATATTCGCGATTTACATACGATATATATATATATATATATATATATATATATATATATATATAATATCGTTAAATCGTCTTTAATTTTTATCGATAATGATAGTCTATACATATTTTTAAATGTCTGTGCAATCTGGTTTTGGCAGAAATATAATAAAAATATGATAAAAGTATTACGAACACAAAGCGCCGCTTAGATAACCAGCAAGCTAAAGAAAATAAAAATGGAATTAAATAATTACGATAAAACTAGAAAAGCTGCAGGTAGTAATGGGGATGCACGAGATGTCTGAAGATATTCAACCTCCTGCGAGCAAATATATATATATATATATGCGCGTATGAAAAATTAACGCTTGGATTAGTTTATATTATTTCTATCATTTGAATTAATTTCCCCGTCGTTAAATACAATATCCATAGTCTGATTTACAACATAGGTTATATATATATATATATATATATATATATATATATATATATATATATATATATATATATATATATGTGCGTTTTGTGTATGTATAAATTAATCCAACTACATCCTTTTAAATACGACGTTAAATTGAAGCTAATCGTTCCAGTTATGAAATGAGCTTTTCACCACGAACATTTTGATCATATTTCCAGATTTTTATTATTTTATATATATATAAATTTCCTGACAAATGTTTCTATATCTCCATGAATGAAGGTGATAAAAGGAATTCGAAAAATACAAAAAATAATTTATTTTTATATTCGTTTTAATAAGTAATTTCGCCATCCTCGCAGGATATTTTGTTATTTATTAATAATTGCGATGTCACCGTTATGATATAATGACGCTTGTTAACAAAAAGAAGGAATATGGTAATAGTAGTAGTAATAATAATAATAATAATAATAATAATAATAATAATAATAATAATAATAATAATAAAAGTTTCTTTTTGCGCAGTTGATGATAAAATATAATTATTTTTTAAAGGGAAGTATTACCGTAATAAATTATGAAAAATTATCATCATTGTTCCTATTGTGCGAAGATGAAGAGAAATAATTTTTTTAAAACCTCTTTCTTATCAGATACCGACACTAATTTATGTTATTAATCGAACGTCTTCTCTTGAGAACGCACTTGATCTTTCCAGAACATGTCCATTGGAGAAAAAATCTGATTGATGACTTAAATTTGTGTCAGTACCTAATAAGAGGGGGGATTTATAAAAAAAATTGCCCGTGTGGTGAAAAATTTTTTTTTTTTTTCATCTTCGCAATGGGAATAATAACGATGATAGTTTTTCATGATTTATTACAGTAATACTTCCCGTTAAAAATAACAGTTCTATTTTACTATTAACTACCCAAAAAGAAACCTTTATTACTATTACTATTATTATTATTATTATTATTATTATTTGAGTTGTGACACTGCGTTGAAGATGTTTTTTGTATATAAATATTCAAAGGTTATTTCCATGTACTATCTCAAGAATTAGTGTGTTTAAAAAAATTTAGGTATCCCATAGTTCCAATTTATTTTGCGTCTTTATGCTTGTGTATTTTTACGTTGAATTATCAGTATTTTAAGCGGGTTAAGGTTGTTATTTTGAGTTTAGTTGTGTTTATTACCCCAGTTTAAGTTCGTCCAACTTGTAAATCAAAACTTATTGTACTATTTTTGGTTTATATGGTATTATAAATGTTAGTGAATAAATTAAATAATTTTATTTTTGGATTATACAACATCGTCAATGTCTGAATCAATGTACATTTTTTCTTATTTCATATTCAATTAATAACTCGCACGTGTAAAGCTAGACTAATGATTCAGCACTTAACAATGTATGTTACTATTATATTTAATATTACTATTTTTAATTTGCATAAGGTAGTTTGCACGCAGCTATTCATAATTCCCGCTACTCGCGCAGGTATGCGCATAGCGGACTTTATATTATGTCTATGTATTGTATTTACGGTGTAATGGAATTATTATAATTAGAAGTTCATTATCTACATATTACTTGTGTGTATATATCTGAAATGTTTATGTATATTCATAAGCATATAGGTGTATATATGAATGTATATGTACGAGTATGTTTTATATCTATGTGTGATATGAGTATAATGTATGTATAAAATTTTTCCATTCTATGTGTTATTAAATAAATAAATAAATTTGAATTTGAATTATTATTATTATTATTATTATTATTATTATTATTATTATATCCCTTCTTTTTAGGTTTTGGATTGGCTACTACCAATCCATCATCGTTCTTCTGTTCAATTTTTTAATCTTTACTGTTTTATTTCAGTGTCTGCTAGTGGGTTTGTACGGTGCCGTATATATACTTTCGCATCACTACATGTATATTACCTCCCTCCTGTGTGTACTTTACACATTTAGATCTTCTTACGTACGATTTGAGGAGCTTCACGCTGCTCCCATTATAGATCGTAACACCCTGTTTTGATATGTCTGAATTTTGTTAACATTGATTTTACACGCACAGCCTCGTAGTTCGGCGCTGCATACAGGGCTTTAAATACGATTAATAATTTGTTAATAGTACGAAGTCGCGAATACGGGGACCAAGCAATCGTTATGGTTATTTAGTCTTTAAGTTCGGTTATTATATTTTCTTCGCTTTAATATTCCAAGTCCGCGTTAAGGTTTAGTTCTAGGTGAACTCCGAGATATTTTACGGGCTCGACTTTGCTCGATTTGCCTACCCTTGTTGAAGATCTCCTTTTAGTAACTATCGTGCGCGTACCCTTGGACTCGTTTATTTTCATTCGCTATTTCGGTTAACTGCAGCTTGTAAGGTTTTAGTTGTTTCACAGAAACGTGCATGTCGTCGCGCCATTAATGCGAATGTTGCTATTCTTTGTTACCGGTATATCGTAGGTGAATATTCGAGTACAACAAGGGACACTCCTTGGGGTATGGACGATTTAATTTTACGAATTTGAAATTGCTCATTATTTACTAAGAGTCCGAAGTGTCGATTTTTTTTTTAGATTATTTATTAAATCTAACTTTTGCCCACGTATACGAGACCAATACGTTCGTAATCAATTCGGGCACGGTTCAGACGTACTCAGCTTCACAAAGTCTAATGGCCTGTAATCCGATATATCTGTCGGGCTGTTTTGATCTGAACTCTCTTCTTTTAGTTTCATTCGTCCTTCCAGACTGCAATTGCGTCAAAACCATCTGATAAGAGCTATCAATTTGTAGGCTGGCTGTCTGGATTTTAGTCTTTCTCGACCTTATACAAATCTCGACGTATCGGTATATTTAAATCATTTATCTAATTCGTCCATTCTTTAACAGTCATCAATTTTTCTTCAAATGTAGTGATCATTCCACAAGGGGTCGATTTAGTTGCATCAGACATTATATATATATATGTCAATCTTTTTCGTTCGAGTAAAAATATAATAATATTCATTAACCCGGTGTAATGTACGGAGTACATTTATTACATAACTTGCTGCTAACGATCAATCCTGAACGTTTAATATATAATAGCATTAAACGTATGCTGACGCAATACGATCGCATTAAAATATCATGTTCGTATATATTTATTACTTTTTTCCCTTTAATTGTTCCGTCTAACTAAAACATCGTATTTTTGTTAACACTTCGAGCCGCAAGGCTACATTTTGAATTTTGGTGGTGGTAATAAACACACGTCAGTCAATTATGACCGACGAGTATGCTCGTGATAAAAGATTCAATATCAGTCATTTCTGACTGGCTCTCATTCCGAGCTCAGCCTCCAAAAGCAATAGGCTCATCTATACTTCAATTTTCCGACCATCATGGAGTTACGGCGCAGAGGCCTGGGAAACCGCAGCCAAATCTAGTCTCGAAATTCTTGAAAAATTTCAAAACATGTTCATGCGTATGATTTCGAGAACACCTTAGTAGTTTATCGCGAATGTCCAACTTCGCACCCGATCTCAAAATCGATCCAGTTGCCGTTATCATTCACCGGAAGGCAAACAGCTACATTAATCGTCTTCACCTCCATCCGAACGTTTGAAGCAGTTTTACTATCAGATGATTCTAATTACACTCGTCGGCTGAAAAGAAAACATCAACTGGATCTTATTAATATTTAATTTTATTATTTTTCATAAAATAATTTAACTACCATTTAAATCCTCCTGTAATTAGCTATGGTAAATGTAATTAGTTTTATAGTCCCAATAAAATTGTTATTAAAAAAAAAAAAAAAAAAAAAAAAACGAAAAAAAAACAACAACTTACTTTTAACTTTGTAACTATTGCGATTAAAAGTTTTCGTTTTGAAACTAAGGATGTTTTGTTAGCGATGTAAAAAATTGTTAGATGACTGACACATTTACTTAAGATTTTTTAGTTTCTAATTAAGGTAAAACAATTTCGAGCGCATTGAATGGTTAATATAATGGTACCGAATAATGAAAAGATGAAAACTTTACACTTTCAAATATAAACATGTGTGATAACAGACAATGTGCCATAAATGGCTGACGCTATTTTTAAGGTTTTATTACGTTTCCAAAAGAAATAGATAAATTTCAAGTTAATCACGGGGGTTCGAAAGTAATATTTATAAATACGGAGTAAAAATTAAAAGTTAGCACGTTATCACATTTGTACAAAAAAAAATCACATTGGATGACGGTAATAGACAACGTTAGTCACATACGACTGACACGGGGCTCAAAGTGTTAAATTATATCGTAAGAATTTTAATTTTTTCGCCAATAGATATAACAAATAATTCAACATACCGTTGACAAAGCAATAAAGTGTTACTAGTAAAAATCGCTAATTGCAAATTATTTCTAACGAAGCATCTCGACAATTATCTTTTACATCTAGAAAGAAAAACAAAAAATATGAACAATAGTAAAATATTAGAAAATTTCAAATAATAAAATTAAGCAGCCCTGCTGGTTTTTTTTATGTACTTATTACAAGCGCGCATATGGTGTTGTGCATGGTGGTTTGCTATTGTCTTCCATGCAAGAATATTAAGAATATTTATATTTTTATTTTCTAAATGATGATATTTTTGTGTCATCGACCGTATTCTAAACCAGTACCTTCTATATAGAAGTACGTGCTGTTAGCCACTCGGCTATTCCGACGACATTATATATATATATATATATATATATATATATATATATATATATATATATATATATATATATATATATATATATATATATATAACTATTTATACAATTTTCTCATATATATATAAACTATTTTTTTTTTGTACAATTTTCTCATATATATATATATATATATATTTCCTTTCCTTCTTTTAAATATATATTTATAGATATATTTATAAATATATATATATTTATATTTATAGATATACACATTTTTATCATAAATACACATATTTTCTTTCTTTCATTTGTATGTATATATATATATATATATATATATATATATATATATATGTATTATATATATGTATATATATGTATATGTATATATATGTATATATGTATCTGTTTACACAATTATATTGTTATTTTTTATTCTATTCACACATTTCCTTTGCTTTATTTATATAATTATATATATAACTATTTATACAATTCTATCGTCAGTTTTCATGAAATACATATATATATATATATATATATATATATATATATATATATATATATATATATATATACACACATATATATATATATATATTCCTTTCTTTCTTATATATATATATATATATATATATATATATATATATATATATATATATATATATACATATACATGTGTGTGTGTAAATATATACATTGTATAAATTATTTGCATAATTGTATCATACATGTATATTTTCTTTCTTTCTTTTTTATATATATATAATTATTTATACAATACTATCGTTATTTCTTATTAAATTTACATATTTACTTTCTTATATATATATATATATATATATATATATATATATATATATATATAAAAAATGTAAAACGCGTATATTTGACATTATATTAAAAAGTTATAATAATATTTAATAAATGTACCGGAACAAACGCCCTCTCCATTTATGAAAGTAACTAATAATATAAACTGGTAAATAATAAATATACAAAATATAAATAGTATCGATGGTCAGACAAAAAACCATCACAAATGAAAAGCGGTAATTTAAAAAATAATAAGTTTAATTATATAACGAATATGTTCATTTATAAGTAATGGAAACGAAAGCAAATTACAACGTTATGAGAATAATACATTATGTTTAATGCGTCGATGCTTATACTTAGTGTATCTAATACTTAGTTCCTTGGAATCGTAATTTACTATTGATGGAAGTAAATTATTACGGTGTACACTACAACTGAGAAAAAAATTTTTGCGATAGTTTGAGGATATAGTCTTTTACATATGGTATCTACAGAGCACTATGCATATATGAAATTTTAATGTATACGGGGACATTGAGGATACATCTAAGACATCGATTTTGGACTAATTGCAGTCTATTAAAACTAGCATTTGAGACTGAAGACCAAACTGGACAAGAATATGTTAAAATAGGCCTAATGATTGATTTGTAGATTATTAATTTATTATTAATATTTAAGCGAGATTTACGTTTGAAAATGGGATAAATTGAACAGATTGCTCTGTTTGTCTTTCAATGATGCAAGGTCAATATGCTTAGAAAAAGTTAGTCTCTTGTCTAAAATGACACCAAGATAGCGTATCTGGTCAGACTATATCAACGCCACTGACGTGAAGTCTGGTCGGTAAAAACGGTCTTCGACGAGTGAAGAAAATTGCTTTCGTTTTGGAAGGATTAAGAGCAATTTGCCATTTAGAAAAATAACACGATCAACACCGGATTGTAACCTATTGCTGATAGTACTTGGCCTGTATGCAGTACAACGCTGTGTCATCAGCGTATAAGGCAACCTCAATGTTATTTATATGCGGGAAATCGTGCATGAAAAATGTAAATAAGAATGGCCTCAAGCACGCTTCAGGCACGCCGGAAGAACAGGATTTGTTACTTGATTTCGCATTATTTATAGCGATATAAAATGATCGATTACTTAAGTAACTATTAATCAGTTTAATTAGATAATTGGGAAAACTGGTAACAATCATTTTATAGATAATACCGTCGTGCCAGGTTGTGTCGAAAGCTTTTGCCACATCAAATAATACCATCCCAGTATGGTTATTGAAGTTAAAATTATCCGTGATAGAGTCGGCAACTCTTGCTATCTGTTGTGTTGTGGAATGCTTTGGTTGAAATCCAAATTGACTACTAGGTATTATATTATTAGAGTTAGTGAAGTCACATAATCTTTTCAGAATAATTTTTTCAGCGATTTTGCTAAGATTACTAAGCAAGCTGAATGGACGTATATTGTCTATCTGAGAGCAATCTTTACCGTGTTTTGGTACTGGAATTATTTTGGCCACTTTCCAACTAGAAGGGAAGTACCCAAATTTAAACATTGCGTTAATCAAATTAGTTAACTGGACGATGGCTTTTTGAGGTAGCATTTTAATGACAGTAGATTGGATACCATATCATGACCTACGGAGTTTTTCTTCTTTGTTGATTTTACGTATGTAAAAACTTTTTTTTGGGAGAAGTTAATTTAATATTAGTATCTGAGGTGATGTGATAAATCTATTGACAACTTTATGTACTTTATTCTCCTGATAAATTGAAGGCTAAATGGATATTTCTGCTGTGAACCTCAAGGTAGCGTGCAGCGAGCAATTCTGCTTTATGGGTATTATTATATATACATATGTGTTAGTATGAGGGTCATGAATTGGGGGAAGTGCTTCATGGTGTTGTGTATATTGTTTACATACCTTCCAAAGGCTATTATTTTTAACAGAAAGATTAGAAATTATTTTACTAAATTTTTCATTATTATGTTTATTTAGTAAATATCGAACTAAAATCGAAAGTTGATTCAAGAATTTCTTAATATTTTGTGAATCAGTACGTGAACGACTTTTAGTATAGGAGCTCCTGACAATATTTTTGATTTTAATTATGGAAGTTATTATATATATATAATTATATATATATATATATATATATATATATATATATATATATATATATATATATATATATATATATACATAACTATTTATACAAGTCTATCATCATTAGATAAAATAATTTCGGAGTTATTCCGAAATTATTTTATCTAATTATGAATATCGATCGCGAAAATAATTTTAAAAATTATATAAATCTATCATCGTTTTTTATTAAATATGGATAAAAATATTTTCTTTCTTTTATATATATATATATATATGTATAAATTTATGTACATATTATTTATTTAATTATAATCGTGCAAGAACAAATAGATTGTTCCTAATTACGGCGACAAGAGCCGACCATTGTTTTCCGAGTGCGTATTTCATCATGGTTCCTCGAAAACGATATTAATTTCGAGTGGTCCAATTCGCGATGAGTATTTCATCTGGGAATACTTTTAATGAAATTTTCTTTTGCACTATTCTCTTCGTAGAAGTTTAATCCGCTTGGAAAATTCCGTTCCGTCAGAATCGATTGTTTTAAACGTCGTCGGGAAATTATCCCCCGAAGATGTAATTCGGAAAATTAAAAACGGACCTCTCTGTTTCTTATATTTTGTTTTTTTGCGTATCGCGCGTTCATCGTTCAACAATTTTTAACGACTCTAAAGGTATATATACTAATCGATATTTATTGGCCGTTTCATATTAGCCGTTTCAGTCAAAGTGTGTTCTCCTTACTGTACGGTGTGGTAGGTAGATAAATTTGAATGCCGATAAAAAATTGTTCATTTTCGTAATAATAGGAATATGTAGTTTCTTAGATTTAATAAATATTTTTTGTAACGCGTTAAAAATTATCTAGAGTCGTCTAAACGGCGAAATTCTAAGTAAAATATTAATTTATTCGCCTGTTTCGTTCGTTTCATTTAATATAATTCTATTTATTTTTTTAACCGATAATATTCTATTGAATGCGCTTTATCATTATTATTATTATTATTATTATTATTATTATTATTATTATTATTATTATTGTTATTATTATTATTAAAAATTTTTGAAAAGTGTGTAAAAGAAGTTATGTTGGTATATCTCAATAAATTCAATTTTTTTAGCTGTGATCAGTTTGGATTTCTTCCAAAAAGGGGAACTGATGATGCATTATTTGAGCATGTTTCTTATATTACAACAAATTTAGAATGTGGTCGCTCTTCTGTTGCAGTTTACTTAGATTTGCGAAAAGCTTTTGATACAGTGAATCATGATATTTTATTGCGCAAACTGTATTTGTGTGGGTTTAGAGGAAGTATCTATGATTGGTTCAGCTCGTATCTTAATAGAAAGTATGTTACTAAAATAAATAAAGTAAATAGTTCTGAAGTAGTTCAAAATTACGGTGTTCCTCAAGGAAGTGTACTTGGTCCTTTTTTATTTTTAATATATATCAATGACCCTTGTAATTTCCAAGTTAGTGGCAAAATATTTACATATGCGGATGATACTGTTCTAGTTACAAGTTCACGATTTCCCCAATTATTAGAAAATTTAGTACAGAATGATGTTGACAAAGTTGCAGAATGGCTCAATTTAAATCGGCTAATTTTAAATGTGCATAAATCAAAATTTATAGTTTACAGTATAATGCCGCAAACTTTTTGGGATTTGATAAAAATTAAGTTAAATGAACGTGTATTTTTACAAAGGGTAGATGAAGTTAAGTATTTAGGAGTTGTAATGGACTGCCGTTTAGATTGGAGTAAGCATATTCTTTATTTGTCTAAGAAATTAAGAAAATTGAATTATTTGTTTTACTATCTTCAACAGTATTTTCCAAAGAATCATTTACTTCGTATCTACATAGCATTATATGAGCCGGTTTTCAGATACGGAATTATGCATTGGGGCGGTGCTGCGGAATACCATTTACTCCCAATAAAAAATTTCCAAAAAATATTATTTAAACTTTTGCATTCTGAACATGACTCTCCTAATGCACGTACTCTATATTGAAAGTTAAGTATCTGTATGAGATTCAACTTATCATCTACGTATGTAAAAATAAAGATAAATTCACCCATGGAATGAGAAGAGGAATTACAAGATCGAGCTTAAAAGATAATAGTGCCTGATTTTCGAAAATATCATTCGAGATTACAGGCTATATATAATTGTGCAACTTCATATAATTCGCTGCCGGACATGGTGAAACTGAATCTTAACAATTTAAAAAATTACAAGATTATAAACTTTTGATGAATTATATGCGTAATCTTTCATCTGATTAATTTTCATCTGGTGTGTCAATGTCGTATTACTGTTCGCATCTGCGTATGTCTTTATGTATAGAAGCGTCATTTTATTATATGTATGTTTGTATTATTGTTTTCATTAGTGTGTCCACATGTATGTCGATTTGTGCTTCGATTTTGATATGTGTATCGGAATTATGTGGGTATATTTATTATCGAGTTAGCCTATTAACCATTATAACCCTGCGTAGATGCGAAGTAAGGTTGAACTTCTTGGCCCCAAAAGTCTTATTACTCATCGTTTTCATTATATTTTGTAGTGGCTGACACTTTTGTCTAAGTGCAATTATGTGGTTACGCCAAGTCATTTTGGGACCTAAATGTAACCCAAGAAATTTATAATTCATTGTACATTGTAAGATTACTGATGGTTAAATCTAATACTATAATAAAGTCTTGGGAATGTTTATTTCCTACTCGGACTTTGATCGTACGGTTTGAAAGTAAGTTTCTAGTAAATTGAACTAATCGACCTTTCAAGACCATCTTCAGCAGCAATTGAATTACTTTGTATCGCCATGTTGTGTCATATGTTTTCTCTATATCAAAAAATATTGATACAAGATAATGTTTCTGCCGGAAAGCACTCAATATTTCCTGTTGCAGACTGCCATATTTCCGGAAACCTGTCTGATTTTCAGGGATAAATTCATTTCTTTCTAAATACCACAATAAACGACGTGCCACACGTTTTTCCAACAGCTAACCTGTAGCGCAGTTAAGAGAGATTGGTCTATATGATGATGGATCGGTACGCTCTTTCTTAGGTTTCAAAATAGGAATAATAACTGTTTGCTCCACAGCCGAGAGTAACAGTTTTCTGTCCAGATTTTATTAGAAATATTTAGCAGGTGTTGTTTCATATCCAGCGGCAGATTTTTGAGGAATAGAGGGGAAATTCCATCTGGTCCTGAGGCAGAATTTTTAACTATTCCATTCATCGCTTAATTTTCTTCCTGATTGTCTGACACGATAAGTAATGGTTTCCGCTCCTCTTTTGTTTTATAAAAGAGAAAATATTTGTTGCAATTTTTGTTTGATGATACACATCAGCGAAAAATTTGCCAAAAGTATTTGCTATCTCTTCTGAATCTTGCGTAAGGCCTGCAGATTCTTTCAATGATATAACGGATGGTGGCATGCTTAATACTGATTTTTTGCCAAATCTGTGGCATGTCAGAGTTTGAATCGGTATCGGAAATGAATTCCGCCCAGCTGTTCCGTTAATTTTGTCTGATAGTTGAACGTGCGCGTGCTCTACAGAGGCGTTAGCTAAATCTGCATTCTGTCTTGTAGCTCGAAATTTTTTCAAAGCATTATTTCGGGTTTGGATAGCCACTTTTACTTCATGACACCACCAGGGGACATTGCGCATTGGTATAAATGGGAACGTCTTTGGAACAGATTTCTCTGCCGCTTCAATTATATGGTTGTTAAAGTTATTAACCGCTGTATCGATGTTAGCGAGGTTGGAATTGAAGGGTAAATTACATAGCTCACGATACTTATCCCAATTAGCTTTTCTAATAATCCAACGCTGAGGTTTATTAATTATGTTTTTCCTGTTTACGTTATTCATCTGTAAGCAAATTTGATAGTGATCACTGTGACATAAATCAGGATGGGTTGACCATTGAAATTTTGAATAGACTTCGTTCGTTGATAATGTTAAATCAATGGCCGGTATAGTGCCGTTAAAGGAGTTGAGTCTAGTCGGCTGTTTATTATTTAGTTATGTATAAATTTACATGAAGCAACTTTTCAAATATTTTCCCTTTTCTGTTAGTTTTATTAGATCCCCATAATGGACTGTGTACATTCGTATCCCCGAGCAGGAGAAACGGTTTAGACAACTGAGATATTAGTTGATTTATTTCCCGGAATGATGATTTAGAGTCAAGGGGCAAATACATGCTACAGACAGTAAGTTGATGGAAAGGGATTAATTTACAAAATTGAATATTGGCAATAACGTTCTGTATTAACGTATTTATTTGGAGCTCGTTTGTTATTGGTATTGATTCATGGATAAAAGGTGCTACCCCACCGGACGCATGTAAACCTGACGTATCTTCTCAAATTGTAAACTAATATAAAACATAACGTAATTATAATTATTATTATTTTTTTTAATGGCGCGGTATTCTTTCATCGATTCTTACAATGTTTCATATTCAACTTTCAAAATCTTTAGTACTTCGTTATCAGTTTGATTTCGATGTGTATTTATATTTTTATATGTGTGTATGTTATTATATATGTATATCTGAGGTTCCAATGAGGAACTTTTCCATCATATCTCTTACATTTCAGAATCGTTAGAGGCCGGTCGCTCCGTAGCAGCGGTCTATTTTGATTTACGTGAAGCGTTTGATGTGGTAGATCGTAATATTCTTTTACGTAAGTTATATACATGTGGCATTAGGGGCTTTATTCATAATTGGTTTAGATCATACCTAACTAATAGAAAGTACGTCACTAAGATAAATGGTGTATATAGCCACAGTACAGTTCAGTATTTTGGGGTTCCACAGGGAAGTATATTAGGCCCTATTTTGTTTTTGATATATATAAATGACTCGTGTAATATAAATATTGGAGAGAGAATATTTAGTTATGCAGATGATACTGTCTCGGTGCACAATTCTCGGTTTCCCTCTGTATTAGAGTCTTTGGTTCAAAGTGATGTGTATTCTATTTGTACATGGTTAAATAAATACGTACCAGCCTTATTACATTGAAAACACTTTTAATATAAATATCAATAATTTTTTTTTTTTTTTTGGGCCAGCTTGCGCCATTTGGCCAGTTTAATCCTTTATCTAATCTATTTTAAATCTCAATGCCACTACGTTTGATAAAATTATATAAACTGACAGAGACAGAAGACATTGGGTTGGAAAGAATCAATTCAATACTCACGGGTAATGTGTGCCATTTTTGTACAACACTAAACAACATCTCATCTCTATGTTTTCGAAACAAATCCAAATTTGATGCTCTATACAATTGTCAACATGGCACACATCACATGTACCATCAGAAATTATGCACAATTTAGCTAGGTGTGAGGGGGAGAAATTATGACCAATACGCAATCTAAATAAAGTTGATATATAATCCCTCGAAATGTTTTTATGTAATTGAAACCATGGTTTACTGGGAACTGTATGCATCAAGGCGAAGTATTTTTTCCCTTTATTTTGACTTTCGGCGATGTAGTACTGTTGGAAATCAATTAGTACAGATTGTTTAATCTTTGGTAAAATATCAGTCCGATTCCATTTAATATTCTCGTAAGGGACACTTGATAGATTATAACGCGTCAATTCATCGACTCATTTCCAGTAATACCACAATGAGAAGGGACCCACTTAAACTTTACTCTAGATCCACGATTGTAAAGAGCTGAATAACCCGATGTCCGACATCAAATTCTAACTTGAATATTTTAGGTTCTGGGAATTTAGATAATTGTAATAAGACACTTGAGGAATCGGATATTATTAGAATACTCTTTTCCCTCATATCTTTGACACTAAGGCTTTGTAAATGGCAAACAATTCTACAACAAATGAGGAGCCTGCAAAGGATAATCTGTATACTTTCGAATATGCCTTTTTTCGGGTAATATAAAGCAGAGGTATAATTTTCCCGTATTTTATCGACCGACCCATCTGTAAAAATAATTTCATAGTGGTTGAATTTTTCATTGATTGCTTGCGTAAATGCAGCGTTGTTAACTTCCGAAGGGATAGTTTTAGCGATATTATTATCAAAGGTAATTAAATAAACGTCTAGCAAGAAAAATAAATCCTGAAAGTAGAAACGGTAGAAGGGATAAGAAACATTTTGAATGATTTCAATTTTTTCCCATTTATTATGGCTGCAGAGAAGAGGAGGTAGACTTTTATTTGACCAATATCTATTATGCCGCAGTCTCAGTAAACATCGAATTTGTTTATTAATCACATGGGTTTTTCTCTCTTTCACTTTGAGATAAAACTTGTTCGCTATATACTCTTGCCTAAGTTTTAATGGATGTTCAGCCATCTCCGCGTTTAAAGTCTGTAGGGGCGTGGAGGATATCGCTCCCAAACATAATCTAAGAGCCTTATTTTGAACAACTTGTAATTTTTTCACCTGTGTTTTGTTGAGATTTATGAAAGGCGCTATATAGTCCACATGGGATCTGATGAGGGATTGGTAAATCCGCAGACTTATTAATGGATGTGCTCCCCATTTAATACCTGTGATTGCTCGGAGCAGATTTAGACCCCTATCACACTTCTGCAACACAAATTACAATTCTGCATTCCATAACAATTTTCTATCAAATACCGCTCCTAAGTATTTAATTGTTGTATCAAATTTTAATGTTTTTTTTCCCAGACGAAGTAAAGGAGAGACACAATTTAATTTCCTGGTAAATATTATTCCATTAGATTTGTCTATATTTATAGACAAACCTAGATCTTGTAGAATCTCCTGTAGGTCAAGAAGCGCCTTCTGAGCTTTTTTAACCACAGTTTCCACTGATGCCGCGGTGACACAAATAGCTAAGTCATCGGCAAACTATAATGTTGAACGTGTTTATGAAATTAAGTATCTCGGGGTGGTTCTTGATTGCAAATTAACTTGGCATAAACATACCGAGTTCCTTTCTAAAAAATTAAGAAAATTAAATTATCTTTTTTATTATCTGAAGCAATTTTTTTCATTTACACAGTTATTTCGTTTGTATACTTCTTTGTACTAACCAGTTTTGTGCTATGGACTTATGCATCGGGTTGGAGCTGGAAAGGTGTATATGAATGTCATACAATCACTTCAAAACATGTTACTTAACACCATTGGTTAAGCAACCCTGTCGGAAAACTCGTCTTCTCACCGTTCGTGAATTATATGAAGTACAATTACTTTTTTTCGTGTTTAAAAATTTTAAACTTTTTTCGATCGAGTTGCATGGTGGTAAAACAAGGTTATCCTCACACGAGTTAGAAAAGTTGCCTAAATTTAATAAATTTCATAACCGAATCCAAGCTGTTTATATGGGTGCCACTATGTTTAACTCTTTGCCGCGTCAACTAAAAATTGATCTTAAAAATTATAAACGACGGCGTAAGTTAGTTGCATTTGTAATGTGTAAATAGGTAACGAGCTTTTCATATAATAATTGAAGTTGCTAACTGGTTTAAAAGTATTCGGTATTGTTAGATTGATGATTTTATTTTGTAAATTAAATTTCTTTTATTTGTAAATTAAGTTCTACTTCAACTGTTTATTATTATTAATTATTATGCGATTACGAGTTATTTCCTGTTACGCCTTTATGTATACACGGTTATTAGTATTTATTTATGTATATATTTCTATGTTGTATATTTACTTTCGCGCGTTAGGTATATTCCTGCTGATTTGTAATTATAGTTTAATACTTCGTTTATTCGATTGACGGTGTCTGGGTGTTTGTGTGTGTTTACTTATATATGTCTATATCGATTTCGTTGTTTTTTAAAGAATGTTTCGGTTAAGAAAGTGTATTATTTCATTGAATTATATAACGTTACGTTTTTTTTAGTGCGATGGAACGGATGTTAATCTTTATTTATTTGTATAATCCGTCGTTCGCGCAATATGCGCATAGTCGGGATTTACACGTTATATATATTTTCTTTGTAATCTTTTATTTTAATTTGAAATAAATTTGAATTTGAATTTGAATTTGAATGTATGCACATGTGTATACATATATAATAATATACATACTTAGTTTATTATGTTATACTTTGTAAATATGTCTGTTTTTTTTATTGTGTATATATGTATATATATATATATATATATATATATATATATATATATATATATATATATATACCTAAAAATACGCGCACACATATATATTCATATATTATTATCATCATCATTATCGTAACGGTTACCTTTTTTGGCAAAAGTTGGTATATGTATACACACATATATAATAATAATAATAATAATAATTATTATTATTATTATTATTCTATCTCCCTCGTTGCCCAGTATGAGTACTGCAACAGCCGTTTATGTTTTAATCTCGTCAATTCCCTGTGATTTTTTGACATTAATTTTTTTTATCGACATAATTGACAATTTCATTGCTGCATAAGTGACAGTGGTTGCAATATGTGATTGCAAATCGTGAGGTTAAAATACACGCGAGAGATGTTGTGCAAACAGCTGTGGTTTTTCTTCATCGCGACGAAACCATCGACCATTATCACCCATAAGTGAGTTAATACGAACAACTGAACGGCGATTTCATTCCAGATTATTTTCGATATTCTTCTAAACTCAGATGACAATATACATACATACACACACACACACACATATATATATATATATATATATATATATATATATATATATATATCGTCATATCGGTTGCCTTTTTGGCGAAAAATAGCTAAAAACAAATTTAAACCAAATTATATTTTTCTTTTCCCGGGTGTGTCTATTATTTCAAGTTATACTTACACGAAAATGTATAAATAAACGCCATTTACGACAATTGTCGTTTTATTTATACACATATATGGTGATTAGTAATTCCACATTTCCAGCAGCGTCATCTTTACAATAACTGAAGTACAAGCGGAAATATGTCTGGATAAAAGTGGATGAAGCATATTGTTGTAATGATAATCATTTTTCGCCTTGTTCTCAAAGAAAATCCATAAGCAAATTCTATACATATTTTATATATATATATATATATATATATATATATATATATGTACGTGCTTTTGCGATGCTCATGCAAATCATTGTTTATTCTACCATATTAAATTAAACGCTTGATCTCGTCGCAGATTATTTCCGATAAGGAATATCTCATGTGGACATGAACAAGCGACGTAATATAACAGAGAACGTAAATAGTTCCGACTCTAAATGATTTATTTGTTAATATTATTATTATTATTATAATATTTTCTTTGAGACTGATATCTCCTTTGGTGGTATAAAATTTTATTTGATTTTTTCTCCTTTTCCTAACATTATATATTTTAGAAAATACGTCCACGTCTCTCTATATAATGCGTTTTGCTTTTATATGTACAAACAAAACACAATGCGGTTTTTAAGATGCGGTCATGCGACAAATTGTATGTACAGGACGAGCAACTGTTGTTTATGTCCTACCGAGTTAACCAGCTTATATCAGTTGTAGTAATAGTAGTAATAATAATAGTAATATCGGCGCATCGGTATTTTCATTTGGTCGGAGTAAAACCTAGATAACCAGTCAGACGATATTATTCGTTATCATTATCATTACGAAAATCATTTGCTGTTTTTTATTTAAATTAACGTTAATATAGCCGTAACATAATTCTATTCGACCATATTTAATTAGATACGACCCCGAATTGTCTAACCGAATATATCATAATCGATATAAATATCCGGTAATTTGAATACTATTAACAAACCGAACACAATAACAAGAGACACTAGAAAGTTCATATTGCTGTTATATGTATAATATATATATATATATATATATATATATATATATATATATATATATATATATATATATAAAACAAAAAAAATTTAAAAAAATGTTATAAAATTTATTTTATTTGCAAAGCGTTTCGACTATAACGTCATTTTCAAGCATTACAGAAACATTACAAATAAAAATATATTTGTAATGTTTTTGTAATGCTTGAAAATGACGTTATAGTCGAAAAGCTTTGCAAATAAAATAAATTCTATAATGACTAACATAGTTTTTATTTTGTTTTGTTAATTCATAAAATCACTACTCTCCAATACATCAACATTATATATATATATATATGTTGAATATACATTGGAGAGTAGTGATTTTATAAATTATAAACCAAACAAAATATAACACGATCTGTATCTTGTGATAATTTGTAAAGAAGAGATTGTATACAATTAATTAGTGGGTTCTTTGATTTCGTGTTTTGGAGGGCCAATACAGCGGCAAAAAAGTCTATAACGATTAACGTTTCGGTGTGACTGAGATTTAGGAGTAAGTGCGGAAGACAGAAAAATATACCGTATAATTCTGCATCATATATAGAGCAAGTATCATGCAGTCATATTGGATAGCATAAATTGTTAACGGAGAATGCACATGTCGCAGGACTATTAATAGAATGGGATAAGGATTTGGCGCCGTCAGTAAAACATAACAACGCTGGTAAATAGTTATTTATTAAGTTTTTTGCTTTCATATGCTCGGCCATATTCTTATATTGCAGGAGGATTATATTGGTAAGTATATTCTCTTTCCAAGGGGGAGGAGTTGGATAATTTGAGTTAGTCATATTATAAGTGCTGTAATTTATGTTGAAATCATATAGAGTGGCTGTAAGGCGAGGGATAGGATCATGTGGGAATTCGGGAGAAGAGTCATGTATAGGGATGGAACGGGGTATTAGTTTGAATGTTTGATATTCTCTATGATCATGTAGTGGGAGTATCCCTAAGTAAGGAACGCATGCACACAGCCGGTGATGTGCGGTGATCGCCGAGAATTTACCGGAGAGCAGAGTGGTGTATGGGATCTAGACATTGTAGTAGATTTTGGTATGCTATGGAGTAAACTTCACACACCCATAGTTTAGTCTACTAAGAATGATGGATTTGTAGAAATTTATTAGTATTTTGTTATGTAAGTTCTAAGATGGTTTGGAGAGATACTTGAGAATGTTTAATAATTTCAAACATTTATCTTTGAGCTATGTTATATGAGGTCGCCAGGTCAGCTGTGGGTCAAAAAGAAGGCCTAAGAATTTTATCTTTTTTGAAGGACTTATGTGGGTATTATAAAGTATTAGCGGAGTGAAGGGGGTAGTGTTTCGTTTCCTGTGGAATATTATGAGGTGCATTTTTGAAGGGGAGAGCAATAGTTCATTTTCAATGGTACAATTTTCAAGATGGGTGATTGTTTTTTGAATGAGTTAATGTGCAACTAGGGTGTTTTTGGATGAGAAGGAGATATTTATGTTATCAAAAAATAATCGTATGGAGAATGAAGGTTGAATCAATGAACAAATGTCATTGTATAATAAAAAAAGAGTAACACTTAGGGAAGAACTTTGAGCTAGACCATTTAGGGTAGGCAGTGGAAGAGAAAGAGTATTCTTTAACTTGAGTTATCCTCTCCTGTAAGAAATTTGTCATGTATTTTAGCATATTAACTTTTATCCCCACTCGGTTTAGTTTTGTGAGAAGATTGTTATGCCTCACTCTCTCGTATGATTTCTCAATGTCAATGAATAGAGAATATGTTTGTTGTTTCGCAGCAAAGGCAGTTAAAATTTCTCTCTATAAGGATATCAAGGGATGATCTACCTTGGCGACCGCTCATTTGGGAGAAAGAAACGAGGTTCAATGATTCCAAGATGAATAGGAGTCGACGATTAACCATTTTTTCCATGAGTTTACCTATGTAAGTTGTCAACGAAATAGGGCGGTAGCTGTCTAATATACGGTTTTGCTTTTTCCTTTTAGGAAACGGCACTGCAACTGACTCCTTCCATTCCAGAGGAATTGACCCTGTTGCCCATATATGGTTCTATATTTGAAGGATATGTAATCTGGCAGGGTTATGGAGGATGTTTGAACATGAGATGGTGTAAAAGGTCTGGGCCACTGAGGATTTTGTTTTATGGACCAATTGAAAATTGAGCTCCTAAATTGTGAAGGGATTGTTATATGGGATTAATGTTTTTAATAGGGATTTTCATAAATTGCCGTTCAGTCTATGATTGGAGTGGTGCGAATGGAAGGTCATGTGGGGCGGTAGAAGGTACTATAGTAAAGTATTAAATAATCGAACCTGTTGCACAAAGCGCGACCAGTTATTTAAATTGTTACGGTAAATAGATAATTTGATTACTAAACGATGAACTGTTTTTATTACATTTATGTTTAAATGAAGGTTTTCGTCACGATAATTAAATTTATTGAAAGTGTATAAGTAAGTTTATATTATGCAAATTCATCTTGGAACGTGATTTTCGTTGGTATTTTCATGCAATAAATGGAACAAATTTAGGAAGCAAGACAAAGTATCAGAATGTTTGAATCCTGATGACAATATTGATTTATGTGAATTGAAAAATTTACCGAAAGATTTGCAATTTTATAAAACTGTCGACATAATAGAACAACCGCCGCAAACAAAAAAAAGGAAATGTGTTATTTGTAGTTGTGGGAAAATATTACGAGGACGATCACATCACTTGTAAATTATTTATGGGAGAGAACCATATCGTGGAGAGAGTTTATAAGTGGCGAACGTTAAGTGATTCTGAACAATAATTATGTTTCTTCTTTCACACGATACTTATTATATTCGATATTACATTTCCTAGATATTACGTCATTTGATTGTTTTTTGACTTTTTTATATATTATATATTAATTAATTACAACTGTTTCTCATCTATTCAACCGAATGAAAAAACTACGACTTTTCTTCCCATGAGCAAAAGTATCCTCCAATTACGATACTTAATCAGGATGCAAAGATTATATATATATATATATATATATATATATATATATATATATATATATATATATATATATATATAAACAAGTTAAGTCTACCTTTAAAATTGTAGACTTGAAACACCTTTATTTACTTCTTCCGAAGAGTATTTCGATTTCATTATCTGATATTTAAAAACTAATTTTGTTCCTTATTTTACTCATGTCCCCAGTTTACGAAAACTGATTAGGAACTAAATTTCATTCTTAACAAATTTTTTAAACACGCGCGGTAATTTTACATCGATTAACGCTAAAAATTATTTGTATACGAATTCCGTACGACTGTTTTTCATTTTTACGAACTGGTCAATTACCTTGTTACGATTCAGGTTGAGAATTGTATGAGTAGGTTTTTCACAATAGCGTTGAAGCTCTGTTTTCCAGCATTGCGCTCCATAAAATGTTTTAATTCTTTCCGTGAAAGAACACCTTTCCGCTTCAGCAGTTGTCGCAGAAGAGGTTAAGAAAATTTTAAAACGTACATTTCAACGAAAGTATTTTTCACCGGCCTGTATTTCGAAATTACTGTCCCGACGCGTTGGAAAGTTCATTTCTTTCGTATAAAATTAAAAAGTTCGGTAACAGCACGGGATATGCCCCAGGAGGTTTCGTTGAATTCTTGAGAAGAACATTATCAACAATACGTTTCAAATTTCCCTCATATTGAAACTGACATACATATGAGTAACAAAACTTCTTTAACAGCTGCATTTTCATTTTCATAAGATTCTCGCTTACGGTATACAGTTATAGGTTCGGTAATTGACTCCCATCGAAATTCGCCATCACAAAAGTTGCTCGGTA
The DNA here is from genome assembly GCA_032883995.1 of Coronaproctus castanopsis. Lineage (NCBI taxonomy): Eukaryota > Metazoa > Arthropoda > Insecta > Hemiptera > Monophlebidae > Coronaproctus > Coronaproctus castanopsis. The sequence goes on along the minus strand of CM065054.1, from coordinate 85,597,384 downwards.
AAAATTTTACTAAAAGCGCTCGAAGAAATAATTCTGTGATTTTGAAATACGTCATTATAATAGATCAACGTATGGCATAATAGGATGAAGTACGCAAAGTCGAAATATAAAACTGTCATCATTGAGTAAATAAAGAAGATCGGATGTTTCATTGACCATTTTCAGCCGTTTAATGTTTTCGAAAACTATATTTAAAATTCTTAAATTGAAAATCCATCTTATATTCGAACCACGCGAAATTGTTCCGTATATATTTACGAGTTCAGCTAATCTCTCGGGAGAACGCAACAACAAAATGATGCTGAAATCCTTGACTATTAAAAAATATATATCGAAGCTGTTTTACTCGTTACTAAATTTAATTGATGAGTATAGCAACGAAAGAAATGGACCTTTGCGTAAGATTTCTTTATTATCCTTTGAATAGCGTTCGTAACTACAGTTAATTTAAGCAATCAACTTTCCAATATTATCTTTCAACTGTTTCAAAATCTGTTTCGGTAATACTTATGCGTCTTCCGACTCGAGCGTTATAAAATCCCATAACCCTTCCTATATGATTGCATTAAATTTCTAACGAAAAACAATTTATTTATCGTTTTTAAAAACGTTAAGAGAGCTGCATAATAATACGCAACTCTCATCAGCGTTTCTAAACCAGTATCTGAAGAGCTATTGAAAAAATTATTTTTTTAACGAAATTTCAAAATTTTTGACAATTTAGTTAGCTCACTATTCAACCGAGTTTTCATCTTCCAGGTAATTATCTCGTTGTTACCGACTCACAGAGTATTTTAAAGGCTATTGAATGCAAAGGGAAGGTGTCGGATTCATTGATTTCAGTCATCATGTTGAAACTTAATCAGCTGGAAAACCTCAGTATATTTGTGTCATTCTTGTGGGTTCGAATGTTCTTCATTAACATCATTACGTTCTGAACTGTATGTCAAATTACTGTACGCATCTCGTGGTGGTCCTCCTTATAACGTAATGTCCCTTCTGCATGTTGAGAATCTAGATTTGTTCCCGGACATAGCGACTTTTCTCGAGAAGTTGTCCGAGTTCATAAGAATATGAGTTAGCGATTATTACGGCTCTACGTTGGGTAAGCTGTAAAGGCATCCCCATAAAAAAAAAAAAATATTTAAAAAAAAAAACACATACTGGGCATTTCGCGCATGAGCAGTCATCGATAATTAGTAATATTAACTGGACGATACATTGTTAGTTTTTCATAGATAATAAAAGATACATCGATAAAGATATATACGAACTAAGACGGCTTAAATTATTACCGACCGCGAGAATATACTAAAAATTATAAAGCACTTAATAAGGTAAAAAATAAAGCTACTATATGGATCGGTGACTCGGCTAAATATTATATAAAATAATATAAAAACCTAACTTGGAGTAGGTTAGAGAAAATCGGTTAGATGGAAAAAATAATGAACGAACGAGTGTTTAAGAACATAGAAGAATATTTTAATTTTAAAAAGAAGACAAGTTAAATAGATCTAAAAATTAGAAAACACTCGATTACGTTAAAAATTAAGAGCATACTACTACACGGATCGCAGACTCGGCTAAATATAGATAACAGAACGTAGAAGCATTCGAAACTTAGACAATTAGTTATAGGGAAAAAATAATGAACGAAGTACAATACACCATACAGCAGTACGAAAAGCGTTAGGTGCGTATGCTACTAGTCCATCATCCAGCATGCTAGCGTTGGCAGGAGAACCAACTCTATAAATCCGAAGACAAGTACTTACCGTTAACTACGGAGCAACCGTGCTGACGAAGATAAATCATCCTAATTTAGCATTAATGGACCTTTCAGGTACGAGCTCTATGACAGCGAGGGTTCGTGCAGATCTGGCCGATCTGAAACTCGAAATGACCAGATTGCTCCATCTGCCACGGGCGAAGATCGGTTCGATCACACCATGGACTGCGCACTAAGGAAATGGAACGAAATATGGATCAGTTCCGATATAACAAATAAGCTGAGGTCGGTTAAAAATAATATATATCCTCTAAGGACGACGACTCAAGAAAGTCGCATATACGAAAAAGTACTAGCCCGGCTCAGAATAGGACTCAACTTACGCATGCATATATTTTCGAACACGACGAACCTCCAGAGTGCGAACTCTGTGATGAACCTGTTACACCACCTGTTATTGAAGTGCAACAAATATGTAAAATGCAGTGAATGACATATCCGCAGATGACATGAAGGATGTTCTCCAGGACAATGTATATACAACACGTAAACTGTACGAGTATCTTATTTGTACGAATTTAATACCTTACATTTAATTCATTTAAACTAAGTGGCATAATCTTATTTGTACGAATTTAATATTTTATATATAATTAATGTAAATTAAGTGGTCATAGCCGAAAGGCATTAAGTACTGCTATTAAACAAATAAATAAATAAATAAATAAATAGAAGAAGTTTTTAAGAACATACAAGAATACTTTAATTTTAAAAAGAAAAAAAAAGTTAAACGTATAAGCCATTTACATCGATGTAATTCACGTTCTTTTCTAGAAGATACACTTAGTTTTATCGTAACAATTAAAAAAAAAATACGTGAAAAATAAAATACGATTTCCTTAACAGATGAAAAATTAATATCTATACATAAACGTGTACAGTAAAGTATTTTATATATATATATTTTTCTCTTTAAATTTTATAAATTATTTTAACCATTGTGTTTAAAATTTACTTATGAATTACACGTTGCAGGTTTAATTTTTCCTGTAAATTTCATTAAGCGATGAATGTTTTATATTTTTTAAAATTATTATTAAGTTTATCGGTTAAGGAATTGTTTATATTTCGGAACGATAGAACGCTATATATTATAAGTTATTATTTTCTTGTAAAATTTAATCAATCAAAATATACTTTTCTTCTTCTTCTTCTTCTTCTAATGGGAAAATAAAAAAAAAAAAAAAAAGTCGTATAATTACTAACAGGAGAAAAAAGAACAATAACAAAACCGATGCATAAGATTATTATCAATTTAAGTTATAATAAACTTAACATAAGTATAAGTAAATATAATGTGTAATTATACTTACAACGATCTAAGGGTTTATCGATGGAATTTACCGAAATATGAAATACTCAGGATTGGTATATTATGTTTTTAATTCGCCTGTGTTTAGACTTCATTTATCGATGTTTTAAGGACCGATAATCACAAGCTATATTATTTATAATCGCAACGTAATACACAGCGCAACAATCTAGGAATTTAGTAGCGCGTTTTTTACGATATCGTTGTGCATAAAAAATTAAGATAATCACGCATCATTTTAATGCGAATACAATGCGGCTTATTTAAGATGATTCTAAACCAACGGTTTTAAAGTCGTTGGGATTCCGTTAAACTAGTATTGCTGATCGAATACCAAACTATAGCAGCGTAGACGTGGGTAATATTACTGTTTTATATAACATAAATTTGATAACAGCCAGTGTTGATATCTTATTAAAAATGTGAAATCTTACGTTGAATTTTTATAAATAGATCGATTTATGCGCTTCATCCAACGTGATACCTACATGAATGACCTCATCTATGCAGTTAATCGTATTGTTCGATTCTAATGCGCTTTATAAATAAAATTAGCTCAGATTTCTTCAAGTTGATGTCAATTCTCTATTTATTAAAATTTTTAATTAATTTATTTACAGCATCAGTAAGTCGTAAATAATTAAAATTTAAAACAACTATATATATATATTATATATATTATATATATATATTATATATATATGTATATATATATATATATATATATATACATATATATATAATATATATAATGATCTTTCTAAAAACTCAACAGGACGCAAAGTTAAAGATTAACCAAAATATCTATTCAAACTTTACAAGGTACTTAAAATTATTGGTTTATAATAAAACAAGAAACACTTGTATGGCATAAAATTTGAATTCAGATTGTGTAATGTGAGATTATAAAAAAAATGATAATTTTTCTTAATGGTTTTCTTTATTTAAATAAAAAAAATAATAATTTGCTTATAAATACAATTTAAGTATTATACTTTAAATTTTATAAATACGCGACAATCACGATGCAAGTAGAAAACTATTTTTCTGTTTAAACTTTTGTCATTTAATTTTATTAACTCGTGATTACCATATATAAATTTCATTATTGAAGATTTGGTGACATTATGACCGGAATTTCACTTTTCACATCTTTCCAATAGTTTCAACTACAGCCTAACGTGTTAACTGTATTAGGGTTTCCATTTAATATCGTTCATTTTTCCAGCGCATTGCGCATGTTCCTTTTAGTCTGTAATCCTCTGATTTCCTCCTAGGGTAGTTCCCCCCCCCCGGGTAATTCTGTTCGTCGTATTATCTTACTATATGTTTATTTACTTTATCCTTGATTTCGTTCACCTAACTGCATTTCGTTCACGATTAAACAGTGCACTGGCTCTAGCGCTCCTATGCTCTCCTGAACACCCATATCTCCAACACATCTATTCGTTTAGCATGTGTTGTTCCTATCGTGTAGAATTTTGCAGCGCATACGTGGCATGAATTTAGGGAGTTTACTAGACTTATATTCTTCCAGATTTTAACAATTTCATACACACAGCACATATATATATATGTATAATATTCAATAAATAATCGAAAAGTACAAAGAATTCGATATTAATGCATGTTTTTATTTGATAAATTATGCAAAAGCGTTTGATTTCGTACGACGGTAAATGACAAATATTTAATGAATTCAAAATTCTGATTTATAAGTCGACTTCTCATAATGACAAAGTCAAAGACCATTATTTTAAATCAAAAAAGAAAAACCCGATTCATTAAGGGTTTACCGTTAAGTTTGATTCTCTTCGATGTTACAAAGCGAATGAATAATAACAAGTGTATTAATATCGACCAGTGAAAGTCGGTACATAGGTCTGTTTTAAGTAACAAGATCCTAATGACAAGAACTAGACACAGAATCGAGGACACGTAGACAGTGTGAAAGTTGTAGACACAAAATTCGTTTATTTAGGATCACTTAGTAAAAAGCTTTTGACTTTATCAATCGAGAGAAATTATGGCATAGATTGTAGAAGATGGGAACACTTGCGCATCTTGTATATATTTAGTAAAACAATTATGCGATAGCAGCTTGATTTAACCGTTTAATTAACTCCACTCTATGTTACGCATACTAAGATTATCTAACAATTTCTGAGTAATTCATGCGTATGTTTTTGCAAAAATTATTTCAAATATTTTATCTAGGCTTCTTCTTGAAATATCATCAGTTATCGGAAAATATTCATTGGAAAACCAGGAATCAACGTATTTTATATTCATACATACTTCGGACATTTTGAATATAGCTTTAATGTCGGACTCTGAAAATGAATATATATATATATCAAAATAGTTATATATAGTACAAATTAGAAAAAGGCGAGAGAGTCCAGAAGATATGTAATAAGTAAAATTTAAGTATACGAAGTAAACATATACTTCACTTATATTTCTGATATTTATGCCTAGTAACTGATAATGTATTCAAATACTTCTTAAAATATTTACATCGTAATAATTTTTATGAAGACATTCAAATTTTTTTACACTCCTAATAATCAGTTAAGGATTTATGGACGCGAATTTTTTTTTTTTTTTTTTGGCCCAGCTTGCGATATTTGTCCTGTTTAAACCTTTATCTAGTTAGTGTATTTTAAATTTCAATGCCATTACGCTTGATAAATTTATATAAACTAATTAGAAAACAATGGGTCGTCGGAAACAATTAATTCAATACTCACAGGTAATGTATGTCATTTTTGTAAAATATTAGATAACATCTCATCTATATGCTTTAGAAATTTCGGATAAAGCCAAATTCGATGCTCAATACAGTCGTCAATATGGTACGTATGTACTATCAGAAATTATATGCATAATTTAGCAAGATGTGAGGGGCAGAGATTATGCCCGGTACGTAGTCTAAATAAAGTCGATAAAATATATAGTCCGTCGAAACGTTCTGGAGTATAATTGAAACCACGGCTTATTGGAAACGTATGTACCAAACCGAAGTATTTTTCCCCTTTATTCTGACTTTCCGCGGTGTAGTATTATTGAAAATTTATTAATACAGAAATATTCTCGTAAGAGACACCTGATAAATTATAACGCGTTTAATTCCTCGCGACCACTTCGTTTCCAGTAATACCACAATGAGAAGAGAGACCCGCTTAAACTTTACTCTAGATCGACGATTATAAAGCTGAATAACACGATGTCTCGCATCAAATTCTAACTGGAACATTTTGAGTTCTATCGGAGATGGTTAGAATATTATTTTCCCTCACATCTTTGACTAGGAGCAAAGAGCATTGTAAATGGCAAACAATTCTACAGCGAATGAGGAACCTGCAACGGATAATAATCTGTATATTTTCGATATGGCTTTTTTCGGGTAATATAAATAGCGGAAGTATAATTTGCACGCATTTTATCGACCGACCCATCTGTAAATATAATTTCATAATGGCTAAATTTTTCATGAATTGCTTGCATTTATGCAGCGTTGTTGACGACAGAAGGGAGAGTTTTAGCATTATCGAAAGAAATTAAGTAAACGTTTAAAAAGAAAAATAAATCCCGAAAATAGAATCGGCAGAAGGGATGAGAAAAATTTTAGATAATTTCAATTTTTCCCAATTTATTATGGCTGGAGAGAAAAGGCGACCGACTTTTATTTGACCAGTTAATGCCGCAGTCTCAATAAACATAGAATTTGTTTATTAATCACAGGGGGGTTCTTCTCTCTTTCACTTTGAGATAAAACTTGTTCGATATATATTTCGGCCTAAGTTTTAACGGAGGTTCGGTCATCTCAGCGTTTAAAGTCTGTAGGGACGTGGAGGATACCTATAAGCATATTCGAAGGGCCTTGTTTCGCACAACTTGCATTTTTTTCACGTGTGTCCTGTTGAGGTTTATGAAGGGGGAGCTTTATAGTCAACATGAGTTCTGATGAGGGATCGATAAATCCGTACACCTATTAACGGATGTTCTCCCCACTTAATACTTACTCGAAGTAGATTTAGGCGTCTACCACATTTCTGCAATATCCTACATTCCTTAACAATTTACTATCAAACACCACTCCTAAGTATTTAATTATCGTATCAAATTTTAAATTTTTTCTTTTTTTTTTCAGACGAAGTAAAGCGGAAACACTGTTTAATTTTCTGTTAAATAATATTCCATTAGATTTGTCTATACAGTCGAATCCGCTTATAAGGGACTCCGGATAAGAGGTGACATCCGTTTATTAGGGACAATCAGCAAAACCCCGAATCAAACGTATGAAATGAAGGTTGTTTTAGTTCGCTTTAGAGGGACAACGCCTCGGTTATAAGGGACAAATAGACTTTCAAGGCAATAAATAGTGAGAGGGGCGATAAGCCAGCCGATATAAAATGACACTTCCGGTCGTAAAACGAAAATATTCACATAAACAAAAATTGAACAAAAATGTTTCAGTCATTTTTACAATTTGTTTTTGTTTAGGATGTTCTTGTGTTTACATTCTTTTATTGACGCTATACTGTTTTTTGCTCTGTACGTTTATTAATAATTATGCACTCTCCGATAGCTTATTAGTTCTTAGTTTAGTTCTGCAAAAACTGTAGTGCATCGTGCGGTTTTATTCATTTTTTTCTTACGAAAATTTTCTTTTCTTTTTTTAGTTCTGGTGAATTTTTTGTACGAATAAAATGTCGCATAAATGTTTATCATTAAAGGAAAAAATTTCTATTTCAGACAAAATCGAAATTCAACCTCCCAATATTATGCCTATTCGGGAGTTAGCAAAAATCATGGGCGTCTCCAAAAACACCCGTTTAAAAACAAATGAACAGAACTTATGTAAAAAATGGAATAGTACTGAAAAGGGCAGTCAGGTTCTTTTACCTTATGTATGCCCCCTGAATTTTTCTCTTAATTTCCATATAAATATTACGCATTAATAAGGTTATAAGTATGTTAATTGTTTACTAAATTGTATATATACTCGCTTCAATAAGAGATTTTAAAAAATTCGCTTATAAAGGACAACCGGTTATAAAGGACAAATGACTTTCGCCCGATGTGTCCCTTATAAGCGGATTCGACTGTATTTATAGACGGAACTCGACCGGTGAGTTGTTTAGAAAAATATTTTATTTTGGATTTATTTCAAATTTTCTTTAATGTGATAGTGTTTAGCTCATATAGCGACGAGATATTTCACGGATAATAGTTTCGTATTTCGATAAACACGAAAAATAAAATAATTTGGCGCAGTTCGCAAAAATGTCTTTCATAATTCTATAAGTACTTTTTTTTAAAAGTAATGCATGTATTAACAATTTACGTGATATAATTTTTTATCGTGTTTAGATATGTCTGAGTTTTGTATGAATTTAATTATGTCTGATCACGTGTTTGTAACAATTTTTCCCCTGTTACCTTTAACTAAATATATTTCGATCGACGCGAATGAAGCATCGACGCAGTAATAATAATTAAAAAACGGATTAGATATCCATTCATTATTAATAATACGTTACAGAATATGAAATTTTATATGCGTATATAAAATCACTTGAAAATATGTATATCGATATAATGACTAACACAGATTATATCATTTGTGAAGTTGATGTACCCTAAGGTAATGAAAAAATTTTATGAAAAACGAAAGTAAAAAATAACATAAGAAAAAACGAAATATTTACTAGTTGTTACCTAAGAGATGTGAAATTTTATAATGTACAAATTCAGTAGCGTTGATATAGCCGGTATAACTAATTACCTTATGCGTTCACAATGTTCATGGTTTTATACATGTTTCAAGGTGGTTAACTTCAAATTAATCCGGCTATTAATCTGACAGGTTTTTTTTTTTTTTTTTTTTTTTTGAATTCTCGTCGCATTTTTGTTGCCATTTTGTGTTTCCTAAAATCTAACGTAACAAAAATTATTATTAAAAAAAGTTTTAATAAAAAGTCGCCTATTTATAATGCATATTCTTACTCGTGCCGATTTAATATTATTAAAATTCGCGCATCATTTCAAGAATACACTATTTTCTTAAAAGATTAACGATGCAAATGTCAGCCAGGAAAATTTAGCGAACCGTCGATTACACGCCATAAGAAATTTATCACTTACAGTATATGTTATAAATTCTTCTTGCCGGTAAAATTTACCAATACTCGAGCGGTGTCCTGATTTTGAGTGGTTACGCTTCTTGATGTATCTCGAACGTAGTTCTAAAATTTTACTACGCCCAGTAAATTATCTATAAGAAAGCGAATACAAAATTATAATAATTAATAATGAATATATAAAACGTATTTTACATATTTGCGGTGTCTCATGAATCAAATAAAGCAACATAATTATGCTGTTTATTCTTACACGTATAAAGAAACTACAAGTTGATTTTTGTTCATTTTCATTCTACGGTCAAAGATCACGAAGAGAAGGAAATAAATTAGCTTTATTTCACAATGACACATGCCTAACAAGGTTTAGTTAAGTACCTTATACCTTTACAGTTAACTTAAATAGTACTAAATTTGGAAAATTAACAGAACAAATGTTAAGCTACAGGAAAAAACAAACGAAAACCTGCGAGAAAATAAATACCAATATGGTGTAAAAAGTAAAACAAAAATATACCAGGTAAATATACATTATATATATATATATATATATATATATATATATATATATATATATATATATATATATATATATATATGCACACACATGCACACATACCATATTAACTACGCAAAATAAATAATTGACACAGACACGGTAATAAATTTAATTCTACAATATTTGTACCTAGTATAACGCATCGTGAGGCCTAATCGTAGTCACCTATGAAATTAATTAATATATTTCGATGTATTCTACACCTATATCATAAAACTTTTTCGATAATTTACTAATATAAGAAGGTATATATAATATGTTTAATTCCGAGTGTATATCAGTAATTTTTGTACAGCGTATAGTGTACCTACAACACATGGTAACTTAGGTATATCATTTGTTAACATTAAAAATAGATACAGGCCTAACACACTGCCCTGCGGTACATCTTAACGATTAATTTTGACAGAGGACTTGTATATATATATATATATATATATATATATATATATATATAAGTTGAGTAATATAGAATGTTCTATTGCTTAAATAAGATTTAATTAACTTTATTAAATATAAGAGAAATTTAAATTTAAGAAGTTTAAAACTATTATGTCTAGTTTAATCAAAAGTTTTTTCAATATCGATTAGTAATAACCCTATATATATATATATATATAAAGATTAAAGTTGTCCGTTATGTAATCAGCCAGTTTAGGTACTTGGTGTACAAGAGAATAACCCGTAAATCCAAACTGTTCGTGCTTAGCAGACTGATTGGACGAATATTATGGATATTAGTAATATCATTGCCGGCTTTAGCCATAATTATAATTCTAGCAGTTTTTCACTATGTAGGATAGTAACTTATTTAGAGCACACCGTTCGCAATATTTGTGAAATATACAATTGCCTTACGAGGTAAGTCTTTAATCACTATTACAGGAAATTGATCATCGCCACATGATCATTTCTTTTTTTGACTACGTATTTATTAATTTCAGACGGCGCAATAAGGTAAATATCTGACGGAAGAGTTGAAAAAAGTATTTGAGACCTAATATTCTTATTAACATTATAGTAATTATGTCATGACGGGTACCCATATCAGAGAAGTGAGAGGCCAATAATTCAAGCTTGTTATTTAACCTACATACCGGTTGGTTTGTTACCGGATTATTCAAGGACAGTAAAGACGGGTCTGAATAAATTTCTACTAGTTGTCCACAATTTATTGTTAGTCGAAGAGAGCGAGACGTTAAAAGGGGTATTACATTTTGAACTTTTCCAACTGATTAAAAAATACGAGGAAAACTTGACTAAATACTTCAATCTGACATTGTTGTAGGATGAAGTAAATTTATATTTGTTCGGCGTCTATAATAATTTTTAAGCGATCGAATAATAAAACGGAATACACTAGATTTTGGCGAATAGTTACAAGGTGAAACTCTCGGAATACTTAAAACAGCTGCGTATAGAATTTACTAAAATTTCACACAGCAAAATCAACAGCATAACAAGTATCGATTTTATCAGACAAATTTATATTTTTGTTAAGATACATTTTGGATTTCTTCTCGTTATCATGTTTATAAATAAATATTCTGCGCGAAGATGCTATTGCACTATTCGTGATAGTAGGCGTAATATAAGATAATATAGTATTACGATTTGAAAACAGCGATGACAAGGAAACGGGTGTAATAATGAGGTAAAAAGTTTTTACTAATACTAAATCAATTACGTTACGTTGTTAATTATATCGAACCGGTAAACATGTACGATCTATTGATGATAAAACATGAAAATTATATTTGTAACACGCGTTAAACAGAACATCATCGGCAACATTATGATTAAAACAGTTACACGCTCTGTGTTTATAATTAAGGTCGCCTATAAGGATGATTGAAGTGAACGTATTAGAAATTTTAAATCGCTATCTAAAAATTTTTTGTATTTTTACAGTTACGATAAACGCATATTAAGTTAACAAAAGTGTGACCAATGCGCATTAAGAAAAATGTCTTTTATCAAATTACAAATGTGTACACGCAAATATTTACATAGTAGAGTTCCGACATAGTATTAATATTAAAATAACAATAGTTTAAACGTAAGTGTGATAAGCGGGGGGAAAATGTTAAAAACCCGCAAATAATTAAAATATATACATATACACATATTGCATACATAATTACAAAAAATAAAAAAAAAAAAAAAAAGAATCAAAAACTTAACGATACAAAGACAAAGATTATAACAACAAACATAAAAGTTAAAACAAACAAAACATAAATAAATAAATAAAAGGATAGAAAAAAAATACAAAAAATAAAATAAACTCGTTTCTAAGCGTATGAACGATAAAACGTACAAGAGGTATAAATAAATGTTAAAATAACTTAACTATATAATTGCGAATAATAACAATAATTGAACATATTACAAAATATACTGTGCATTATAATAAATTATGTTTAATACGACGATGTTCGTACCTGGTATACGTAAGTTGCCTGGAACCGTAGTTGCCAATTGCCGTTATTAGTTCGTTGCTATGTACGATGCAGTTTTGAAAAAATTTGTTCACTAATTTAAATATATAGTCTTTAATATATGGAATATTTAACGTACGGTGTATATCTGATATTCTGGTATAACGAGGTGCATTTTAAATAATTAATTTTGTACAAGTTGTAGTTTCTTAAAATTAGAATTAGATACAGAGCGCCAAATCGTCTGACAGTAAAAAGTATTAACTTAGGTAGCTACGTACAAGTTTAACCAAATACGGTGGAAAATTACAATCATTTTATATATAATGCCATTGTGGAATGCCCTTTAGCCGATATCAAACATAAACAATCCAGTATGTTTATCACGGTCAAAATTATCTGTAATGTACTATAGATTTTAGATACATAAAAGGTCATACATTGTGTTTAATACGGTTATGTACGAGAGTCGTTACCCCATCATTACGCCTGCTTTTGTCTAAATCTATACGTTTGATAAGCGGAAATTTTTTAAGGAAATTTTATTGAGTTTCACAGATGCAGCAATATCTAATTTTTTCTCCAACAAAAAGTGAATAAATGCATGAATTTTAAGTTGAAGGGAGTGCGCATTTCAACCAACTATGGAAATATCGTCAACTGTATTATTTACAGGCATTGTATTTATAATTTCTAAAAGCATCGCAAGATACTTCCAACAACAATCATTATTTTCGTGAAAATATCGTCATTAATTTACGAAACGGACAATTTTCCACTAATTTGCTTAAGAACGGTTAGGATTTTACTAATATTTAAATTCCCGAATAAATTAAATAATTCGAGAAACGAAGAGTAATTACCTTCTTCATTCACGGGGTTACCACTTCTTGAGGTGATAATATAATCGGCATCTATAATTTTGGTAATATACCAGTTCCGGAGACTTGTGTCTTAAAACAACTACAGAAAAGAAAAAAAACTTACTACTTAAATATGTACTTATTTTAACGTAATATATTCCTTCATTCTATAACAAAATTAAAACGGTTTCTTTACAAACCTAAAAACAACAACAATAATATTTCTTTAGGAGTAATTGTAGAAACTAAATAAACATGCATTTACAAAAAATGAATAAAATATATTACAAAATAAAGAATTTTCTGTTTCAAAAAATTATAAATGATAATTCTGTAAAGAAATTAATAATTGTGGATATTTAAATTTAGAAATCTAAGTAAAACATCGAGTATTGGAGGGAAAAACGCATACAGAGAAATATTAAACGTTTTGGCGGTAAACGGTTCTATGAAGTTGCATCCACTAACAAGAGTAACAAGTGTTTTCTAATTTTGTGTATTTTATTTTGATAAATAATATTGTATAGATTACGCGGTTTATTCTTTAACTTTTTTTTTTTTTTACAATTTAATCTGCGTGGTATCAAGTGTTGTTTTAACAATTATCCAATGCCTTATTTGTAGGTATTATAATTTTTTCACGATTGTTCCGATAATGGTGTTATTTCCTGGCATTTCATCGTGTGTACTTATATGAATACTTTCTTAAGTATATTCAAGAGTATTTGTATATGTAACAACAAGTCTAAACATAACTTAATTTTACTGTTATTAAAGATGTGTGCTTATTTTAAACTATAAACTAAGACTTTTTTAATGATTAGTAAATTAAATATGTAAATTGTAATGTGAGTTTTAGTAAAAATTAAAATAACCTACTAATATTTAAGCAATAAATTATTTCACTTAAACTGGTTACTTGAGTGGTGTTCTAATTAATGAGTTTGAGTAGTTGAACTAATTGAACGCAATTTGAAAATTTTAACGTGCTGGTAAATTATACGAAAATTAATAGAGAATTACGATAACTAACAATGAATATATAAAACGATTATTTTGAATATTTCTTATATTTCACGAATCAAAGTAATATAATTGTGTTGTTTATTCTTGTACGTATAAAGAAAATACAGGGTGATTTTTGCTCATTTTCATTTTACGACCGAAGGTATCAAACACTTTTTAAAGTACCAGCTTTTAATGTCTTAAAACAACTGTAGGAAAAAACGACACTATATTACTACTTACGTTTTTTGTATTTCTTATAAGGTAATATATTTGCTTGCTTGTTATATATATATATATTTTAATACAGCCCTTTAGGCTATTACTAAGATACAATATTAGCCATTTGGCTAAATAATTATCATCTTTAATTTAATTAGTTGTTATATATATATATAAATAAATTAATTCGAGCTCTGAAAAAAACAATAATTCTTTACAAACCCAAAAAAAGCAATACTATTTTTTAAGAGTACTATACAAACCAAATAAACAGGCATTTACAAAATTTAGTAAAATATAGTATGAAGTTAAGGATTTTCTGTTAAATTAAAAAACGAAATGAATAGTTTTCTATTATATCAAACTAAGTATAATATAATGTTAAAATTAATGTAATTTGGGCGAAATATTTAACAGAAAAATAATTAAACAAAACGCTAATTCATAATTATGAATGATAATTCTGTAAGGAAATTAATAATTGCTTATGTTAAATTTAAAAATCTAAGTTAATTAACACCGAGTATTAGAAGAAAAATCGAGCGATATTAAATTATTAAATGTTTTGGTGGAAAGCAGGCTTATCACGTTGCACACATTACCCAGTGTTTTATCATTTTGTGTATTTTACTTTGATGTATAATGTTATATAGATTACTTAGTTTACTCGTTAACTTTTTTTTTTTTTTTTGCAATTTAATCTGACAATTGTTGTTTTTATCCAATGCCTTATTTGTGGTAATAATGTTTTTCACGATTGTTCCGATTATTGTTTTAATTTCTGGCATTTCACTGTGTGTATTTATATGAAATTTGTACGATCAATATTCTCGAGAGTGATTGTAACTTTAAATAAAATTTTAGCGTGCTTATCGTAGTGTTGTTTTTTGTTGTTGTTGAAAATTGTGAACTAAACTTTTTTATGATTAATAACTCGCATCTATAAATTGCACTATGAAAAAGGTTTGGAAAGTTAATAATTGTTGTTTTGTAGGCGATTCCGGTAATGTTTAACGTGTTATATAAATATTTTTATATTCGAGAGATTCTGTATTAATCAAATGCCGCTTATTATAAAAATACTTTTGTTAGTATTACCATTTCCTATGTAGCGTATAAGAAACATTGTGATTGAAAGTGTTAACTATTTTCTTTTAGGCAAATTATATAAATTTTAGAACATAAATTTAAGCTTATAACGTATATTTTCATATGAATTATTTTTGCTCTTTAGATTAAAGACGGTGATTTGTTTTTGTCATGAATGAAGAACTTGACGATGTGTCTTTAAACGGTGAAGTGCTTAAGTACGTTTAATTTTCATTTATTACTTCAATAAAAATGGCGTACATTTTTAAAATACATTTCTTTAAATTTATTTATGTGAATTTCACTTTTAAGTTAAGTTAGTATTTGACTGCAGATTCAAGATTTTTCGTATTAATTTAACAAGTTACTACTTTATTGAAAATCTACAAATTTATTTTCAATTCCAATAATTTTGTTGTGTTGTTAACGTAATAAAATTTTTAAACTAATTGTTTACGAAATTACATGTTGACGTTAATTTTAAATTTTACTTACTCAATTGAAGTACACATAAAATAATAGCACGACAGTTTGATTTTATAAAATATTGCTAAATTGATTTCAAAGTAATAAATAATTTATACGTTTAATTTTAGATATTTCTGTTTTTCGAGCTACTCTCTCATTGTATAAGTCGTTTTGCTTAAATTATGATTTTTGCTGGAATTGGATTTTTAATTTTTCTTTATCAATATGATTAAATTTCTTTAAATTGTTCGTTTTTATTATCTTAATTCGCGGTATTTTATCCATTATAGCTTTTAATTACTCTAATGCGTATGTTAGTTTCATATAAATTTGTATGTTC
Source organism: Coronaproctus castanopsis (assembly GCA_032883995.1). Classification (NCBI taxonomy): domain Eukaryota; kingdom Metazoa; phylum Arthropoda; class Insecta; order Hemiptera; family Monophlebidae; genus Coronaproctus; species Coronaproctus castanopsis. The sequence continues at coordinate 85,581,144 of CM065054.1, read as the reverse complement.
ACATATCCAAACCGATAATATTCAATTTTTTTATTATTACATTATTGAAAACATACGAAAAATTTCGATGTATATATTGATGTGTGTGCATGTTTTTGTCCGTTTACGTGTATTTAATTCTTTAAATAATTTCCGATTAAAAAAGCGGATGTTCTAGCAATAAAACTGTTCGTTTTCTCAACTAAAAGAGCTGCAAATATTTTTACCTCATTAACATTTTCGTAAATTTATGTTATCGTATTTCACTTTATTTTCAAAAATTGTTTCATTGAGTAGTGATTTGATTTCAGTTGTATGTACGGCTTATAATTTTCTCCTATATTTCGTAATAAATGTAATAATTCTAAAAGATTGTAAACGACGTAACGCAATTAATGTTAATTCGCTTCCGGTGTAATTATGTTCATCACCTTATCGACGGTATATATTTCTCGATTCTAGTGCATCAACTTCGTGTCTGTTAAATAATTGCTTCGTGATTTATTACGTACAGTGAAAATGTAATATTATTTATATACAGACATCTAGCAGGTCTGATGTGTGATTATGGAAATATTATAACGTTAATTTTTTTATTGTTAAGACGTTATTATGTATGTTGAAAATATGTAAACTGAATAAAGAAAATGAAATACCTTGTTTTTTGTTTGGGTTAAATTTAATAAAACTACTAATGCTGATACATACGTTTGTGTAATTGAAGTTTTAAGTTCTTAAAAATTTATTATTGTTTCAACCTTATATAATTAAATCTACATAATCGTTTTTTTTTCTTTTAGAACAGAAAACGATTTATTTAACGTAGTTCACGACTGTGTTAGTAATGTTCCGTATCGGGAAACTGTTTCATCGATTTCGCATGATAACATTGTGCCATTTGCGCACGGTAAAAGGAATATTGATGTTAGTTATCCATTTGTACATTTTATTTTATATATATATATATATATATATATATAAATTTTAAAAGTTATTATTAAATAGGATGTAATAATTATGAATACTAATTAATTATTTATTAAACGTGTTGTTTAATGTTTGCGTTATGATAAAATTTTTATATTTCGATTCTCATTTATTTATATTTCATGAATTTCAGTAAATGCACAATTGAATTGTAATTTTCGAATTAAAGCCCGGTTAAAGTTTAAAATATATTTCAAGATGAACAAAATTAAAGTAAATATTAAATGTAACTATTATGGGGGCACGCGCGAAATTCTTATTACTATGTGTTCTTTTGACGAGTTTTAATTAATTTCGGTTTTCGATTTCGTGTGGAATTTATCGATTAGTCTTGTAAGATATTTTGTGAAACATTTATTTTTGAATGAAACGCTTTTATTCGTATTTTTCTTTACTAAATTTTGACACAGTAAGAAGAGACGACCGAGTACTGTATTAACTTTTTATTAAGTTATTGACTTTATTTGTCCTATTTTGATTTACGCAGTTGTTTTTGATTCTTTTTATTTTGTACTATTTCTAACTATTCATATTAATCGGTTGTTTTTATTAAATTATTTTCAGTACAATTTCATTATCTGAAGTCCCATTTTTACTGACAATACGGTTAAACGATTCGTCTGATTAGCCTCTTCATGTCGATTCGAACGAAATGTTTCTTATAGTAATGAAAAAAACGTCTTAATTAAAAATCTTCGCTAGTAGGTGATTGTCTGTAATACATTTATGCCTCTGAAATTTGTATATTAAATCTTTTAGTTTTTATTTTGATCATTTAATAGTTTAAATATGAAAATTTGTTTTAAAAAGTTTACGATTCAATAAGGTAATTGACAAAAATCGAACACCAGTAAAAAAAAAGTTGGCTAATTTTACGTTAAAAAAAAAACTTTTGAAATAAAATTTAAATTTTCATCGTCGAATTATTTCGTTTTACATACGTATGCGTATGCGTAGAAATAGAAATTTCAAGTGGCAGTCCAATTAAGTTTTGACAATATCTTACATTCTCTAATATCTATAATTTTAAACTTAACGATAATATCTAAATGTTATCTTCCTAATATAATAAATTATAATTTTTCCTAGTGCTTATTTCATTAAATTCATTATATTTGCTATTTACTAATTCTGTCGCATTGCAATCTAAAACTATTCCTCTGCAATTACATCGTTGCAGGATACGGTAGACTGTATCCGCAAAATTACGTGCTATACAGTTTTCTGTTTCTGCTTTGCCAAAACGAAAAGTTATTTTTTAAAAGTGCCATGACCAGTAATAAATTGTGTATTGTAAAAGTTAGGGATGAAACGATTATAAATATCGATACGTTAATCCGTTATGTGTATTCTACATGATTTGAAATTGCTCTAACTAATGTTTATTTAGTATAACATTGAACTGTTTTGAATTAACTTGGTTTTTTTCTCTATTTATATATTCCGCTTGATTAAATTCACGGATAATGTTAATATATTGTTTTTTATGAAACGTATATATTGATATGTTTGCGTATTTCTAAATCGATAGAGAAAGTCCACGCTATTTCCGGATGCTCGGTAGCTAGTAGTTTTGTATGTTTCGATCATTTTAATTGCTATTATTCTTTGAAAAGATTTTATTAATGCTATAAATCTTTTCATCTTCAACATTTCGTAGTGAATGCTACTGTTATAGATTAAATTTTGAATTATTATCGATTTATATAAGAATAATTATTTTTTATAATTTAATCTATTGCTATTGTTTGATATGAGCATAAATTTAATTATTTTATTGTTTAAATTACGAAAATGACCGTAATATTTTCTATTATCTTCAATTGTTACACCCGAATGTTTTATACTTGTCACGCACTGAATATTAATTAAGTTTAATTTTTTATTAAATAATATATATTTAGATTTTGTCATTAATATCGTTCGACTTGTACGCACGCCATTTATGTTCTTTTCCATGTTTATTTTGTTCACATCCGCTATTATCATAGCTATATTGTCGACGAATGTAACAATTTTAACGTTTGTTTTGAAAATATTATGTTCCATTAGTATGGTCCCAACCCCTGTTGTGTTGTATGTATCAGTATTTACAAACGTCTATCTTTGGAATGTGTTTAACTAACTTTTATCTGGTACCAATTCTTCTAATAGTAGCATTAGTTTAAGTTTAGACTATTAAATGTTTTGATAATATCGAGTGTTACTAGGGTTATACCGTTTATTTGTGAAATTTTTGATAGTTTTTATTACTTCGAGTACTGCTGGTTCTGCTGACTTTTTTTTTTTTTTTTTTTTCTAATCCGCCAGATTGATGTTATTGAATTTCTTTAGTTTTTGAAGTATGCATTTTTCAAAAAAATATTTCTATATTTGTAACGATATATTAGCTTGATTTCCTCATTTGTTTATTTGCTTTAGGTAGTATAACGGTTTTTGATGTTATCCATCTTTCTGGAATTATGTTCCTGCATTTTATGATATCGTAGTTTATTATTTTAACACCTTACTGATTCTGAATGTTGTTATTTAGCTTAATGTTCAACGTAATATAGAAGTGATCGGTTAAATTTATTTCATTGCTGACTTTCCATTCGTTGATTATGTCTTTCAAGGTTCCGGTGACTAATATCGTATTGATTTGATGTACTATTTTAATAGTGATATAATTTTTTCATCGAGTATATATAACTCGTGTAATTTAATTAGTTTCATTCATTATTTTTCTCTTGTTTACTTTGTCCCATATTACATTGCGTGAATTTAAATCGTCCGTTAGTATAATTTTTTAAATGGTTATTATTAAGTACGTGTTAATTATACGGAAATATACATTTGATAATTTGTTCGGTGGCATATATATGTAAATATAAACATTATTTAATTCGACTATTACGATGTTATATTCGTTACGAGTATAGATTGTACTTTATCGATATTCCAGATTTTACTACTATAATTAATTTCCTGCGCATTATTTTATTATAATTATTCGGTATATAGTTATGTTTCCATCTGTCGGATATAAATTCTTAGAAATTATAATAATGTGCCCTTTGAGTTTTTAGAATGATTTTCGTTATATTGAGGTCTCTCGTGACGTGTTTGGATTTTTTTTTTTTTTTTATCATTATAATTATTTTAGTTCCTCATCCGCGATATATCTGTGGGTTATTTGTCATTATCGTGTTGTTGTTCGTTGGCGAACGTCATGGCTAGTGTACGTTTATTTTTACGTATGAAATTAGCTAGAATTCAAGGCATTATTTGTATTCGACGCGTATACGCGCGCATATGATGTTATACGGAGTGGTTAAGAATTAAATAATTATGAAAAATTTTCTATGTCGCGTGTTGGTTTCAAACCCCCGACCGTCGAGTTGACAGTCGAACACTCTAGCAACTACGTATCATACCTTTTATTGATGATAATATTTTTTCTACTGAATTCGGTTCGGTTTTTTTTTTTTTTTACTTTTTTGTTTTCTCTATGTTACTTGACTCGATATTATTTTTATTTGTTTTATGTTCATGCCGTTAGATTTGTTTGTTTCACTGGACATATTGTTTTCTGTAGTACTAGATTTTTCTGCTGTTGTTAATTGTTGTCTTTTTTCACTTATTTTATATGCTTTTTTTTTGGCATGGTTTGATTATTTCTAAAATCTTCTATTATGCTTATAGATTCCGAATTTCTCCTTTTATATCTAACGATTATTAAGTCCGCAATTTCTTCCTTTTCCTTTTCGTCGTAAAATGTTTTCCTTTTTCATCGTCTTATTTTCGCTATACTTATCTAAAAATACGGTTGAAAGTATCAGCTCGATCACTTTAACCGTTTGAAATTTGCTTTTTATCGCATATTGGTAAATATGAATAAAATTTCATATCACGACTACCGTTTCGATTTAAAGTATGGAATATTTCGAAAATATTTTTCAATTTATAAAAGAATTATTTTAAGGAAAAAATCCGATCGAAAAATTACGAAATTAATTTCCAAGAAAAAACATTAAAAGCGCTCTGATAGTTGAGAAAAATTGATATTTTTGGTTATAACTGTGGAAATTTATGAAACGAGCTATTAAAATAGTTATTGTTATGTAATTGGTTTTTAATAGTATGTGACTCGTATATATATATATATATATATATATATATATATATATATATGGGTGTGTGTGTGTGTAAATAAAATAAAAATCATAGCGCTCTAACTAAAAATACGAGTTAAATTATTAATATAAAAACACGCTACCTAACCGAACGTGATACGATCGGATTTTTTTTATAAATCACTTTATACATACATATATATATATATATATATATATATATATATATATATATATCTATATTGGCAAGGAGAATATCACTGTCGTGAGTTGCACTCGGAAAATTGCGCATAGTATTCCGCAATAAACAAATACTGATTAATATTTTTTTTTTTTTTGGCCTGTACCATAGGTCGCTTTGGCCATTTATAGGATGATTTTCTTGTTTTAAACTATTAAAGTTGGTTATTATATTTCTATACTATTCTGGGCTATGAACTTATATATGATTTTGACTGGTTCTGCATTGTTTAGGTCACTTACTATTGATTCTACATTTAGAGGAAGTGTGTATTTGTATTTTAATAATTCCCGTATCATATTATTTCGATTTTGTTTGTATTTCTCGCATTTCCATATGATATGGTTGATATCCTCTTCCTCTTGACATTTATCGCATAAACTATTTTGGATTATGTGTATTCGGGTTAGACGTGCCGGTGTTTTATTATGTCCTATTCTTAATCGAATAATTGTTGTTAAAAAGTTATTGTAATGGGGTTTTGGGTATTTTTATCTGAATTTTATGATATTGTTTCCCTATTTCTTTTTGTTTATTATATTCTTCTTGCATTTGTTGATATTTCATTATTTTTATTTGTGGGATATATTCTGTATATATTAGTATTATCGTTTTTAACATTCGTTTCCGATTTTGCTGCGTTATCTACTCTAATAGTTCATTCCCATATATATCGCAGTGTATCCACATCAGTGTAATTGTTGAATCGTTTTTCTGTATCTTTCCATGTAAGGTTGTTATTTTAGCGATAATATTGTCCTTGTTTTGTTTTAATAGCAATCAGTGACTGTATTGCAGCTATGGAGTCTGTCATTACTAAAAATTTTCTTTGTTTTTTTATTTTTAACATACTCAAGTGCTTTCTATATAGCATATATTTCAGTGTTTGTAGATGAGCCAGCGTATTTTATTCTGTATGTTCGTATCAGATCTGTATTTTCATGACATATTGCTGCTTGATATCGGTTTCTATTAATGTCTATAGATCCGTCAGTATATATCCGTTCATGATTAGGGAAGTTAGTGATTAATATACTTTGTAATATTTTATTTCGCATATTAATATCTGTTTAGAGAATAGATTTATTGTATTGTAATATTGGAGTGGTTGTATATAGTCTTCATATTTAATTGTATATATTGGTAATTTATAGTTTTGAATTGGTTGTATATTGTATAGCTTTCTAGCACTCACTACTAGAGGTGGTAAAGTTTTACATTGCCAGTAAGGTTTTCGGATCAAAGGTTCTAATTGTTTTATTTGTTTATTTATTATATGTTGTCTATTTCCTTTAATTTTTAACATATATTTATTTGTAAAATATTGTTGTTGTATTAAAATACTTGGTTTAGCACATTCTGCTCTAATATTATTAACTGGGCTTGAATCCTATGCAAAGGCGTAGTACTTTATTATATGCTGTCTGGGTTTTTTTGGTATTGCTGGAGTTTAAATTTTGGAATATACACGAGTAGTTAAAATGAGATAGTATTAATGTTTTATACGGTATAAGATTTGTTTTGGGATGGCTTCGCCACCGTATTCCTGATATTGCACGTATTAGATTGGTACCATTACTGCATTTCCTTAATATATTTTGTGTTTCGGAATTCCAATTTTCTCATCTAACACATTATGCCCAAGTATTTTATTTCTTTAACAAATTGAATTGAGGTATTATTTACTGTAATACGGAGATAGTGATTAATTCTGTGTCGTGTGAACAAAATTCCCTTTGTCTTATCACTGTTTATTTTTAGTTGCAGTCTATTTATTATTTCTGTCATCTTAGTTATAGCTGGTTGTATTTGTTTAACAGCAGTTGAAATAGTTGCAGCTGAGCTGTATATCATTATATCATCAGCATATTGCAATATTTTTACTTTTTTTTTTTTTTTTGTATATTATCTAGTTCACCGGTATATATGTTGTATAGTAATGGACTAAGGGTTGATCCTTGGGGGATACCCTGTACCTGTTTCGCTTGTTTCAGTTTCCTTTATTTCGTTTTGATATTTTATAATTCGTTTTTATAATATTGTGCTATCCATTTAATATGGGGATACCTATTATCTCCAACCTGTTGCATAAAATACTCAGGTTTACTAGATCGTACGCGTTTGACATGTCAAAGGTGATGGATATCATGTAATGATTTTTAGACATATTTATATATATATATATATATATCGTTAGTCAGGATAGCTATATTATCCCTTGTCCCAAATGTTTTCCTAAAATCAAACTGTGTTTTTGGGGCATTTTGTTTTGATGTTCCAGTCTCCATTCAAGACGTTCCTTAATCATAGATTCAGTTGTTTTACCTTTGCAGCTTAATAAAGTTATAGGTCTGTATGATTTATAGTTATTAGGATTCTTATTTGGTTTAAGTATAGGGCATATATACTGTGTTTTCCATTCATTAGGTATATATGTACTTTTAATTATGGATTTTCGTTTAAAAATTCAAGGAGAAGATCCTGAAAGTAATTTGTTGTATTTTGTATGGCTTCATATGGAATACCATCAACTCCAGTACTTGTGTTTTTATTATTGCTTTTTTAAGTTCCCAGATAAAAAACGATTTTTCCATGTCGTTGTCTACGTGCGAATTGTTTATATTATTATCGCAAAATATGTTGCCAAAGTTATTAATAGGAGTGTTATATTGATTAATAAAACTTGGAATCCAATTCATATTTTGTGTTATTGCGTTATTAAAATTATTAATATTACTTGTTTTTGATATTAGTTTAATTTGCTTCCATACTTTTTTACTATTTTCTCTAGGATTTAATTTTTCACAAAATTTGTGCCATTCTGTACGTTTTCTATTTTTAAAGTATAATTTACTTTTGGCTTGTTGTTGTTTAAAATTATTATAATTTTCCATAGTTTGGGTACTTGTTAAAAGTATGAAGTGTTAATCTCCTCTGAGCAACCATTTTATTATATTCCTCCTCCCACCAGCGATACGTTTTGAAGTTTTGTTGTTGATTAATTTTGGTTATGGTTGCTAACTGGTCGATTGTAGCTTTTAGTGTATCTGAAAGAACTGTATATTTTTCTGCTGTGGGTTTATTAATGAATTCTGTTTTAGTAATTTGTTCAATTTTTTCTTTAGTTATTGTTTTAAATTTGTCCCAATTAATTTTCCTCCAGTTTTTGTACGTTACTTTATTGTACTCTTGTTTATTATCTTTCTTGTATATTGCATTTAATAGGTAAACGGTCACTTCCTATGGGATCTTTCAGAACTTCATAATTAATATTAGTTGATAAATCTGGTGTGCATAATATTAAGTCGTAATCTGAAACGTAAAATATATAACCCCAATGTGTACTTGCGATTTTTATATACGGTTGGAAACATATACAAAAACAAATTTAAAAACGATAAGAAAAACTCAGACTGTACACGAGAGAATTATTGCTGGATATAAGATTATGTCAGATCATACAAAGAATGCATGGATACGTGAAGAAACACGGTTGGATGATGCAGTAGAACGAATGGCTATAATAAAATGGAGTTGTGTTGGCACCTGGCTCGAACAGAAGATAATAGATGGTCAAATCGGATCTTAGAGTGGTGACCGATGGACAGAAAAAGGAAATAGGGAAGGGTCAATGATGCGTTGGCACAATTATATAGCAAAGGTCAGTGGGGAAAATTGGTTGAGGAAAGCGCAGGACAGACGTGGATGGAAGACGTTGGGGAAAGCCTTCATCCAGGAGTAGATAAATAAAGGCTCATCGTGATATATATATATATATATATATATATATATATATATATATATACGTAATGTATAAAATATATGTATATAAATTTATAATTTGCAACGATTTGAAATGTTATTTACACGCAGGAATGTACCAGTCCGTTAAGTGATCGAACTTCGAAAACGACTACCGTCGTATCGAAATATCGGAATACGAACTGTAGCGAATTATTTATGCGCGGTAATGCCTCACCGTTCTCGGAGAGCCCTATAATCGGTAGTAATTCTTGTACTAGGCTAAAACGTATAAAATTATCGTTCTACGATCCGATTCTATTTAGAATCGATAATTACGCAAACGAATCGGATCGTCTTTCTGAACGTAATAGATACGACGTTAACCAATTGAACAAAGATAAAGAAAATTTGTACGGAATGTTAAGCGATAATTCAGTCAATAAATTCGGTTCACCTACTACTTCAGATACTACTATTACAACCACTAGTAATAATAATAATAATAATAATAATAATAATAATCACAATCATAATAATAATAACAATCATAATAATAATAATAATAATAAAAAACCGGAAACTCAATTCGATTTTGTGTATCCAATCGATTGCGAACAAGATAACAATTGGAGTTCGATGTTAGAACAAGAATGCGATTCGGAAACCATTACCGATTCTCAAATGGTCGCGGTAGCTGATGCGGTCGAATTAAGTTTGAATTGCGGTTTCGACGATGGAATTTGTCTAACGGATTCGGAAGAGAAAATCAGCTCCACAATCGCACATGGTAAGCATGGAAAAATTTAGCGACCGGCATAACCGACTAATTATTAGTAACACCGTTTCTAATAAATCAGACTAATTATTCGTTTTTTTTTGTTTTTTTTTTATTTCGTCAGATTTACTTGAATTCTTTATCAGTACAATGTAAACACGGCATGGCGAATGAAAATATCCCACTAAATGATAATAAGTTATATAACGGATATAAAATAAATTAAAAATGCATTTAAAATAAAAGAAGTTAAAAAATATATTTCAGCGTTCAAGAGAGTAACTAAGAAATAATCTGAGAATTGTGTGAATCGCGTAATCGTACATGTTTTAGAACACTCGGTCGATAAATTGAATATATTTTAATTCAACGCGAGTACGTGTAATCGATAATTTATTCTAGTGAAAGTATAACGTAAGAATGACCTTTTTCAAAATTCGACTAATTTTCAATCGGTTCTAACAAAACATACTAATGTCGATATTTTGTGCGTTTCATGTCCTTAAATTACATAAATAGAATTATAATTATTTACCGTTAAACTCTTATTATTTAATTCGAGGTAAACTTTGATGAACACAGTAAAAAAAACACACAATGGAATATTTCACTCGAAATATTAATTACAATTACTTCAATCTAACCAAAATAACCGAATAATAATAGAACTTACACGATATATAGTTCGACGTTATATCCAGCCAATTTTGTTATATGGCATCGAAGCTACGTCTGTAAATAAAAAAACCATTTAAACCGATATGAGGTTATGGAAATGTAGAGTTCCATCATGCTGAAGATACCTTGGACGACGAAGATGTCCAACAAAGATGTGTCTTAAAGAAAGCTGATACAGACCGCGTCAGTTACGGAATACCATTATAAAGAAAATTGAGATATAAAAGATTCTAATACGTTAGTTTTAACTAAGTTAAGTTTATCGTTATATATTTGAAACATTTTAAACTCAGAAATTAAAGCTGATTTAAAAAGACTAAGGTCTAGGCAGGATCCCAGTAATAACTGGAGCTGCCATAGTGGACACAGTTCTATATAACGAACCGACACTAAGCAAAAGTTTCCTTTAGTCAGGATTTTATTAAACATATTTGAATTTAGTTTATGTACACATATACGCTCGAGCAATAATTAAACATTAATTCTATTACTGCTTTGTAAATAATAACTCTTCCTTTATTTCATTTGCCTTATCCAGAAGGAATTTTACATTATCGAATTTTAATTTATCATCTGGAATAATTCTTAGATATTTAAAGGATTTAACCACAGCTAATGGTTTATTATAAATTAAATTGATTAAGTTCACTTTGAAATTTATAAACCTGCCTGTTACTAATTACCATGATTTCCGACTTATCGAAAGAAAATTCGAGGCCAAGTTGATCAAAAGTAATTTGAAGCTTCTTACAAATATTTCTCATATTATAAATTTCTAAAGGGGACTCTTAAGATTAATTACGGCGCACAGGTCATAAATTCGGCATTGTATTCCATTTTTTCTAAATAATCATTTTTCTTTATTAGAAAAAAATAAGAAAAAATGGAAACATTTATCGATAATAATAAATTTAAGAAAATTAAGAATCCAACCAACAGATTTAATGAATACATCAGAAAAGAAATAAAAACAATTAATGGAAATACGACAGAAGGAATGATAGGTTGAACAATTATTTCGAGAACTTCAATTTCATAGAAATGAATCCAAAAGCGCCAATTCTTTCAGGTTTAATTAAACTACACAAGATTAACAATCCAATAAGACCATTAGTTAATTGTATAAATGCTCCATTTTATAAAGTTTCTAAAATAATTAAGAAATATTTACAGACAAATTATGAATTTGAAACGCAATTTAATGTTAAAAATAATATAGAATTAATTGATAAGTTGAAAGAAATAAAACTTATCAATAATAATGATATACTTATAGCACTAGATATAGTTAATATATATAATAATATACCAACAGATGAAGTAATAAGATATATAGAAGATAATAAAATGTATAACAGTTTAAAAATCAATTTATAAAATTATTAAAAATTCTATTAAATCGAAACTATTTTAAATTTAACGATAAATACTACAAACAGGAAGAAGGGTTAATGATAGGTTCGCCTTTATCAGCTATTTTAGCAGAATGTATATATATGAATAAACTAGAAAAAATAATAAAATCTAAAGAAAATAATATATTTAAAAACAATATTAATTTTTGAGGAACATATGTAGATGATTTTTTTTTTTTTTTTTTATTAATACTTTATTATGCAAATTAATAATGTACAACTTGTTGCATTCAGAGAGGAGCAGTACACTGCACCACCGCTTAGGCTTAATCAGTGTATTGCTCCCCTTTACAATACTCTATAGTTGACAATAATATAGTAACCACTTTTACACTCGCATTTGCGCGGGCTGTGCGTCAGTTTCACTCGCAGTCATAGTATACATGTATTCCCTTATAACTTCTTATACTAGTTAATAATTAAAATTATAACTTAGGTATACTAGTTAATAATTAAAATTATAACTTAGGTATACTAGATGCATAAATGTATGAACTATCCATAATGACACATACATATACATATACAGAACTTAAACATTATATGCATAAATTCCACACAAACACCCCCGTACATACATGTACGCGTGCAGAAATACATTCGTTATACATATTACTGTAAACGTTTTATCACGGTTTCACAACGCAAAAACTTCAGTGACCATGGAATTTCTTATGCATTACATTAAATGCGAATAATTGGAATTGTCGAGCAGTGTATTTGTCTTGTAGGTTAAAATGATTTTTATTGTAAAATCTTAAATGGTCCATAGCGGGGCATACAAATAGTACATGGTTCGCAGTTTCTACTGCGCCGCATTCACACTTGTCATCATTACTTAACTTAAGAAGAAATAAATAAGACCCAAATTTTCCATGCCCCGTTAATAATTGGGTAGTGTAGAAATCAGGAGTAATTTTAATATTGTGTCTATAGATGATATATTGATTATTTGGAATAACAAGTTGGAAACTTATGAATTAAATAAATTTTTGTAATAGAATTAAACACCTTTAATAAAAACGTTCAATTTACAGCGGTAACAAAAATATAAATTTCTTAGATTTAAATATTAATATTAACAATAATAAATTAGACATTGATATACACAGAAAACAAACACTAATGTAACATTTTTTTGGTAATAGCTTGAAAATGACTTTATAGTCGAAAAGCTTCGCTTATGTAATAAAAAAAAATTTTTAGTGATTAACTTCGATTTTATTTTGTTTTGTTATATATATATATATATATATATATATATATATATATATATATATATATATATATATATATATAATGCTTTTTAATTTTTTTAACAACAGCTTCCTGTGCAAGGGAATCGGATATCGGTAATCATGGACGTGAACAGACTGATAATGATAAGCCGGTGGACGGTAATAAATTAGGAATCGACCATTCGTCAGGCGACGATTTAGATTTTACAATCGACCAAAATTGTAACAGACGAATGCCCAGCCTGAACGATCGCTATTTGAATACCGATAATGAATTTTTCGTTACTATCGCTAAACGTAAATTTAATTCCGGTCAATCTAATAACGATAGCAGTTATTCGTCAACAAAGGCGAACGATGTAAATAACGCTAATAACAAACCTGATAATATTAACCGTTACCGTGATGATAATAATAGCGAAGCGATCGATTATTCGAATTGTTATCAATCTGTGATAAGAGACGAAAATAATAGTTACGACGGTTACGCGACGGCTAGAAATACGACGGTTATTAATCGTGAAAACGAGACGACCGTATTAAAACATTCCGTTCCGGTTGTTTCGTCGGATCGTTATATATCGCGACCGTTGTCGATAATTTCGAAACGGGATAATTCGAATTGCGACGTTAAACGATCGTCTACCTTAATTCCGAGAACGCCGTCAGCGACAACGTCGACGTTCGATAAGCAGAATAAGGCAACGTCGACTAATTTCCGGTTGTTAAACGACTCGTTCGAACGTGAACGATATAACGGTTGTAGCGAATTTTCGAAATCGTATCGTAATAATTCGTATAATAATGATAACGTCGATATTTCTACCGAGGTCCTAACTGATGATAATCGTTATTTCGTCAACAATAACGCGCGATGCATCGAAATAGCGGAACGTCTGCAAAAAGAATACCGTACGTTTCGTCGGCCAACGTCTAATAACGTAATTAATGACGTCGGTAAGAAATTCGTAAACAATTACGAAATTCCGATCGAAGAACGTTCTAGCGACAAATTTGAAGATAACCGTTATTTTCTTACTAACAGTCAACTGATACAATGCGTCGACGACTTGGACGAAAAAATTCGCGATAGCGAAAATGATGATCGAAAATTGATAAAACACGTACCGTTAGTTGAAAATCGCGAATCGCGAAATAGATCCGAACATAATACGAATAACGCGATAAGAGTGTGTTCGATATTCGATAATGGCGATGTATCGGATTTCGACGATTTTAACTGGAACGTATCGAACGACCGACATCGCGATTTTGAATTCGGTTTCCGAACAGCCGCAGGTAAAATCGTAGCGATCGACGAGACGGCCGTAATACGAGCGAAATCTATGTTAAATTCGAGCGTTGATGATAATTCCGAGTCTGAAAACTTTGTTACGGATGATACTGTTTCGAAAATGGGAAAATTATCGAGTCGTTATAATATATCGAATTCCGAAGCGAAAATCGATAAAACGAGCGTAATTCGAGCGAAATCTGTATTAGATTCGAGCGTTGAAGATAAATCCAGAAGTGAAAAATCCGCTTTAAATACCATCTCGACAGCTGGAAAATTATCCGGCGTTCGTAATATAGCGAATTCTAGTAATTATTCGTTAAACGATCAACATCGAAATTTCGGTTTCCGAACAGCCGCCGGTAAATTTGTGCCGGTCGATGAAACGACCGTAATTCGAGCGAAATCTATATTAGATTCGAGCGTAGAAGATAAATCCAGAAGTGAAAAATCCGCTTTGAATACTATATCGAAAGCTGAAAAATTATCTAGGGATTATAATCTATCCGACGCTAGTGATAAAAATTCGTTAAACTATCAGTACCGAAGTTCCGAATTCGCTTTCGAAACAGCCGCTGATAAAATCGCGACAATCGATAAAACGACCATAATTCGAGCGAAATCTGTATTAGATTTGAGCGTTGAAGAAAAATCTAAAAGTGAAAAATCCGCTTTAAATACCATCTCGAAAGCTGAAAAATCATCGAACGTTCGTAATATAGCGAATTCTAGTAATTATTCGTTAAACGATCAACATCGAAATTTCGGTTTCCGAACAGCCGCCGGTAAATTTGTGCCGGTCGATGAAACGACCGTATTTCGAGCGAAATCTATATTAGATTCGAGCGTAGAAGATAAATCTAGAAGTGAAAAATCCGCTTTGAATACTATATCGAAAGCTGAAAAATTATCTAGGGATTATAATCTATCCGACGCTAGTGATAAAAATTCGTTAAACTATCAGTATCGAAGTTCCGAATTCGCTTTCGAAACAGCCGCTGATAAAATCGCGACAATCGATAAAACGACCGTAATTCGAGCGAAATCTGTATTAGATTCGAGCGTTGAAGAAAAATCGAAAAGTGAAAAATCCGCTTTAAATACCATCTCGAAAGCTGAAAAATCATCGAACGTTCGTAATATAGCGAATTTCGACGCTAGTAATAAAAATTCTTCGAACGACGAAAGTAGCGATTTTGAATTCGGTCTTAAAACGAGCGCCGGTCAAATCGTAACGGACGATAGATATGTTGTAGCGCGGCTAAAATCTACGCTGGATCTAGATTTGAACGTGGATCCTTCGAATAAAGAAAAATCTCCCTCGATTATGACCGTTATAAGAACTGAAAATAGTAATTACTCCGAAACCGGTTACGTCGTAAAAACCGATTCGAATAATTCCGACGATTTTAATCGAAATTTATCGAACGCTCGAAATGTCGAATTCGCTTATAATAATAATAATAATAATAATAAGAAACGAATCGCCGATAATAAAATTACTGCGATCGATGAGGGAAGGTTAAATTTTAAATCCGAACAGAGTGTAATTAGTAAGCAATCGGACGACGTTAATTCGGCCGTTGAAATTTACGAATTAACCGAACGTAACGATTCGATCCTTAAAAATGATAAATCGACTCTAAACGATCAGTTATTAGAAAAGGACAATAGTACAGACGATCGTCGACGTATTTTTTCGGATGAAGAAAATGATTTAATCAGAAAATTTGTATCCAGTTATAATAGTAGTAATAATAATGATAATAATCTAAAATTTTTAGACGATCGTATAATAATAACGATGAATGACGACGACGAAGACTATCGCGATGGTGAAGAAAATTTTAGAACGTCCGTAGAAAAATTCCCCGTCCCGGAGAAATTTTTACTGCGAAACGACGATAATCATGGAAAATCCGAAAAGAAAAGACGATATACGTTAGGTTTAAGAAAAAGTTTCGATTCGAACTTCGAACGATCGGAACTAATTCGAATTTCGGAATCGTCGTCTTTAATAAAATCCGTCGACGATAAATCGTCGTCGTCCGATATTTGTATCGGCGCCGCGACTAAAAAAATCGACGATGATAATTCTTATTTTTTTCGTATTAATAGCGCAGCGATTGAAAATGATCGGAAAAGTTTATTAACGAAATTCGTCGATAGTGCGAAGGATATTCGTAGCGATAAAATTCGTTTTTTCGATTTGAAGTTAAATAATAACGATCAAAATCGTTCGCTTCCGATCGACCGTAACGAGAATACCGACGATAATAATAGTAGAAATTTATTATCGATTTCGACGACGTCGATAAGGTCGAACTTATCGCCGTTCGTCGTCGGTACTATTATCGATCGTACGGACGTCGATGAAAAACGCGTATTAGTACAGGAAGTAATTACGAACGATAACGATATACCGGAACAAACTGAAACCGACGATAACGCTATCGACGATGCGCAGCCGACGTCATTTCGTTCTAGTCCAGTTTTCGGTATGTCTAATTATTATCGTTGCAAACGTAATCAGTTAAACGGCGATATTACTAAATAATAATTTAAAAAAAAACAACAATAAATTTTTCAATTGACTTTATTATAAATACAATACAATACGCTGCTGTACATACACTTACATGTGTGCGTGTGTATATATATATATATATATATAATGACGCATTTGCGCAGCTTGCACGTCATCTTCGCGGTCGAATTAACTAGCTTTAAAATTAATAATACGATTTGATATAATTAAATAGCGTTAATAATAAATAAATAAATAAATAAATAAATAACAACGATGGTAGTAATAATAGTACATATTAATTATTTTACCGATAAGAATATTAAGAACGATCGATGTATAATAATTTTAAATTCGATCGATTTATTTCGAACGATACAGAAATTTATATTAACATTTTCAAATTTAACGTATTGACAGAAATTTAACTATTCAATCTCGATTCTATACGGACATTTGCGAAAACGGCAAAATTTTTTAAATTATACTTAATTTTAACGGTCAATAATGTAACGTAAATCTTCAATCACATGAATAACACAATATCGCATCCGCATTAAAGATATACGTATTGTAAATTATAAAGTGATAAAGTCATGCCTATACTTTGGTACATTACACATAATTGTCAGAAACACAACTCATATTACCATATATGTAATCCGACATTAGTATCGCAATTTACGAACTTCTACAATAACAATAATTTATTTTATTTTATTATATATATATATATATATATTATTTTTAAATTGAGTTCGGGTATAAATACTAAATTTACCCTTCATCAAACTATTTTCATAGAAATGTGTATCACACATAAGATGATAAAAATATACAGGGGGAAAAAAAAACTTAGAAATTAATCTTAGATATACGCGCATAGGCGGCCCAAAATATTTTAAAATTTTACGACTAAAATCATCTCTACCACTGCTATGTAATTTACGAGGGAAAATCACGCGAATAGCATCAGCTATAGTTCCCGCATGTACACAGTGCAGTATATGGACGGTGAAGATTGATGGTGTACAAAAGGCTAGTTACTTGTGATTTGAACGAAGTCTTATCAGGATGGAAAAGAAAAACCTAGTTGGGGGATCTTTAAGAGGAGTTTCGCGTAAAAATCGATTTAATAGTTAGATTAGGTTGGATAGATTAGAGAGCATAGACTTCCATCGATGAAGATCTGCACGAGCGGATGTTAGCTGGCAAAGACAGGTCTGTACTATCACCAATATTGAAAAAACCAACCTACCTAGATTATTTCTTCTAGACTATGCAAATGTATCCTACCGGATTTTTATTACACTTTAACGAGTTCGCTTGTTTTAGAATGTAAAAAGGAGACATTGAAGATTGTACCACTGAAGTGGTTAATTCTGAAATTGACACTCTTCATCAGAGGCACTCGAACAACCCCGCTGCCATAAGACTGGATTTTCATTCTGGAAATGAAGAACCTCATAACTGCCCTGTTAGGTTTTGAAGAATTACAACGAAGTGTTAAAAAATAGAAACCAACTGCAGCTGGACCAGATAGCATCCGTGCCTACATGATCCAAAATATCCCAGAACCGCTGTTCTTCTATTGCTGTAAATTTTTAACCACATCTGAGAAATGAATACCATCCCTGATTCATGGAAAACCTCGGAAATCATTCCGTAAACCGAATAAAAAACCAATGCTACTACAGTTATCGTTTGTCCCTCAAGGCTCGGTTCTGAGTCCTACTCTCTTTAACATAGCCATAAATGATATTTCAGAACAAATCTACCCGCCTGTCCAATGCTCTTTATTCGTAGATGATCCAGCTATCTTCATTTCTTGCTCGGATGTAGACCTCGGAACATCAATACTACAAGATACAATCTCGACAGACTACAAGCCTGGTCAGTCCGCAATGGCTTCAACTTCTGCAACACGAAAACTACTGCTATATTTCTGCAGACTTCGTTGCTATAGCCATAAAATTTCAGTTAAAATAAACAACATGCCTATCCCAACATCAGATGCTGTGAAGTATTTCGAAATAATATTGGCCCAGAAACTTACATGGAAACCGTACATCAACCAACTGAAAAAAAAAAACGATGCACTATATAAAACTAAATTTAATCCGTAAACTAGCTAACACATTATATGGCTTAGACCGTTCCTCCTTATTCAAAATCTATCAAACATTGATTAAATCGAGGCTACGGCGCTGTAATTTACTCGGCAGCTAATCAAAACATTATCAAATCGCCCAATACGATACATCATACTGCCACAAGACTCGCTATTGGAGCTTTTCACACTTCTTTAGCATTCTTTGTGATTCCTCCTCTCAGTATTTACAGAAATCGGAGTATTATAAATACATGGATTCGGCTCAAATCGTCGTCAAATCTTTTTTCATTAAACACACTTCAACCACACCAACATATCAATTAACTATAGTAATCTCAACATATACCTTCAGCTGCAACAATTTTCAAAAAAAGAATCTCATATCAACACTTAACCTTTCTGCATATCAACATGTGATCAGAAAATACGACAGTTTAAAAATATTCTTTACCGATGGTAACACCTCAGGGAACAGGCTGTGGAGTAGCACCCGATAAAGAAATCATTCTCCGTTACTCTCTTACAGATCTATTTACTATTCTTTCGGCAGAACTATTTGCTAAGTTGCTATAGAAATATGCACAGACTCATTAACCGCGCTTACTTTTCTTCAAAAATATAACTGTCCCAATCAACATCCAGTAGCGAAAGAAATTATTCGCGCTCTTTCTAATATAAATGCTTTTCGTTCACATGGATTCCATCACATGTTGGAATCCAATACGCTCGCCGACATTGCACCAAAGAAGTTCGCTGTTCTTTCCAGTACCAAACATCAAAATACCATTATCATCCTGTGTGTGTGTGTGTGTGGTGTGTAAACGAAAATTACTCTCCTCTTGTAAGAATGTCGATTGTATATTGACCTTATTTTTATATATCATTCGCCGGCAATTTATATACATATTAATATGACAGTTTTACACTTACCTTTCTAATAATTAATCATTCAGTAAATTGTATTATTTAAAATTCAATTATATCGATGTGGAATATTTTAAATATAACCTATTTTGATTTTTAAAATAAAATATAAAAACATATTCAGCGAATAATTTTATAATAATAATATATTTTGCTATTTGGAAAACTGGAAGTCTTAAATTTCGCATAGTTTACCATGTTATAATCTAATAATCTTATGATTATGTGTACATATATATATATATATATATATATATATATATATATATATATATATATATATATATATATATATATATATCATATTTATTCGAAAACAAAAATGTTTGCGATGTTATAGCGTTCGGTATATCGGTTCCAGTATACCAAAAAAATTCGTTAAAATGTTATTTTTTAAAATGTAACGTTAAATATTATACAATATACATTATATATATATATATATATATATATATATATATATATATATATATATATATTTCGATACTATGATAACGTTTCACACAATAAAGCTGTATTTGTTGCATTTATTACATTTAAAAACTAGAAATATCTCTAATTGTTAATTACGTTATTCAATTTAATTTTCGGTGGTTATAAAATGACAATATATATGTATATGTGCGTGCGTATGTCTCATAAAAATACAACCTTAAATAATATAATTTCTATATTTCAATTTTAAAACTGCAGAATGAAATAATTCTAAATGTGAATATTAACTAATATGTTTTTTTTTTGTGTAGATTTACTTTCGTTATTACATATAAAAATAGTTATTACGTTTATTAGTATTCATCTAAAAAAATTCGTGAACGTCGTTCGAAATTCTTTAATATATGTGTACATATTTTTAAATATTTGTAATTTAAAATATAAGATGAAACACGAATTATATTACTATTGTTCCTAAAACTCGTTATCATTCTACGATCGTCTCGCATTCTATCAGTTAAGATCCTTATCAAAAGCTTACAACATTAAAATTAGTAAAATTTGTAATATTTAATGGAATTCAGTAAACAAACTGTGTAAGATATCTCGGAATGCGTGTTGACCGACGGCTCTCAAACAAGGAAAACTATTCGCGATCCAGATTATTGTATCTATGCAGTGAAGTTTATGTAAAGCCCGTATAAAATTTTTTTTGATAAGTTTCGATTTAATATTAATAGGCATTTATTTACTCTCTCTGACAGTCTTACAAGGGGCGGGTTAATGACAATAACTTGAAAAAGAAATAGTTCAAATAACAAGAGTAAACGATTTTAAACAATTCGGATAAAATTTGAATAATAACGTTATGTAATGCTACAGTAATCAAATAACTCGATAATTCAGTACGCGCAACTTTGACGATAACTGTGAATCTTAACTGGAGACAGATTAATCACATGTTTATTACCTTATTCATCACCATATGGTGCTTCGATGCCGGTACATTGAAAAAAAATCCCGAATGGTATCATGTCTAATTTGAATATATTTGCAGACGCGTTTCCCATCTGTACTTTCATCGTGTGTAACCCCAACACTTGTAATTTAGACGGAGCTCTGCATATAGAGAGAAAACTTTAAAATCATAAATCTACGAATTATTCAGTTGATGAAATTGTAACAAAATCATCAGCTATTAAACAGGATGTAAAAATTTATCAATGCATAATCTAATTCAAAAGAAGAGCATATTTTTATTCAAATTGCAATATAGGTGCAATTCACACTTAAAACCAAATTATAAGCAGATTTCTGTTATTTAATATTTCATTAGAATTCACCTTACTTTATATAAGACGTAATTTCTAACAAGCTTATATACATTTGTAATTTCAACTTTTATTGAACAAAGTAGTGTGTACCTGTAGAAAAATGCCATTCTAGTACCAGATTTATTTAACATCGGTGCCTGCGGGTTAGATAAACAGAGGATGAGCTGGTTGTTTTGCTGATGGTTATAAACGATCGAAAATACCGATTTATTTTTACATACATAATCTCCAATAACTGTATTTTATAAAGTTCAACTAGTTTCAAAGATCTTTTACAAGAACCGTAGCATGACTGATGAATTTAAATAATTATTTATGTATGTGATGCAGCGGTTTTTTTTTTTTTTTTAATGCATACAATCTGTATTTATAACAAAAAGCTGTAGCGAAGACATGTCATTATTAAAACTCGAAAGGAGGATAACCTCCCCCAATGGATGCTGATCCTATTTATTAATGATTGCTTTTACCTTAAATTAATGTAAAATTATATGATTTGTGAGTAATCAGGATCGATACCTGGGAGTCGATTGAATTTTACACAGTCTGTCAGCAGGTTCTTTGCTAATATATCTAAGTGTTGAGTCTTTCCTTAGAATTTATGCCAGACTTTAACGAAAGCCTTCTCGATGTCCAAAAACAACAGTATGCGATTTGTTAGTCTCTCCCAAATATATAATACCGTATAGGCAGGTATAAAGCGGAATCTAACAGTCGAACACATACAAAGTGTAGGCCACTTCAAAAATACCATCCTGATGGCAATATTTCAATTCACACGGCACTCTCTGATAATCCAGCGGAACTTGAAAAAACCATTAAGTTTTTAAAAGTTACAAACATATATCCTTTGATTTAATTAAAATAGCTTCGGTGCCTCTAACCTGAGTTGTGGTACACGGCACCTTAAAAAAAAAAAAAAAAATAAAGCGGAATGTATACGGAAAATATTGTTTTAGATATTAAAAATTTCCTAATCTACGGCACGTATAGTAAATACTGCTGCGCCGGGATAATTGTCAAATACAATGCCAAGATTTTTAAATTCATGGATACGTCCAACGCGATCTCCATTAGATGATCTAACTGCACCAAACGACAAAGCCGCTTCATATTGAAGCATAAAGTGCCTGATAAAGGAATTCTCCGGAGGCACTTAGTATGAATGTACAAAAAAAAAAAAAAAAAAAAAAAAAAAACTAAAAACTGACTGCAAATAAAATCGAAAAACAAAAAGATTACGCGTCGAAAGTTCGTTTATTAATTTAATATTCAGAACGCATCGAAGATTACGACTAAAAATGACGACACTGACATGCAGCAGGTTTGTAACGGACACAGATGCCAGTGACGCGAAATAAGTCACGAGATGATTAGCCTTATCACGATCACGACGTCGTATGGGTCTTAAAAAACTGGATGCAATTAATTTTTTAAAAAAGTTTTGTTTGTGTAGTTATTGGATTTTTAATTATTGTTCTTTTTTCATATTCTTCATTGAAATTTCTACATTCAAAAATCGAGTGAGATAGGAATCACCTAATTTTTCTTCAGTCTTTATCCGATTTAGCAATTTTGAAACGTTTCAAGTAGACTTCATTATTTCCAAGTTCGATTAAAAATTGTGCGGCGAAGAATGTTTCATTTGTAATATTTTTTCTACGACCGGAACTATTTCCCGTGTCTACCTATTCTCGATTTGTCATCTGCATTTCCATAATCCGTTTCGAGTTAATTTCACCGATCTGTTTTCGTAACTTTTTCCGGTGAAATATATTTTTTTCCCGCTTTACGGTTTACCATTTTCAACTTCAAATCTATATGTTCCTGCTCACGGGATTGTCGATTTTACGTAAATGTTGTATTGTTCGTGTTCTTGTTACTCGGTCGGTAATTGTTACTCGGTCGGTAATCTAAACGTGATATATAAGTGTGTATATGTATATACGTATATACTCTTCCTATTACGCTCGCGATCTTTGAACTCTCGATTCGTAAACATCCTCTTCGGTGCGTGCACGCCTCATCTGCGGGGCGCGCACGTTGCGCGCTACCTTCTTAACATTTTAACATTCGTTCGTTCGGAGTATTTATCTAGTGATAAACATGCCTCTGCAACGTTCGCCTCCTTCCACGCCTAAACCATCGCTCGAATCGGCAGCTTGGGTTTTATCTCAACAAAACCACCACACATCAGTAGTTAGCAATCGTTCTCCGCTTATCAGTAATACACCGTCAATCGGTGAGTTCGTTCCGATATCTTTATGTAATAACAATAGTAGTAGTAATAATACACCGATAATCGATGTGTTCGTTCCGATACCACTATGTAATAACAATAATAGTAGTAATAATAATAAAAATTCCACTGACACACAATTAATGTCTACCGTACATTACGGCCAACACGTTTATCCTCCTATTTTATCTCCCTCTCACTTCGCTACTTCTGATGATAATATAGAAAATAATCCTACACACAAAAATGATCATAGCTGGCAAGTTGTAAATAATAGAAAAAGAGCTAGACCTTTTTTGCAAAGTGTTTCAACTGACAGTTCTGACCTTAATACAAGTAAAAAAAGCAATAATAGATTTGCTGCACTGGCTGTTGAAGATCAGATGGAGCAAAATGAAAATACAGAACAAGTAACAAGGAAGGAACCCAAACCGCCACAGATAACAATATATGGTGTTAATGATTATAATAAAATGATTAATGACCTCACAAATATTATCCCATCCAATACTATTCACTGTAGGTGTTTAGGTGACAAAAGAGTGCAAGTCAAAGTTGACGATGTTGACAATTATCGTGCTCTTGTAAAATATTTAAACAAGGAAGGTATTGAGCATCATACTTACCAGCTAAAAACAGAAAAATGTTTTCGAATTGTAATTAGACATTTACACTACTCAGTTAGCAAGGAAGACATTAAATTGGCACTTGAAGAACATGGTCATAAAGTAAAACATGTTACAAATGTTAAACATAGGGTTAGTAAACAACCACTACCCCTTTTTTTCATTGACTTGGAGCCGAACATAAATAATCCTGATGTTTATAAGTTAGATACACTTTTATTTTCCAAAATAAAAGTGGAAGCTCCACATAAAAAAGATACTATCCCTCAATGTTTTCGATGTCAAAAACATGGCCACACTAAGTCTTACTGTAACCGTGCATTTGTTTGCGTTAAGTGTGGTGAAAACCATAATTCCCTAAACTGTAATAAAAAGTCTAATGAAACACCAAAATGCGCTAATTGTGAAGGAAATCACCCTTCCAGTTATAAAGGTTGTGCTGTATATAAAAAATTGCAAGCTATGAGGGTAGCTACTAAAACTGGGAAGAAATACAATGAGAGAAGTGCAATAGTTCAACCATCAACTAGTTCTGCTGCAGATATCCAACAACCATCTATTCTTGATATACCACAGGAGCATTTGCAGAGTCGTTCTTACTCTCAAGTACTTAAAAACCAGCATCAATCATGTCAAAGCAACTCTCATAACAATGAGAATGTCAACATTGCTATAACACTTCAGACATTTTTAGCTGAAATAAAAACATTATTTAAAGATATGATGCAGCAGCAAAGTCAGCTTTTAAGTAATCTCATGAACACTATCATGACAGCTTTACTTAACAAGAAATGAGCTACTTGAAAGTTGTAACTTGGAATGCTAATGGTGTATTTAACCATAGACAAGAACTACAAATGTATCTAATACAAAATAATATTGACATACTCCTGTTATCTGAAACACATCTTGTGAGTACACGTCATGTCACATTTGTTGGTTATGACTCATACTACACCAATCATCCTGATGGTACAGCGCATGGAGGCACAGGAGTTGTCATAAAAAGTGATATAAAACATCATGAATTAGGAAAATATAATCAAAATTACCTACAGGCAACTAGTGTAGCAATAAATTGTACCTTAAACAGAACCATTGTTGTGTCCGCAGTTTATTGTCCACCGAAACATCGTATAAAGCAAGAACAATTTAGTGCTTTTTTAAAAACACTGGAGCCTACCTATATAATAGGCGGTGACTTTAATGCCAAAAATATTTATTGGGGATCTAGGCTTACTTTGCCAAGAGGTAAGCAGTTGAAATTAGCAATTGATGATAATAAAAGTACTGTTATATCACCTGGTACTCCTACCTATTGGCCAACTGATCCATTGAAAATACCAGATTTGTTAGACTTTTTTATAACTAGAGGGCTACCAGAAAATTTCATCGATGTTATATCAAGCAATGATCTATCGTCAGATCACTCGCCAGTGATATTGACATTAGGCAGAAATATCATTAGAAAACTATGTAAACCAAAGATCTTTACAAAATATACAAACTGGGATACTTTTCGTAACCAACTAGAAGAAAAAATTAATTTAAAAATATCATTAAAAAGTAAGGAACAGATTGAAGCTTCTATTGAATACTTCAATAATCTTATGCAGCAGGCTGCTTGGTTAGCTACACCAAACAAATTTAAAAGTGAATACAAACCATCTGTTTACTATCCTGCAGAAATAAAGCAAGAAGTAAATCTCAAGAGACAATTAAGGAAAAAGTGGCAAAGATATAGATTTCCTTCTGATAAAGCAGCACTGAATTATCAGACAAAAAAAGTAAAAAAATTATTACAAAACTTAAAAAATAAATCATTTAAGGAATATCTATCTAATCTATCGCCACTGAAGCAAAGTGACTACTCTCTTTGGCAAGCTGTACGAACCTTGAGAAAACCTAAAGAAGCAGCACATCCAATTAGGAAATCTAACGGTAACTGGGCTCGTACAGACCTTGATAAAGCAGAGGAATTTGGCAAACATTTAGCAAATACCTTCAAACCTAATGCAGGCATTTTGAATACTCTCCCTATGTCAAGCAATTTTGATACATCGAAACCAATAAGGCCAACTTCTCCGGCAGAAATTAAAAAAATAATTAATCTAATGAATCCTCATAAATCTCCAGGCTATGATCTAATCTCAGCCAAAATCCTGAAAGAACTGCCGAAGAAAGGCTTAGTTTTATTAACATATATTATTAATGCTATAATTCGGCTTGAATACATTCCCATTCAACTAAAATTTTCCCAAATTATAATTGTGAAAAAACCATCAAAGTCACCAAGTGAACTGACATCATATAGACCAATCTCGTTGTTACCAATACTCTCGAAGCTGTTTGAAAAAATCATGGTCAAACGTTTAATGCCTATAGTCGAAGACAAAAAAATTATCCCTGAACATCAATTCGGTTTTAGAGCTAAACACGGTACCATCGAACAAGTACATCGCATTACTGATATGATAGAAACATCTTTGGAACAGAAAAAAGTTTGCGACACTGTATTCATGGACATTAGTCAAGCATTTGATAGAGTTTGGCATGAGGGCTTATTGCATAAAATCAAATGTCAATTTCCTCTTCAAGTATTCAGAATCCTTGAATCATATCTCAGTGAAAGATTCTTTTCTGTAAAATATGGCAGTGAAGAATCGCAAATATATTCAATAGAAGCAGGAGTGCCTCAGGGTAGTGTGCTGGGGCCGCTGTTGTACCTCATATACACGGCTGATGCTCCCACTCTGCCTGATGTTGAAATTGCTACTTTTGCAGATGACACGGCTATTTTGTGTTCAGACGAGTGTCCAATAAAGGCAAATACGCGTCTACAACTAGCGATTGACAAATTATCGGACTGGTTTATGACATGGCGTATCAAAGTAAATGAAAACAAATCGGTACACACAACTTTTACTAATCGGAGATTAAACGATAGCAATGTAATGATGAATGGAAATATTATCCCATTAAAAGACGAAGTCAAGTATTTGGGAATATACTTGGATAAACGGTTAACGTGGAAGAAACATATCGTAACGAAGCGTACCGAAATACGCATTAAAATTAATCAGATGTACTGGCTTTTAGGGAGAAAGTCAGAACTAGCAGTTGAAAATAAGCTATTGCTCTACAACCAGGTCGTCAAACCTGTCTGGAAATACGGATGTCAACTATGGGGCTGCTCGAAAAAGAGTAACATAGCGATTATACAAAGATTACAAAATAAATGTCTAAGAATCATTACAAATGCGCCATGGTATGTGACCAATCAAACTCTGCACACAGACCTAAAGATAAATTACGTAAAGGATGAAATCGTGCAAACAGCTAAAAATCATGCCGCAAGACTGGAGTCACATCCGAATAATATGGCAGTTGCACTGTTAGATAACTCTGCAGTAATTCGCAGATTAAAGAGAACAAAATTTATGGATCTAGTATAAAGTATACATTCCGTATACATATTGTATGAGATCCTGTCACTGGACAGGATTCTTTAACAAGCCATATGTTACTGAGATATTACATTTACTTAATAGCCTATAGAGCTAGTTGTAAATTAGCAAATATTTAAAAAAAAAAAAAAAAAAAAAAAAAAAAAAAAAAAAATATGTTCCTGCTATAATGTTGACCGAGGTATGTGTGACATATATCCGGAAATTGTTCTTATACGTATTTTCCTTCGTAATTTTAGATACTAAAACGTTATTTAATGTCTAAAGACATCGGGTAACACATACGTAATCGTAGGAAACTTTAACGCAAAAACTATTTACGATTCCAAGATTAACCGTCCTTCGCGGTAGACAGTTAAAAATGGCTATTGACGAAAACACGTTCACGATGTACATTCCTCGGTGTCTGCTACTTATTGGCCCATCGATTCACGTAAAGTCCCAGATTTACCGGATTTTTTCGCGGTAAAATGAATCGACGTTTAATGAAAATAACCTAGTCATCCGACCACGTCTCGCTAGTGTTTACTGTTAGTGATAATATTTTAAGGAAAACACGGTAGACCGAAATTGTATAATAAACGGACGGATTGAGATTATTTTCGTGAAATAATAGAAAATAGAATCTAAAAATCCCGCTTAAAACTACAAATCGTATAGAGAATTAGTTATGGAACATTCTGCGAAAACTATACAAGAAGCAGCTTGGATATATACTCCAAATAATGATATACATCAACCAGTTATATTCTATGGTGCAGGAATTAAGAAAGTAACCTTAGAGCTAATGTGGCAAACACATTACAAAAAAAAAAAAACAAAAAACAAAAAAAAACAGAAATGTGTTAAACACCTATTAAAAAAAACCAAATCATTTAATGGCTATTCAGTAAATTTATCACGTTCGAAACAAAATAATTATTCTCTCTCGAAAGCAGCAAAGAGATTAAATTGACCAACAGAAAGATCACATCCGATCAGAAAACTGCACGGTAAATGGGTTCGTAGTGATAAAAAAAAAAAAAAAAAAAAAAAGCAGTATTCGGTGATTACTTGAGCGATTTATTCTAACTTCACCACGGTGCAGAACGTCTCTCTCCTTGGTAATACAAATCAAAGCAACAGTATTAAAATTACATCTCCTGGCTAAAATCAATAATTAAAACTACGAATATAACTCCCGGATATAACTTAATAACTTCAATATTCATCTAATCAGACCGGTCAGTAATATTAACAGATATCAATCGAGGGAATACACCAATCTAATCGATAAGGTTGAGTTAAAAAAAAAAAAAAAAACGTAAATAAACACGAATTTTTGGATAAATTTATTACATTTTCACGAAAAAATTAATAAATAAAATGAACCTAATATCAAATATATAAATTATAAGAAAAAAATAAAGTGTATATATAATATCTAGCGCGTGTACATCTTATCAGAAACCAATTAGAACGTTTGCTTATTTCTTCATTCGCATAAATAACAGGCTGCATCTTAAATTTTATTTCAAACTAATCGAGTATGAATATCCGCCTACATTATATACAGGAAAGACTTGTGGCGATATCAAACGCCATTCGTACCAGACTTTTGTCGCTGTTCGTAATCTAGAAATTCCGATCTCTATAATATCGCCTTTTTCGCAAAAAACTGGCTCCTAAATTAACATTTATATATATATATATATATATATATAATTATAATATTGCAGAAATAAATGAAATACGTTTGGTATCTATATAAAATAATAATAGACAACGAGAAAGACGTTTAAATTTTTTTTCTTTATGAAAAATCACAAAGCTTTTCGGCTGTTAAGTCATTATCGAGCGAACATAAAAAAAAAAATATATAAATTATAAAAATATACAATGTAAAAAATTACTTACACAAAAAATTATCAAAGTGATAAAAAAGTATTTTTAAATAATCCGACAGTGAACGCGGTAAACATCGATAATCGATAATATAAAATTTACACATAAACAATACAATAACACATAAAATAAAAATAAAGAAAAACATTTAACAATATAAAATTTATACATAAACAATACAACAGCAAATCTATTGTTTATTAAAAAAAAAAAAAAATATTGTTTATTTTTATATTCACTCGAGAATGGCTTAGCAGCCGAAAAACTTCGCGATTATTTTTCATAAAGGGAAAAAAATTCGCGATTTTAATTCCTTTTTGTTGTTTATTTATTTATTTATTTATTTTTAAATTACTACATTCCAAAACATTTTTAAAAACAATAATTTGGAACCGGCCTTTCAATTAACTAGAACCATTTATAACGAGAAATCAATCATTAATGTGTAAAATTAGGCATTACAACGCGGTTAACAACACGGAGTTAATAGAAAAAAAAAAAAAAAAAAAAAAAATCACGATTAGTAGCGAAAATTTCCTCCGAAAGATAGCGCTTGCGTCGAAATCTATGTCACGAGTGTTTGAAAATTGTCATTTTTGTGAAACATTTCGAGATTGACTTAAAAATAATTTCAATTAATAATGAAGCGCGATTTTTGTTCAAAATTTCCGAATTGATGGTGGAAATTTCAATAATAATTGGTGACCCCTACATGGATGGTCTCCGTATTTGTGTTACACGCGTTGCAAACAGCAGTTTTAAAAAACGTTTAATTTTTATTGTATTCTTGTTATCTAACAATTTATGTCATTTTACTTATTAGAAATTATTATTTAATTTTATCGCGATCGAGCTTTTACGACTTACTTTGTTGCACAGGTGCAGATTTTTCTGCTATAATGAATAATTTAATATTTATTTTATAATTATCTTAACCTCGTTTATTTCACGTTATCAGGTTAATAGTTAATCTATCTTTAACCTATTACGTAGAATATGCGATATATAATATCTAAGAGAATTATCGAATGTGTTACGTAATAAATAAAAAAATTACGTGAATAGGTAGGAATATTGGAAACCAACTGAACAATCCTTCCGTCTCCTGGCCGGGTAAAATACTGATGGAAATATCCCCATACAAGATAGCTTTGAAGTAACCAGAAAATCCGTACAATACCGAATCCAAATTGGCGGTAAAACTTAAATGACGAGATCGTCCTCTAGGTAATGCAGCTATATACATACAAATATAATGTATATATATATATATATATATGTACTATTACACAATTAATAACAACTGAAATGATTGCTGTCAAACGAAAAAGGTAGGTAGCACGACGCACATTAAACAACTCATAAGAGCATATTATTTCTTTGCTTCTATCTTAAATCATACTACATCCCCAACACACACACACAACACATACACACACACACACACATATATATATATACATACATCATCATATCGTCGTATTAATAGTTGCCGAACATCGTGACTAGCCATTGTACGTATATACAAAATGAGCTAGTATTCAAGGCGCTAATTAAATGTAACGCAGATGCATGCTTTACTATATACATACATCATCGGGTGTTTCCGGTAACTCCGTCCTGTGCTTGCCGCGCGAATTGAATATCATCGAATTGTAATCGTCTTCTTCCATTTATAGTCTTATTTTTTCAAAATCCATATATATATATATATATATATATATATATATATATATATATATATATATATATATATATATTTAAAAAAAAGTATTTTCATTTTGTTAATGTCAGATGTAGTAAGTGTTATATCATCGGCGTATTGTAAATTGAAGATTTTTCATCTATCCATTGTCTCATTCGTCCATTTCACCCATAAATAGTATCATTCTCGTAACATCTTCTCCACAGAGGATAAATAAAACGAAAGGCGATAAAATACATCGTTCCCGCACATTCTTTTCAGTAGATTGTAATTCTTTATCTATTCAGTATTATTTTCGATTATTAATACAATTTGCTTAGGAACACACATCTTAACTGACCACCGTTTATTCCCCCTATTACGTTATCGAAGGATTTGTACTAATCTGTGATATGCAGAACTGCTGGCATATAATATTCTAGACATTTTTCGATTATTCGTCCGAAGTTAAATATTTGATCATGTGTGGTTCTTTCATAAATCTAGTATACGCCTTGAGATCTACGTTTTTATTAACCCTTGTAGACGTTTGCTAAACAATGAATTCCCTAGCTCAGGTGGAAATGCAAATGATAAAATGAATAACTCGTATATTTCCTATGCTCGAGCTACGCGAAACAGTCATACACGCAGCTAATTTATTCATGACACCAATGTAAAAAATAGTTTAGAAACAAAGTTCGCTAATTTCGTGAAAGAAATTACTAATGCAAACGACATGTTAGCAAAATAAAATGATAACCGCGACCTCGTGTAAACATTTAATGACAAGCCTAATTAATAATAAGTGAATATTCAACCGGAATCCAATTGGTATTCCTAATCACAAGTTAGATATCGAAATGTTTTTGAAACAAATAAATATAATTATTAATTTCTGAATCACGTTTAACGTATACAAACTATTTCCAATATAAACGGATACAATAGTTATATTACAACTCATATGGCACGGCTCATGATGAATCAAAGCGAATATCGAACAAGATGAAATCAATAAATATCAACAGGGCTTCCTGCAAGCAATTAATGTGGTCATACGTGGACAGAAACGTAATATCTGCAACTGTGCACCAATACATAAAAATCAGCCATCGAAAATTTAACGTCTTTTTCGAAAAACCACTGGGTGTCAATAATAATTACATCAAAAGGGAAAAAACTACTATTAAAAACAATAGAAGACAACGAATGTCATGTATTGAGTTCGGGCTCACCTACATACTGGCCTACAGATATCAAGAAAATTCTTCATAAATAAAGTAAGTTACAAGATTGTCCAGCCGGATCGCGAAATTTTGTCTGACCACTTCGCAATTGTCCTGACATTAAATAATAGAATAATAATGAAGTAACCAATATTACACACCGAATAAACATTTCGGTGAAAAATTAATAAAAATACGAACTTAAACGTTAGCTTAAAAACAGAAGAAAGCCAAAAGCAATACCATGAAAAACATTACGAACGATGGCAATCCATGGTACGCAAGCAACAGAAAACCCTTTATCGCGTTGGGAACATAAAGTATCAAAAGTGATGGGCAAAGAAGCAGAAAATCATAAAAAGAAACTTCATAATTACCCCCGTATTCGACAGCACAATCAATTTGCTCGATAACTCCTCAGAAACACGTCGATTACATAAAACCGTTACTAGTTTAATCGTAATTATAATTAAGTCGCGATGTTATTGATACGTATTCAATAGAAGATACGTCGTTCATGTAATTTTTTACGTGATACTATAACAGCTAGGTGTAGATTTATAAAAAAATTAAAAAATAAATAAATAAAAGGAATGTAGAAGAAGTGAGATAATTCTTCTGATTTTATATGATTTTCTATTTATTATTATTATATGTGTGGTTTTTTTTTTAATGAATTTAATCCGCAACGACTTCAACATTTCACACGGTTTTTAAAATATCCGCAGGTATCTCGTCAGTCCTCTCTGTTTTATTGGGTTTTAAAATGTAATATTTTCTCAGTTGTGTGGTGACATTCATTTATTTAGTTTCTGATATATATATATATGTATATATAAATATCTAATATTAAATCGAGTAAAATGTTGATTAATAAAATGTCGCATTTTTTTAATCGATGTAAAATATACTTCAACTTAATATTTTTAATTTACACGTAAATATGCATAATAATGTGAAACGGAAAGAAAGAGGTGTAAATATATCGTTTATAAGGACTGAGTATTGAAACATCAAAGCGAAATCAAAACAAGTTTTTAATAAAGCATAAACAATATTATTGTACCGTTAACAATGCGTCACATACTACATCAATCGGAGAGACTATACATGGCGAATTAAATTAACGGTTACTAAATTAAAATACGTGGAAATTCGATCAAATTTCATCGGGACCTGCTAAATTATGACAGAAATGGAAGTGTCGTCGTCTCTCTCTACTGAAGCTCTAAACGGAAGATGTCCGTTAGTTGTTTAAAAGGCGACTATAACACGACATACATTGCCTGGCACATTTTTAATTCTGTCTGCTGACCTATAGGAAATGTACTTAGCAGGCCGATATATTTTAAAGATCAGGATAATATCAACCGAGAACTAATTTGTCCAGATTCGGTAGCGGCACTAAAACCATATCCGATTGCTACAATGAGAAGCCTCTATTGCAAAGGAAATAGATAACAATCTCATATCACTAAATAACGTTCCACCAGATTCCCCCGGTCACTCGGGAATGTCTGGAAATGAACCGACTGACACAACAGCCAAAGAAACCGCCATTATCCGTTCTATCCCTAGCATTTCGACACCTGCTACAAATTTCACCCGCTACTTAAACTTAAAGAAAGCCCTCGTAATTTTGTGGAATCAACGGTGGATAGTTGTTCCGACAACCGCAAATAAACTCCGTCAAATTCAATGTAATGTTCGACCTTTACTTCAGTCGACGACGAGATGGAATAATCATCAGCAGGCTCCGAATCGGTCATACTCAACTAACGCATGGTCACCTTTCGCAGAAGAAACCGCCTCCTCCAATATGTAATAGGCGTTAATATTTCCGTTAATCGTATCCTCACAAAATGCCCCCACCAATTTAACTCTATCAGATCTGAGCTAAATTTTCCGTCCTCTTTAATTTAAAATACTTAATCCTTCATCGTACCAATTTATAGTTTAATATTAAAAAAAAAAAACACAAAAAACCGCAGTAACCTAATTTATATTTATCCGTGCGTCTCTAGTCATTAGTAGCTCTGTTCGTGGTGCGTAAATTTAAGAAATACTATTGCTTTCCGGAATAATCATACCTAAAATATCTCATTATATCCTGAATCTCTAGTCATTAGTAGCTCTGTTCGTGGCGCGTAAATTTAAGAAATTCTATTGATTTCCGGAATAATCATACCTAAAATATCTCATTATATCGTGAATCTCTAGTCATTAGTAGCTCTGTTCGTGGCGCGTAAATTTAAGAAATACTATTGCTTTCCGGAATAATCATACCTAAAATATCTCATTATATCGTGAATCTCTAGTCATTAGTAGCTCTGTTCGTGGTGCGTAAATTTAAGAAATACTATTGCTTTCTGGAATAATCATACCTAAAATATCTCATTATATCGTGAATCTCTAGTCATTAGTAGCTCTGTTCGTGGCGCGTAAATTTAAGAAATACTATTGCTTTCCGGAATAATCATACCTAAAATATCTCATTATATCGTGAATTTTTTTTATATGAATTCAGCTATACACACGCATACATACATATAATGTCGTACGAGTAGCTAAAAAAATTCCGTTTTTTAAAAAAGAAAGAACTAAAAAAAATTATTCGATTACAAATAAAATCACTAAACTTTATTTATTAAGCGAAGCTTTTCGGCAACTACGCCATTATCAAGCTATATATATATATATATATATATATATATAAATAAAATCAAATATATAAAAACATAAAATATTAAGTTAAATCTAAGATCACAATTTTTTTACACAATAATAAATGAATTATAAATACTTATTTTATTTATATATAGCTTGATAATGGCGTAGTTGCCGAAAAGCTTCGCTTAATAAATAAAGTTTAGTGATTTTAACGGGTTTTTTGTAATCAAGTATAAAAAAATCACACTACATTCCGCAATCTAAAATTAAAAAAAAAATTATATACGTACATTTTTCCGGATGGACATATGTGAAAACATCTTGCGGCTCGGATATTCTATAAACCGAAGACTGATATACAACGTACAACTGTTCAAAACTTTTGTTAGGACACGGACAATTATGCACGGTTTGTATTTTGATGTTTTGATAAAATTTAGGAGCTTGTATCGGACAGAGATATGACGTATAGCTTTGCGGTATACTCACACCGTCGTCTAATAAAACATGTAAACGTATAAGAAGAAGAAGAAGAAAAAAACCAACCTTCATCCGTAATTATCGAAATATTATAGAACAATATCGCTTTTAAAGTTGCCGCCATTACAATTATTTCGTACTAACTTCGATATTGCATTGTTTAACGTATTTGTACAGATGAAATGTAAAAACGCGTATATTTGACATTATATTAAAAAGTTATACTTAATAAATGTACCGGAGGCTCTCTCCATTTATGAAAGTAACTAATAATATAAACTGGTAAATAATAAATATACAAGATGAAAATAGTATTGATGGAAAAATCAGACAAAAAAACAAATGAAAAGCGGTAATTTAAAAAATAATAAGTTTATATAACGAATATGTTCATTTATAAGTAATGGAAACGAAAGCAAATTACAACGTTATGAGAATAATACATTACAATGCGTCGATGCTTATACTTAGTATATCTAATATCCCTGGTTTCCTATTGCTGGAAGTAAATTATTACGGTGCATGTTACAATTGAGAAAATTTTTTTGGGACAGTTTAATGATATAGTCTTTTACATATGGTACCTGCGGCGGAACACTATATGCACATATATGAAACTTTAGTGTATAGGGGGGACATATACATCTAAGACATCGATTTTGGACTAATTGCAATCTATTAAAACTAGTATTCGAGACTGAAGATCGAAGTGGACAAGAATATGTTTAAAATAGGCCTAATGATTTACTTGTAGATTATTAGTTTATTATTAATATTTAAGCGAGTTGAAAATAAGGGATAGATTGGTTGGTCAGGTAGATTTGCCAATATCGTTACTATGCGGATAGGCAGCGTAATTGTTCGACTAGGTTTTTTTTTTATTTTTTTATTTTTTTCTATAAACTGTTTCATCTAGTTTTCGAATGTATTTGCCGTAAAAAATGATTTATGTTTTCTTCGTAATTGTCCTTAAAAGAATCTGCATCTGTCTGAATCCGACATGTTTAATTTTCGTAAGATGTTAGCTTGCAATGTACAGAGTTCTGAGGCGTATAATCTGTTTTATGTATGCGCTTTCTAAATTTTAATTAGTCCGAGTGTACTACGAATATTTTTGATATGTTGCTCTAATAATCTCGAATGAAAGTCACCTTTCATCGGAGGCGAATTAGATTGCAAGTTTATTCTGCTGGTGATAACGGGTATTCTTCGCATTTATCCGAGTTATAAGTGGAACACTTCTCTTCTTTGTAGACGTCTAATTTTCTCCGAGTTGTTCACTAGCCTGATAACAGAATTATCACGTCGTTCAAGTCGACCCACGTACCTCGTCTGACAGATGTTACTTCTGTTATGTACTCGATGTCCCGGATCGATATGTAACGTTTTATTCCAAAATAAAACGTTATTCTCTTTTCGTTCCTAGGGGGGGGGGGGTTTCTTTCGGGCGATATTTCCTTGTATAAAACGACGATTAAATTACAAACATTTTTCCGAGAGTCTAATAATCAAAAGAAAAATGGTAAACGAACTAGTTGAAAGTACGAAAACACTAAAAATAGTAGAACCGGCAAAAGAATTTAAAAAGTACGAGTTACAAACGAAAAATGTAAAAATACATTCAACCGAAAGTAAAATGGCCACACGAAAATAACCCTGTCAGTCACACATGAAATTCTGACAGAAAACGATAAATTTTATAATACAGGCTGTTTATTATACAACGTTGCTTTTTAGATTACTCTAGATGATTTTCAACGTTTATATATATATATATATATATATATAAAATAATAATAATAATTAGAATCTGAAAGGGATAAACATGAGATACGGCGAAAGAAACCTTACAACTATTTGTCGTCAGTTATGCCAGAACCCTAGATATAGTACAAGCTGTCAATTTATCGAATAGCATAATGTAGCAGCTACATATTTATGGACGTACGATTTGAACTTGAAAAAAAAAAAAAAAAGAATACTTTCGGGAACATGAAATTCTGACAAAAACCACGGATAATATGATATTGGGCGAAATAAAGAATTTATAACAATGTTGGTTCTACTAATTTAGATAAGTAGCGTCCTTTTACGTAGAAAATACAACGATATAAGTATAGCATATAAACTACCCTACGCTGGATCTCATCTTGCACGTTGAAAATTATGAGCACGTTCGAAACGTTACTTTATGTAGAAAATATTATACAGGCGGAAAAGTTTAATTATTAGTAAGAAATGAAAAGACGGTTTTCGGCAAATTAGGTACAGAACGTAGTAAAAATGAGCTATTCCTCAAGTGGATTTCATCACATATTGGCGTGCTAGGCGATTAAGTGGCTAGACAAATTAACCGTAGAATAACAAGTAAACCGATCGAATGGACCGAGATGTATGACATACGGGATTAAAGCGAAATACTGTCTATTCTTATAAAACCTCGGTGTTTTGTAATAGACAATCCGACAGAAGGACTATATTAAAATCACGATAAGGATAAGAACTGATCTCACGTACAAACGACTGATCATCTAGCAAGAATGTGAATATTATCGTGTCGAGAGTGTCTGTCAAATCTGCGAACAAGAAGATGGTTTATTTAATCGACAGATGTTCGAAATGTTTAAAAGGCAGCGATCGTGTTTTTTTTCTCAATGCGCGCATTACAGTTCGGAACAATAGCGATAACGATAAAAACAAATTTTAACAAATCGGTGTTCAAGAGCACATCAGTGACGCTATTTAATAAAGCAACTAGACAAGATATGCATATCATCGTCATCAATCGTAGAAAGGTTAGTTTTCTCCGTTCGGCCTCGTTCCACGCTGTTCGTTTTAGTTCATTGTATGTATCTGATTGTTTTCTCGAAGTTCGTTGCATTAAAATATTTTTTTTTTTTTTTTTTTTTTTAAAATAAATAATTATAATGAAAAGCGAAATTAATCAGTATCGAACCGTACATATACCTTTCAAATGATGTTGTATACCGTGTAAGCATTCGGGTGATAATTCATTGTCGCCGAAAGATCCCAATAATTCTGAAATTAAAATATCGGCCTTCTCCGGAGCTTCCCAAGTTCTCATATCGTGATAGATAACGTCAACCGAATCACCCCAGATTTCTTCTTTCTGAACTTGTAATCTGAAATAAACATCGACGAATATTATTTAGCGCCGAAGTATTATGCGAAGCTCAAGTCTCCATATTTTAATTACTATAAAACGTTTCATCCACATCTACATAAGATCTATCGCGATAGAAATATTCGTAGTCAGGTGTAACTCAATACTTCGGATATCTACGTTTAAATCGAATTACTGTCACTCCATGGGTATGCGCAAATCCGCCTTCGGATAATGCATATCGGCGCATTTTAAACGCTTATTATATGCCGGGGAAAAAAAAACACACAATTAATGTTAGCGATCAAATAAAGACGAAATTGAACAACAAGTTACAAACAAATTTTGTACTAAAACATTGGCAAACGTCACATCGCGCAAACAGACGAAAATTGATTGTACTAATCCGCATCGACCATACTAAACTAACCCCGCGGACACTTATTGCCAACACCATATACGTTTTGTGACAATCAAAATTTGTCCACTACGTCATACGTCCAAAACTGAACAAGAAGTCTTTCCGTAAGAAAAAAATAGGAAGAATTTCTACAGAAGACGCACTTAGTGTAATGGCGAAGCTGCGGTACAAATTTCCGATTTTTAGAAACTATATAAAACTCTACCGGAGGATATAATATCTACATATGTTAGAATAAAAAATCAATTGAAAATTAGTTAAATCACTAATATTTATTTTCTTATAGAAAACA
The DNA here is from genome assembly GCA_032883995.1 of Coronaproctus castanopsis. Lineage (NCBI taxonomy): Eukaryota > Metazoa > Arthropoda > Insecta > Hemiptera > Monophlebidae > Coronaproctus > Coronaproctus castanopsis. The sequence continues at coordinate 85,541,229 of CM065054.1, read as the reverse complement.
CAAAGTTTTATTTACGCCATTATCGAGTGATTTAAAAAATTATAATTTTAAAAATATAAATTAAATATAATCACTTAAAAATATTTAATGGTGATTGTGAAAATATACTCTAAAAATGCTGTTCCGCTTCTGTTCTGTCTATTTTTTGAATTGTTGAAATTTAACATCGATATATTTGTTTATTAATTTTGTTTTTTTTTTTATATTAATTTTTTTCTTCGATATTATTTTCCGGATTCTGTAAAAGTTGTATACTGGTGGAATTTTAAATTTTTCATTTACTGTCGCGATATGTCCAAAAGTAAAATATAAAATATAAAATTATATACGAACAGAAAATTTTTTTAAAAAACACAATTTTACAAGTAAAATGAAAATAAATATTAAAAAATCTGATAATTTTAGAATATTTTACGCGTCGGTAATTGTTGTAGATATTACACGTATAGATTGTTTCCCTCGCATATAATATTTATAGTATACATAAGTTCAAATAATCATAATAAAAGTTCCGCTAATTCGGAGACAGAATAATTATTGTATTTACGCGTAAGCTAATTAAAATTAAATCAGTTCGCCTTACTAAAAGAAAAGTTACGTATGCGTACTGTATGCCATTTGCGAACACTTTATAGGCGAGAGTAATTTAACACACACTTTTTAGTATAAAAACATAAAGTTAAGATTATAACTATAAATCGTCAAATATTGTCACGAGCCAGTTTACGGTGACTTACGTTAAAGAAAGTCAAGGAATCGTTTTTTTTTTTTTTTTTTTTTTTTTTTTTTATTACTATTAAAACGGGACAATATGACGGACATTTTTCGTCGACAATATCAGGGAATTTTTAATTTATATAATAATACCAAAAAGTAATAATAATGATAATTTCGAAAAAAATACTTACGAAATAATAGCGTTTGCATTTTTTTCAATTGCGTAAATTTTCACCGAAATACCCGCCTGATTAGCTGCTAACAAAGCAGATGTTACTAAAGGACCTCTTCCAGCTCCAGCTACCATCAACACACTTAAAAATAAAATCAAATAAACGGTTAATATATATATATATATATATATATATATATATACCATTGTTCGTATCGGTTTTCGTTATTTTACCCTGCGAAGTTGTCACGTCTAATAAGACGCTCCAAATCAGTGAAATTAACTCAAATGGATTACGACACTGGAAATACAGATACACAAATCGAAAACAGGTAAAGTGACGCGGGAAATAGTTTCAGTCGTACAAAAAAGATTACAAACGAAACGTACTTCAGTTTTTTAATCGGACATGGAAATAACGGAACCTAGTTGAAACGTTTCAAGATTGCTAATAAATCGGATAAAGACTGCGAAGAAAAATTACACGATTCCCCTCACTCGATTTTTGAATGTAGAAATTTCAGCGAAGAAAGAGAAAAAATTAAAATAATTAAAAAGCCAATAACTGAAATAACAAGACTTTTTCAATCTAATCAGTTTTGTTAACCGTGTAATGAAAAATAAAACAAAATACAATAGTTAATAATAACAGCAACAACGTCTGAGAAACCGCAAGGGACGGCGGAGTTGAAAAGAAAAGGGCTCATATTGTTTTTTTTTTAAACGTGTTCGGACTTTTTTAGCTTTGGAATGACACAACATTTCCGCGAATACGTGCAAAATTATAGGAAATATAAATGAAACCTCAATAAGCAGGCGTTTTAGAAGAATAACAACTGACTAATAACAAAAAAAAAAAAAAAAAAAAAAAACCCAAGAGAGAACGGAATGAGATTATCCAAAATAGTTTGCAAAGAAAATAAAGAAAAAAGAAAAAGAAAAATGTATTTTTATACATAAATATACATACAAATATATACGTACATGCATACACATATACACATATAACTTAAAACGATACAAAGGTAAAAATTGTAACAACACACATAAAAGTTAAAACAAAACAAAAATAAATAAAAAATTAAAAATAAAATAAACAAATAAATTATATATATATATATATATATATATATACATATACACATATATACATATATATATATATATATATATATATATATATATATATATATATATATATATATATATACAGCGGAGAAAAGAAAAAATACAAAACAAAATAAACTCTTTTCAAAGCGCATGAAAGATAAAGCGTACAGAGGTATAAATAAGTATTAAAATAACTTAACTATATAATTGCGAATAATAACGATTGAACATATTACAAATATACTGTGCATTACAATAAATTATGTTTAATACAACGATTTTTGTATATACATGAACATAAGTTGCCTGGAATCATAAATAGTCGTTATTAGTTCATATGTATACTAAAAGCGAATAAATTGAACATATAGTTTTATTCGCTTCTGTAATAGCAGCATTAATGTGTTTAGTAAATGTCAATTTACTATAGAAAATTACGCCTAAGTAACGAACATAAACCACTCGATAAGATCGCCATTAATATTAATTTTCCCGGGTAACAAAGGTCGTCTGCGAGTAAAAAGTATCGATTCTGTTTCTAAAGGATCGATGACAATTTTCCATTTAGTGAAATATTTCAAAACTCGTGAAGATCCTCGTTGTAATCTATTACTAATTGCGCGTGGTATAAAGGAAGTACAGAATAAAGCTGTATCATTAGCATAAAGAGCAACTTCGATGTTGTTTAATTTGGGAAAATCGTAAAAATAAAGCGAAAATAAAAACGGTCCTAAGACGCTACCGTGAGGTACACCAGCTAGACAAGTCTTGCTGGAAGAACACGCGCTTCATTAATTTCAACATAAAATATCGTGTTACTTAGGTAGCTTTGTACAAGTTTAACCAAATACGATGGAAAATTACAATCATTTTGTATATAATGCCATCTTGCCAAGTAGTATCGAATGCTTTAGCGATGTCAAACATAACCAATCCAGTGTGCTTATTACGGTTGAAATTATCTGTAATGTGTTCTGCGATTCTCGCGATTTGATGAGTAGTAGAATGAGCTGAATCCAAATTGTACTTTAGGAATAGTATCGTGGCAAATAGCGTACTCATTTAGCCTCTTTAAAATTATTTTTTTGGCACAATTTATTTAGATTACTGAGTAAAGTAATAGGTCGTATATTATTGATTTTAGAAGAATCTTTCCCAGGTTTTGGAAGCGCTATAATTTACCAATTTTCCAAGTACGTGGATAATTTAATCATAGCATTTAATATTAGTCATCTTAACAATAGCTTTCACAGGAAATCTTTTAATTAATATAGAGGAAATATTGTCGTTACCTACTGAAATTTTATTCTTTAACAGTTTTATACTAGCACGAACCTCCCTAGGTTTTATATAATTAATACCGGATGAAATTTGATTATACCTCATAAACTTACAGATTGTACTTTTAACTTTCTTAGAACGATAACCAGTCCCCATGAGTGCGTTCTGGGCATGCACTTTAAAATAATGGTTAGCAAGTAATTCTACCTTATCGAGGTCTTTGTAAGCATAATTATTTGTAACAGTGTCGTAAAGTGGAGGAAAAGCTTCGTGTGGTTTATGATAGTATTTGCACACTTTCCACAGACTGTTTGTTTTTAGTATTTAGCGTAGTTAGAAACTTATTAAACTTATTATTATTGTGGTATTTTAGCATCGCCCGTGGTGCTAATCTATTTAAAAAGTTAAGAAATTTCTTAATATTGCCACGGCGATGAGTGTTGCGGTTATTTATATAAATTCTTCTCGCATAATTTTTAAATTTAATAATGGTAACAATGTAACGCGGTGCCGAAGTTAGCGATAAATTAGTATGCATATTTTTAAGTACAAATAGATCAGTGGCTTCAGAAATTAAATTTGTAAACTCGGAGATGTGATCATCGATATCTTTTTGATTTCTAATAGACTGATTCAAATTTACACGTTCAGAAACATATCTTTTTAAGTCATTCCAATTAGCATTACGATAATTATAAGAGAACTTATCCTGAACGAATTTATTATTATTGATATAAATAACAGTATATATTGGATTATGGTCAGAAGATAAGCAATTAAGTGACACAACAGGCATAATATTCACATTCTTAACCGCAGCTAAATCTAAAACGCTAGGTTTGAAATTTTGGAGACAAGGAATATAAGTAGGTTCCCGTGGGGCAACGATCTGAAGATTGTTACGCATACAAACTTGATAAAGAAGATTACCTGCTGAGTTATTGCTAAAACAATTCCATATTTTATTTCTAGCATTCAGATCCCCCACAAGAATAGTTTTGTTGTTAGAATTAGTCAAAAACCGAATATCATTGCTAAATTTGCACATCATTTTTGGGGGTTTGTATACTGCATATATAATTATATTATTATTATCGTGTACATCATTATTAGTATGGAAATATATACCAATTGCTTGCATACAGTTTAAAGAAGGTATAGGAAGCAAATTATGCGGTGTACCACGTCTTATTAATAAGGCAACTCCTCCACTCTTGCGACATTTATCGTTTCGATAAATGTGGTACTCAGGAAAGTTAAGTCTGCAAAATCCATCTAGCTTGGTTTCCGACAAGACTACGTTTATTGATTAGAGAACAACAGTTCCAAACAGTTTAATACCAGGTACATCACACATTCATTAATAATTTAATTAAAAGTAATGTTGAGTAAATATTTCTATCGCTAACATTAGTTTGCCAAAAACATCGTTAGTATTACATGTTCAATTTTTAGCAACATTCAATAATTTTCTTAAATTAATGACCTTAAATAAGCTAAATATGAACGATATGTCGGAGGAATTCTCATTAAATTCTTCAGTATTATCTTGGCGCGTGTTATTTGTATACGACATCAGCAAAAGTACCTCTACTCGGTCCAGAAAATTTGGTGCGGTTAGGTATAACTGATTATTACTTACGTTACGTATTACACTCGCCCGATGTGATGTACGTTGGACAAAACTTTGTATTTTAGGACACTCATTTGAACTTGCAATCTTGACCACAGTTAGCGCAACAGACTTTATCATTTTTTTTACATTCTTTAGTACTGTGATTCTTAGCGCAAATTAAACATCTAGGAGTTAAGGTGCAGTCTAATGATACGTGATTAAACCTTTGACAGTTAAAACATTGCAGAATATTTCGTTTAGGTCTATATTCTTCCCATGTAATCATACAGTGAAGAATTTTTTTTTATCTGAAAGATTTTTCGAATGTTTATACGATTAGGGAAATAAACAAGAAATATTGGTAATGAAATTTGTTCAATATTTCATACGTTATGATTATTTTTTTTTTTAAATTGCACAATATTATCAACCTTTACGTCGGGAAAATTTACGAGTTCTCGTTTGACATCGTTTGCGTTTATACCGAACGGGAGACCTTTTAATATCAACTTAACAGGCTTCCTATGTTTGGGCAGGTGCGTGTAATATTGTATACTTTTTTCTCTCAAATATTTTAACAATTTGTCGTCGTAATCACCATCTTCATTCGTAAAAATTAAAGTACGATTACCTCGAATTTTAATGCTGAATTCCTTGTTCGAATTGAATTGTTCTACAATCGTACGATAATCGACCAACGGAAGATTAAGTATTCGGTGGAAATTTTATCGATTGCTGTTGTTGATGCACAGCATGATGTACAACAGCTTCGTCAATTTGGAGTGCAGCGTACCTGTTATCGTTATCATAGTTTATCGTAGAACTGCTTTCTTCTATTTTAAGTTTCTTTGTTCCTGTTACGAACGACGTAACCGGCGCTTTACGAGTAGTATTACTCTTTCCTTTTCTAGCCCCTTGTTGCCGCCACGACACCGTCATTTCTCTGTCATTCAAATCCACGTTATTATCGTCGTCGTCGTAATTATCATAATCTTCAATAGCCATTTGATCAACCCAGCTAGCATGAGCCTGCTACTGTTCTATCTCGCTATGAGACGAGCAAGCAGCTTTTGAATTGGTAGGGAGAGTGTGGTTCATAGTAGCGCGAAACCTACCACACCGCCTCCCACAAACACACACGAACACAATATATTAATCGGTGTTAAATTAAACGCGAAAGACACAAACTTCGATTAACGATTGCGACGATTTAATTCGTAGGAAATAGTATTAAAAATTTAAATATTACGAACGGTGCATATAACGACACGCCTTTATCGATCCACTTCTGGACGAAGGCTTTCTCTAATACTTTCCATCCGCTTCTATTTTGCGCATTTCGCATCCAGTTTTTTCCGGCCACCTTTATTACGTCGTCCTGCCAACGATCCATTGGTCTCTCTTGACTTTTTTTTTGTCTATTGGCCACCACTGCAGAACACATTTCGGCCATCTGTTATCGGTGTACCTATTGACCAGCCAAACTCCATTTGATTTTCGCTATGTTTACTCGCGTATCCATATATTACGAACGCGATCCAGCTGTCTGATGTTTAACATTTTTATTTCATGCGTAGTTTGAGAGTTTTCCTAATCATTTCGATGCCTGTTTTTGCGAATGGCCATGTTTCCGAACCCCGTATGTCAGGACCGGAAGTACATACTGATTGCATAAGTTTCTTTTTCAAGTTAATTTATATTTTTTTTATCACTGAATACACCGCTTAATTTCCCAAATGCCACCCGCGAACGACGATGTTCATCTTGAAACTTCTGCTTCCGTCATGTTCTTTTAATACGTCGTAATTTTTTCGCCCAAATAAATGTAATTATCCACCTGTTCAATTTGCTCCGAATTTATTGTTATCCTTATTCGTTTAGTATTTGTCATTATCATCGTTTTGCCTAAATTCATGTTTAATCCTATTCTACTAGAGCGCACGCTCAAGTCTGTTACCATTATATGTAATTCTTCTGCGCTTGAGCTTACTATGTCGTCAGCAAAGCGGTGATCATTAAGGTATTCGCTATCTATTCTAATACCTACCGAGTCCCAATCCAGACTCTTGAATATCGCTTCCAATGCACAGATAAATATTTTCGGCGAGATTGCATCACCTTGTCTCACTCCTCGCTTTAACTGAATTTTCCCTGTTCCATTTCAAAGGTTTATTCGCATTCTATCAATGCTGTACATATTTTTAATAATATTAATATATTTGTCGTTAATTTCTATGGAACATAACGAGTTTAGTACTATACATATCAGTGCTGTAAATCTTTTTAATAATATTAATATATTTGTCGTTAATCTCTATGAGGCTTATCGAGTTTAGTACTATTATATATATATATATATATATATATATTGCTTACTAAGTTCTATGTTCGTCATTACAATCGCCATGCTTATCCAGAAGTGCTGTTAATATAGCTTGTTGATATTTTAAATACTTTATAGGATCTTGTTCGAATGTGTTATATGTAAACGATTCCAAATCATCTGAAAGAGGTTGTAAAGGTACCTGTAAATAATCTTCGTAACCTTTGACAAAGCTAGGCGACACCTTATCATTGTAACTCTAAAATGAAAAAGTGCGATACAATATTAATTTTATATATATATATATATATATATATATATATATATATATACAATACAAATACAAAAGCCTTTATTTCCATTATTTATAACATACCCGTGTATAATATTCTATATATTATAACCTTAATACTTATATAATAAATATTATGTAGTACACTATATTTAAAACAGGAAATTTGAACCCATTGTCGAGCATTGGCCTCCTCCAATCAAGCATCCACATATTTCTTCCCCAATTGATTCCATTCCAGACGATTTTGAGTTTTACGCATCCAATATTTTCCTGCGTGATTGACGATATCTTTGCTCCATCTTGTTTTTGGTCTTTTCCGCGGACTTCTCTTGTCTAATGGTAACCATTCCGTGCTTCTTCTGGCCCATCTGTTCGGTTTCAACCGCATGACATGTTCAGCCCATTCCACTTCATTTCACGTATTATTTGTAGAGCGTCCTCCATCTTAGATCTGGATCTTAATATTTTGTTACTTATCTTATCCAACCTAGTTACCCCAACCATTTTTCTTTCCATTGCTCTTTGAGCTATTTGTATTTTTTTACACAATTTACTCGTCAATGACCATGTTTGAGCGCCATAAGTAATGGTAGGGAGGACACATGTGTTAAAGATTTCTGATTTTTTAGTACGATCTAACTTAATTCCAAATATTTCTTTTAATGACCAAAATTTTTTCCAACCTAACGCTATTCTTCGGTTTACCTCTTTTTCCGTGTGAAGGAAACTAATTGTCCTAGATATATAACATCGTCTGCCCATTGTAACGCCTTTCCGTTAATTTTAATTTCTATTTTATCTCCGTTTGTAATTAAACTCGTTTTTTCAAAGTTTATTTCGAGACCTTTTATTTTTGAATTAGTTTCTAGTGTGTGTGTGTGTGTGTGTGTGTGTGTGTGTGTGTATATATATTATATAATATATATATATATATATATATATATATATATATATATATATATATATATATTATATATATAATATATATAACGACAAAAACACGTATAAGGCTTATATGCATATGAAACAATACAAATATAGTAATTGAAAGTGAACGATTTTAACAAGTATATACATAAAGCAATTAAAAACAAAAATTGTATAGAATTTTGATGATAAATTATCAAACTATTATTTTGTAAGTATAAAGAAACCACTTTTTTTTTCAACGAGTTAAAATACATTCGAAAAAAGTTTTATCCGTCAGTAATTTAGAATAAATTATTATATATTATTAATAAATAGTAATTTAGAATAAATTATTATATATTATTAATAAATAGTAATTTAGAATAAATTATTATATATTATTAATAAATGGTAATTTAGAATAAATTATTATATATTATTAATAAATAGTTTCTTCTTTTAATTAATCAAAATGTTAGATGTAATCATAATCCAAATTTTTAATATTACTCGATTTCCATCGAATTTCGTTTGTTAAAAATGCTAAATAATTCATCTAACGGGATCCGATAGAAAGACACACCGATCCAAAACTTTCTATTCCAAGTAAACTAGATCACTTTAGTATATTATACGACATCGTGAATCGCTACACAATTAAACATGTATACAAAATGCAGCTCTCAGCCCCACATCAGCTCTACACAGGGACGGCAAATATTCTACTAGAAGGTCATGTTAAAATATTATATTAAACTAATTACAGCAGCACATAAATTTCATCGTCTATATATCGAAATGAAATACCTGTAACCGTCCGTATAAGATTCTAATACATTTCATCCAAAATTACGGTAAGTAATGTAACCTATACCCTCCGGACCAGAGTTACCACTACGATAAATATGGGGATCCAAACAAATATAGTGAAATTAAATCTAACCGCACGTAATAAAAACTAAACATAATGAATTAGCCGGTAGGAAATACGAAAACTACATACAATTATGCACCGACGATTCCGAGGCTTTAAATTTTATCACATCCGATCAATAAATATCAATATCAATATCAATATCAATATATATATATATATATATATATATATATATATATATATATATATATATATATATATATATATATATATATAAACAAGAAAATAACCAAAAAACGTAAAAATGATTAAATTTACACTAACAAATGACCTTTACTAGATTATAACGTAAAAAACCATCGGTGTTTATCAGGAATACTGGGACACCCATTGTACTCCCAAACATCTTTTCCAAATCAAACCAGTATTATTATAACTAGATTACGAATAAAATACACTCTAATCACATCACGATAGCCGTTAAACAAACACCTTTCCAAAACTACTGCGCAACACGTAATATATTCAGATAAAAATGAACTACATACAACCGAAAAATAAACAATAAAAAACCGAGTAGAAACACAAAACTTTTATATATAAAAATGATCACGAAGCTTTTCATTCAGCTGTTAAGTCATTATCAAATGAACATAAAAACCATAAAATATAAAAATATATACAATCTATAGAAAATATAAAAGGAAAAAACAATCAAAAAAAAAAAAAAAAAAAAAAAAATGCAACAAAATACTAACTCAGATATACAATCTTCAAAAAATCATTCATTCGTAAGACTTTTATACGACACGGTTATTCGGATTATTCTTGGTCGTTTCACGATTATATGAACCGATATACCGGATAATTCTGCGCCACTGACCAAGATACAGTAGCATTCCGACCAGTTGTTTTATTTGGCCAATATAAATTAACGTTGTTTTTTTTACCACGTCCTTCACTGGTATTTTTATTATTCCAAGCTCCCACAGTATTGAGGTGTTAAATCGTTTGGCCGTCTATGGTATACACTCAGCATTCGTCTCAATTTTAAACATATTTATGCTACGAATATCTTTTTCCTCGAGAATACAACATTCTGAAGCATAGAGGAGAAAATTGACAACACTAGTGTGTATTAACTAGACGTATTTTCGTACGCATAGTTACGTCGTATGTCATCTTTATTCTAGTTAGTCTTGACATTGATGTGTTTGCTATTGCAATGCGTCGTTTCATTCCTTCAAAGCGTCCATCTATGGATAAGCGTCTCAGATTACGCGTGTTAAATATACTTCGCAGAAGACGTTGTAAATAATATTTTCGTAGACTGTAATTCTTAATATGAAAAGTAAAACAGAAAAGAGTTAAAATCACTAAAATCGTTTGTTTGTGTCCGGCTGTTAAGCTATTATCAAGGGAATGTAAAAAAAAAATTGTTTTTATTTATTTTTACTCGCAATTGTGTTATTGTCTACTAGTTTTATCGATAATTTTCTGTAAATTGTTTACCTAAGTTAATATTTTTTATATTTATATTTTTATAATTTATTTTTTATATTCGTTCGATAATGGCTTAACAGTCGAAAAGCTTCGCGATTTTTTCATAAAGAATAATTTTTAATTATTTTAACTTCTTTTTGTTGTTTATTTAAGATAAACATTATCGAAAATAGACGACATTTTTCGACAAAAATTATTCAAATTTTCCTGTATATTATCATCGTTGTTTCTATACGTTGTTAAGGGTAATTCGGTGTACTTAGTATACAATGGGTTGTATTTCAGGTTTACAATTTAAATAAATCATATATGTCTTCTTTTTCGATTGCAAAGTAATTATTAAACTTATAACGCAAAAGAAAGATAATTAATTCATTTTTTATTTAATTTTCAGTTATCTCTATCAAAAAGGTTAACTATATGATTTATTTTTTTACTTTTAAACGTTTTAAATCACATTATTTCACTTTTTTTTTCTTTATTTTTTGCTCACCGGCATTAATTTCTTTTATCTATACACTCGATTCGCTTGAAATCGAATACTAGTTATTGCTATAATAATAATAATAAAATTAATATATGTCGAAGATAACTTACGTCCCATAATTGCGAAAAATAGTCCCGAAAACGACAAATCAGTTCTAACGGTACGTTACCGGGCAGGATGATGGATACGCGACGGATTACTGATCGTACGAAATGTTTATGCCGTGAAGATAGGAAAGGATAACCGTCTTTATTGATTTTAAAAGCGGACCGTTCGAATATCAATACTTTCAAGGAATCGCCACGCCAACGATGTAATTCCGCCTTAGACGGTAATTTATCGGATACCACTAATCCGACAGATAATCTGCAGTGGGTGTGACATTTCATTCGTAAAGAATTCCATCTACAGAACAGAGCGGCAAATTATTAACTCGCTTCCTCGAGAATAGTATTTAAATATATATATATATATATATATATATATATATATATATATATATATATATATATATATATATATATATGAAATGACGATATATCGAAGAGTAGTGATTTTATAAATGATAAATAAAACAAAATAATTACACAGTTTAATCACTATATTAAACTGTTATTATTTGGTTCAAGCGTACACCGTTACATTAAAACGTGTTTTTTTTTTTTTTTGTGTGTGTGTGTATATACTTGATAATAACGTAACTGTCGAAAAGCTTTGAACAAATAAAATAATTTTATAGTGATTAAACTGCGTTATTGTTTTGTTTTATTTATAATTCATAAAATCACTACTGTCCGATACATTAACATTTAATGGAATCTGAACCACGTGTGGATTATATCAATTTTTGACGAAGAATTAATTTGTTAAAATCTGTTTTATAAATAAAATTTATTGTAAAAAAAAAAAAAATCTAAGAGTAAAATTAACTCCGACTAGTAAAATATGTATAACAAGTTACAAGTTGTCTTTATATAAATATTTGAGTTAGTTTATATTTAACGTTTATTGTGTATGCTTGCTAATGACATAACTGTCGAAAAGCTGCGCGCAAATAAAATAATTTTATAGTGATTAAACTGTGTTATTATCTTGTTTTATATATATATATATATATATATATATATATATATATATATATATATATATACGTGTGTATGCATAGATAAAAATAATATAAACGCTTTCGACTCATAAATATATACATATTGAGGATACAAAATAAAAAACATATTAAGTTTATTTATTCCATTGTATAAAAATAAGCATCGAAGAATTTTAAATTCATAAAACCTGCGTGGCTGCTAAAGTAGGCGTGCTCGGTCCATTTTTGTTCACTTTATTTTTATACGACTTTCCCAAATTATTTTCAACTTATTTCGCCTTATTTGCGGACGATACGGCATTATTCTGTAATTCATTCAGGCCCTATTCAATTAGTAATAAACTTCGAAAAGGATATGCTATCTTGAGAACCGGCAAATTGATATTAATCCAAATAAAACTAAATCTATCTTATTCAGTCGTAGGCATCCGACAGCACCTAACAAAATTCTTAATAGCGAATAAACCTATTAATTGGACGAATGAAATACGCTATCTCGGTGTCTTTCATAAATTTTACTCGGCATTTATTTCATATTAATATTAAAGCGAATAAAGCAATTTCCGACATCTGCATCTTTAACCCGAAAATCCTTCCGGAACTCTCATATAATAAAATAATTCTTTATAAAACTCTTATACGTCCGGTAATCTATTTCAAATTCAGCATATAAACAACTTCAATACAAAACAGGTGCCTCCGATGCATATTAAATAAGTCGAAATACGAAAGAACCTCATTTATGCATGAAATTACTAATCTACCCTATCTTAAAGATTATAATACCTATCCGGCTAAATTCTTCACTCGGTGTTCAACTCACACTAATCCACATATATTAGGCCTATTGGAGATTACGATTCCAGACGACTAAAAACTATGTATAACAAGTATAAACGTACACGCCTAAAACGCAATCTATTATAAACTTCTAATCGATTAATTTTAGTAATTATATAGTGTATAAATGTTGCACTGTATTAGAATCGTAATTATCTTGTCGTGATCATCGTATCCTGTAAATGATAATTAAATTACTTTTAAGTATACCGGTTTTACAGATTTTATTTCATTATATATTTTAATATAACCACGATAAATATATTAATATAACAGTTAACTGCGGGTAAGGTATTTTTACCCGGTACACATTTATCATTATCTCTATTATTGTATGTAAATTTTTCTATGCAAATATATTGTTGTTTTGTTAGTTTTATAGATTCGAGTAAATATTAGTATTTAGATTTTTATTGAAACGTTACCCAAAATATATCAAGTTTTTAGTTGTTTATTTGATTCAATTAGTTTAATTTTATTTGCACTTATTTTTTTCCCCAAATTTTCTAATATCTTATGATTTTTTACATGTTTATTTTGAATTCTTTAAAATCTGCGGTTGGTATAATTTAAATGTGTGCAAACACGTGCGCATTTTTGGAATGTATTATATATATATATATTATGTTTGTGTGTTTGTATGTATTTAGTTCATTTCTTTGGTTTAACTAGTTATTATCTTTCTCTGTATTTTTTTAATAAATTATCTTCGATGATTTTTCTACCATACAACAGAGCGTCTTAATTGTTCCCTACACATTATTTCAAAATCTTGCTTTTGTATAATTACAACATACAAAAAGATACATTTTATATATATATATATATATATATAAATGTATGTGTTTGTACGACGTGGGGAAGTGATTAAATGGTTGTATTATCAATATAGATATAATATATAGTTGAGCAAGTACAGCATAACGAAAGTAAACGATACTTACATTCTTAATATACTTGTGTAAAAAATAATTATAAAAATATACTACAAAAAATAATATAAAATTAAAATTTTTGACAAATCAAGCAACAGTATTAAAAAAAAAAAAAATTACAATTAAATATCAGGTTTCAATCAGCGGAACAACAATACCTCAAGATTCTTCTATTAGATACCTGGAAATCCATCTTGATCAGTCTCTAACATAGTCGTCACATATAACGGCGACTAAATTAAATATGAAGACAGCTAAATTAAATTGACTATTAGCAGCCAGATCGCAATTAGATATTAAAAATAAACTTTTATTTAAGAATGCGAATCTGACTATATGGTTGCGAGCTATGGGGATGTTGCTCAAAGAGTAAAAAAAATACGATACCAGGATAAGATACTACGAGGATATTTTCACATTCATTACAGCTAGTAGATGATGGGTTGGACACGTCAGTACTAGATTAGGAGAGAATAAAAAAATTAGCAGTTTTTTTTTTTTTGTTTATAAAATAAATTAAATAACGAACAATAATAATAAACAAAACATTATAAACGATATATACGAGATATAATTAGCGATTTATAACTATAAACAACCTGTCCATATTTTACTAGCAGCTTTTACGAGTACCACCGTTACCATCGAGATAATAAGGCCCGATGGTTCGTCATGTCTACTTTTGTCGAAGTAGTCGTAACAAACCAGTTTGATTCTCGTTCCTACCAAACCATTTGCTGTATATTCTTCGTTGTTTTGTTCGTTTTACAATTTTTTAAAATAATAAATTGTGATTCTAAGTTTGTTTATTTACAGTTTTTTCGATAATTAAATATATATTATAATTGTTATGTACATTTGACGGTTCTTACTTTATTTTATTGTTTATTCCGTTTGGAAATAATTTTTATTCTATTTACAACATTAAACACGTATTTGTCTACATTTTCTATTTAGTTTAAGGGGTTTAAATTTATTTTGATACGTTTAACATAGCTAATTATTTTATAATTTGATATAGACATTTTGTTGTTTATTTCGCGTTAACTTTTGTTTTTGTTTATATATTCTGTAAGCATTTTGTTTTTTTTTTTTTTTTTTTAAAGAGAATTTTATATTATACTTAGTTTAGTATAAAAAAAATTTGCGCCCTTTTTACGGCCCCTATCATAGATAGGCGGGTAGGGTTGGACTTAAAAGAAAGTAGACGTCGAGGTCTATAATTTATGTTCTACGGTAAATGTTTTAAAAATTAACCGGTAACGAGATATCGCGAGTTTAAAATTTGATTTTCGATTTTTCAACATTTTTTCACGCATTTTTGGTCGGCCGGTTAGTAGCTATATATGTATGTGTATATATATATATATTAATCATCAATATATATATTAGGTTTTTTGCGCTATAAATCGCTTACGATTAGAGATACGAAAAAAATCGTTATTAACTAAGGTCATAGGAAAACCTATTAAATAAATACATATATTTCGCCAGCGGATTAGTAGCCAGACATATCTATATACATATATAACTGGAGATTAGTATATACCTGTAGCACAAAACGTTTGATCGATCTTTTTTTTTTAATATATACATAGGAAACAGTAGCTGCAGAGGAATGGTCGGCGGGTAGGACATATAAACTATATATACGTACATATTGACTGTAGGTATCGCGCACGTACATACATAACTTTTTATTAGGCATAGCGAGCGAGGTAAAATTTTTTAAACGATTCTGACTTCGGAAATAGTCATTACTGTATAAGATCTACGGTAAAAAGCGAAAACCCCGCGAAAAAAAATTTCAAACCAAACCCGAAAATTTCAAGAGTTCGATTTCTTGGAAATTTCAATTTTTTCGCAATAATTCGCGAACTATTAGCAATTTGAGAAAAATGTCCTAACGTAAATGTTTTAAAAATTAACCGGTAACGAGAAATCGCGAGTTTAAAATTTGATCTTCGATTTTTAAATATATATATATATATATATATATATATATATATATATATATATATATATATAAATCATCAATATAAATTAGGTTTTTGCGCTATAAATCGCTTAAGAATGGAGATATTCGACGAATTTAATTTATATATATAACACGCGCGTATATAAATAACCTTTTATAGCGGCGGGCGTGTCTTAAGTTCAACAGCAACTGCAGTATGACGTCATTTCGACGAATTTGATTTTATCCGATGGCAAATTTCTATAGCACAAATTAATCTCAGGAAAAATATATATAAATTAACGATATTTTTGTTTTATGTAGACTTCCCACTTGCGGAGCCCATTCAAAGGGTGGGTTTGGCGAATTTTAATCGGATTTGGATGAAACCCAACAGCTTCAGGCACTACCCCCGTTGGGTAGCAACCCCCTTGGGTAGCAGAGGCGGATAGAACCCTTAGTTTTTTTTTAAAGAGAATTTTATATTATACTTAGTTTAGTATAAAAAAAAATTAGCTTAAAATGTCATATAGATGCCGTGTTCCCAATTATAATGGAAATTACGCGATTATTGTGATGCACCAAAGATAACCGTTTTTTTCGCGTTTACAATGAAAATTTAAGAAAATAGTGATACTTCAAGACAAAATTTCTTACCTCCTAAATTCTAGCAAAGTATATGAATTGTATTTTATAAGTGAAGACATTGTCCGTGTTAAAGTTACAAAGGACAAGGTAATATTAACAGTATACCTTTAAAGCATATTATACCATATATTTCCCAAATTGTCTAAAATATTTATCTCTATCTGGTCAGCGTAACGAGAAGAGCACGCATGTAAAACTGCAGTAAAATGAAAACGAACAGTTGTTAATAGCATTAGCCGAAAGTAAATCTACTTTCGATGAATAGGAAAAAGTAAAACTGTTTCAAAGATTTACATCAACTAAGAAATATGTTAGAACGTTTTTTTCGAACGAAAAACATCATGGTTCCGTGTATAAAAAACGGACATTTCATGTTTTAAAATAGATTATAAACCCGAGCCTCCTTATAATTCTGTCGTTATTAACGATAAATTAGAATTGAAAACATATCTATTCGGATACGAATTTTCAGTAAATTTTGAAAAGTTAAAATCTCCTAGCCAAATAAATAACTTTTCAGTCCATTTTAACGTTGTCGTACAAAAAAAATGTTGAAAGATACAAGTTAAGTATATTTTTTTTTCTGAAGGTTTTGAGATTTTTGAGGAACAGCAAAAGGAACACGGCAACTCATTTAATACAGATATATTTATTTGTGAAGACGACTTTGAAAGTTGAAACTGAGTTGCCTATTATTAAATATTTAGCCGGCTATTGTTGTTTTAAAATAATACATTTCAAGTGCAAAATATATGTATAAACATAACTTGGTAAGCGATAAAGAACTAGTTGCAGAATAACAATATACAATCTAATGTCAAGGAGCAGCTTTTTATTCCTTAAAAAGAATGTGGTGCATGCAGTTTTAATTGCATATGTTATTTTCAACAATATTTTGCGACTTCATGAAGATGAATAAATCCATTATAAAAAGCAGTTTGTTATTTGTATGTAATTATTTTCACGTTCACGAATTAATAACCAGTGAACTTTGCCAAAATCATCGACATGAGATTACTTGATGAAAAATGATAACAAGCGTGGTAAATACTTTACTAAAGAATTATTGTGAAAAATCAGACTATGTACTTGTGGTAAAAAAATAAAAAACAAAAAATTCAGACACTTATAAATAGTTATATAAAGTCTATTGGATATCGATTTTAAATTTATTTACGATATTTTTGAAATATATTTTAGTATAAAAAGTGTCGACTTTTATCCTAACGATTACGCTTTGTCCTTTACTTTATGAATAATCTTATTTCATCGATCTTTAAAAATAACAGAGATGTAACGACTTTATAGACGTAAAAAATTTTGTTACAGTTCTTTGTATTGTACGTATTTTTTATCGGTTTTGCTTCGAAATTTCCTTTTTCCATTAATAAAAAACCGAATGAGGTGCGACTGAAGGCCCAGTTCACGACTGGCAGCTTCGTTTAAACAGGAAACCTCCGATTAATTTAAAAAACACCCACTAAATTCTCAATTCACATTAAATATATGAGCGTTAGTATCGCAATTTTATAGTATGACTACTCTTGGAACAAGAAAAAAAAAACGCAAAAAAAACAAATCGAGCCATCAGGCCTTATTATTTCGGTGGCAACGATACCACGTATATCAGATTACCTGTTCCACATAGAGACGGATTCGGTCGTTTCAGAATCGTTGTTAACTCTATAACTGTTTGTTTTCTTAATGACAGAATCCGTAATCGGTACTACAATGATCATCTGTAAAAAGATAAATTCGTATCGTTCAGTTTCGCATTTACAAAAAAAAAAAAAATAAAACAAGAAACGATATCTTTATCGATTTTGGTAGGCTACAAAAAGAAAAAATTAACTCGACTACAAAATACCGTTCAGATACTTAAGCAAAATTAAATTTATTAAATACACACGCTAAACCTCCCATTTAAAATACTATATAACATATATAAAATATTTACCACCGTATATACATTGCATCAGTACAAGATGTTACAAAATAAATACGCCTATATTTGGTTATTACATTTATTTATACTGCTAACGTTTATATACATCGCAATTATTAGAACCGGATACTTTCCGATACAATGGAAATTCGCCATTATCATACTTATTCAGAAACCTGGAAAACCTCCTGAAGATGTAGCTTCGTACAGGCCAATAAGTCTACTTCCGGTCTTATCGAAGTTATTTGAAAAATTATTATTAAACAGATTAAAAATTTCGTTAGCTGAAAATAAAATCGTACCGAACTACCAATTCGGATTCAGGAAACAACATAATAGAACAAAATAAATCGAAGTTTCGAGGAAAAGAAATACTGCTCGGCAGTATACATCGAAAAGGCGTTCGACAGAGTGTGGCACAATAAAGCAACGATTACCAATATTACATATTAAGTCTCGACGAAAGATTTTTTTTTGAAATAAATGTTAATGTCTCATACTCGAGCATTCGATCAATTAACTCAGGGGTACCACAAGGCAGCGTGCTGGGACCTACGCTGTATCACATATACACCTACGACTCCCCACTCAATACAAACACAACAACAGCAATGTTTGCTGACGATACCGCGATACTATCCACCCACTGCGATGTCGGCATCGAAACAGTTACAAGATCATTTAAATTACTTGGAAAAATGGTATAAATCCTGGATAATTACAATGAACAAAAGTGCACACAAATTATATTTACGCTGAAGAGAGTGGACAGATGTCCAGTAATAAAATTAAATGAAAAAACGATTATTTCGGATAGCGTGAAATATCTTTGCACCTGGACGAAAGGTTAACTCGGAGAATATAGAGGCTAAGCGAAAACAGATAAATATGAAATTCCGCCAAATGTATCGGTTACTAGGAAAAAATTCGGTATTGACCATAAAATACCGCTATAAAAATCAATATTGAAACCTATATGGTCGTATGGAATCCTATTGCGGGGAATTGCGAGAAAGTCAAATATAGCGATTATTCAAAGAACACAATCGAAAATATTACGATCGATAGTCGATGGTACGTGCGCAATGACGAAATTCATAAAGATCTAGAAATACCGACGGTTAAAGAAGAAATCGAAGCAGCCAACGTACGATATGTAGAACGGCTACAAAACCATTGTAACGAGCTGGCACACAGCCTGATCGAAGACGGTATTCAAACGGCTAAATCGGTCGAATATAATTACTTCATATCTTAACCAACAACGAGGAATGACGACCCAAGCATTCCATTAATTTTTGTGTCGAGTAATTTATTAACATTGCCGCTTATTGTTTTTAAATCAGACAGATTGCGTGCAGAAACAAAAAAAAAAAAAAAGAAAAAAATTATATATATACGGTGCACGTAACAAATTAAAATATTGAGTGGTAAATAATAAAATACAACTGAATTAAACCACAACAAAATTGAAAAAAAAAAAACCAAAAAAAAATTATATTAAATTATTAAAGTAACGTAAAACAAAAAACACACTTATACAATTGTATATAGGTGTATACAAAAACAGGATCACTCGCAATATACATTGGAATATACACACACATAAGCAGAAAAAAATATAATTGCTAACATACGCGCGCGTACATATACTACATTGAAAAGTACTTATATAATCGTACGCGTGAACAAAAATACGTGTATAAATTTTATAATACATTAAAGAAAATTTCAAACTATTTGTATATACGTACGGAAAAATATAACAATTTAAAATTATAAAACCAATCACCTAAAAAAGCTACCCACGAAACAATGCGAACACATTTCTCACAATGATAACAAGCGAATACAAGTTTTAATTTCATTAAAATAAACATTCGTATAAACGTCTACTTTGAAATATCCAAATACGGATGAGTTTTAAGTAATAAGTTGTACAGACTGGAAGAAGACACCGACGGTGCATTGAAACGGAGATTCATACGCGAACGCGGCTAGAGGAAACATCCTATAGGTGTACTACGTAACCGATTTGCGAAATCAAATATTCGTCATTAAAACGACCCCATTGACCATTGTACGTGTAAAAAAATTTTAACTTGGAAATTTTCCCCAACGGTAGGTAGAGCACAATAAGAAATCATAATCTATGTGGTCTGGATAATAATTCGTTATGCGAAAAAATAAATATCTTAAAAACTTATCCTTTCCACATCTGTAGTATACTCCGAAATTATCGAACAATAATATCATTCAGAACGAACAAGAATATTATATAGAGTATTTAATGTTCTCGGATATCGCTGAATAATTTTGAGTTTCTTAAGACGAAACCAAAGAACTGAGTTAGCATATCGAGTAATATGATTTATGTTGATTGGAGTGATTTTATGAATTAACAAAACAATGTAACGTTTTTGTATTGTTTGAAAATGACGTTTCGAAAAGCTTTGCACAAATAAAATAAATTTTATAGTAATTAACATTGTTTTTATTTTGTTTTGTTAATATAATTTATATACATCCACGAACGATCCTAATCACAATATTAGTATCAAGAATTAATCGTAAGTTTACTGGTACTACGATCGAAAGATAATGTAACTCATTTACTATATATAATTGATGGAAATCTTAAGTAAATTATAAACCTATCGGAATTAATCGTGCTACTTTCAAAATTTTATATAGTGGTAAAAGAAAAAAAGAAAAAAACTAAACCAAATTTTTAAAAACTGATTAACTTCGAAACGAATTATTCGGCAATTGCGTAAAATATAAAATTAACTTATTAATATTATTACGAAAATAGCGTTAACAAATTAATAATCAATAATAATGACACCTGTAGTTGCGGCAATTCGTCCATTTTTAAAGAGATATACTCTTCTAAATTAGTCGTGGGACCGATTAAAGGTAGTTCAAATAATAATCCTCGCGTTCCTAAGTAACAGCCCCACGATAAATCTCGATTCAAGTCGGCCTTGTTAATATTTTCAATTTCTTTATTGCCGCAATCTAAGTTATACGTCGAGATTATTCCAAAAATATATTGATTCCAATCTGCCGAAAATAGAAAAAATTAAAAGTCGATCTAATCGTTTTTAAAAAGTTTATACATACGTCGGTCAAAATGTAATTCATTCATATGAAACTTGAAAAGTTTGTAATGTAGTGATAAAAATAATTAAATCAAATGATAAATTTCGATGAAGAATTAATTCTAAGAAGTATACTGTAAATTTCATTTTTATATTAAACAACTATTTCAAAATTATTTTTTATTATTTCAACTTTACCGGGTATTGTGTTTTTGTTAATTTATAAAATTTTATATCGCGTTGCATGCTTTTATTTTTATTTTACTCGCTATTGTATTATTGTTTATGTACAAATTTTATATTATTGGATGTTTTTATTTTTTTTTTTGCTATTTTATTTATGTATAAATTTTATATTGCTGATTGTTGATTGTGTCGTTCACCGCATTCTGAAATCGTGTATCTAAGTAATAATTTTTATATTCACTCGATAATGGCTTAACAGTTGAAAAGCTCGTAAAGAAAAAGTTATTATTTTAACTACTTTTTCGTTATTTTTTATATACATTTGAAATTTTAAAAAAGTCCTTTATAACTCAATGAAATACACTTAACTTGTTTATTTCGACCAACGCATATTTATGCAGTTGCACGTAATAGTATAGTATAAAAGATAGATTAATAAAGGGTTATATATAACAGTAAAGTGAAATATATTTTAATTAATCAGGAAAGATTAAAATTTTATTATTATAAACGAGAAAATATAGAAAATGAACAACAAAAAAGAAGTTAAAATCACTAAAATTTTTCATTATAAAAATCACAAAGCTTTTCTGCTATTAGGACATTATCAAATGAATATATTTGGTGATTTTAACTTTTTTTTTTTTTTTTAAAAAAAAATCACTAAGTTCCACATTCTTTATAAGAGAAAATATAAAAACACACATCGACAACTAGGTAATATGCAAACGTACCCTGTATAGATATAACGGATTCCGGTCTCGTGAACTTTAGTTGCGGATTTAAGTGATCATTACGAAATCGCGGATGAATAAGCGAAATACAACAAAAATCGAACCTAAAACGAATATACCACATACATTAAATACTAATTCTGAAAAATTAACATGAAATGTAGCTTTTTGAAATTTCAAAGCATCGATAAAACATAGTCGATTTTTATTTTTAAACTACAGAAAGTTTTATATTTTCTTTTACAATAATAGAACAATAAGTCGTTAGTATATTTTTATAAACCTTTTTGCAAGCTATAACGACGTAAGTAAATTTGTATTAAAATAGTTTTTGTCCTTTTAAACGAGAATTATTATTTTTTTCAAACGAAAGCAAAATCAACGTATTAGTCGCAGAATTGCTTGACATTTAAAAATTATTTAGGTTTTAATATAAAAATAGTTAACGATTATTAAAACCGGTATTTTAAAAACATATCCCAGTTAATATATTTTTGCAATTTTCAAAAAATCCATTTTTAATATTTTCTGTCTACGCATTTTATTTAGCTGAAAGTGTTATAGTTGTTTTATACTAAAAGTGAATGCAGAATGTGTACTTTTTTCCATATCACTATATAATATATATATATATATATATATATATATACACACACACACAAATTTGACCATTATAAATCAATGTACCCGGTTTGAATTACATCTCTGATTGTGTCTTTAATAGAAGGAGCAACTGAAAAATTCAAACCAATGTCTAATTTAACTGAAGATTCGACCATCTTTCCTAATGTACGAACACAAAACGTTCAAAGCTTTAAAATATAAATACACATATGTACATGATAAACCTACATTTATTATATATATAAACATATATACGTGTGTATGTATATAGAAATATTAATTTCTAAAAAAATTAGTTAATAACGTCAAAATTATAACTAGATTTTTTTTTCATTGTACCGTCATTAAAGCACCATAAACAATGGTAATGAATAAAATAATAAAAATGTGATTAATCTAACGTCTCCAGACAATTACATTCCCAGTGACAGTCTCATCAAAGTTGGAGAACTGAATTATTGGGTTGTTTGATTACTATAGCATTATATAAGTTTATTATTTAAATTTTAAAAGAGAAATTTTCAAACATTCAATCAGTAACAAGTTATCACCTTTAAGATAATAAGACGTTCGTATAGATATATAATTATATTACGAATAAGGCACTTACAAATTAGATGTACACAAATATAATACAGAGTTTACTTGTAATATTAATTATGTAATTCAAATTAAAACACAATAACGAAACAATCAAAATCCAAATTAATGGTAAACACACCAAACAAAACAGTCATAATTTCATAAACATAATAAGTTGGTAGTTAACGCCTGGTTTCTGATAATTCTTTTGTAAGTCTATAGTAAAATTTACTGTTCACGTAAGGAATTATTTTAAAATTATATTATTTTTATATTAATTTCAGACAGGTACTTGCGCCTTTGCCATGTTTGACGAATTTCACAATGATACTTGTTAGTTTTAGTTTATATATAATTACATGGATGCTATAATGCTTGTTGAACTAATTACATATATTGGTGTAATTTATATTTGATACAGAAAAATTAATGTTTATTTATTATTGATAGGTTTTTAAAATTTGGTGCCGCATAAAGAAATTTGTATCTCATTGAAATATTTATAATATTAAAAAACATATATTGAAATTGATTATAAGAATGTAACTTAAATGTTTTAATTTTATTTCACGTATTCTATATATATATATTTTTTTTTAAAATTAAAAAGTAATTTAGTCGAAAATATTTATATAGACGTATGTATTATCTTATCGTCTTTGAAAAATCGATAATAGCCTCACGTTTTCTTCAACCAAAGTTAGTTTTTTCCATGTTCTGAGTGTTGTTAAATGGTTGTAGCTTTGTTAATATTTTTGTTTGTGGGTGTAGTTAAGGGTTATTGATACTGTGTAATATAAGGAGATTGTTATAAAAAATTGTAGAATGTCTGATATTGTGAATTTTGATTCAACACAGTTTAATCTAGATTGGAACACACTTCCAGAAACTGTAATATACGAAATATATAAAAAATTGTCTCTTCATAACAGACTTAGTGCATCATCAACTTGTAAGCACTGGCGCGGTGTTCTTTATTATTCCACATTTTGGGAAAATACGAATTTTGTCATTACATCAGATAGACGTAATAAAGCAAAAATGAAATTTTACTTATCGGTATTAGTAAAAAAAGTAACAAATGCTTACGTATATTTTGATTCGTTAAATCAAGTTTGTTTAACACTTACTAACAAACTGTTAAACAGTTTTGAAAGTAATTTACATTTAAAACGACTGTTGTTGCATCCTACTTATTGCAGTTTAGCAATAAATCCGTAAGTATTTATAAAATAAATGTGGAAATTTAACCGTTTAATGCTACTCATATCAAGTTAAAGTATTTTGTAGCAGGAAATACAGTTATTAATTGTTAATTTCTGAATTTATACTCTTTGTTCACAGTCTGAATTGTTTATTATTTAACTTAATTTTCAGCAATTGTGATCATTTTATGTTATTGGTGTTTTGTAGTAAGTAAATAGTTTGCCGATATATTAATGCATTTATTCGCTTCTTTATTTCCATCATCATTATCCTTTCTGGTTATTAATTATTGATTACATTACGCGTGTTCATTTTGTTTTTGCCGATACGTGTCGATTATCATTTTTTTGTTGTTGTTTCTAATTATGTTTTTCCTTTCAGGCATGTTTGTTTAACTTGTAATCCACTACTAAACATATTCAAAACCAGTAAAAATTTGGAAGAAATCAGTTTTGGTTGTTTAGAAGAAATATTGGTATATGTTAATAAGTTCTTGAAGCCGCTAGCAGAATTACACGCCAATAGTATTCGTGTATTAGGTATAGCTTCATTGAAATTCGATCCGGATAATTACATTTTACCACAACCGTGTCTGAGATATTTTCATAGGTTTACCAATCTGCAGGTAAGTATTTGTAATTTATATTATGAATATATATATATATATATATATATATATGTATATTGTTTAAATATATATTTTTTATCGTAGTTATTTGACGTGAATTGTATTCCATAAAGGGCGCATATTCTGTTTTATTTGTTATAATTTACAGTACATCAATTTTTTATTGTATTATAAAGTAAATACCTTAACATTACATATTAATTACCTAGTATTTTTGAGTTGTCGATAGAAAATCATCAGCATAAAAAATAAATGTACCAAATATTTTTTAAATCATTAAGATAATAAATTTAGATTTTAACAAAAGATACGTTGTTTAATATCGTTAACATGGTT
The DNA here is from genome assembly GCA_032883995.1 of Coronaproctus castanopsis. Lineage (NCBI taxonomy): Eukaryota > Metazoa > Arthropoda > Insecta > Hemiptera > Monophlebidae > Coronaproctus > Coronaproctus castanopsis. The sequence goes on along the minus strand of CM065054.1, from coordinate 85,515,110 downwards.
ATACTTTTAAAAATGTGTTTATTTACTTACTATATTTTTTTAATCAAACAAAATTTATAATTGCGTGGATTAATTTTAATTAGTTTAGAATATTCAGTGGTATTGAAACGATAAAAAATCTCCATTACCTAAACTTTAAATACATTTTCAAAAATGAAATTTATTTAGAAGGGAGATTTATAATTTATTCGTAATTTACATAATTTTTTAACGTATTCTAGATGGTTTTAGAAGAAGCGCACACTTTTTATTTAAATATATATAAAACTTTTACTTATAATACATTTCCACCAAATAATTAAATATATATATATATATATTTTTTATTGCTATCGTTAACGTACACCTAGCTAATGCTATTTGGTAAGTTTTGTAATTTATATGCATACCATATCATGAGTAGCATTCCATCCAGTGATGGATACTAAAACTTAACGGTATATATTAATACGCTTGAATATAATGTTGTTTTTCTGAAAAAAGAATTTGTAACGATATTATTACTAAACTGTTCTATAACGTTTGCAGATAATAAGCGTAGATTACGACGCGGTAAATGATGATTTTTTGAATGTTATGCGTGGCACACGTTTAGAGAGACTAGTAATTCATGTACATGGCGTATCATTATATCATAACGGAACATCAGATGAATCGTGGCAAGCTCTGACAAATCATAAGTAGGTTATTACATTATTATATTTATATATTTTATATCATCTCTTTGTTGTGTTTTATTGTGAATATTTGTTCTATAAATACATTTACAGTATTTAATATTAGTTTATTTATTAATACTAAACATAATCATGATATTATCTACTTCGAAATGAACACCTTAAAATAACAACAACCAACAACACCCACGCATCGCACAGATCAAAAACGTTTGACATGACACAGACTCCATTATATCATATCATAAAATATATATATTGACCGCACATTTATAAATATGAATATTATTTATTTATACTATAAATATTAAATAACATTATAATAATGATTTCCCTACACTCCCCAAAATCATTATTCATCATAAATTCCCATCTCTGATCTCATTTGTCTGTATTTTGTCGTATCCAATGCTTTGGTCAGTATATCTGCCTTTTGCTTCTCGATTGGTATGTACATTAGTTGGATTCTTTTTTGTTCCACCAACTCATTTATATATTTATATTTCATATCCAAGTGCTTGGTTCGATTATAATTTGTTGTATTATTAGTTATTTTGATGTAAGCTTGATTGTCTTCATGTACTATTATACCATTGCTAGTATTAATTCCCAAATCAGTTAATATACCGGACAGCCATAAAGCTTCTCGTGCTCCTTCGCTTATGTATTCAGGTTCAGCAGTCGATAACGTAATCAAATTTTACTTTTTCGTTTTCCAATAAACAGTATTTCCAAACACATTTATTATGTAGATTTCCGATCTTCATTATCCAACATAAATTTCAATTGGATCATTACTACTATTCTGTTTATAGTTGAGTTTCAGATGTTTAGTTCCTTTTAGGTATTTTAGTACTCTCTGTAAGTACTGGTACTTCTCAGATGTGACACTTTGTGGACATCGACTTAACACGTTTATAGCATAACTAATGTCTGGTCTGCTGTTTTGCATTATGTGTGACAATGCTCCTAATAATCTTTGGTACTCTTTCTGTTTCGTTACATCAGTATTCTGACTGTCATCATTAGTTAATTTTAAATCTTTCTCTATTGGAGTATGTTTTACTTTTACATTTACTAGATTAAACTCTTTTATGTACTTATCAATTAATTCTTCTTGTTCCATCACTAATTTACCATTTTCTTGTTTAATGTTAATACCTAAGAATTTATTTACAGAACCAAGATCTTTATCATTCTTTATTTTAGTTATCAGTTCTTCGATATCTGTGTTATTTTCTCCAACGATTAATAGATCATCTACATACACTAATATAAATACTTTTGTTATTCTTGTGTTTATATAAACATACTTCATACTTTGACCTAGTAAATTCGAGATTTATTAAACTTTGATTTAGCTTATTATACAAATTTTTGGAAGGCTGTTTTAATCCATACAATGCTTTATTTAATTTTAATACATTATTCCCAATATCAATTTCACATGGTGGTTTTAAATAAACTTTTTCTTTTAATTTACTGTTTAAGAATGCCGTTTTAATATCAGTATGTCTCATCTGGTGATTAAAATGATTAGCAACAGATAATAAAGTTCGTACGGAAACTGTACTTGCAACTGGTGCATATGTATCATCATTATTTCTTATTTGATATCCACATTCAACCAACCTTGCTTTTGGTAATTTTCCTTCAGCAATAATTTTATAATTGAATATCCATTTTGAATCAATCAATTTTTGATTCTCGTGTTTTACAACTTCCCAAACATTATACTTCTTCATATGATTGAGTTCCTTATCAATAGTAGCTAATTTCCATGACTTCTTTTCTTTGTTCACTTAATTATATCACTATAACTTTTTGGTATTGTATCTACACATATAGTACATAGTCTTTCTCAAATATTCTGGTTTTTTCTTCTGTCTATCAGATTTTCTCACAGTATCTGTATTTGTGTTTTCGTTGTTTACTTCCTCCCCTTCAGACTCATCATTTATATCTTCAACTTCATTAACCTCATCTGTTGGTAAGTAAGGTTGTACATCACTACTATCTGGTAATATATAATTTTGAACTTTACAATTTTTGAGTGGAAATATATATATATTCATTAAAATCAACATCCTTTGATTCTAATAGATTATTTGTTTCAAGTGATAAAAATTTATATCCACCTTTTTATAACCTAAAAATATACATTTGTTTGTTTTAGATAATAATTTTGATTTTATTATATGTTATTGTACGTACGCTAAACATCCAAAGTTTATTATTCGATCAAATTTCTGTCTTCTGCCATACCATAATGTTGCAGGAATATCTAATTTCTGCAAACCCCTTGTTGGTAAATGATTTATTAAATATACTGCAGCGAGCAGTGCATCTGCATAGTATCTTTTATTTATCCCTGATTGATTAATCAAGCATCTTGTTTTTTCTAATATTGTTCGATTCATCCTTTCAGCCTTTCCATTACTTTTCGAACTGTAGGGTAAAGTATATTCAATTTCAATACCATATTCATCGCATAATTTATTTATTTCATGATTTACGTACTCTTTACCATTATCACATCTTAACCGTTTTATATTCTTATCAAACTCTATATATTTCCGCAAATAACATTCAACTTCATTTTTTGTGTTTAACAGATAAATGCAAAATCTGTAAAACCATCTACGAATGTTAACATATATTTAAATGTTATTATATCCGAGTCAAATTTACTTTTTACTTGACACAAATCAGTATGAACAAGTTGTAAAGGTGATTTACTGTGATCAGTCTGAATTTTGTGTTCTACTTTACACATTTTAGATGATACACGTACTTCACATAATTCACACTTTTCATTTACAGCGGTGAAATTTATGTACCCAAATTTTTTTAACAATTCTAAATTTGTGTCACTTGTATCACCTAATTTTTTATGCCACAATTTTGAGTCGTTCATTTTAACAGTTAACAATTGACTAGTACTACTTGTTCCAATTCAATGAAGTACAACCCATTGTTTTCGTACCCAGTTAATATTTCCTTATTACGATTATATATTTTTATCGTTCCATTATTAATGGTAACGTTTTTGTTATGTTGGTCTATTTTTGATAATGACAATATTGACATCTTTACAGTATAATACGTTATTTAATGTAAATACTTCTGAATCCTTTCTTAATGTTATCGTTTTCTTGTCCATTACATATTATATTATCATTTACATTAGCTGTTTGTAATTCTGTAGTGTACTCAGTAAATTCAGTAAACAGATTTCTATCATTCATTATATGTTGTGTAGCACCAGAATCGGCGATAAATTTTATTATTTTTAAATCGCGGTTTTTAGTTTGATCATCAATAGTGTTTTTAACTAAAAAAGAATCTGGTTTATGTTCATTCCGTGTCTTATTATTAAAAACTTTCTCGTTTTTAATTAAAATTTACAGCCTTTCATGTCCCAATTTACTGCAATTGTAACATTTAATATTTGCTTTGCATTCATTACTACTATGATTACGCCTGCCACACTTTTTACACTGTTTAATTGCCAGAAATACATGATCTCGGGTCCTTTTCAGTATTATTATTAATGGAAAATTTTGTATCTTCTAACAACAGTTTTTGTTTAATTTTATCGTAATCGCTACATGTTTGAATGAGTACTTGCGAAACAATGTTCAATCGTTTACGTACCCAATTTATTAACATTGCAATTTTCTCATTCGGTTCCATCGTAGTTTAATACATTTTTTTACATTTCTTTCAAAACGACTTAGGTAATCTTCGAATTTCTCATTGTCTTTACATTTATCCCCTATAATTATGCTACGTACATGTATAATGCCAAATCCTGTTTCTTATCGAATTTAGCACAAAGTAGATCATACATTTTCGTAGGCTTCGTCCATAACACATTCGAATAAATCATCGGTAATATGCATTATTATAATGTTCTTACCTGCTTCTGTTACTTTACTTTTTATAATATCATAATACTTCGGATAACAAACTCCAAATTCTCATTTTCCAAATTTTGAAATTATTTCCATCAGTTTCAAGTTTCTGAATACCGAAATCCATTTTTTGTAATTTTTCACGGCGAACTTCTACGCGTGCTTTACAAAAAAAAAAAAAAAAAAAAAAAAAAAAAAAAAAAATTTAAAATACGCAATGAAAACTGTCTAGGCCCATAACCTATTGTGAATATTTGTTCTATAAATACATTTACAGTATTTAATATTAGTTTATTCATTAATACTAAACATAATCATGATATTATCTACTTCGAAAAGAACACCTTAAAATAACAACAACCAACCACACCCACGTATCGCACAGATCAAGAACGTTAGACTCCATTATATCATATCATAAAATATATATATTGACAGTACATTTTTAAATATTAATAATATTCTTTATTTATACTCTAAATATTAAATAACATTATAATAATGATTTCCCTATATGTTTTTCTTTTTAATGGAATTATTGATTTTTTCTTATATTATATAATAAATATATTTATTTTTGAAATATGTTTTTAGTCCGAATTTTCGCGTGCGTATGAATTTGATTCATTCTTACGACGTCATAGATAATTTCCATACTACCATCTTACGTCCTGCGATGCCTTTGTCACATTTAAAAGTTTTCTTTTGCGAAAAGGTTCGTGTAATATTGATTTGTTTATTACTTTACGATACGCGATAAACATTATTTCTCGTTAATTAATAATAACGATTTAAAAAAAAAAATCACATACCATCGAATATTCGTATCGAATAGTAGAAGTTACGTTGATTGAACAAAGTATATCTTATAATTAAATCTCAATTTCAGTTTGTGTTAATTTCGTGTAACGTGATGATTGATTTATTGTGTATTACTTAATATAATTTATTAGTAATTTACAATGTAACGACGCTTGCGTTATAAATATTTTATAATTTTTGTATCTGTGTTTGGATTGTTTTTAATTTTCGGATTAAAATTTTCTTAAATCGGTGTAATGCAACTTTTGTATTTTGTAATTCAAAATTTTCTAAATGTTTTTCTTGTTGATACATTATTAATTTATCGTTTTCACTTTTTACGTTAATACTTGGAAATTTATTTATCCGGCCTGTATTTTTAATTGTAAATTCCGTTTTCGATGTTTGATTTATTTTTACGCAATCGTAGTTTTTTCTTCACACGTTCATACAGATGTACGTCTTATTTTGATTCTTTAAAGTGAACATCGAATAGACGTATGTTTGTCGACCATTTTTTTTTTTCTTATTTAAATCAATGTCAAATTTTTTTCGTTGCCGTTTTAAGTTATTATTTGTAGAATTAGTTATATATAAATATATCTTCTTTTAGTTTTCGATTTAAAAATATTTTTGTTACATCTAAGCGCGCTACGTCATACTTAAAATTGTTTTTTAATAAACAGTAAGATTCTTTATTCATATAAGTTTTGCTACGGGTGTGTTATTTGTTTCTCCTGTTTGAAGCCATTTACTATTAATAAATAGGCTTTTCGTTTAATCGTATGTGTCTGTTTTATATGTATATATATATATATATATATATATATATATTTATATTCAGTGGTACTTGATTATTTTTTCACGCTTTGTTTAGATTTTTGGTTTTAAACAAATTTCGCTTTTTTAATTCTCTGCTTTTTGGAATATTACGTACTTTTGATATATGTATTGACCCTCCAACCGCAGGACTATTTTTTGTTTACAAAATTTTTAAACTTTTAATATTTTGTTGTTCGATAGTGTTATAATGTGAATTAACTTGAATATTTTATTCGCTTCTCGGCGATGGTATATGACGTTGCTATATGGCAACGCTGGAAGACTAGGCTATTATTTTCCGAGAGAAAGTATACATGAAAGGGAATATTTTTATTTTTACATTGAGTACTTTCATTTTAAAATAACAATTTTGAAAGTCACAATCGCACACACAACAGATATTGATCTAGTATCATCATATTTTATGTGTTCTGATAATCGAAGAACATGATTGATTTCGACACCTTCTTTTCGGCCCAGCTGCTACAAAATGACCAGTCCGATCAAATCTTAGCACGTCAGCAGCGATTGGAATTCTTCGACTAGGTTTTTTCAGCATAGAATTTTCTATTCATTAGGTAAGATTTAATAGTAAATACAAGATATGAAGGAAAATTATATTTAATTAACTTATATATATATATATATATATATATATATATATATATATATATATATATACATGCCATATTGTGTCAAACGCTTTTCCTATGTCCATCAAGAGTACTCCAGAATGTTTATTCTGATTAAGGTTATCAGTAATTTTATCACACACTTTTTTTGGCCAGCTGTATCGCTTAGTTTTGGTCGAAAACCAAATTGCGAATCAGATATGATAGATTTCCTTTCGCTATAAGTGCTTAGACTAGAAGTAGTAGTTTTTCAAATTGTAAATGATATTCTTGTTCATTCTTTCGCATTTAAATTAAACGTGTAAATGGATAGACTACTTTTTTCTTTGTGCGTGTGTTTTAATTATTACAGTAATTTATCGTTTGTTTCGCGTTTAATTTCGTTGTTTTTATTTGAAATTTGTTTATTTTTTTATACAGCTTAATGACGAGGCGCTAAGAAGATTGGTAACGTATTCTAACACGCTTGAAAGTTTGTGGTGGATGGATTCGTTCGATTCCCCGAATGTGAACGCTTTATTGCACGAAAATGAAGGGATGGACATGAATCCATTTATATTCGTATCTTGGCGCTGTAAAAAGTTGAGCGAACTGGTGCTATTCGGTAAGTATACGTTTGCATTATAGCGTTACAATTTTAATTATATCAATTATAACCGTCTCTAGATTACCGTGGTTCTACATTTTAAAAACATTAGCGGAAAGGAATTATAACTTACCGGTAGATTGCGATTCGTGCATTATTTGTTGCCGGACCGTCTGTTCCTTATACAGCTTAACTGCCCTCTACATGCTGGACATGCAATTTGCAATCCGGTTATTTCCGGGCCTAGCGATATTTCTAGATAAAGATGTTCGCAAAACGAGGACCCGTGTTAATTAAGAATGAGCGGGAGTGTCAGATGCTGATTTACTCTCGCCTGTAGGCTTAAGCGTGTAATTTTTTTGCTTTTATTATGATGCGTTCGTAATTCTCTTCCCCCCCCCCGTGGGTTTTATTTCGAGTTGTTTGTATTAGTCTTAATATTTATATCTTGTCCCAGCGCTGTTTCCGTCTATAAGCTAGTTAATTTTCTGATATTCAGTTCATTTCTTTTGTAAACTATACGACGAGACTACGTCAATCGACTGTACAAGTTCATAACCGGATATCTAGTACCGGACTTAATTGACATTATTACATTGTCGATTTTAACATGCGAGACTACAACTTTTCTATTAGTGAACTGCACGTTGACGAATTTGTTTTCGTTAGCGCCTATTTTCCACATTTTGAACTAGTTATCCACGAATGTGTTTCCAGAACTTATTAAAAAAAAAAAAAATTCACGTTCCGTTTCCGAATATTCGATAGAAAATTTGTACTACTTCCGATATCGTACTCTTATAATAGGAACGAGTTATTTCACTAAAAAATACTCTGCGCTAGCCTTGTTTGTTGCAGTACAAAACTTCGCCAATATTAACAAATTATAGCGTTTACAAAACTAATTAAATAAACGAAAGTACACGCGAATTAGCCTTAGCACGATATACTATACTTTCCCCCCGAGAGGTTTAATGAATTTTTCCCCCGCATATTATCAGATATTTCTTTAATAAGTTGCTTCCCGAACATATTTTGCGATGAGATCAGGACTCTCGCTGTTGTCTATTCTAATGGTTCTAGATTGTTATTATGTGGTGTGTGTTTTGTATATGTGTTCCTTTACTAATGTACATGTAGTATATACGTTAAGGTTTATATTGTATTTATTAATTTGTTGAAGATTATTCATCCGTTTATTTCGAGTAAGATTGTGTGAATGGGGTGTGAATGATGTATGTTTTAATGAGTGTGAGACTTGTGAATGAGTGTAGTTTTTTTTGTTGTGTTTAATGGGTGTGAGGCTGGTGAATGTGTTCGATGTATTTTTTTTTTGTATTTTTTTTTTTTTTTTTACTTTTAATTTTATATTTCAGAAAAAATTATTAATCGTATTATTTTATTTATAAGCCTACACTATAATTGGCTGTTAGCTGTTGTGTGGCTTCATTAAATAAATAAATAAATAAATAAATAAATAATCTGTTCGTTTGAACAGTATCATATGCATATAGATTATGATAAAAACGCTTCCCAATGTTTGTCATTCCTTGTTTATATATCGTTATTTATTTTACTATATTGAATTTTATGAATTACTGTCTTTTGGAATGTAGTGAATTTTTTTTTTTTTTTTTTTTAAATATGTAAGTAATTAAAATCGCTCGCGTGTAGTTCGTAGCGTCCTGCGTTTATATATCGTATGATTTCCGTAAATCGATAATCGTATTGTTCGTATAATTCAGATTACCGGTGAGAACGAACCACTTTCATTATATATTTATCTTATATCGTATTATATTATATATTAATTTAATATATCTATATGTTATATAAATCTATATTTTATTGTTATTCACAAACAAACAATCGTTTCTTCTTCTTATTATTATTATTATTGTTATTGACGTTATTATTGAATATTGTCGGTAAGAAAGTTAGATATTGTTATTATTAACGAATAATTGTCCGTTCCCCCTTCCGGGGTATGTCTACCCCACGGACTCCTCGTATAGTGAACGAGCTGCTTAGGCACACGCACTTCTTTAAAAACAACTACGCAAACAGCAGCAGTTAACAAGTTTCTAGCCGCTGTAAAGAAACATACAGCGGAAGGCAGAAGCGAAAACATCGTCGATGTAAGCACTAATTTACTTCAGCCAGATGTCAGTAGTAGTGGGATTACAATCGGTGATAATATAGACGAGTACACGAATAAGTCATGTACGCAAACGGAGTGGCAAAATGTTAAACCTAAGAAAAGACTACGAAGAAATGTGAATAAAAGCGGTTGCAGCAGCAGCAGCGGCACATCGGCCGAATTAGTTAAGAAGAAACGTTTTTCCCCGGCGGCAGCAGCAGCATCCGCCGCGATAAGAACGAGAAATCGATTCTCTTATCTACAAGATAGGAATGGTGACGACGACCATCATGATTACGATGATAACGAAGCTAACTGTACTGATGACGATGATGATCGTAACAGTGTCGATAATAAACGGAAAGAAGAAAATAAAAAACCTAAAGTTCCGCCTATCACAGTGTATAACGGACTTCCGTAAAATGTTCACGGATCTAACAAAAATCAAAACAAATTAAATGCCGATCGATGAGTGATCAAAGAATAGAAGTTAAAGTCACCGAAATAGACGAATATAGAAAATTAATTCGCTATTTCAATGACGTAAATATTAAACACCACACATTTCAAGTTCCAAATAAAAAAAGGTTTTAAATAATTGTCGTACGAAATTTACATAATACTATAAATCCGGGTGACATTAAACTTGCCCTGCTATCTGTAGGTTATAAGGTTAGGCATATAATTAATATTAAACATAGGCTAACTAAAGAACCCCTACCTATCTTTTTCGTTGAGCTCGAGCCAAATGAGAATAACGAGGAAATTTATAAATTGTTTATCGAATATGCGAGTAAAAATGAAGGCACCATATAAAAAGAACATTATATACCGATGTACTAGATGCCAACGATATGGCCGTACAAAGACTTATATTGTAATTGTGATTTTGTTTGTGTCAAATGCGCTGGCAACCATGATTCAAAAAATTGTACCAAAGGAACAAGTACACCAGCTGTTTGTGTACATTGCAATCCAGCTAATTACAAAGGTTGCGAAATATATCAAGATCTTGTAAGCAAGCGATATGGAGAAGGTAGACAACAAAAAAGAATTAACCTTCCGTTTGTAACGTCATCTAACACTAATATGACGCCTCCAACTATAAATAATCAAAATTATCCACCTGTGAGTACTCAAACTATCACTACACCACAAGTAAATGTAACACCTAATCAAGTAAATCAAGTAAATAGAGGTGTATCCTTTGCACAAATGTCAGCTACACAGAGAAACAGAAATGTGGAAAGAGAGCAAATAAACGGATGTAACATGGGTGACGTTGAAAATATGATATCGTGTATGTTGAATGAAATAAAACATATGATGATGGAAATGATGAAGTAACAAAATGATATGATAACAAATATATTACATACAATTGTGTTTCTACATTGGCTCAAAAATGAAAGACTTCAGAATAGTTTTGTTCAATGCTAAATTATTAAGACGTATACGAGAAATAGAAATGTTCCTGCACAATGAGAAAATCGACATTAGTGTCAGAGACACATCTCACAAATAAGAATTACGTTAAGATTCCAAACTACATTGTCCATTATACAGTGCATTCAGAAAACAGAGCACACGACGGTGCAGCTGTTATAATTAAAGGTAATATAAACCACTATGAACTAAATAAATATCAATCGGAACATCTACATGACTGATAACAACGAAGACGTAATCCGCAGTGTATTGTCCTCCTAAACATAAAATTAAGAGTGCAGAATTTATAAAATTCTTTAAAACATTAGGAAAGAGATATATAATAGGATGTGACTATAACTCCAAAAATACATTCCGAGGTTCGCGGTTAACTGTTCCCAGGGGACGAGAATTAATGAACGCAATTACAATTTGTAAATGTGACGTTATATCGAAGACCAACATACAGTGATAGAAGGAAAACTCCGGACCTTTTGGACTTTTTTATTGTCGAAGGAATTTCTTCAAATTATATAGCTATAGATGACGAATTAGCCTCAGATTACACTTCTGTAATCTTGAATATTAGCGCTAATATAATAATGAAGAAAAAGACAACGACGCTTACAAATAAGAACACAAATTGGTCTCAGTTGTCAAACGAATTAGAAGAAAATTTAACGTTGAAGATTCCGTTAAAATCGCCACTGGATATAGAAAATGCTATCGAATATATCGTTACCAACATTTACTCAGCAGCACGGGCATCAACGGTGGAAATTAAATCACATCATCGTGTTCAAAATTATCCCAAATAAATAAGAGATGCTATATAAAATAAAAGGAAATTAAGGCAAATATGGCAAAAAAACAGAAATCCGTAAAAGAAAAATAAGCTAAATCGTGCTACTAAACGAATAAAAATCATGCTGCAACAGTTAAATGAAACCTTTAGGTATTACGTTAAACGGCTGTCGACTTTAGAAAACAACGAGTATAGCTTATGGAAGGCTACAAAGCAAATGAAACGGCCTAAACTAAGCGAATCTCCGATACTCGAAACGAACGAAGAATGGGCTAGAAAAAACGAAGAAAAAGCCGAAGAATTTGCAGATCACTTGGAGAAGGTATTATTCCCATCCATATATTATAAATGGTAATAATAATCCAACTTATCGGTCGGAGAAAAGAATGAACTCGTCACCTATTAAATATACGTCTCCGTGAGAAGTGAAAGCAGTAATAAAGACTTTAAACCCGAGGAAGGCTCCCGGATATGATCAAATTACATCCGAAATAGTAAAACAATTACCTCGAAAAGCAGTATTAACATATGTATATAACGCAATGCCGAGGTTATCATACTTCCCATCACAGTGGAAACTTGCTCAAATTATTATGGTACTTAAACCAGGTAAAGCACCGGAAAAAACAGAATCTTACAGACCTATATCGCTTTGCCTGTTTTGTCAAAAATATTCGAAAAGTTACTACACAAAAGATTGTTGGAAATAGTTGAAAAAACAGTTCCACATCAGCAGTTTGGTTTTAGGCAGAAATATAGTACCATCGAACATATCGTATCGTTCGTAAAAAATTGAAGACAGTTTAGAAAAACAAGAAGTCTGTACTGCCGTATTTCTCGATGTAGAAAAAGCCTTCGACACTGTGCGGCATAGAGGGTTGATTCATAAATTAAATAAGATATTACCTATTCGGTATTGTACTCTTTATTGGAATCGTATTTACAGCATCGAACATTTCGTGTTAAAAGCGGCGAATTTTTGTCAACAATACGTGAAATAAGTGCCGACGTGCCGCAAGGAAGCGTAATAGGACCGTTATTATATGTTATATTTACATCGGATATACCACGGGTCAACAATGTCGATATCGCTACATTCGCAGATGATACTGCTCTGGTCTGCTCTGATAATGATTTACAAGAGTGTAGTACGAACGTGCAGCGTGCGATTGAAGAGGTGAAATCGTGGTTTGATAAGTGGCGCGCCTGAAAATAAGTACATCGAAATCGACGCAGATAATCTTCACAAATCGCCGTATAACTTCCGCACCAAAAATTTATATCGATAACAACGAAGTACCGCAAAAAGATACAGTATGTTATCTCGGTATACATATGGACAAGAAATTAACTTGGAAACACCACATAACGATGAAACGAAAATACTTGGACATCAAATTCCGCAGCATGTACTGGCTACTAGGAAGACAATCAGAATTGACGTTAGAGAATAAAATTCTCCTTTATAATATGCTGTTAAAGCCGATTTGGCGGTACGGAGCACCGCTATGGGGATGTTCAAAAGAAAACAACATACGTATCGTACAACGCTTTCAAAACAAAGTATTGCGTACAATAACGAATGCCTCTCATTTCGAACAAAACGTTACATACCGATCTCGACGTGAGGTATGTCTTAGAAGTAATATCGGATGAGACGACGAAGTACCTTCATAGACTGGAAAATCACAATAATCCGTTGGCAATCGCACTGATGGATAACTCCGGAAGAAAAGTCTTCGATTTAACCGCCTGATTTAATTTTATAAGCAGCAGAAATTGTCCATCACCGGATGACCGTATTTCTTTCAAGTTAGTTCCTCCTTTCCTTCTCCCATTCCATCATGTTTCCTCTTATCCTCTTTTTCTACATTGTACAGATTCACACTTAAACAGAGATCTACTAGATAGCTTCTAAAAAGAGCTAGTTGTAGAATGGGGAAAAAAAAAAGAGTTAAAAATCACTAGATTTTTGTTCTTTTTCTTTATGAAAGGTCACAAAGCTTTTCGGCCATTCATTATCAAGTGAATAAAAAAATAAAAAATGTAAATTATAAAAATATATACGAATTTCTAAAAATACAAAGTGTGAAATATGTTAATACACAATTTACAAAAATTATCAAAGTGATAAAACAGTGTTTTTAATAATGCGATAGTGAAAACAACGCAACAATCAGCGATGTAAAATTTATACACAAACAATAACACAAGTTGCTTCGTATTATTGTTTGTGTATAAATTTGATATTGTCGGATATTTTTCATTTATTTTAATTTTATTCGCTTGTTTAGTGTATTAATGATTGTGTTGTTTACCACATTCACTATTAGACGATTAAAAATACTGTTTTTATCACTTTGATAATTTTTGTAAATTGTGTATTAACATTTTTTATATTTTTATAAATTCGTATACATTTTTATAATTTATATATAATACTCACTCGATAATGGCTTAATAGATTACATTCCTACACATTTAGATTACAATACGCTATGTCGATGTAATTCCACTATGCCGTCTTATTGAATAAGTGCCGTAGAAAATCAACTTCAAAAGGCCTTTACCAAAGTTAAGAGTTTTCTAGATAAATGGAAACTTACTGCGAATACTTCTAAAACGGAAACTATAGTTTTCTCGAGGAGGAAGATCCTCGATTATTCGTGGAATTATGTTGGTTAATTCTATTGTAAAATTGAAAAATAAATTTAGATGTCTTGGACAAAAGAATTAACTTTGAAAGTGTCATCTAAATCGTAATATAAACAAAGCACGAGCAAACACCCCCCTATTTACGCTATTCGATTAAAAAAAAAAAATCGAAATTAAATATAAATAATAAACTAATTTTATATAATAAATCCGTTATTCGTCCAATACTTATATACCCGTGTCCTGTTCGAATCTAAAACTTCGTACGAAAAGCTTCAATTGTTTTTCATTTTTTCTATTGTCTGTAAAAAAATATATTCTTTCTTTTCATTTATTCGTAAAATGCTGCAAAAAGAAGAATCACGAAGTAAATGTTCATCTTGCATTTTCATTTTACAGTGTCTGGTTATTTGATTTTACTTCCATACCGCTCATGTCTGGGTTCATCTTCTCGAACTCTATCAATATTACTGTTGGTGATGTTAAACTTCTACTCGGTGTAGATGACATTGGTTTTTACTTACTACTCTCATACCTGTGCAACAAAAAAAGTTCGTATTTTTCATTTAGTAAATCTCTCATTTCTCTATTATTAGAAATGTGCTTCCTGACTGAATTTTAGTTTATGCAAAGAAAAAAATTATATATTATTTTTATAGAATTATTTAAGATAAACTTATAAATGGGTAACTTTACTCGTCGATATGCGCGGACAATTTTCACTTTTCTTAAAAAACTATTTTAAAATTAATTACCGCCCTTTTGAAAAGCTAGGTTAGGTTACATTCGGTTAGGTTAGAATCGGGGGTTTGTTTCGGCTAGTTACAAGTAGAATTAAGGAACAAGAACGACACATTACTCGCATGATTGATAAATTGAAATTTACAGTAAGATCTGGTTTTTCAAAATTTTGATGTTTCTCGAAAAATATTGCTTTCTACGAATAATTTTTTTTACTCCTAGTCATTTTTATTGAAATGTGGTTTTTGAAAAAAAAAAAACGATTTTTTTTTAATATCTTGCAGAATCTAGAACTCTTCCGGGTTTCCTTATTTTCCTATAGCAAATACTTCCGTTCAATTAATAGCGATCGACTTTATTTTGTCGCTTTTTACAAATGAGACTTTAGTACTAAATAGCAGATGGAGTTTTTCCATGTATCACGTGTAAGAATTTTATACGAATTTCGTTACACGACGTATAGATATTCTTGTAAGTATCTTCATATTTACTCTATCGATGATTATCGTTTTTATCTTTATTTTTACACTTATTTATCAATACGGTTTATTTTTTCTTAATGTAATTTTTCAAAAATTACTTAGGGTTTCTTTAATGCGTATGCTACACACATGCATCTGTGTGGCAGTCCTATTAAATATATATATATATATATATATATATATATATATATATATATATATATATATATATGTAATAACATTTTTAATTATAGGTTACAGGTATTTAGCGGAAGATGTATACGCTATATGCAGACTCCGAGGATTTCATTTAAAAAAACTTGATTTGGCCGCTTCGAACATTATATTTAGCGATGACACTACTTTGGATTTATCTTCAGTTCAAATGGTATCGAAAATTTTTCGTATTTAATCTGTCACGTTGTGTGTGTGTGTGTGTGTTATATTTTAATTTAAGGGCAAAAACACACTTAGCGGTTTGACCGCCGCGTTTATCGAGTCGGTTTTAAATGCGTAAAACACATTCGTCGGTTTTCTAGCGTTTTTAAAGCGGTAACCGCCTGACGGTTTCTTGGCGTTTTATATATTTACCAGGAAAAACGGAATATAAAATGAACGTGTATAAAAACAAAAACCGCTTTGAAAAACGCCGTGTTTGGTTTAATACATCTGAATGAATACAAACGAGAAACGCTTCTAATGTATAAAACGCCGCGTTTCACGCCAGACAATCACAAAACGCGTCGGTTTTAAAACCGACAGGCGGTTTCGTCGCTGTGTGTGTTTACACCATAAGAAACGTATTTATCTGAAACCGACTCGGTTTTACTTTCGGGAAACGCTTCGGTCGAAACCGCTTAATGTGTTTTAGCCCTAATACTGCTGAAACAGAATAAGTATCGGTTTGGAGGTGTATTACGCAAGAAATGTTATATATATATATATATATATATATATATATATATATATATATATATATTTGTCATGGGCATAACCGACTACTTTACATATAACCAACTAATTATTCGTTTTTTTATTTAGTCAGATTTTAATTCGTTATTAGTACAGTGTAAATATCCCTGAATGATAATAAGTTATATAAACAAATATGAAATAAATTAAATGTATTTGAAAAAAAGTTAAAAAATATATAGCAACAAATAATATAGAAATCTATGAATTTTTATGAAGTAAATCACGTAATCATACAGATTTTAAAACTCCGCCAATAAATGTAATATATTTTAATACAACATGAATATATATATAATCAAGTGTTTTACAAAATCAATAATTTCTTCTACTAAAAATATAACTAATAATCGTTGCATTCAAAATTCGACTAATTTTCAATCGTTTTTAACGAATCCTACTAATGTTTCTGCGTTTCATATCCTTAAATTACTAAAATCAAATTGCAGTTACTTATTGTTAAACTCTTATTATTAAATCCGAAGTAAACTTTGCTAAGCACAGTAAAAAAAGGGGGGATACGCAATAGAATATTTCAGTCGAAATACGATTACTTCATTTTACAACCTACTAACAGATATTAGTCGAAATGCAACTAAATTCTCTTAGCATATGATGTGTACAAATTGAATAAAACATTAAATTTACTTATATTAACATCTTTACAGGGTTTATAAATATATGCAAACATCGTGTATAAAGAAAGAAAAATATTTAATCAATTGTTTTAATTAATAAACAAATTAAAAAAGTATATTTTCAGAAAACGACCGATTTATTCGGTTATTTTGTTAAAATCTAATTAGTCAGCTATTTAAAAAACCTGATTAGTCGTTAGTCAGAAGTCTGCTATGCCTATAACTAATATATATATATATATATATATATATATATATATATATATATATATATATATATATATACATAATATTAGAGAAAGATCTGATTCCGTAACATTTTTCTTAGAACAAATGAGGTATGAGGGCGAACAATAATAATAAAATATAATGTAAATATTCGGAAACTCTGTAAAAAACAAAGAAAATATGGCAGTGCAGCAGAAGGCAGTTAGATACGTATGTACACATGCACACACATACATATGATCACTTGCATACCGCACGCATACACGTGTGCAAGTAACTGTATAAATGAAAATAAAATAATCTACGCTTAATTCTACGATGTTTATACATAGAATAACAGGCACGGTGAGACTTAGCATGTCGTATATAACACGAATCAACTTTTACCGATTCCTTCTGTATTTATCGTGAAATTTTGTGTATAACTTATTTATATACGAAAGTATATATGAAATGCGCCATTTCAAACGCTTATCTGTAAATTTTGCATACCGGCGACGATTTAATATAATTTTGCAACGGTGATTTTGAATCGGTTGTCATTTTTTAAGCGTGCTGTTGGAAACTGATTACCAAACAGAACAGCATGAATGTTAGTCTGGATCGAGTAACATGTGTATATACAAATTTTTTATGTATAAATTTTATATTGTTGATTTGTTGATTGTGCTGTTTACCACGTTCACTATCAAATTATTTTATAATCAAATCTGTTTTTTCATTTTGATATTTTTTGTAATATTGCTCATCAAAATTGCGTATTTTTTAAATTTTTATTTAATTTTTCTCTTTTATATATATATATATATATATATATATATATATATATATATATATGTTTGAAAATAAATTTTTCTATATTTTTTATGTCCACTTTACAATGGCTTAATAGTCGAAAAGTTCCGTGTTTTTTTTTTTTAATACATGATTTGTGATTTAACTTTTTTTTTTTGTGTGTGTGTAATGGGTTCGTTTATATATACAAAATTTTTGTATCAATATTTTTTTCTTAATAATTGCTACTCTTGCTTATAATAACTCTTGCATTATAACTGGGGACATAAATACCAACTTGTTAGATCCTGTGAGTAGTAATGAATACTTTAATTTATTATATTCGCGTGGTTTTTCTAGTATCGTTAATACTGTTATTTAGAGGAATTGATAATTATGTTTCGTGTTTAGATCATCTGTTAGTCCGTGGTTTAGAAAACAGCGCGCACAGTGCAAATATCATTTTCGACATTAACGACATTGATTTCTCTCATCATTATGGGATAAGTTTAAATTTTCTCACAAAATTCGTCACTTAAATTTTACTAATCATCAATTTGATAGGCGTACGTTTAATAAAAGTTTGTTCCCATTTGTATACTATGCGACAATTAACGAAAAGTTTGAATGGTTCCTTTCGCAAATTAAACTTGCTTTAGATTATAGTAAAACTAGAGTAAAGCGTATCTCGTTACGTAAACGTTCGTCTCGGATAACTTCAAACATAATTAAATTAACGTGTAAAAAAATTCTGTTTTCAATTTGACTAAATTATTTCCAGATAATTTGAACATACGGCAAGAATATAAAAACCTCTCTAAATTAGTACAAAGGGCTACTAGGACTGCTAAAGTTCAATATTATTCTGGTCTCCTTGACAAGTATAGTGATAACCCAAAAAAATATTGGGCCCTTGTTAATAATGTAGCGGGTAAGCATCAATCCACAGTTAAACTAATCGAAACTGATGGGCTAAAATTTCATGTTACTGGTAATGAATTATTAATTGCGGAAAAGATTAACAATCACTTTCGTGATAGTGTCTCTAATTTAGTACATAGTTTTAGTGATAATTTTCACACTAATAATGATATTTCCATTGGTTGCATTACTAATTCGTTTGTGTTTGATAGTTTCACCTCTACCGACATAAAAAATGCAGTTTTATCCCTGCCAAACAAAGCCTCTTTTGGTTCGGATGGTTTATCTATTTCGTTAATTCGCGAGAATATTAATTTCTTTATTCAGCCTTTAACTTACTTATTTAATGAATCGTTAAACTTGGGGATATTTCCTGAAGCATTAAAATCAGGTACTCCTGTTGTGTATAAATCTGGTAACAAAAGTGACATTTCAAATTATAGACCGATCTGCATATTACCTAATATTTCTAAAATTTTTGAAAAATGCGTGAAAGAGTTAATATTATCATTTTTGAGAAAATATAATTTTTTTAGTGATAATAAATTTGGTTTCCTCCCACACAAAGGTTCCAATGAGGCACTTTTCCATCATATCTCTTATATTTCAGAATCGTTAGAGGCTGGTCGCTGCGTAGCAGCGGTCTATTTTGATTTACGTAAAGCGTTTGATGCGGTAGATCATAATATTCTTTTACGTAAGTTATATACATGTGGAATTAGGGGCTTTATTCATAATTGGTTTAGATCATACCTAACTAATAGAAAGTACGTTACTAAGATAAATGGTGTATATAGCCACAGTACAGTTCAGTATTTTGGGGTTCCACAGGGAAGTATATTAGGCCCTATTTTGTTTTTGATATACATAAATGACTTGTGTAATATAAATATTGGAGGGAGAATATTTAGTTATGCAGATGATACTGTCTCGGTTTCCGTCTGTATTAGAGTCTTTGGTTCAAAGTGATGTGTATTCTATTTGTACATGGTTAAATAAAAACAAGTTAATCTTGAATTTGAATAAAACTAAATATATACGATTTATACGTACCAGCCTTATTACGTTGAAAACACTTTTAATATAAATATCGATAATGTGGTACTTGAACGTGTTTATGAAATTAAGTATCTCAGGGTGGTTCTTGATTGCAAATTAACTTGGCATAAATATACCGAGTTCCTTTATATAAAAAATTAAGAAAATTAAATTATCTTTTTTATTATCTGAAGCAATTTTTTTCATCTACACAGTTATTTCGTTTGTATACTTCTTTGTACCAACCATATGCATTGGGGTGGAGCTGGAAAGGTATATATGAATGTCATACAATCACTTCAAAACATGTTATTTAACACCATTGGTTAAGCAACTCTGTTGGAAAACTCGTTCTCTCACCGTTCGTGAATTATATGAAGTACAATTACTTTTTTTCGTGTTTAAAAATTTTAAACTTTTTTCGATCGAGTTGCATGGTGGTAAAACAAGGTTATCCTCACACGAGTTAGCAAAGTTGCCTAAATTTAATAAATTTCATACCCGAATCCAAGCTGTTTATATGGGTGCCACTTTGTTTAACTCTTTGTCGCGTCAACTAGAAATTGATCTTAAAAATTATAAACGACGGCGTAAGTTAGTTGCATTTGTAATGTGTAAATAGGTAACGAGCTTTTCATATAATAATTGAAGTTGCTAACTGGTTTAAAAGTATTCGGTATTGTTAGATTGATGATTTTATTTTGTAAATTAAATTTTTTATTTGTAAATTAAGTTCTACTTCAACTTTTTATTATTATTAATTATTATGTGATTATGAGTTATTTCCTGTTATGCCTTTATGTATACACGGTTTTTAGTATTTATTTATGTGTATATTTCTATGTTGTATATTTACTTTCGTGCGTTAGGTATATTTCTGCGGATTTGTAATTATAATACTTTATTTGATTGACGGTGTCTGGGTGTCTGGGTGTTTACTTATATGTCTAAATCGATTTCGTTGTTTTTTAAAGAATGTTTCGGTTAAGAAAGTGTATTATTTCATTGAATTATATAACGTTACGTTTTTTTTAGTGCGATGGAACGGATGTTAAATTTATCTTTATTTATTTGTATAATCCGGCGTTCGATATATATTTTCTTTGTAATCTCGTATTTTAATTTGAAATAAATTTGAATTTGAAATTTGAATTTGAATTTGAATTAAATCGTTCTGTATGTCTCAGTTCTCTTAGCACTGTTTTCCCAGCAATATGTTCTACCAACTAGTTTCGTTTGTTTAGTATTGTTGTCAATATTTCTTTTTATGATTTTTTTTTTCTGTCTATCTGATCGTCATAATTTCGTCTCGGTAAAAAAAAAAAACGTTTACGATATTTTTAATAACTGTAGTATGTTTTTCGCCCATTTTATGTTACAATATTTTAGACATGTCAAACTTCTTGATTCTACTAAAATAATTTGTAATGCAGATGATTTTAGTAATATTTCTGCATTTTTCTTTCTTCTAATCGTATAACACGATTGATATTTACTTTTTTTTTTTTTTTTTTTTTTTTTTTAAATTATTTTTCAATACATTTTTTGGTGTTTTTTTCCAGATCTATTTTTTTGTCATCCTAGCAATCTTATCGACAGATTATTATCTTGAGTCTGATTTATATACACACACACACATATAATATATATATATATATATAATACATATATATATATATATATATATATATATATATATATATATATATATATATATGTATTTAGAACAGCAGATGCTGTATAAATATTCTAATCTCGGAAATAATTCTAAATAAGTAATAATTATAATTGAATAAGATTACTGCGTGTTAGAAAGACAGTCGTCATTGCTTGATATCACTAAATCATTAGGTTTAAGGCGTCTTACATCTTGATCAGTAGGTAAAAGTACTGATACTTTTGGATTCGGATGATTGTCTTTTATCATGTCGGTAAACCACATCAGCGATGACCTTATTAACCCTCGTTAATTCTTAAATCGGCGTGCAGTGATTCGTTTCGTTGAAACCAGCTGGCATTCGTTATCATACGAGGGAATTTATTTTGGACCACTCGTGTAATTCGTTTGTAGCGTTGGTGCAACCCCATAGCTGGATTCCGTAATACGTCCAGTTTGGTTTTATACTAACTTCATTTTGGGATGTCGCTCTATGATCCAATATACATTTGGCGCCTAATTTGGTGAGATTTCTCATCGATGACGAAGATGACATGGACGGATTTTCGCTGATTTTGCTCATTGAGCTTAAATTTGTAGTTTTTACACGTTTTTGTTCAATAATGCGTTAGTTTTATTATATAACTATAATGCAACCCTGCATAATAATACACAGTGTTACTACGTCCGTACGTAGGACAGTGACGATGATGATGATATAATAATGCGCAACAAAATTTTCGAAAGATCAACAAAACAATTCAAATCAACGCGAAACGTTTATTTATAATATGCGTACGCACGCGCTATTACTACGGTAATTTATAAAGTAAAGAAGATTTTGAAAGTTATCTGCAGACTTGGCAAAACAATTTTTTTGCGAATTTTTGTTTTTTCCACATCGAGAAACTCTTTATTTGAAATTGGGAATTTTTTTTTGAGTACTATTTCATCACGATCCATCGTCTCTCGTTCCTTCAGATATTAAGTCCTTGGACGCGTGCGTCATGGGGGCTTACTGGCTTCTTCGTCTTATCCTTTTCCTCAATCTCCTCCGAAATCGTACCTGATGTTCTACCAACAATTTGTTCATCGATTAAGATGTTCGAAGCCTCTGGATCATCTGCATCGCGATTAATTCACTAAACGATGCTTATTTTCACTTCTTCCCGTAACGGATTATCGTTAAAGAAAAGGCGCAACTAATCCACGAAGCGGATAATCGACAGTTTATTGTATATATATATATATATTTTCGGATAGGCGCGTGTATTTTATATCGTAATATAGGATGACTCTCAGAAAAGTGAGACGATTTTGGTGTTCTTCGAATAACTCCAAAACTAGTCGGCCAAAATGTTCGAACGAAATTTTTAATTAAAATTAGGAAAACGAGAGATTAGCTTACAATCATTTAATATCGTTCAGACGACCGTCATTTGCGTGCAGTATATTCATTCAGTCTTTTCGAGCGTAGATCGCTGAATTTTTTCGAAATTTCTTCGGACGAATTTTCTTGCAGATCTCGCGGACTTGTTAGACGCGGCTCTTAAGGTATCCGTACAAAAATGAAAAATCCCGTAGTAATTTTTAATTCATTTCGAAACTCTCTTCGCACTGTTCGGATCGATTTACGAAATCTCGTTATAAGATACCGTGATAACTGAGATACTTGTTTGTATCGTACAACACCACCTTCAGCTGCTTGTGTCATCTGTGGCTGGATCTTTATCTTATGGGGAGGGCCGCTGCTGGGGCCTTTAGGCTTCTCAAGGGTGGTAATAATACTCACATTCAACAATTCCTGTTCCCGGATTCTTTACTATGCCCTCAGCAGCTGCTCTATAAGCGATATAAAAAACATATCTATATGATGCTTGTTAAGGAGTGGCAGCAAAGGTGGCACGCTGAACTTACCGGCAGGAAAACTTACCGAGTTCTATGTCTCATTGAGACTGAAAATAAAAAATTTTAATATCAATTTTTATAATGCGCAATTATTAACCGGGCACGGTAAGCTTGAATCGTATTTATATAAAGCTTGCCAACGTTCATGTTCTCTCTATGTTCATCAGTTGATGATGATATTAGACATACATTGTTTCAGTGTCCTGCCTTTGCTGCTATTCGTGTTAAGTTTTGGGGTGCAGGAATCAAAATGCTTTCCACTTTATAAGTTTCGTAAAACCTTTTTAGAGTATTCGGAAGAAATTATGCGATTAAAATTTTAAGTAAAGTTTAAAAAATATCTTGTTCATTGTTTTCATTTTGAACTTAATTCAAACGTTATCCCAATATCAATAATATTGAGTCATGGTCAGCTGCTTTACTTATTATTAAGTCTTTTACTAGGTATTGTTTTTGTAGATAATGGTATAACTCTTACTGGTTAATGATTACATCTATTATTAAGATGATACTTTGTTTTATAAAAACATTATATTTATACATAGTTATGTTTTGGTGTAATTGTTAACAAGTTGTTTTTATTATTTTCTTTTCTTTTATTGTTATATTCTTTTCTTTTAATTCCTTTATTTTTAAGTTTGTAACAAGCGTATACAGTGTAATTTATTATTTATACCGCGATATAAGTTTATATCGAGATTTATTATAATTTAATGTATAATATTTTATAAATCCCAAACTCGTTATATGCTTTCTCGGTGGAATATTATGTATTTTTCATCGCTTTTCCATCACATATTACGTTATTATAATATATGGAGGTCTTTGCATTTGTTCATGGACCTCTATATTTATATGTAAAAAAAAAAAATAAAATAAATAAAAACCCGATACTGGGCACAAAAACGAATCTCTCGTGTGTACACTAAACGTGGAGCACGCGATTTCCTTTATAGCGGTGTTACCAACTGCGCGCTATTAAAAAAAACAAAACAAAACCGTGCGTGTTCTCTAGGTCACCTTTAACGGTAATTTTATTAGCTTAAAATTAATAGAATCGTGTACGATATATTTTTTTTTTTTTTTTTTATATACGTATTTTTTATTCCGTAGGAAGTTTCAGCTTGGATGGGAGTCGATTGGAGACCACTTTCGGATTGGCAACTACACTCCGTCATTTTGGAGCGAAAGAACGGCGCTTCCGACGAATATATCTTACCGATAGTTCTAAAAGACTTAACACCGTGAAAGTAAAACTCCTACTATCCGCTACATTTTACAAAACGTCTACCGGTAAAAAATCCGCTAGCAGTATAATATACGTTCTACGCTTTGCGCCACGTTATACACTACGTGTGCGTCGTTTTTGATAAGTTAAAGAACGCACACATAGTGTGTAACGTCGTACAAAATGTAGACGGTATTACTACTATTGGATTTATTACTATTTTTTCTCGCGTTTTAATTCGTCGTTATCGTTTTCTTCCTAATAAAATCGAGAAATTATTTTTTTTCCCTCTTGCTTTAAAAGAAAAAATTATATAGTGTGTATTATGCTCTCTTTTATTATAAATATTGTTCGTTTTCATTCGTTTAAATATTTTATTCGTTCGTTATGGTAACACAACTTACATAACACAACTTACATAACACAACTTACATAACACAACTTACATAACACAACTTACATAACACAACTTACATACAGCCTCCGGATTATATTGTAAGCGTTTTATCGATAATCGATCGGTGCCCATTTTTCAAATGTGAATTCGTGTCCGGGTGTGATTAATTTCAGTCACGCATCGTCAATTTTGTATGCGGAACTGAAATATAAAAAAAAAAGAAAACTTTTAATATTTCATATAAATATATATATATATATATTTAGATAAATATTTTTCTAATATAGTTGAGGTATGTAACGCCCGACTACAAGTTATACGTATCCACAACAACGAGGACGCGGCAAATACAAAACTAAACCGATGAATATTCGCGGGTTCAGATTCGCAAGGTTCTGCATAGGAGCTTAAGTACCGACCTTGAATATACACAGTCTGTGTCGTTCTCTACGTTTCATACAGAATGACTGAGCAGAAATGTGCCAGATCAGCTGAAAAGGTGCTGTGATAACACGGGAATTTGTATATTTTTTTTATGTATACACAAATCCTAAATTAGCGAATGTAAAAATTACGGCTTAGTTGTATGTTTTCTTTTTAACCTTATTTTCCTTTATTTTTGTTTAATACCGGAGATTAAACAGATTTAAGTTATTTAAAAAAAATCAAAAAAAATCATACCTTTCCTCGAGTAAATAGTAATTAAAAGATAATTTAATTAATTGATTTAATGCAAAAAAAAATAAAAATAAAAATAAACACACTAACGATTAACAATATTAAACGCAAACGTCAATCAGTAATTTACTAAGCTCCGAGCTCTGGCCTTGTTTAAGCGACTAGTATATCTAACCTAGCACTGGTAACATACGCTGCGTCGACAGTCGGTGCAAACTAGTACCAATGTTGAGCGTGCTGTTCACATAAATGTCGGATCCATATGGGTTCGATGGATACCGGCATCTTGTTTCCGAACCTGCGATAATAAACTTTTACTCGTCACTATCGTTTATTACGAAAATAACGGGCAATTTTTATAACTATTCGATGTTTATCTTTACCGTATATAGAGAATGTTGTCCTAAAGGGTTGTTTATTGAACAGAAATATATTATTGCAGAAATTAATAATTACGAATGACGAATATTTTCTAAATACCATCTCGTATCTTTAATTGATTATATTTAAGCGATTTCGCTTGTTTTAATTAGAATTTATTTCGTTCCTAGTAACGCTTTCATCTGTCGATTATATATATATATATATATATATATATATATATATATATATATATATATATATATATATATATATATATATATATATATTGTAAACATTTACCTGTTCGTCATATATCGTTCATTATTATTTGTTTATTCGTTCAATTGTAAATAATTATATGAATTACGTTCGCACGATAAATAAATAAATAAATAAATAAATAAATAAATATATATATATATATAAAATAAATGCGAATAATTTCTACACCAAAATCTCGCGTAGTAGTTTACGTTTAATTCGATTAAACTTAAATTTCGAATTTTAATTAACTATTTCAGTTGCAGTGTGTCCATTATAATCTATCTGCGAGTGGTAAATCTCTCGCGGTGATATCGCAATTATAAAAAATCCATCCGCTGTACGAGATGCCGCCATGACTCTTTCTTGTCAGCCATCCGAATGCGTTCTGCGAAATTTCCTCCAATGTCTAACCATCTTGTAGGAATGCGACCACGTTTTCTTTTTCCATCTATACTATTCCTTCAAGATCGTCTGAAATCGGCTCTTATTATATGATCGAAGTATGTTAGCATTTTAATGGGTAAATCGCTGTGGAAGCCAAAAAAAGAACAAAAGTGTATATTAGTATTCTCTTCCGATTACTACCGAGGATAATCTTCTGTTTTTATTTTCTTGTAATATCGAGTAGTTGGTTTTTTTTGTCCGTCTACGGAATTCTTAGCATCCGCCAATAATATGAAAACGAGACTATTGATTTAGTTTTATTTTCACGTTCTTCGATACTACGCCATCAAACCATTTTTAAACGCGCTATATCGTTTTTCGTTAGGTTTATTCTATGTTCTGTTTCAGAAGCCGGTCGATTTTCCACTATCGAATCTAGATATCCATATTGTTTCACAATTTTCACACCGTTAACATCATGTAAACCGTTGCAATTATCGTTCTGCCTGTCGACAATCATGATTTTCGTTTTGTTAATTATTACATCATATTTGGCGGCGCTGTATTATTCCGGACGAATTAGAGTTTGCGTCGTACTACTTAAGCTATTAGTTATGAGCGTTGTGTCGTATGCATAGATGCGGCTTGATATCTTAATTGTCTGCAATGCACAGAACCCGCTGTCGTGAGTCTGCGAAAACTTACGAGTAATGTATTCTGCACAGAGGTTGTACAACGGTGGTGACAGAATATACAGCCTTTTGTCATATACGCCGTGCGATGGGTAAAAATGTTCCGAGTATAATTTTAGGTTTATTTAGACTTTCTATGTTTGTTGAAATTCGTGATTAAACGTACTAAACGTCTTGTTGGTATTCCTATTTATCAACTCAAATTGGTCAAAGTTTGTTCCATTGAAATGCCTTTTAGCAGTTCACAAAGCCGAGTACCAATTCAACGTTGTATTCCCGCGCTTTTTCTATTAGCAGTCGAATGTTTGAAATATGCTCCCGTGTTCCTCTCCCCTTCGTAAAGCCCGTTTGTTTTCACGGAATTTCATTAGTAAATTTAAAAAAAAAATCGGACATCGAGAAGGTTTTCGATAAAGTCTGGCGCAAAGGTATTCTATACAAATTAAAACTTAAGTTGCCTTATACTGCCTAATAATAAGACCTCGCAGAGGTATTTTCAAATAAATTTTAACGATTCATATTTCCCAACAAGGCATGTGTTTCACAGCGTTCTAGTTGCTACCATTTATCAAATTTACATCGGTGACTTCCTGCTAAATGATAAAACTGCCTTATTCGTGGATTATATCACAATTTTCATACTACAACCTTCATTCCTCATCTTGGAACTGTTATTCCAATAATATGGCTGGTAACTGCATTCTAAACATATCATTTAAACGTAACTTTCAAATTTTAACCCCAAATGAGCCTACATTCTATCCAGATAATGATAAACTTCATCCTAGTATTATTGATTTCATATTAGTTAAAAATATGACAACGGTTACTAAACCGGTGTCTATACCGTCACTGAGTTCAAACCACAATCCCATACTTTTAAAAAAAACTAAACCTCGTGATAAGGGTAATGTACCATCTACTTGCTTCTTTAGAAAGACTAATGCTTTTCGGAACTATATAAGCGATAATATTACTTTAGGAGGCCCTTCCAAAACTAAGGCAGAACTTCACGAACAAGTGGTTTTACTGATGTGATACTGAAAGCGGCTGATTTGGCTATTCCTAAAAGTGATGTAACTACACGTTATTATAAAATTTCCCCTCCTGTTCTTGCGTTGATTAAATTTAAAAATTACGTTAGACGTAGGTACCAAAAATCTCGTAATCCAACAACTAGATTATTGTTACATTATTTAACCTGTCACGTGAAAAATAAATTAAATGAAGATAAAAACACTAGTTGGAATTTCAAACTTTGTAATGTTGCTGTAAAAGATAAAAGTCTGTGAAAGATGGTGGCGCATATCAAGAATTCTCACACACACTTACCATCACTCATGCATAATAGTAACACTGCATATTCGGACAAAGAAGTAATCTGCTAGCTAATATTTATTATGACATCCATAATCAAAATTGCCATATGGCATCGAGCTACCGCCAAAATAAAATCACATCTATCGTCAAAAAGTACTTTAAATTATCTTATAGAGTATTAGCTGAAGACCGTGAAGGAAGTGCATCGTGTTATAAAAAACCTTAAAAGTAAAAAATCAATGGGTTTAGATAATATCTCCATAATATTGATTAAGAATTTACCGCTTAAAGGTTTTGTTAAACTAACTATTATAATGAATTCCCTGTTGTCACACTTTCCCAACTGTTGGAAAATAGCGAAAATAATACCTATACCTAAGATTGGAAAGAACATATCGGATCCAAAAAATTTACGTCCTGTATCGTTACTCGGTAACCTAGGTAAAATTGCTGAAAAAATTATATTGTGTAGAATTAAAAAGTTTACAGATGATAATAATGTGATAGTAGAACAACAACTCGGGTTCAGAAAAAATTTATCAACTGTCATGCAACTAGCGCGAATTACTGACTTCATCACTGACGGTTTTAATCAAAATAAGCACACAGGTTTGCTACTTCCTGATATAGAAAAAGCATTTGACATGGCATCTTGGTTTAATTTACAAAATTATTCAAATTAAATTTCCCGCGTATCTAATCCACCTTATTAGAAATTATTTGACTTTCTGTTGTAAAAGTGAATAATTCCGATGTAAGGTCTAGCTGGAGTACCTCAGGGAAATATGACCCTTCTTGTTTCTCCTTTTTATCAATGACATGAAATCACGAATTTAGAGATGGCTCTATATGCAGATGATACAGCAATTCGTTTCGAAATGATACAATACAAAAAACGGTTATGGTTTCGCTAAGCTAAATAAATATTTTAGTAAATGGAAAATTAACATAAATGCTGATAAAACTCAAGTGATTCTGTTTAGACGGCCGCTTTCGCAGGATTTTGTAATTGTAAATAACACTAGATTAGATTGGAAAACGCATGTTAAATATTTAAGAGTAATCCTAGATAAAGGTCTCACATTCAAAGCATGTCGAGTACATATCTAACAAAATAAAGCTCTTTTTAGTCTATACCCAATCTTTAATAGACGATGCCAAATTAGTCCTGTTAATAAACTAATTATCTATAAAACTATATTAAGGTCAATTATGCTATATGCATGCCCAATATGGTCGTATACAAACCGTTCAAATGTGTCCAGATTACAACGTCTTCAGAATAATTGTTGCAGGATAATTCTTAAACTTCCTATCTATGCAAGAACAGATCGCATGCATCGTAAATTAGACTTGCCGGTTGTGGGTGATATGATTAGGCGGCGTACAAAAAAATTTTTTTGACGATTGTAGACGCAGCCAATACTCAATAATAAACAATATATATACGCGTACTTCAGTTAAAATATAAAAGATATAAACATAAAAGAATAAAACACACGCTATTATAATGTATCACCTGCTTTTTAATCGTATGTAATTTATATATTTAATTTTATGAACTTTATTAATGTAATATATATAAATAGCTGAGCAGTCATATTATTTTGTTTATATTTATTATTACTGCCTTAAAATTCTTCATAGAGTTGTCCTGAAATTGTATACAGGTTTTGGTTTTCCCCCTGTAATCTAGTTCATTATTACTGTATTTATTATTTCGTTTTCATTTTGTATACGTAGTAAGAATTTGTTCGGTATACGTAATAATATTGTTTTGACATTGATTTTCTAATTTATATTGCGTGCTAAATACACTTTTTATCTATTTATTTATTTATTCTTCTATAATAATGAAAATTCGCAATCATGTCGCTTTTCTTCGAGATATGTTGGTGTCTCCATTAAGTTTGTATGGATTCACGGCCACTGTGGAATCGGCGGTAATTTTCTCTCTTACTGCCCGCTCTCCTTCCCTTATTGAACTGTTCATCGATTATTTACTGCACATTGATCTTTCCGTTTTTAGAACTGC
The DNA here is from genome assembly GCA_032883995.1 of Coronaproctus castanopsis. Lineage (NCBI taxonomy): Eukaryota > Metazoa > Arthropoda > Insecta > Hemiptera > Monophlebidae > Coronaproctus > Coronaproctus castanopsis. The sequence continues at coordinate 85,483,948 of CM065054.1, read as the reverse complement.
CCACAAGGAATACTGGAAAACGGTTCTGGAATAAGCCTTATAATATCTCGTACTATAAGTTACTTCAGACTGATCTTCCGTGTTTACCTTGGTTTTACAATATACAGATGCCGGTTAACCAAATTCGTTCATTCATAAATATGCGGAACTATACAATATTGGGAAAAATCGGTTCCTTTCTTCATTATTCCAAATGAACCTTACTATCTTTCCCTACGGCTCCGTCGCGAATCACATTCTCTTCCCGTAACACATTATACAATCAAATCGAATATTTATCATATCTTTTCCCCATAAACATATCTTTCTTACTACTCGTAATGTGCACATTTTTATTGATCTATATAAGTTCATTCGTGAATGTAACTTAACGATATAACTACTATATTTTTATCGAATCTTTTATATTACAATTTGTAATGGTAAGCCTTGTGGAAGTCCAATATATATAATATATATATATATATATATATATATATATATATATATAAAAACAAATTATTATCTCCACTTAACGATGAAATTTATTGAAATTTGTCATTATAATGTAAATAAAGTTAATATGTCATTTTGAAATAGAAAAAGATCCGAATATTTTTAGATTTGTTTTAAATTAATTGTTAAAATATCTTTAAAAGGAGGTGATATATTTTATGACCGAAATTATTAATTAATGAGTAGCACAACACTTGAAAGGTGTGTTCAGAAAACTGAACTTTGATTCAAGAAGCGTAACAATAAATTATTCATCATCTAAAATTTGTAAATAACACCGTCGTACTGAGTGAGTGCGAATGTAAAAGAAATTACAAACTATGTTGAATAAATTTAACTTTGAAAAATTAGGACTTAAAAATTAATGCTCGTGAAACAAGAACAAATGGACAATGTGTTATTGTTAGTAACGATGAATTGGGAGAACATCGACCGATTGTAAAGAGATACAATTATCGCGCACAGAAAATTAATAACATAATTACAACTGGCCGAGAGGCCATCTAGCAATTGTTATGTTAACAACAATTACTAGCCCCCTCCCCCCGATGAATTCCCGTAGAAATTAGGATAAATCAAATCTGGTTCGTTTCAATCGGCTAATCTGAAGACTGTTATCTAACAAATTGATGGTCAGTGTGTTTGTATGAGGCCTAAGCGTCTTTCATATTACGGCGCGTTTGTTCACATAAGGAACGACGATGCCAAGATGTAATGCGTAGTTCGATAGCAAGGAGGAGCAATGAGTAGCCTAATGGCCTTATTTTGTAACTGTTGAATCTTATTTATACGGCTATTTTTGCGCAGCCCCACAATATTAGGCCGTATATCCGCCCAGGCACTATTTTATAAATTAAAAGCTTATTTTCAAAAGAAAGACCGAAGTATCTGCCGAGAAGCCAAAACAGCTGCTTCAATTTTATGTCACGATGTGTTTTCTTTCCTGTTCGGTATGTCTGCTGTATGTTAATTTACTGTCAAGATGCATCCCCAGATACTTAACAACTTCGTTGGGAGATTAATTCGTCGTTTAATGTAGCGTGCGGACATGTTAAGTTTCGCAAAGTAAATGTGACTTGCATGCATTTAACGTTCGTTAATTGCGATACACCAACGTCTCGACCATCTTTCGATTTTTGTCAAAGACCGCTGTATAGTTTCGTGGACTAGATTTTATTCTTCGGCTACAGTTAAAATGGATGTATCGTCTGCAGATGTGACGGTTATAACATCGTCACTAACTGGAAAGTCAGCCGTAAACAACAGATAACGCACCGGATCCTAAACACTCCCTTGATGCACGCCAGCGGTAACCTATTAAATGATGGAGTATTCAATTTCAAATTTTACTCGGCATGTACGATTCTAAAGGTACGATTTAAGGAGAATGAAGTACGGATTAGGATGACCTTTTTTTAAAGTTTATATAATAGCCTTTGATGGCAGACCTTATCTCAAAGGTTTGCCTGATATTTAGTAGCGCACACATGTATACTTGTTTGACATCAAAACCTTCTTGTATCGTATGTACAATTCGGTGTACCTGTTCGATGCTCGAGTGCCGGAATCCAAACTGATGATCGGGAATAATATTCTAAAATAGGATTTAACCGGTTTAATATGATTTTTTCAAGCACTTTCGACAAGATAGGTCATGAAGAAATAGGTTTATACGATGTGACCGCATTCGGTGCTCTATCAAATTTATGTACTACGACACTATTTTGCGCCAGTTTCCACGACGGAGGAAAATGTTATAGGCGGAACAGTTGCGTTAAAAATATTATTAATAAATAGTATCGCTTTGTATTCTGATAATAATTTCCCCGGTGATTAAGTCGAAGCACGGCCTTTTTTTTTATCATTTAATTTTTCGAGTATACATTTTATTTCTTCCGGGGACGTTGGCGTAATAGGGATACTCATTTGAAGAGGAGCATTTAAAAACATCATCACATCTTTGGAATCATCAGTTTCAGAATTCGGTTTGAAAACTTCAGAAAAATCTTTGACAAACACTTCAATCTTCTCTCGATCATACCTAGTCGGGATTCGTAATGGGTAGAAAAGATTGTATAATATTACGAGTTCGAATTGCTTTCCGCCGGCTATAGTCGGAAGTTTTCAAAGGAGACAATTCTTGTAAATAGCGCCGTAGAAATTCATTTTTAATATCTCTAATGAATTAAGTTATTTTTATTTTTTATTTAATAAAAACTTCTAAAACTGGGTTTCTAGTTATGTGTCGTTTTTTTGAGTATGTTTATTTTTTCTTTTTGAGTATGTTTATTTTTTCTTTTTGAGTATGTTTATTTTTTCTTTTTGAGTATGTTTATTTTTTCTTTTTGAGTATGTTTATTTTTTCTTTTTGAGTATGTTTATTTTTTCTTTTTGAGTATGTTTATTTTTTCTTTTTGAGTATGTTTATTTTTTCTTTTTGAGTATGTTTATTTTTTCTTTTTGAGTATGTTTATTTTTTCTTTTTGAGTATGTTTATTTTTTCTTTTTGAGTATGTTTATTTTTTCTTTTTGAGTATGTTTATTTTTTCTTTTTGAGTATGTTTATTTTTTCTTTTTGAGTATGTTTATTTTTTCTTTAGAGCCAGAACGTGATACGTTAGATTATTTACTTTTTTCCCTATTTTTAATTTGAGGTGAAGATTTCCACCCTATCCGCCGAATAGTTTCAGTAAAACACTATCCTTATTATGATTTTTCATTTTTAAACTTTTAATTTTAGATCGCTTACCAAAGCTTACCGGAACTTATTCTAGTCGGTGTATTTATTATGCAGGTTGCCTTTCTTATTACACCTGTACTCACTGTAAGAATTGTAGAGCTGCGGCCTAAACTATCAAAGTATTTAATAAATTTTCGTTCTGAAAATCTTTGATTCGGATGAATAATAGAAATCGTAATTTTTCAGTTTAATGAAAATACAATTATGTCAGGTGCCTGCATTTCTTTATTAGTTAACTCGGTTAATTCGTAATGCTGTATATTATTTTTAATAACGATTGCACTATCTGGTCTATTTGTTGAATATGCGTTTTGTGAAAATAAGATTTATCTGTAAAGCGAACTTCAGTTAGTAATGATATATCTGCAGCTCGAATTATAAAAAAATTTTCGATGTTTATTTTATTTTGTAGGACGCCATTTGCGTTCTAAATTACTATTCTTAAAGTTGAAATATTTAATCAGTTTATTTATTAGAGCGGTTGGCAGATTTCATATATAATTGTATTTTGTTGAATTAGCTGATTGAACATAGATTTAAATTCGTTTAAAAAGTTTTTGTTAATCTGCTAAATCTGACTGATTATATTGAGATTTTTCTATTTTCACTAGTATCATTTTTAATCGTGTTATTTTCGACTGAAGTATCACCAACTCCGGGGCATTAGTGAAATGTTTTTTACACGATTGATACTATTTACCGTAGCTGCTGCATAATTGGCGTCTATTACCTGAACAATTTATATCAATGGTTTGAGATTTATTTTGGTACGATTTTAATATCAGTTTTTGTACTTTTTTCATAAAGTTTCCGATATAGTTTGAAGGGTGATCCTTTTCGCACGACTAACATTTACGCAATGTGTTAGGGTTTTTTATATACTTAGCTGAACTGTAATTTTGTCCGCATTTTACGCGCCTAAATAGGCGATTACAGAATGACCGCGTATGTCCCCAAGATTGACATCGTAGATTATTATGGTATGATTTTTTTTTTGGGGTGTGGAGTTTCATATTTTCGAATACAATAGATAGTTTAGATTGAAAACATCTTTAATATTTTCAGTAGGTTCGTGGTCTAAAAAATGCCCTAGCACAAGGGTTCTTCCGTGATTTTGTGTCTAACGTTTAATACGTTTTGGGACGAATAAACCATTTTTTTATTTCATCCTGCGTGAAATAACGGTCTAGATTTAAGTTGATACGTGTGAAAATTTACGTCTTCACTTTTAAATGTGACGACAAGTTTTCGGTATTTTTTTTTTTAAATATTTACTTTGATCGTGTTTAGCTCGAGAGTTTTAGCTGTAAACTCGTACATTTCTAAAATCGCAGTTATTTTCTTCATCGTGGAAGGAAAATTTGCGACATCGCGAACAAAAAGAACGGAGGAGTAGTAGTTGGAAAATGAAGTAGAATAACGATTGCTATGCTCGTTAACCGCATTTTTTTTAATCTTCTATTTTCTTTTTTCTTTTTAATAATTTGTAACTAGCCAGAAGTGGCTATCCAAAAAAAAAAAAAAGGCTTCAATGATTAAGTCACCTGTGCGGAGGATACGCCCCATGATGAGCCCTTCTACTTGTTACTGGACTAAGTTCACGATATCGTGAGGTCTAGCTGAGTATGTAAGACCTGGTTCGCCAGCTCGTTAGGATGATGCTGCAGCCGTTGTAGGTGTCTCTGAGCAATTTGTTGTATTTCTTCTTGCACTGGACATATGCCCAGGTCAGAGTAAATTATATGTCATATATTATGAAGCTCGACGATATATTCGGCGTAAAATTTTGTTTTGTGATCTCTGTATTTTATCTGTATTTCGCTTTTAACCTCATAATTGTGCACTATACATATATGTGTCTCAGCATAGTTTTGTATAAAAGTACTCGATTACTCGGGATAACTTCTGATCCGGGTCATAGGAGCCATTGTATTTTTCTAAATTTTAGTTCTATCTCTTTTTTCTTTTTTTATCTACGTGCAACTCCCAAATAATTGATTTCATCATGCTTTGGTATAACTTGATTGTCGAGAACTACTCTGTGGTTATGTAATGAGGGCCGATTTTGTCGGATTTACTTCTATTAACCATCGTTTTTTATTCCAGTCGCTGACTTTATTTACGTGTAGCTTTGCAGTTTGTTAATAGCTGTATTTGGATCTTCATCAGATGCGAGTATCATAGTGTCGTCTGCAAACGTATAGCTCTTCAAACTGTACCGTTTTTGGGCATGTCTGCAGTATATATATATATATATATATATATATTTAGTGTACAGTAATGGAGCCAGTACACTACTCCGGGATACTCCTGCTAGTATGTTGCGAATATTTGACTAATCTCCGCCTTGCATTACGTAATAGTGTCTATTATTTAGGTATGACGTGAGCAAGGGAGGATATTGTAGCACGATCATTCTTAGTGTGTACAATAGTCCGTTGTGACAAATTTTGTCAAACGTAATTACAGCTTCATTGTAAGATCTGCTTTCCACCCTCTTTTCTATTAAGTTGACAACTCGGTAATATTTGTTCTCCGGTAGAATGACCCTGGCGGAATCCAAACTGATGAAAAACGATCGAATTACATAATGTTTAAAAACCTTCTACATAGCGCCGTAATTATCTTAAATGGAATTATCTTGCTACACATAGAAATGCCGAGTAGTGTGACAGTATTTGTAACGAAATCGAGAAAATTCGAGAACAGGATTAATACACGCTGATCGATGCAATACACTAATTGAGTCAGTCCGCTATGCTTGCACGTGAAACATTCATCAAACACGACGCGAACCAGTTAAACCGAAATTTATTTCACATTATTAAAAAAAAAAAAAAATTGTTAACATAGTAATGAACCCTAAATTTCGAAATTCAACGTGAAACATAAAAACAAGACCATTATACGATGTATTTGATATTATATATAAAACGTAGTAAACAGTAACTATATAAGATGGGTAAATAAACGTATACGCTAAAAATTCGCATTAATATTACGTTCAAATCGTAATAGCATTATTATGTAGGGTAATAATATAGCTAAATAATTATGTGTACACATATACAGATAGATATAGAAACATGATATGTGTACGTATATAAACACGGATGAGTCGTTAGCCGTAGGAAATAATTATAATTATTATATCCACCTTATAACACGCTAAAATGAAATAAATAAATGAGTACACAGCCCGAATAAATGCGAGTGCAAATGAGATAAAAGTGTGGGTTTTTTTTTTTTGCGGCGGGGGCTTTAATTTTTAATGTATAATTTTGATTGATTTAACTAAAATACGCCGTAAATGAAAATGTCGAAAATAAATAATATATACGCGTGGGTCTATTTTTCGAAAAAATTCTACAATTTATCGTTTAACGTGAAAATAAATTATACTATTTTTTATTTGTACCATATTGTGTTTTTTTTTTTTTTTTTTTTTTTTTTTTTTAATCCTAATTCGCATTTACAATTTTCAAATGATCATTATAACGTTACAAAAAATGCTCAATATTTTTTCATTTAGAACGTAATTCCGAAAATCGAATATTTCATCATTTCCTGAAAAATGCGTAATATTTTTCTTATAGTTGAAAATTAAATAGAAATATTTGCGTTAAGATTGTTTATATTATCGTGTATAATACGACAAGCAGCCATCGTGTCATATTTTTTAGCCCGTCAACAATAATCATAGTCAACATATATTTACTACGTGTGTGTGTGCGTGAAAAAGATTGCTTTGCATACGCAAAACTAACTAATGAATCCATAGAGCGCGAATTGAATCTCAAACAATGGTTAGCTGATGTTCCAATATTTTGGACATGTCATTCGCAGTGGACGGAATTTAGAAACACCGGTGATACAATCAAAGGCCGAAGGGAAAAACCCGAAAGGTCGTCCTTCACAGCGTTGAATGGATAAGATAATAAAACAATCTGTATTACCTTTGTATCAATTTGTACAACAAGCTAAAGAGCAGATGGCATGGTGCGCAACAATTTGTATTGCTACATAATAATGATATGTCTATGAATGACCTGATGGTGATGATGATAATATTATATATATCTATATATATATATATATATATATATATATATATATATATATATATATATATATAATATATAGGTGCACATGAGAAAATTATCCTTACGAAACGTACACGTTACATTGGATTGACGATAACGAGTATAAATAATAAATACATATGTAAATAGATTATAAATATGTGTATCACGAATGAAGACATGTATATATATATATATATATATATATATATATATATATATAAATATATATATATATGAAAATATAGAAAGCGCGCGAGGAATGAAGATAAGTAATGGAAGAGTATGTCGTATTTAAATGTAAATAAGTAAAATCTAGTGGAGTACACAACTTATTTTTATACTTGAGGAACTACAAGTAGCGTGCACAAGTTATTTTCGTACTCGAGGAACTACATTTCACACGATCAGTGAAGGTCATGTTCAATTATACTTGACGATCAAGACCAAAAACTTGTAGGAAATTCGAGTGACACCTAGAAAGTTAATTGCAAAAATGTTTAGCAGTTATTATATATATATATATATATATATATATATATATATATATATATATATATAAACAATTTATAAATATAATTTCAACACACACATATATATATATATATATATATATATATATATATATCAATTAAACCGGGGTATCAGTGTTTGCGGTGGTTCGCCCCTATCATCCATATCCGCCATTTTTTCTGTTCCACTTAGTTAGCCATTTCAATTCTTCAATGCTCTTGATATCCGCCTGTTTCTCGATTGTGTCTGTCACTATCTGTCTTGCCCTTCTTTTAGGCCAGTACGCGGTTAGTTTTCCTTCTATAATATCTTTCAATAGGTCGTAGTGTCTTAATGCGTGCCCTATCCATTATTCATCATCAGTCTATATATACTTGTATACGTGGCAGTCGCATATCGATAGTTTATCTGTTAACAATTACCAGTCGCATCATGTAATATTTGACGTAATTTGGAAGTTACGTGATATTACTTTTATACTTTTAGTCGTTTGTAAATTTTCAGCTCGATCCAAGAAGGTCTACACATTCTCTCTATTTTGTAGATCACTTATTAAACGAGCTGTGTGTCCGATACGAACGGTGTATCTACGAAATGAGCGTGGAAAATGAGTCAGATGGACTACATTATCGTACTATTTCAACTTCCACGATCGGGTGTATATTTATTAAGTATGATGCACGTACAAAAAAAATATAATAATAAAAATAGAAACATAAAAAAATGCACAATTTTTATAAAAATCTAAAAGGGAAAACAGAAATACCTTAAAAAATAAAATAAAATGTAAAAAATACTTCATTTAGATGTGCAATATTATCTGTTTCGTTTCCTTTGTTATTTTTTATATTATTTTATTTTTCGTTTTTCCTCTTTTACATTTTTATAAATTACGTATATATTTGTTTTTTTTTATTTTATTTATTTTAATTTTTTTTTTTTTTATGTTTACTCGATAACGGCTTAATAGCGGAAAAGCGTTGTGGCGTTATTATAAACATAAAAGTGTAGTTATTTTAACTTTTTTTTTTTTTTTGCTTATTAAAAATCGGTAGTGATGTATGTTATATTAGATTAAGATATATTTAATATACTGTACTATCGATATGTGTAATTCTGTAACGTGGAGACACACTGTATCTCGTTAAGGAGATCACGGATTTTTATATTTAGATAGTTTTTAAGACACGCACGTGTTGCTTGTTATTTTAGTACTAATAATACATTTTTATAATATTAATAACGTAACAATGTATCAAAACTTTATCCCGCTAATGCTGGGGTTTCACACGGTTCAGTTTTGGGGCTAATACTTTTTTCCAAAAACACATATTCGACCACTTCCGGTAAATATGAATTAGGTGGCGGGATTTGCCAATGATACAGGTATTATTTGCGAGGCATAAGGATCCGGTAGTGGCGCCAGAAAAATTACGGTGTGAACGACTTGGAGATCTGGACACGACGATGGAGGGTTAAAATTAACTCATCTTACATTTACAACCAGACGAAGCACATGTCCAGCTGTTAATCTTAATGAACAGATTCTATAGGAAAATAAAGCCTGATACACCTGGGTATGTGGCTCGATCATCGGGATTGAAGTTAAAAAAAATTCAACTTAAATTGTTGAACACGTACTAGGCGAAACTTCCGAATTACCTGTAAAATTAAAATTATTCTTATTATTAAACGTTTGCGGTTAAAAAATCTAGCGGTTGCAATTACACCTCACCCCTCCTTAAAATATAGAATTTTTTCTTTAACAACATTACAACATTAATAATATCAAAGTCAACAAAGTGTAATACAAATACGAGAAACGTTTAAAACCGTATGAAGTTAGATTATCAATCCCGAGATAAAAAATTGTATCAGATTAAATCGAAATATTATGTTAAAAATTTATTTCCGCACGAATAAGTACAGAATGTATTCAATTAGAAAACTATATAAAAATTTTTAAAATATCAAAACGAAACAATTCGATAAACTCTACGTATAATAGTTATCTTATTTTTTCGCACGAAACAATCCTCCAAAAACGAAATGATCAATTGCCGTATAAATAATAAAGCTTCGGTAAAGGTGCTACCTCTATTAACATGGGTCTACTAATTAATACGAACAACATATGCTATAGAGAGGCAACGAAACAATTCTCAAGCGGATATGTACAAAGTAAAAGAAACAGCGATAGAAATTTGAAGAAGAGAAAACTAATCTTGGAAAGAGATGAAATATAAGTTGTCGACTTTGTTGGCTGGTAGTATATGCGCGCAACCGCATTCACGTGTTATGAACAACACAACGTGAAAAACCCTATTCTACCGCATCAAGTGTGTATACTTCAAGGACTCTGGTTGCAAAAAACCATTGCAATTAGAAGCGGCTAATACAGATCTATGTAAACTCTATAACAGCACTAGACGCAAAATCACTGTAGAACGCTGTATATAACTTTCCGACACCTACGTCAGCTTGCGTCGAATGTGCAATCACCAACTGTTGTAACTAGTCCGAAGCGCATTTTAAAAGATATTTTTAACTTTTTATAATATATTCGACGAAAAATATAATTAAAATACACTTATTTCGTTTAATCTCTATCAAATAATTAGTACTTTTAATTCTATTTTATTACATCATAAAATGTTTAAGTTGTTCCGGATATTTCCGGTGGTTGTGCAATCATGCACATTTATGTAAGAGCCGCCATTGTGATGTGGACATATATATATATATATATATATATATATATATATATATATATATATATATATATATATATCTACAGTCTACAGTCGTATATTGATCATAATTGACCGTCGTGACCATTATGTAGCAATCAAATTCCTCCACAGTTGTCGATCATCTGCCGAGTGTACCAAATCTGGTATTGACAGTTTAACACGTCGGCATATTTGTTTCGTCCATCGGGTCATTGGCCGACCTTTTCTTCTATGTCCGTTCATTCTTCCTAATGTGACTGTCCTAAGTCTCGTGCACGCATTATATGACCGAAAAATTTGTGCATTTTATCGCGTATGTCTTGTGACAATCGTTTATCTATATTAAGACGCTTAATGATCGAGACGTTCGTTTGTTTATCGTGCCATTTTATACCCAGCATTATGCGCCAGCATTTCATTTCAAATGCATCGATATATTGCTGATCCGTGGAGTTTATTACCCATGTTTCGGAACCATAGGTAAAGATGGAGAACACCAGGGAACGAACAAGTTGTATTTTTGTAGAATAATTGATATTTCCATCCCGCCAGATACGTTGCAACTTATTCATAGCATTTAGACTCGTCGCAGATCGTCTCCTTATTTCTTTGCTTGAGCCATTCAAATTCGTTGACGACTTCATATCCGTGTAATTGTTGTGAAGTATTAGATATGTTTTCATTATTATGATCCACTATCATAATTTTTGTTTTATTTTTGTTTATACGCATTCCGAATTCATGGCTTACTGTCGTCAGTTTATTTAAAATTGTACTTAATTCTTCCATAGATGATGCAAAAATTGCCGTCATCGGCATATCTCAAATATATATATATATATATATATATATATATATATATATATATATATATATATACATGCATCACTCTAGGGGACAGCATCGATATTAAATATCAAAATTGATGCAGCAATCTCGAAATGATAATTTGCGTCGAAACTATTCGGAATAGCAGTAAAGGTTACTTGAGCAGGCTAGTGGGTATCTGTCTTATGCTGTCTGCTCGCTATTTCATTCAAATATAGCATATTTAGCTTTGCATATTCACGCGTACGGTATATGATACTTTTTCGATTTGTACGTAAATGAAGGTCGTTTGTATTCGTAATAACGTCGACGCGTTTGGCGATTTAATCAAATTTTGACTTGCATAAATTGCAATTATTACTTTATTCCATGGGTTTGAAATTTCGTTTGTAAAACACGGTGCTTAATTTATATTAATTATTTTCAGAAAATTCTGATAATTTTAATCGGTGACGAGGCTTCTGCTACGAAATTTTACTTTAATAACTTTCATTTATTTTTAGACCAGTCATTCGCGCAATCTACGTGCATAGTAGTTCGTTATTTCTTCTACTAAACAATTGTTTATAAGGGAAACATTAATGAATAAATTGATTTAAATTGATACTTCGAAATTCTAGTTATTTCGATTATTAATACTACTATACTTATAGTTGTTATAATTTATTATGAATTATTTATGATTTATTATTAATAATAATAAAAACATTATTATTATTATTATTATTATTATTATTATTATTATTATTATTATTATTATAGGCTGTAATCGGTTTAAATCCTATGCTACTAATAGAATTTATCAAAACCGTATTTGTTTTTAGTATACGTCATGATCTATATATTTCGAACGTATATTTATGTCGATGAAACGGTCATACTGGCGAATTCTCGTTATTATAATGCTGGTCGTTATAAATAAGTCTAAAAAAAAAAAAAAAAAAACCATCTTATCGCAATACCACGGGATGTGATATTAATAACGTTTAAATACGAAATTTTTCGTCTCATTATGGAAGGAAATCTTCCAGGCAGAATATAAAGAGGCTGTCTTCAAAATTCGTGGTCAAAAGATTTTTATCGTTGGTTTTATCATTCGCCTGTTGAAATGTTCAGGTCTGCCACGTCAAGAAAAGACATCTCCATGTTGATCGCCATCGTGACGGAGATGAAGAAGAACAATTGTACATTTGAAAGGACGTAAGAAATCACAAGTATCTTGGCTTACATATGGATCGGAAGTAAATATGGAGTAAACATCTTCCTTAGATGTCGATGAAATTACCAGAACTGAAGAACTAAACTCTTTTTTATTGCACTTTGTTCAAGGCGGTCGGCTTGGCTTCGTGGAGTTATACGTTGGGGTGGAGCTTAATAAAAGAAGTTCATCATTTAGTAATGAAAATATATTTACCGTGACAATAAAATATATATTTACATAAGGCGCGGTTCACACTGGCGCTATACGATAAACGATACGATAAGCAACGCGACCCTTGAATCGACAGGGACCACTCGGAGTACTGGATTAGTTGCTTTCATAACGTCCGCACTACTATGAGCGGTCCCTGTCGATTCAAGGTCGCGTTGCTTATCGTATCGTATGTCGCATCGTTTAATTGTTCGCGCTTTGCACTTTGAGCGACAGGTTCGATTATTGATTTTTTTTTTTTTTTTTTTTGAAATAAATAAATCACTATTTAAACAGACAACCGAATGTAAAGGTTACATGCAAGGTCATTTCTCTCAACCGAGCGCTGATAGTGATGTAATCACCACACTGTTGCACTCTAGTCAACCGTTAAACAACGACATAGTAATTTGTATCGAATTGTTTATATTCAATCATAATCTGTCGACGCGATTAGATTATGTTAAACGATCTACGATACTAACTTAGCCGAAATGAAGTTTGTTCTGATTAATTCGCCGTCGCAATTCCAAGCGGCTTTGTCGTTTTCATTATTGGTATTTCTACTTCTCGTGCTAGTGTTTGCTTCGAAGATGATTTTATTGGTTTTGTACACTCGAACGAATGGCAAATTATTCTGTAAAAATATTCGGATATTATATATATATATATTAGTGTCCGACCGAAACAAGATTTTCAGCCGAAACCGAAACCGAAACTTATTTAGACATATTAAACTTTCTAGTGTATATTAAAATCTGGTGTATTTTATACACAAATACAGATAATTAACTCGTGTAAAATACAATAAAAAGTAATAGTTGCAATATTTAACAAAGATAGTTATTATTTATGTTATATTCACAATTTGACATTAAATAATAAATTGAAATTAGATTTAATATTCGTAATTAAAAAGCCTTATATTGTACGCTAAGAAAAGTAATTTTTCTACGTTTTCGCCAAGCAGGTTACTCCGACGATCTACGTATATTTGTCCAGCGGCACTAAACAACTGCTCGCTGAGAACACTAGTAGGTGGAGCAGAAAGATACTGTAAAAAACGGCTTTTCTCTAGGATATGGACTACTGTTCCAATAACAATATATGTCAGCATTGCGTTGCAATAATGGCTCCGACAGATAAGATTGAATTATTTTTCCCAAAACAGTTTTTTGATCTTCAGATATGGTTGCCTGCATCTATTTAGGAATATTATCGTGTATATCACAAAGACTCTCTCTATTCTATCAAAAAACATATTATTTCTCTCATTGCAGCATCCACTTCATTGGAATAGAGATATTTCGATTTAAATCTTGGGTCCAGCATTATCGCAGCCATCAATGAACGGTGCCTTTTTATAAAAGAAAATTTGGTATTCAATGACTCGTACAATGAGTTTTTCATATTTGTCAGCATCTCATCTTCCTTTTCGGATCGAACTTGTAGCTTGCGCTTTAATAATGATATCAACGGTATTACTATTGATATCATGCGCCATCAAATCGTAAATCAAGTGTGGCCTCATAGAAAAATTTCAAACAGGCTGTGAGGTTCGTTAAAACATTCCATTCATTACATAAAAGAGTATCAATTTTACCATAAGTATAATTGGTAATTAAACACAAGTTATAACCGGAAGTTAGCCGAACGACGCGCGACAATTAATGAGTCATAATTAAACTAAGTTTCGGCTAATATTTGGCCAAAACCGAAACTGTGGCCGAAACTCGATTTTTTGGCCGAAACTAGCCGAAACCGAAACCGAAACCGAACCTTCGGTCGGTCTTTAATATATATATATATATATATATATATATATATATATATATATATATATATATATATATATATATATATATATATATATATACATAAATATAGTTGTGTTGCATTCGTCTCAGAACAATGTGGATGGAAGTATGGGCTAACGTGTATCTTTTTTGTCGGTTTTTTTATGTGAAACTTCTATTCGCGCATTATATATGGGGACTTAACCTGCAAAACGAGCAGGCGAGCGAAATAATAGACGGATATATTTACCGAAATTACTTTATATCCGCCAGGTCTGGTCTTATACTAGCGGAAGTAATATAAACCAGTCGCAAAGACTGCAAAACCATTGTCTTCGAATAATATCGATTAAACCTCGATTTACTTCAGTCAAATCTTTACACGATGTGTTAAAATTCCGCTTATGTACAAGACATGATTAAAGGTATATAACTGAACATTTTTCAAACGTTTTTGTAGATATTCGGATATTCCGATAGTAAATTCTATATAGATAATTAACCAATGTCAACGACGACGCGGATATAAACGATATAAGCGCACGCATATAAAACATGCCCCTTTTGCAGAAAGCCGGCTATGTAAATCCTAAATGTCGACAAATAACTGAGATACTTATTATAAGTTCATTTCGATAAGAAAGTATCATTCCGTTATTTTTAAGAGTGCAGGTTTTTGTATTATAAATTTTTTCCACAGTTTTACATATAAGTTGGTTCTTTATACATATGATTAACTTACATTTTTACCAATATGTTTTCTGGAGAGAATGGTTATAACATTTGGTACGGAAATATTTGTATTTCGTGTTTGTATTGTTGTATACGTAGAAACAAATTAATGACGTAATAAAAAAACGAATTTTCAATTTAAAAAAAAAAAGAAAACATTCAATCACTGTGCTGCCCAGTTTGGATCTTACAATCGTCAGTTTGAGAAAAGAGGGCCTCCCAACCAAGGATATCAGCGAAAAAGTCCTGTCTCTTAATCTACTGAGACGCATCCAACGGGTTTGGGTTGGCTGCTCCGTCGTCATGAACAATGCCGTCATTATACGGTATTCGCTTCCTCAGTCATTTCATACGACAGCCATCGACGGCATGTTCCGACTGTCAGCTCTCAACTCCTTATGCGATGTATTCAGCAGCTGATCAGCTCAAAGAAGTGACGATCGATTTCGCGTTTTAATTATTTACAACGTTTTACGCAGGGTTTCCATTTTATTTCCCGTTGTGCCGCTAAAACGAAGATTACATTTTTTCGTATCTCATGCGCTATGTACTTCGCTTTCTTTTTCTGAATGTTGTCGACCATTATTAATTACTTTTCTCATATTCCGGCTAGAACAGTACTATTGTTGATCAAGTCTGTCCTGGGAATCTTTAATAATCTGCGGTAATCACACCACATTTCGAAAGAATTTATTCATTTTTCGCTATCCGCATTTATTGTCCATGATTCGCACACGCGTATTGTAATATTGACCAAACATAATAACGCGTTATTCTTTTCTTAAGTTTTAAGCTTAATCTCGAATTCTTTAGCGCTCGATTCAGGTTGCTAAATGCCTGTTTCGCCATGCTAATCCTCGATGTGATTTCTTTGTCGTCTCTGCCGTCGTTAGTGACGAGGCTAACTAAATATCTGACTTCACTTAAGGTTTCTAATTTCCGTCCATCGAGGTTAATATGCGCATCTTTATTTGTAGCTCTTGTGAATTTCATAATTTTTGTTTTTCTATTTTCATTCCAAATTTTAATCCAACATTATTTCATCTACGAGTTTCTGTAATTGTTGTTTCAGCAAGTAATACTTTATCATCCGCGTAGCTAATTTAATTCTATACGGTGTCCATTTATTTTCACTCCCATTTTCTCTATATTTGCAATTATCTCTTCCATATATATATATATATATTATATATAGTAATCTGGGTGATAGTGGACATGCTTGGCGTACTCCCATTTTAATGCTACTTTTTTTATCCGAGAATTCTGTGTTTATCTTAATTTTTGAACTTTGTTCCCAATACAGATGTTTAACAAGTTGGAGGTCTCTGTTATCAATGTTACATTTCAGCAGTAATGCTATAAGTTGTTCACGCTTAGGTCAAACGCTTTCTCGTAGTCGACAAAACATGCGTACACTTCTTACATTCAGCGTTCTTTGTATTATTATTTTCAGTAAAGCTATCGCATTTCTCGTTCCCTTTCTGGTGACAAATCCAAACTGAATTTATCATCAAGTTTTCTTTCTATTCTGCTGTTTATGGATCTGTTAGTACTATTATTATATATTCCGAATATATTGGCGATGGTTATAAAATTTACGTTTTTATAATCTTCCGGCAATTTCTTTATAGATTTTATTCAGCAGTTGTAAAAGTTGTTTTTTCTCATGCTGCCTTATACATTTCATCAAGTCAACCGGTATCATCTCTGGTTACTTTGTTATTTCTGGCCTTCTGTATAGGCCGTTCTCCAATTCCCACATTTCAATATTTGGCGCTAGCCTCTATCGTGTTTTTGCTCTTTATACAATTCCTGTATATACTTCGACCATACTTCTTCTTTTTCCTCCTTAGTTATGTAATATTCCCCAGACGTGTCTCCTATACATTGTATATTATCCGTCTTTTTTTTAAAATGTATTTTAATTTCTTCGATCTTTACATGCATATTATGTTTTGAATCCAACGTTTCGATTTCTTCACATTTATCTTTGTATCAGTTGTTGTTCGCCTCTATGCATTTTTCTGAATGTTCTTAATTAATTTCTTATATTCTAAGCATGTTTTACTTTCCTTCTATTTTCCATCAGATTTATAATCTCTTGCGTGATCCATGGTTTGTGTTTCCTTCATCTTTTTTTTTCTTTTGCTACAGTGTTTCTAGCGTCCGTTAGCATCTTTTGTTTCATTCCTTTCCTAATCTGTGTAATTCTGTTTGGAAATTTTCTCGAAATTCATTTATTTTCAGTTTTAATCTAACCATTGTGACTGTTCATCTTTAGCATTTCTTCAGAGCGACTAGTAACTTATAGTTCGTGTTACAACCATCCCGGGTATGTACGACAGTTTTTAATTCATTATCAATCAACATACAATCAATTTGGTTTCTCGACTTTCCATCGGGGCTTACCTCGTGTATATAATTTTCTCTTTTATGTTGCTTAAACCGTGCGTTATTACCGAATTATTTTTTGCCGCAAAATCTATTAGCATTTCTCGTTTTGCTTTAGGCGAATTTACCCACGGTCTGGCTTCTATGATATTCCCCTACTTTCGCGCATTATGGTCGCCCATGGCTTGATGTCATTACTTTTTATTGTCCTTTCCATTTCTTCTAGCTCCTTATCAAAGTTATTAAATCGTTGCTTCGTCACTATCTGTGGTGAGAGCGTAAACCCGAATCGTTATCGTAGGTTTGAGCTACACATTCAGTCGTATCAACATGACTTTGCCTGACTCGGGGATAACTTCGTTTATCCTGGCTAGACAGCTGCGTTCGTATTAGTATAACAACTCCGCTTTCGTGTGCATCCTTCTCTGTTGTTTCCGACCGTGTAATCTAAATCAAATATTAAAAATAATATGAGCTACTACTAAAATTTTTATTTTTGAAAACGCGATTAAAAATATATATATGTGATTTAATTGAAGGATAATATGAAAAAAATTGCTACTGGCACATTTTACCTTTTTAACCGTTAAAGTCGTACTACTGTTTTTAAAACGTTATCACAGACAACCGGCCATTTTGACCGGCGTGTTTAAATTATTAATATATCTACCTAAATTTTTTTAAAAAAGTAATATTATACTAAAATAATTTCGCGACGTATACATTAAGAAAAAAAAAAAATCGGTAATTTTAAAGTAAAATTAAATGAGTTATGGAAAAAAAAGTATATTGAAAACAATTGTCAACAGATGGCGCTGTTTGAAACATACTACTAGATTAAATACATAATGTGGTATTTTAGTTCGTACAAATTGTTGCGTCAGTTAAAACGATATTTTAATCATAGGTAACAAATCTAGACGCGAATTTAATTTTTTATTTCGTAAACTGTAACACAAGAATGCGCGCGTTACGGGTATAGGCTCGTTTCGATCGCTGTGATAATAATCATTAGATCTTTATTTATTTATAGGAAAATGCGAAATAAATGCAGAAATAAGTTTCAGTATAATTTTCTTCAATAATAATAATAGTAATAATATTAAATTAATAATAAACAACTAGAAATTATAGGAAATATATCATTAAGGGGAATCAAATATCTCTGATAAATGTCGAAAATGCAGCCGAGCGAGTGAAACGATTAAACACATTTTAAGCGGGTGTGAACAATTAACATCGAGATTTTATGTTAAAAGACACGATGATGTGGCAGCCATCTGTACATCGATAAAATATGGATTGATTAAAGATAAACGGTCATATTATAAATATACGCCAAAAAACAACAACTTAGAATACGAACAGTATAAATTATACCGGGACCGATTGACTGATAAAACGATAGAACATAAATCGTTTTAATAGATTAGATAAATAAATTATGTTAATAGATATATAGCTCCGTACCGGACAGTCTAAATATTGATAACGCGGGAAAAAAATATGGAAAATTTACAGAGCAAAAGATGTTGTAAAGATTGTACCATTGGTGAAAAACAATGGAATAATATCGAGCAGTTTAGGTAACAGCGTAAAGAACCTAGGACTATCGCCATGTACGATGGAACAAATTCGAAAATCGGTATTATTGAATTCCAATATGAGGAGAACCCCTTCTTTAACCATCAAGATGAAGGAAGTTTATAATGCTTGCTAATTGAAAGCCGTATTACAAACTCAAACCAGCATGGCTGTGAAGATTCCGGATAATAATAATAATAATAAAATTAAATCAAAAATCATTTATTTTTATACGCTATTAAAATTACAAAAAATAACGTATATAACCTGTGAACTAAGCATAAGTTGCGCGCGATTTGCGGATAATAATTAAATGTAAAAAAAAAACAAACAAAAATGACGACTACAGATCATAATAAAATTATATACAAAAAAAACTACATTATTTCCAAAATAGCATTATAAGCGCGCGTGTACCTAAGAAATCATAACAAACACACACACCTACACACCGACAAAGCACATATGGACGAAGTAGAATGACTAGAATGAACATACACATTATACCCACATATAATATCATAAAAAAAAAATTAAAGAAAAAAATTAAAGAAAAAAATTAAAAATAAAATTAAAAATTTCGCACCTGTACCAAAGAAAGCGGGAAATTTAATAAACGCTACCGAACAAGTGTTAAAATATTAAACTATGAATTTTTACAAACAATCTACTTCGAAAGTTACTTAGCTCATTAAATTCACCTTTACCGCGTCCGGTAGCGAATTACGTTCTTGTACGATATTTTCTAAACTGTGGTAGTTTTTTCATCACTCGCTGCCCTCGATCTAGTCACCCGAAATTGCAATACGAAAACATTTTCTAATCTTACAAACGAAATTTTAAAGGTTTTACTTCATACGATGGTTTAATGGACCAAAATGAGCCTTCAACGTATACACGTCGGTTACAATTTCCTTTAGTATTGCATTTTTTGCAATTGTTTAATACGATCGCCGGCAACTACTCCACAGTGAATGATACCGTATGATAAAACAGGTTAATAATAATAATAATCAAATCAAATCAAATTTATTCATTCAAATCGACAAATGGGCTGCGCGGGTAGTGGAAATTTATACAAATACTTCGTTGGTTAGCATTGCAATAAATAGTTTGAACAATTGTTAACACATACGAATATGTAAGCGACAATAAATAATAAATACATTTCCAGACGGCAATTGTTATGTATATACATCCACAAAACACTACACACACACACACACACGTACACTTAATCACACTTATATTTTGTAATAAATATGTAATAACAGTAAACGCATTAGTAACCACACACCTATTTACAAAAATAAATATATATATATATATATATGTACGTTCATGCAAATCTACTATGTTTTAAACTGACGCATCTCTATTTAATGGCTTTGCAGGCTGCTCAGTTGTCAGAGATGGAGCAATCATTATTCAATATTTCTCCGTCATTTCAGCTGAATTATACGCGATGTATCTTGCCATGGAATCTTTAACGCGCTCAGTTGTTGATAAACCATCGACTATATGTTCTGACTCTCTTCCAGCTCTCCGCGCTCTCTGCGACGTTTTCAAACATGATCAGCACCCAATAGCCAAGAAAGTGACGGAAATAGTACTGGCAGGGCTGAGTCAGAAGGTGACGTCCCTGTGGATTCCAGCTCACGCCGGTATTCATGGGAACGAACTGACTGATAAAGCGGCCAGGGAAGCTGCTGTGTTCTTGCCGGTTCCGAATGTTCCAGCTCCAGCGCGTGACCTTAAGAAGTTCGTCATAAATGGGCTTTTTTCATTATGGCAGAAGGAGTGGCAGCTAACGCCACAAACCAACAAGTTGCGGCAAATCAAATATTCGGTTGATCCTTGGATAACTTCGCTTTCAAACCGTAGAGATGATGTGGTTATCACCAGATTACGCTCGGGACATACGCATCTTACTCATTCATATCTCATTAATAGAACTTTGGCTCCTGTGTGTCCCGGTTGTGATGTTGTCCTCTCCGTTTCCCATATTCTAGTCGATTGTCCCTCATACTCCTCGCTTCGAGCGTCTCTTAATCTTCCTCCTTCGCTTCATCTCCTCTTCAAAGATGATCATGTTTCATTGTCGAACCTAATTATCTTCCTCCATCAATCCCGTCTCTATTCCTCAATCTAATCCTCTTTTCCTATCGTGCCTCTAGCCTTGGCTGCTGTACATGGCACGTTAATTTAATTTAATAATAATAATAATATATATATATATATATATATATAAAATGCATACAATACATGCGCACATATACTTATATAAACTTATAGACGCGGAGTTACAATGGTTAATAGGATAACTCGATAATAAATATACCCGCATAAACGCATATAATTTCAATGTACATATCAAAATCAAAGCATAAACCGATATACACGAGGACACACTAGTGAAAACAATAATACAGACGTACATATAATGAAATGACTCTTATATATATAAAGACATAAATAATAATAATTAGGTCCTTTCCTTTTTATACTCTATTTGAATGACTTGCCAACCATTACGGGAGTAGACATAAACCTTTATGCTGATGATACTTCTTTAATGGTATCCTCTTATAGAATTGACACAATCGGTAACAGACTAACAAGTGCAATTGATAAAATATCAAAATTTTTCTACAAATGGAAAATTTAAATGATGAAAAAACTGAATCAATCATTTTTACTAGACGTAGGCCTCTACTTAATCACTTCGTTCGAGTCAAAAACAGTTACCTCGATCGGAAGGAAAATGTAAGATATTTAGGCATAACTATGGATAGACTTACATTTACGAGGCATATTAATGATTGTGTAAATAGAACGATGCGCAAATTTCCAATATTTAACAAAAAGTCTGCATTATCGGCGCAAAACAAATTCCTTATTTACAAAAAAAAAGTATTCTACCAAAATTATTATATGCGAGCCCGGTCTGGAGCTAATAGCAGTATAAATCAGATGCAAAGACTACAAAATCATTGTTTAATCTCGAATAAACCAAGATTTACTAAAATTAAATCTATGCATGATATTTTAACGTTTCCATACATACAGAAAATCATTAAAAATATAGCGAAAAATTTTTTCGCCAACTGCAGTTCATCTGATAATGTACTAATACATTCGATAGGAGATTAACCAGTCTCGGCGACACAGATATAAGAGGTACAAGCACAGACGTATTAAACGTATCTGTTTATAGTAAGCCGGCTATTAAATTCTAGTATCAGCAAATAGACTAAGATATTTTTTAGATATTATATTGCGATAGAGTAAGTTATAATTTTATTCTAATATATTGAAACAGGTTTTTTATACAAATTTTTCCTGTAATTTATACATTTGATATTTATAAGCCTATCATATAAGCTTTTCTATTTTTGTTTGCCTGGGAAGAATTTTTATTTTATATTTCGGTACGGGTAAATTGTTCATTTTTTCAAATTTAATATGCTTATGTGCATGTAACTTAATAATAAGAAATACAGTGCTTCTTCTTCTAATAATCGTTAAATCCGTAATTTTTTATTATTATTATTATTTTAAAATTTCGATTATATAATTAATTTTCATTCACGTGAACACGAAATAATTAATACGCGCCGGATGACGGGGTAATTCAGGAATATAATAAAAATCAAATGATTTTTATTTATTCTCGAATAATAGTTTTTTTTTTTTTTTTTTTTTTGTTTCATTTGTGTACCAATCTAAATGAAGATTATAAACAAAAAAGAGAATAATATCAAATAAACAACATATCGCAATGAACAATGTTGTTTTGTTATAGCGATTTATATTTAATCTTCCTCCATTTTACGATGACGTAAGCGCATCTGGACATTGACCTTTTTTAAGACGTCTGTTATCTGAAAGATGTGTTGTCGACATTCGTGATATTAGCGGATTTGGATTTTCACCGATATGCATTTTCCTGTATCGCCGCTGTGATTTGTTGCAACGGTCGGTATTCCGAGGTCATGATGAATGATGTCGTTACGAACGTAAAATGGTGCAATTAAAACCTTCGACTGAAACGATTGCAATTTATTTAGGTTGGTTTTAGACTTCGAACCGTACACCTGTAGACCATATTGCCAGATAGGAGTAATTACAGAGGACTTTGTTTGCAAGACGAAGTTGCCATTTACGCCCTATTAACGGATACAACAACTGGCGCAGTAGAAGTGTCAGCTTTTGCCGCGTATTTATGACGTGCGGTCCCCACAGTAATCTTCGATCGAATGTTAATCTTAAATAACTTCTGGCGCTGTTGGTATCGTTCGACCGCAATATGTAAATGGCGGGCAATTCTGTCGTCTAGTTGTAAAAGTGACACGCGATGACTTAAGGTTATTTATTTCGACTTTCCACTTTCGGGCCCATTGTTCAGTTAATAGTAAGTGTCTATGTATATATCTTAACGCTTCGCGGGCGTTTTCATGATTAGCCAAAATAGTAACATCATCCGCGAAAGTAGCCTGAATAGCGATATAATATATATCGTATAAAAGAGTGCCTAGGGCGCTTCCTTGATGGGGACTGATGTCATAATCATTCGCGGAGTAGATATAGCTTTATCTATTTTGACTTGAAATGATCTACTGTCGAGGTAGGATTTTAAAAGAAAGTAGATTTCAAGCGTGAAAATCTCATTTATCTCGTAGAGCAGCCCTTCGTGCCAGACGCGATCGAATGCTCCGGCTACATCCAGAAACACCGCTGAACAGTATAGTTTGCGCTGCAAAACCGACTCGATTGCGTCGACAACTCTATGACACTGGTGAACAGCCGAGTGCTTAGCTCGGAATCCGAATTGATGATCCGGAAGTAATACAGTCTCGTTCTTAATTAAATGAAAAAGTGAAAAAGAAGACGTTGGAAATAAAAATAAATTCTTAATATGAAAAAAAAAATATTAATTTCGAATTAAAAAAATATATTAATTTAATTGATAAAAATATTACTATTTTATCTACTACACACAAACACACAACACAACCACACAATTGTATCATACACATACGCGTATACAACGATAACAATATATTTGCGTAAGTTATAAAAAAAATAAAAGAAAATATAACATGAGTTACAAACACTGTGTACCGGGAATTAGCACAATAACACAGTAAGAATATAAAGAATAAAGCAAAACAAAACGTTAAATTCTGCAGGAAAAAAGCAAATAAAATACAAAATAAAAAAGGGTTTTCTAATTACAAGTAATTACGTGCTAATTTAGAAACTTAAGTCTAAACTGCAAAAATATAATGTTTTTAGGTCGTGGGTTCTTAAATAAATACTATGTATAAAAAACAAAAGTTCTTACTAAGTTAAGGGGTTAATACTAATAAATAAATAGTAATTAATTACTACGTAATGTTACATTTAAGTTGCCTGTGTTTATATACTTACAATACATGAAACGAAGTTGCCTAGAATCGTAATTGGCATAATCGAGGAGACGTGTTAATTGCTTTGGTGTGAGCATTTGATAAAAAAAAGCAGTCGATAGCTTTAGAACAACATCTCGAATATAATGAAGGTCAGTAACTTCGTGCGTGCTGTCGATGGCGGCATACCGAGGCATATTGAGAATACATTTGAGGCATCTATTTTGAATGACTTGTAATTTATTAAAGGCGTTTGAGAACACAACAACAGCGGGATGAGGGAGTTTTTTGATTATAAGCCGTGACATATTATCAGGGCCGACCGAGAACTTTAATTTTTTTTTTTTTTTTTATGATATTGGGTATTTCTAGAGTGCAAATTAACATAATGTTGGGTAGTATTAGTTGTATGTAGATAGATCTTAGTAGTGCGTAGATACCTCTGAACCCCAGACTGGACTTTCATGCAGGGTTGAAAGTTGGAGGCTAATTGTAAGTTGTGTCTGTGTGAATTTTGAAGTAGTCAGTAGCTAGGACCTCTGATTTTTCTCTCAGTGTAAACATAGCCGCTTAAGGACAAGTATTTTTGTACATTTATACCCGCCCACTGATACACCGCCATCTCATCGCTATAGGTAGCAACAATTTTCCATATCGACTTTCTTTGATATAGGAACATATATCGATCGGCACCATTCTTTAGGCCAATATACATATATATATATGTATATATATATATATATATATATATATATATATATATATATATATATATCTTTTTTTTCCCGTGTCAAATGATAATTTATAACTAGCCAGTTGAGATTATATCTATTCATAATCGCGCGTGGGGAAGGTGCATCCAGCGATGCTTAACCTCGTAAACTATGATCATCTTTGTTCTTTTTAGTCGCATAGACTTCACATCCCTATGTACAAGTATAGCTGATTCGGATGATTGCGTACTCGACTGAAATATTTCTGAGCTTGCTTATGGATAGTTTCTTCGACCGTATTAAAATCCTTACTTATAACTTCGTTGGATACGTACCAAAGCATTCGGTAAATTAAGCGTAATACCTCGTTCATGAAGCATTATCGATTTATTCGATTTAGTTGCACATTTCCAAATTTATAACTCCAAATATCGATGAATTGTATCCTACGAGCCGGTATAACTTTTTAAAAAAAGTATATATACATTTAAAACTAATGTAATTTCTCGTATAAACCTATTAATACGAATTCGGAATAGTCGTTAGCTCGTTGTAAAAATTAACGTTTCTTTCTTAATGGAAATATAACTCACTATAATTTCAGTTCGACTAGCGAGTGCGCGAAAGAACCGAATTTTCTGCAGCAAACTTAATTCTTGCACTACGATCACGTTGAAAAGACCATCGTTACGTCGTGAAAGCGGAGCTAAACCATTCGGCGATTTAGAACTGGAACAGGAAATATTGGCCACGCTCACCATGAAATATTGACTGCTCGGTACGGTTGAATCTTTAGAATAAAACAAATTAACATAAATTACGAGAAATAAATTACAAGAAAGATTGCCGAGCGTTATTTTAAAATTATTAACAATAAAAAAATATCGATAACATTGATTACCAATATGATTGTTTAACTGCTTTACCGTCTTGGATCTCCTTAGATCTTGAGTTAAACATGAACACTTCTTCAGCCCAACGATAGGCAGGATATCAATTCTACACTTCGGAAATACAAAAACATTCGCACGCTATATACTGATGGCTCTAAATTTCTAAACAATATAGGACGTTAGGCGTCTACAGACAATGAGATTTTTGTGCGCTATATTCCTTACCGTCTAATTACTCCGTTCTCTCTGGCGAGCTTTAGGCTATCTTATATATAAATGGAAAGCCAATCAGAGATTGCCCATCAATCTGCGTAATTAACAGACTCATCCTCGGGAATTCTGGCTAATTACCATTCCTTTTAACAACATCCAATAGCTAACATCAAGTTATCGTGATCATCGGAACCAATACAACGACCGAAAAATGGTTCGGGTTCCTGGCCACTCTCACATTACATTTAATGATATAGCAGATTGGGCGGCCAAACAAGAAGAAACCGTGCTTCCTCATCCAAATGGTGTGCCACTCCGCGTATAGATGCTTTAAAACTAATATTGCGTCGATTAAATCATAAGTGACAGTTTCTCTGGGAGCATATGCCGATTACTAATAAATTAAGATCAATAAAATTAATCACTGTTTCAGTTTCTGACTTATCGCCGAAAGCGGAAATAGTTTTACCACGTTTTAAACTTGGTCATACAAACTTCTTCTGCGTTGTTCTTGCGGCAACAATATCATCACAGTGCAACATCTCCTAATCGATTGTACTAATCACAACTACTTGCGCACTTAATTAGCCGAATTCAGGACCGGATAATACGCATCATATTATTCATCCAATCATCCGGTCTTCTAATTTCAGTCTTCTCATGTCTACGGCCTTGTAGCAGTGTATTATGGCACGTTAATGGAAAGAAGAAGGCTTCTCGTCATTGCGTTTGTGGAGCCGGGACGTGTACGATCAGTCATGTTTGGAACGCACGAGCAGATATACCTGAAGATATCTGTCGCCGAGCAAATTCAATCAGGGAAACACTAAATTACTGGTGTGCTGGCGGAGAGCTGGACAGATTTCTTCCGTCAGAAATCTACCTGGTTAATCGGCCGAGATCTCTTGCGCTTTTTTTATAAGATCGCACATGAAAGTTCAGATGAAGTTTGCACTGTACAGCGGCATAAGACCGCGAACTCATCACCCGAGATGATGTGATCCAGTACCTGACAAGTCACACTTGTGCTTCTTGTTCGGGGGGGGGAGTGGTCCTTATTAGCGAGGGTTTCACAGAATGATAATTTTTCTTGATTACAAGCTCGATTTTCGGACCCGAGACAATGGTAGGTGATTAGTTTGGACAGAGCTCCGTAACTTCTCAGTTGCACCACTAGATCATCTGGCTGGAAAGCTGTGTAGGTCTTTGGAAGGAACAGGTAGCATAAAAGGTACTCGTCCCAAGTTGAGGTACACCGGCTTCGAGAAAGGTGGAGGGCCTTTCAAATAGTTGAATAAATTGACTGTTTAAACTTTCAAACAAGCAACTATATGAAGTGGAAATAGAGGAATGGGATATAATTCGAAAAATATCGGTCCTAGGAAGAGTGAAGAACTTTGAAAATTAATGAGCGGTAAAGAAGTGTATCGAATATTAGAAAAGGTCAGCGATGCAATCGGGAAGAATTTTTATCCTGTTCGACAACAATTCGAAAAGCAGGTTATCGTGCATAGTGCAAGTAAAAAAGAGATGTCGAAAATATGGGAATACGTGAAGATGAGATTAAAGATAGAAACAAGTTTAGGTATAAGGTTTAAGGTTTCTAAAGACTGTACAGAAAACAGTATGGACGGAAAAAAGAAAGAAGGCGCAATCGAAAAGGATTAAAAAAAACATAATGGACAAGGAAAGAAATAAAAAGGAAGGAATGATTTTTCACTGAAATTATGCAAATAATATTTCCGTGGTCCCTAGTTGACAACATCGACTATATAGTATGTAAATACTTACATTAGATAATATTATTATATGTAACACACATATATTCACATTCACACGTATATATATATATATATATATATATATATATATATATATATATGACCAGAATTTTAGATATAACGACGTAGTTCATCGACGTGTACAATAAAAAACGCTGCATTTTTTGTACATGTTAAAGCGTGTTAATGTTATCCTAACTTATGCTGGGTGTTACAGTTAATTCATTAAAATTCAACAAATAAAATATAAGGTCTACAATATCCTGGCATATATTATTCATCCATATCCGTACAAATTAATAAAGCTATTCTTTACTATGTGTTGAATCTATCCGGGTTCCATAATATCGAAATATAAAAGTAGGTGTGTTACGTGATTTTTATCGTCACTTTACGTATGCTACGCTTTGGATAAAATTGTCTACCACGCTTCTTCAAACGCACATCGTTATTTCTCCGTTCTGTTCACATTCTTCACATATCCACACTGTGTATCGCAGACGCAAATTACATTATCTTGCAATGTCCGAACTACCTTTCCTCTACACCTCCCACTCATGTCATCCCCTTACACGTTCCTTTTCCGGTCAATATATATATATATATATAATATATCTTTCTTACTGTTTACACGTAACATGCGCATATACATTTATAGGTTTACCGTTAATTGTAATATACTCCGTATAGTATTAAGATAATTTTATTTATTTTTTTAAAATTACGTTTTAAAAATGGGTAAATCGCTGTGGAAGTCCAATAATAAAAAAAAAAAAAATTAACCAGCTGCGAAATTTTAAAATTCAAATTACTTCTTTTTAATTTTATTCTATCCGAGGTGAATAATATGTACACGTATACAATCGTTTTAGTTACGTAACGTTCGAATGATTTTCAACCGTACTAACAATATTAGCGCGAACATTTAAATCGATCAGCTGATTGTTGTTGAGCTATTGTGTAAAAATTTATTATTTCACAATTGTCGTCGGTATAATAAAGTCGTTTATTCAAGTATTTGTAACTGCACCGAGTAATATATATATATATATATGGTTATGGTTGCGCGTATTTCAAATTTATATTGCAGTATTTTTCGACGTTATTTAGCGTTTTGTCATACTTATTGCGTAAACGTTTGTTACACGATTGAGTACATAATTTAGTAACTATTTCTTTTCTCTTTCTATTCGGAATTATTTCCATCATAATTGTCGAGTACAAACCATTTACGATTATATTTCTTAATTTTTAAAAACAATTTTCCTCCTATTATCATTATTACTACTTTATAAATTATATATATATATATATCGATATTACATTTGCTTTTCATGTCCTACTTTTTAAGCGTTGGCGATAAATGAAGCGTTACACAAAACAGAGAGAACGCGTTTCAACGTTTCGAACATATTCCTCTCCTTCTACTCTATTCTCCGATATTAAACGTAGGGATGAATATTTTTACAGCACTTTAGAATGTGTCTGCTCTTTTACGTTGGCAATTACTTATTTCTTAGCACGACCACTATTTCGAGAAACGTCGAATTTTTTAACGTTCGTACCCGAGTGGATACCTTAAACGCTGTACGAATGATTCACATTTCAAAAATCGTTCTAAAAAGTTTTATTGAATGCGCTTTCACAGTGTCCGTGTTTTTACTCCATCGGGACGATTAACTGGCCGGTAGAAAGATAGATATTGATCATAGAGTAACTGTTTATACTTTGCGAAAGTCTGTTTCGTTTGTTCTATTCCGGATTTTTAATTTCTATATCCGGATTAGATATTTCTAAGATACCTGAACTGTGTCACACATTCGTTCTACGGCACTGCCGTCAGTGTACATCGTAACACAGTGATATTACATATTTAAGTATATTTATTCGACGGCGATAAATGTTTATCCGTTTCGTAGCAGATATTTTAAATATGACGATTATCATTATAAAGGTGTATAACACAAAAATATACGTCATTATTCTCCTGGAATGACACGGCAGTTTTTTTAACTCGTCTATTTAGGAAAAAATATCTGAAAAACTGAACGCAGACAAAGTCGAACCGTAAAATATCTAGCAGATCTTAACGTTCAGACTGAGCATATTAGAACGAAGAAAATGGAAAACTGAGCGCTTAAAGACTAAACAACTATACCGGTTACTTGATCTGTATTCGCGACTTCGTGCTGTTAAACAAATTATTATTACTGTAAAATATCATATCTACAATCGAGAATACCTGTCAATATTTCTAAAGAGGTTATAGCATCTTCGATTAAAACATAAACAGTCTCATCGACAGTATCACGTTGGGGGCAAGAGGTCCCCCCCGATTAAAATAATAATAATAATAATAAAAAAAAAAAGGAAAATAATGAAATGTACGTAATTTTAAATTTTTTTATACGACACCTTGAAAATTTGAAAATTATCTACAGTGATTTCAAAAGCCTGCAAATATACGCATTTGAAACTTGTTATTAGTTCTCCTAATTGCTCACATCCTGACCCATTTAGCGGTCGATGCGGACCGTGTTATCTTCGAATGTTCCCATTATAGTAATTTTCGTGTTGCTCTTAATCAAGCTCTTCCTTAAAGTTTCGTTTTCAATAAATATTGCGTTTGTCTTAACTCTTCAAAGTATGGCCCTATATCCCTATATTTTAGATTCTGGTATGATTCTTTAATTTTCTCTAGATTTTTTCTCAGTCTGCCTACGTTGTAAATAAAATAGCTCCTTCTTACTCATTTAATAATATATACAGATATGAGTAAATTATACGGACGCCCACTAATATATATATATATTAATATATATATATTAATATATATATATATCATCATAGTCGTTGGGCTCGGTCCGAGCATCGTGATATTATGATTCACTTTAATTTTTCTGCGTAATTGATCGCCATCTATACCTCCTGACCATTTTGCTGTAGTCAACTGGCGCCAGTTATCATTTTGACATTATCCACATATCGTGTTGATGGTCTCCCTCTTCGCCTGCGACCTTCAACCATACCTAATATTATAAGTTTTTCTAGATTGTTCCGTCGCATGATATGGCCAATGAAAGTGGATATGCGTTTTTTAACGATATCTTGTAATCGAGCATTAACTTCTTCCAATATTGACACGTGTGTCCTCCTCGCCGTTCACGGTACTCTCAGCATTCGCCGCCAGCAATACATTTCGAAAGCATCGATTCTTCGAACGTCTGTCTCTTTCAGTGTCCAGCACTCAAATGCATATAAGAATACAGAGAACACTAACGTTTTCATTAGACGCATTTTGGTGGTCATCGTTATGTCATGGCTTTTCCAATATATATATATATATATATATATATATATATATATATATATATATATATATATATAATGTACGCATAGACACGCGTACGTGGATATATATAATTTAGAGATACACACACAAACGTAATCGACGATCAGAGCTGTTCCATATTTCAAAAGACAAAAAGAAAATAATACAAAATAATAAACTGAAAATGTTAGGCGTAGGGGAAGTTCGCCTTGATTTTATACAGGGAGACTGGGAATAAAAGTGTAGATTGCTTTAAGGAAAAAATTCAATCTGCCGGAACGCCTATAAAATGACGTCATCTTGACGAATTGATAAAATGGGAAACACAGGGAAACTTTAAATAATAAATAATCCACGTAAATTGAACCGAATGAAAAATAAGAATTACAATAACACGATGAATGAATTCGGTGTGTAATTAGATTCTTGATTGAAAAAACTCCATCTCTTCCAAAAGTGAGATTGAATTGTTTTCGCATGTAATTATATACACACATACATATATACATATATATATATATATATATATATATATATATATATATATATATATATATATATACAGAGAGCGATTACAATCAGTTCGAACTGAAAAAAGAGAAAAGGTGTCATATACAATTTTTTTCTTCGTTCACTCCGATTTGCAAGGCCGTTTTTTTCTTCTTATACTTCCAATCATTGTTTAGGCTGCGGTCTTTTATCTGAATAAATTCGCATAAATAGAGTTTCGTCATCACGACGCTGGAGACGCTTTATCAGAGTTTATGAAAACCTCGGGAACGCGTTTAAGTTATCGTAAGCCGCAGATTATTAATGGAGATGCTGGCAGGCGCTGAGAAATTATTCGAGCGCATAGTACGCAATTACGACGGAAATTAATGAACGAGAGTGCGCAGTGCCTACTTAGACGGACTCGGATGTCATGTTTCAAAGATACGTCTATTATGCCCGAAGAGGACGATTACGAAGTTGTCGTCTTGCACGATGTTTCTACTGGGAATTACGTTCAGAGAAAAAAACCCGGCAAATAACTTATAATTTAAAACTAAAATCAATCTATACGACGGTATTTCTAGATATGTTCAGATAATATTCTATTACGGATATGTATGCGTGTAGGTTATATAAATACGTTTCTTGTAAATCCTCAAACGTACACGTTTATTAGTTTCTCACTCACCATTGATATCTTATATTTTATTAGTTTTATCGGGTCCCTCGTCGAAATGCGTACACTTTTGGGGAGTATATAAACGATAATGTAGAAATCATTGAATTATCGCATTACTACTATTCCGAACAACATAATGTAGCCGCATACTATAGTAATCCTTTTAATCACGATATCTTCAGTATATATAGCGTGTAAATATGATGCAGACGATGCGGCTATTTTTTGTAGTGCGTTTAGACTAGCCACTATCCAGAGCAGACGTGTATTATTCTCAGATATTATAATAAGTTAGAAATTTTTGGACAACGACTTAACATACCGATATCAACATTTAAACGGAAAAATAAATAGATGCCCGCATTAAAAGACTGTTTTAGTTATGAACAGCTCGTTGGTGGCTGCTGATAGATAAAGTTATTCTCAGTCCTGTTCAGATATAGGGATATTGCGTAAAACTAACACGAATAAAAATTATACAGACTTTCCAAGTGAAATTCTTCGACTAGAATAACGTAAATCCCTGGATATATTACATCGGTTAAGATTTGAGAATTCCATACGCTTGTGTTCAAATTCATATAGAAATGTCTCGAAAAGCAACCAGCTACCTTAGATCCTAAGCTGTTGGACCCAACCGTACATATGTATATATATATATATACACATACATATATATATATATATATACATTATATATATATATATACATTATATATATATATATACATACATATATATATATATATATATATTTATATATACATATATATATATATATATATATATAAATATATATATATATAGATATATATATATATATATATATTACGATGATCGTCGTATGTTCACGTCATGATAATTTAAATTGATTAAATTTGGAAATAAGGACTAAGATTTAGTTTAATCAATATAATAAAAAAAATATATATAATTATTTGTTTAGCTAAAGTAAAATATATTATTATTATAGTAAAACCAGACTGGATTTGTAATGGACAAACTATTGTTATACAATAATAATAGTTAATTTTAGTTAATAAAAAATACAGCCAGTAAAATTAATTTAGCCAGTGAATCGCGAAGAACCAGTGAATTTTATTTAATAAGCCAGTCGAGGAATTTTTGTTTAACAAGGCTCAAGAAAAAGGTTAAAAGGTTGTTGTTTTTTAATTCAGTTTAGTTTAGTTCAAATCAGTTTCACTTCAGTTCAGTTATTAGTTAGCTTTTGGTCAAGACGGTTGTTAGAATCAGAATCAAAAGGAAGAAAACATGGTTGGTGAGTCACATTACAAATCTGGTTAGTTTTTATATTCAAATAAAAGTGGTAGATTCGTAGAATACTTGTACACTCCCGATTTTCGTTTTTTTTTAAAAAATATCAAAAAATTACTATTTTTAACGAGTTACGAAGTTAAAAATCCGCGGAAACCATTTTTGAAAGTCTCGTTTTTTTTTTAATTCTACTTCTAACTAGCCAAAATAAACCTGACCGATTCTAACCTAACTGAATCTAACCTAACCTAGGTATGTTAATAAACATACTTATAAGTAAAATTTAAAAGGTTGTAATTTACAATTAAAAATTTTTTCCGCGTTTTTTTTTTTATTTTTTATTCCGCTTAGGGAAGCTAAACACATCAATTTATCCCAATCGGTTCTGAGTTGTACAAGTATGCTACGAATGAGCCAAATAAATTATTATTTTTATATAACCGATTCGTTAATAAATATATAATAGTTTTTATTATTTCATTTAATTAATATAAAATAAACTATTTCATTATAATCACCGTGTTGTAGTTTATCTTTGAAATAAATAAAGAAGAATATTTAAAAAGTCGGGTTAAATAAAGAGAAAGAAATATATACGAGGACCCTAAGTAAGGGTAATGATGAAGTCAGTAGAAATCCGTTAGGTAAGTAGGCGGGTCCTCGCAATATATATATATATATATATATATATATATATATATATATATATATATATATATAAGACTATAAGACGTAATATGCTTCCCGATATAAGGTCGTATTCGTGGAGTATATTACTAACGGGCACTATTTCTTTTCATCTAAAATTATATGCATAATATAAATTATTGTTGCGTCCTTACTTGTTATCCATCAGTTTTCTTAATTATTTTTATGAATATACTAAAATTACAACTTGCCAGGTAGCAGACATGCAGCAATTGGACTGAAACGCGAAATAACTTGTTAGGGGTTGACAATCCAGCGATGAATTCCACTGAGAAGTTAGACTAGATCAAACGGTCGACTACATTTTTAACCTATAAACATCCGGACTAATGTCAGATTGATCGCCAATACGTTTGTGTGCGTTTCCAAATGGCTTACATATTGCTTAAGAGCGCGTTTGATCTCGTCTTTCACGTATGGGATATTTAAGTCTCTCGATGTAACGTATGGTTCGATACGTGCCAAGTTAGGGAGACGATGAGTCTCATGGCTTTATTCGGAAATCGTTGATTCCTATTTAGATGTGTATCTTTTGCGCGACTCCATTACATTAAACCGTATGTTCAAGCAGGCATTATAATGATTTCATAATCTAGAAGTTTGTTTTCCAAAACTGGAGTACCTGCCAAGAAGTCAATTCGTGTAATTTTATATATATATATATATTTTTTTTTTTTTTTTTTTTTACCGATATGCTTTTGTCGTGACTATTTACAATAATAATCACCTCATTTATCTTTAACGATTGATAATTTCGCAAAATCAATCTGCGTGCATTTATCTTCGTTTACCCCCCCTGATACGTTAACTTCTCAGCCAGTTTTCAATATTCAACAGAGTTTTTTTTTTTTGTAGTTTATTAGAAGTTTCGCTATTGCCTTTACCGATAGTTAATAATATCGTCGGCAAACGTAGCTGTTATCGCGTTATTATCAATGGGAAAATCGGAATAACGATATAATTATTGAGCTATACTAAGCAGTTCATTATCGTGCAAAGTTTCATCCAGAACCCCTAATCTTCACTGCAATATACGATAAAATTGAATAATATCGATTTACGAAATGCCAGAGAAAATCCGTAATAATAATCGCAATAATGATAATAATAATAATAATAATTAACGAATAATAATATTAATTAATAATGTTAAATGATTAAGACGCAATAAATACATTAATGTATAGTTTAAATTTTCATTTACCCGAATCAATTATTACGCGTGTTCCTCGATTCTTATCGTTCGCATTGTTAGTATCGTCGGTCGCAAATATGAACTTCCCGTTAAACTTTCGATTTTTAATCACGTTCCAAAAACCTTAAAAAAAAAAAAAATAAAATAAAATCGTATATAGTGTTGGAAAATTTGAGTCAGTTGGGTGAATTGATTCACATTATTCATTCTTTCAGAGTGAATTGTGTCACTGAATTGATTCTTTGAGTCCTTTCAAAATTATAAATTCATTCTATGAATTAGATCAGTGTTTGAAAAATGTGTACATCGTACGTAAATATTTAATGCGTAAGAGAGATTTTGATTAAATATAATTTGTATTACGTAATATATAATTATTTATATTTTTTTTTATTCGGGCTATCGAGAAATCACGTGTTAAAATATAATATGTTCATATGTTAAAAAGTAATACACGATTTTTCTTATAGTATATAAAATAATTTGAATTTCATTTTTATAATAAAAGAAACTTTGCATATTTATTTCGTATTTGATTTTAAAAGTATACACAGCAAGTTTCAATAATTAATTCGATAAACATATTTGTTCAAATTTACGGATATCTAAATCAAAATCATATAATACAACAGCGACTATAAAAAAATGTTATAAACAAAACACATTCATCGTTCACGAATCGAAAGTAAAGATGAAAATCCATGCAAACTCGTATCTTATTTATATATGTCGTAAATTGACGATTCGAATTGTATTAATTATTTTGTACTTGCTGATAAACACGGACAGAAATATTTTAATAAATATTAAAAGATTCATATTTTATATAATAATTTTAAAAACAGCTCGTGCTAGAGTAATGTTACGGGAACCGAGTTTTTATTCGATTAAAAAAAGAACCGGTTTTGGCCATTTAATAATTTATATAATAACACAAATGTACATAATTTCAATTCGGTTCGTATAAACTTCAGTTTATTAATTATCTTTATCAGCTATATAATAATATGTTACGATGTCTTAAATACCTAGACGATAAATATTTGATTGTCTAATATTTTGTTTTTAGTCTATAGTTATTTGAACTTATAATTACAAAAACCCGCGGTTTATTAGACGATTCCGTTTCGAATCGCCTTCATAATTCCTTTCAGTTACGAATCAGTAGTCAACGTACAAAATACACTAGACGATTATTCCTCGAGATGAAAAGACTCGATGAATCAATGAGTCTTTTTAAAAAAGAATTAATTCATTCCACCGATCATAAGGAATTGATTCGGTGAATCCAGTCTTTCATTCTTTAGCCAACACTAATAGTATATATATAAATTATGAAATTTAATAAATAAAAAAAAAAAAAAACACACTTAGAATTTAGTAAAATAATTATTCGTTGATTTATTAATTTATTTATTTCAGCGTTCATTTTGATTTTATATATTTATTATAGGGACAGAGGACGACGTTATGATAACGAATTCCTATTAATAAAGCTCTATTAATATCATTATAAATATATGACTAACAGAATTTTTAAAATGCCTATCCTGCCTATGAATTAATTTATATATATATATATATATATATATAAAAATCGAATTAAAAATTTTCGTACGATAATTTATCGTTAAAAAACGTTTTAATAATTTTATTATAAAACATTCGCGATGTTATTAGCGACGCGCATCGTATAAGGGGATGTATGCGCGTTTGAATATGTCGAGAACCCGATAGACAGCGACGCGTAAAGCCGTGTTGTAGGTAGACGGTAACAGTAGGTTAAAATAGTGCTACGTACAATAGCCGAAAAATCGTAACACGATTAAGCAGATAAAATATTGCGCACGCATTTTGGAATAAAATCGATTGATCGTGAATATAGATTTAGTCCCGACACTGGCGCTGGTCCGAGTTCTAGAGCTGGTTACGATGCTAGTGATTCGAGAAAAAAATAAGATTAAAATTCTAACGTTCGTTGTAAAACATTAATATATAGATAATTGCGAAAAATTTCCGTAAACACTGAAAAGTCGACGAAAGGAATTATACCGGTAATGAAGATTATATAATTTTCACGCGTGTTGCGCTATTCAAATTAAACGATTTAGAATAAAGGCTATTATATAATTATGATAGAAATAATTTCATTTATACCAGTTGCTTCTATAAACAAAATACCAAGTTCAAGTATATATATCCGATAGTCTTTGCGCGAATACTGACAACGATAACAATAATATCATTATCATTATCATCACCGTCACCTATTATACAACTACTCAAGACCTTCTGTCGGTTATGAAGCCCCATTATCGAGTGGACATTGAAAAACAAAACAATAATAAAATATGAGAATTATAGAAAATATAAAAGGAAAAAACAAAAAATATAATAAAATGTAAGAAAATACTTAAATGCACAATATTACAAAAAACACAGCAAAGTGAAAAAATTTTATATTTTAGCCTTAATTGAATTTAAGCTTGGTGGTCTTTATATATATATATATATATATATATATATATATTCCACTGTGTTTATAACAGAAGTTTACAAATGCAGGAAAATCATTACTAATTAATTTAATAACTACTTATTTAAATCCAGAAAGAATTCCCCGCGAAAAAGATAACACGGGATTCCAATTCGATCAACTACCCCTAGCCTCTTCAGTTTTATTCGAAGAACCTTTAATAACTCCAGTAACCGTAGGAACTTGGAAATTATTATTAGAAGGGACTATAATTAAAACCGATAAAAAACATTGCGATAAAATAAAACGACTATTAATTATGTGTTATTTTCGTTTTTTGATCTTTTTTTAGATTCTGTATACGGAATACATTGTATGTCTTGTGTAGAAGCTGTTGTGTCATTGTGTGGATATGCTGATTGTAAATCTGTTATTCATGATTCTATGTGTCGGTATTGAGTATTAATCGAACTTCCAAACTTTTTGTATGAGGATATACCGAAACGGATGCAGTATAATAGGAATCTCCGAACAAATTTAACTCTCTGTGTTGTAACCAGCGTTGCTGCCGTTCCAACAGACTTAAAGCTTTGCAATTTGCACGAGTCAATATAACACATTCAAATGTACTTATTTTATCTGATTCCTTAAGTGTGCTTAACGCCATCCAAAAAATTCAAATAGTACATTCAAAACTAATAGAGTTATTTTGACAATAATAGAAAATGTAATGTATCTACAACAAAAGATTGTCCATGTGAAATTTACATGGATCCCAGCTCATATCGGGATCAAAGATAATGAAATTTGTGATCAGGCAGCTAAAATGGGGGCCTCCAGAGGCCTACTGATCCCTGCGATTCCCTCCACATGTTTAGCTGCGTCTGCGAAGGCGGATTTGCGTCATCGCTGGAGCTCCATGTTTTGTGCTGCTCGGAATAATTTCTATAAACAAATTCAAACAAGTTTACCGAAACAATCTCTCTTTCTAATTAAGCCTCCTCATTCAATACCAATCCGTAAATTTTTCTCTCTTCTAATTCGTATTAGGTCAGGACATAATCTGCTGCCTAGTCATCTCCACCGGATAGGGCTGGTTAGTTCCAGTACTTGCCAGTCCTGTGGTTTGACGGCAGATATTAATCATATCATTTTTTCATGTAATCTATATAGTACACACAGAGAAACCCTAATCAAGATATTATTACAGTTAGGTATCTTCCCTCCGTACTCTATTGCATACCTCCTATCCTTAAATAATCCTCTTGTGTTGATAGCACTGGCCTCTTATATATATAAATCCAATATTATTTTGTAAATCCTCGTATAGTGTATTTTCCTTATATGTCTTAGTTTAGTTATTTATCTTTCTATTTTATAACTCATTTGTTAGCGTTAGCGTTTAGTTTATATAAATTTATATGTACAATGAGTAGTCATGGTTTTATAACCTAAACTCAATTAAAAATAAAGGAAAAAAAATCTATATGTATATATATATATATATATATATATATATATATATATATATATATATATATATATAGATATAGTAACAACCATGTTGTTACATGTTAATGATTAAATAAATAAATAAGATGAGTTTGAGAATTAAATAATAAGTAAAGAGAACAATGACAATGCCGATGGTTTAATAGCGTGCATGTATTAAGGTATATTAACCTTTCTGTTGCTTTCTCGTCGTACTAATT
Source organism: Coronaproctus castanopsis (assembly GCA_032883995.1). NCBI lineage: Eukaryota > Metazoa > Arthropoda > Insecta > Hemiptera > Monophlebidae > Coronaproctus > Coronaproctus castanopsis. The sequence goes on along the minus strand of CM065054.1, from coordinate 85,443,765 downwards.
ACACAATAAGTATATGAGTATGTGTATGCCTAATTTTCTAATGAGAAAATGGGAAGAAATTTAAAACATTTTGATTGGTTATTGAAAATAGTCTGATCGACGTATTAATAATAGAAACACACTCACATACACAAATATTATAATAAATTAAATGACAAGATAATTACTAAACGTGAGATGCTCCAAGTGGAGCCGGTAAAATCACGTTTATGAATGGATGTTAAAAATTATGTTATACCAACCAAACTCACACATATGTACAAAGATTTTTTAGAAGTTTATATACAACAATAATAATAAACGAATCTTTCCATAAAAATCTAGAAAGTTCTAATTAGGCACGTATATATGTGTATGTGGGTGTATATATGTATATTTTTTAGTATAAAACGAGATGTTCAGTCTAATTTTTAGTTAGTTCAAATTAATTCGAGTTAGTTTTTTAAATTAATTCATTTCATTCTAGTTTAAAGTTAGTATAGTTTTATTAGTTGAGTTTAATTTAGTTTCAGTTTTAATTTTAATAAACGTATTTGAAAATGGCGCGCGTTCGAAAATCCGTAATCTATTAGTTTATTTTTTTATTTTGAAATTCTAATAAAAATAGAAACTGCGTTCTATTTTGTTTTGTTCATTTTTTAATTAACGGTCGTGCCCAATCCACGTGGCATCTCATCTTGAGAGTTCGTAAATGTCGGTAACACACACACATATATATATATATATAAAGTTTTTTTTAATTTCAAAAATTTAATAATAAACCATAATAATAGCAATTGTATGTGACGTCACATTAATCTGGATATTTATTATTAGACGGTGTGTTAATGTCGTTGCAATATATATATATATATATATATATATATATATATATATATATATATATATATATATATATCTTTAGTAATTTTAATTGCCTTTTTGTTTATTTTAAACAAAATCAGTACATTCCACACTGTTCAAACTATTACGAAATATAATGAACTTTACCGGATATTTCATAACGTGCAGGACCTAAACATCTTAATCCTTCACTAGAGTCTATCACTTCCGCCAAGAATCCGTAAGACAGTACAGAACTGTAGCAACTGAGAAATTTGCTTTCATTATGTACCACGCCGATGTCCATTGATAAGCTGTTTCCTGCAAAAATCATCGATGTATATACGTCAATGAAATATTATCGTAACTAGACTAAGAACCTTATTATTTTGCAATCATAAATCGTTTAAAATAAATGTTATTTTAAAAGAGGCGTATGTATATAGGTGTAGTTACAGCAATAATGACAATGGTAATAATAATAATTCAATTCAATTCAATTCAATTCAATTTATTGCTTCAATCAAATATGTTTACAAACAGCATGTATATATACACATAATCGTAATAAACAATAATGTTAGTAAACCATGCTTATGTAGTAAAAATAAATGAAAGCAAACCTGGGCTATGCGCATGAATGCGCGAGCGCCAGGTGTTTATTCTATACTGAAAATTAATGTTGTACGAGGTTACTCGAAGAAGAAGAAACTTAAACAATATCTAACATAAAAACATAAAATTCTATAATAATAAAAAAAACAAAAAACTTCTGTAACTATAAAAGGACAATATAGATAAATAAAGATTAAGAATTAAAAGTAGAGGTAAAACTATAACAAAAACGTTTTAATTTAAAAATTAATGATTAAAAATTAAAAATAAAATTATTCCTATTGACGCTCGGCGGTAGTAAGGAAAATAACTTAAAAATTGTCTTGCTATATAGAAGTAAGTAAAATAAGTTAAATAACGTAAAAACAAAAAAACAAACGCAAATAAAAATTCAAAATCAACGGTAAACTGCATTTTCAGTTTCTGAGAAGTCCTTTTTTAAAATATTATAAGAAACCAACGTTTTGCGCCGACGACGCTTGTAGTTCATTAAATATTGCTTCATAGATTCGGGGATTAAATTATAGGCTACAGCAATAAACGGCCTGCATGCGACAGTGAGTCTTATTAAAATTTGGTACTTTTGCTCTCTCAGCGCCAGAAGTTCTTGTTATCTCACTTGCGATTTGTATATTGAAATAATTCTTATGTTTTACTACAAAATCCGAAATATCGAGTACATATAGTTGATGTACACTTAAGAGTGGTTTATTTGGATCGTTGCTAAATATATTCTTTATAACTGAATTCTATAGTGAAAACAATGGTTTTTCTGAAGATATTCAGCTGCGCCACCCTAATGGACAATCAAGACGGGTTGGTATATATATATATATATAGTCGAGACAAGTGCTTTGCAGAAAAGTATTGTTTTAAATAATAAAATAGATAATTTAACTTTCTTACTTTACTTATACAATATGATTTAAATGTTTATTCCACGTTAATTTAGAATCGAATAAAATTCCGAAAATTTAACTTCATACACTCTATTATAAGTTGATTTGCTAGATAGATTTTCTCATATTCTCAAATAAGTTAGGTGCTTGTTGACTATATATTATGGTATTTAGTTTTCTCGCCGGTTCACTACTAGACGATTATGTGTCAACCATCTTGTAATCCGATCAACATTCTGCTGCGTCAGTTCTTGTAGGGTATCCGCGAAGCGAGAACTAACAACTAATACAGCATCATCGGCATAACCAAAAAATTTTACCCGAAACATCCGGGTTACATAAATCATTAATATATATCAAGAATAAGTATGGTCCTAATATACTGCCTTGTGGTACTGCCGAATTTGCAACATTCATTCGACTAAACGTCTCGTTGATCTTAGTAACGTAATTTCTGTCTTTGAGATAGGACTGGAACCAGCGAAGACTATTATCTCTAAATCCACAAGCGTACAATTTTTTAAATAATATATAGTGGTCTATGACATCAAAAGCCTTACGCAGATCAAAATACACGGCTGCCGTGGATCGACCGTCTTCTAAGTTTTGTGCAATGTACGAAATGTGATTAAAAAGAGCATCGTCAGTTCCTTTTCCCGGTAAAAAAACCCGTATTGATTAACACTGAAAAATCTTGAAAAAGAAACTGCAGCATAACCTTCTTCACACACTTTTCAAATATTTTAGATGAAAGAATACATATTGGCCTATAATTTGAAGTGTCTGTTCTATCGCCATTTTTATATATCGGTGTTATTAATCCTAATTTCAATATCTGAGGGAATACATCATCGATTCAGTAAACAAATAAGTCAACGACTGTAGAAAGAATTGAATATTATCTTTAATTATTAAGATCGATATTTTATCGAAACCGAATGAAGATTTATTCGGTAAAGAAAGAATTGCGTTTTTAACATCATCAGAGGAAAAGTTTAAAAATACAAAAAGGATTTGGTACTAAAATCTAAGTGGTCATTATGAGTTTGTTCTATAATCTGTACTTAATAATTCCGATACACTAGTTTTAAAAAAATTCATTAAAATTATTAGATATAAGCTCCTCATTTCCATCAACAGGTACCTTAACTTCGTTTTGAGCTATTTCCTTGATTTTCGCGTTCTGTTTCCCCATCATCTTGTTAACTATATTGTTTTTGTTTTGCTTCACATTTATTTAATAAGTTAGAATAGAAAGTAGTTTTTGCTTTCCTAACGGCTTTTTGAACAGCTTTAGAAGAGTTAATATATCTATTATACAAATTCATATTTTTAGTATCCTTTTTATAAAGTTTATATAAATCACTTTTAATTCGAGTTAATCGTATTACTTCATTTGTTATCCAATTTGTTGTCTTACGGTAAAGTTTACACGATTTTTTTAGGATCTTACTTTGATTTAATGTTTCGGTTAAGTTAGAAATGAACCATTCAAACTTTTCGTTTACATTTGCTGGACTGGTGTAGAGGTACGATCAAAAGAAGTCAGCAAGTTTTTGAAAAGTAGCTTATCAAGAAAATAATTTAGATTGCTAAAAGGGAGGCCGAGAACTACTAGGTGATTTCCTGAAAGCTTTATTAGTTTCTTCAAATCATCCAAAAAGTCCGAATAAGTGTGACTACAATAGCGGTATAGGCCACAAAAAATTATAGATTTGTTGTTTTCTAATTTTAGTTCTATTTGTACTATACATTACATGAAGATAATAGAAACTTTGTACTTGAATAACGAATACCATCTTTTATATAGATAATGACACCTCCCGTACCTCGTTCATTATTATTACATTATGCTTGTAAAGTAAAACCAGAGAGATTATATCGATAGACTTCATATTCATATATCCATATCTCTGTTAGGATAATTATATCGTACACTGTATTCTGCTGGTGTAAAAATGTTAGTAAGTAATAATAATAATAATAATAATAATAATAATAATAATAATAATAATAATAATAATAATAATAATGTTCTAAAGCGAAGTAAACCAGACCTTCATTCGGTGAACATTATTGTTTAGTATTAGACAAAGAAATTGTATAGCAATAAAGCTTTAACTCAACGATATTTATCGCCGGATATATTGAAATAATAATCAGTGGACTATTAAATAATCAGCGTTTCTATGCATACACAAACATAAACACGGACACACACACACACATATATATGTATGTATATATTCTTTTTCATCTGTACGCATTTTTTTTTCTATTTCAAAAGAATATATTTATTATAAAACAAATTAGATTTTATAATGTGGAATTTAAAGCGACAATCTAATTACGTCTTAGGCCAAAACTCCACTTACATTAATGATAACAATAATACAATAATATCGGAAATTTATATATTGTAATAGAAAATTTTAATCCACATTTTACGGCTTACTTCCCAATATACAATAATTCAATATTTTCATTAAAGTTCTAAACAAACGCTATTCTTATTACTAATATAACAAATTATATTTTTTTCTGTTGTTTATATAGCCTAAATTATTGAACTCATTAAATTTACCTCCTACTAAATCTTCCATACTACAATATAACACTGTCCCGTTGATATTACACCTTTGTAGTACATGAAAAAAGGTGTCCGCAAAATTACATGTAATACAACTTTCTGTTTCTGCTATGGCAAATCTTTTTAAATACGTTTTAAAGCTACCATAGTGATAAATTTTACATTATAGTAATTAGGGGGTGACCTGTTTGTTTTTATGTCTTACACTTAAATCTGGAAAATATGTGTAAGCTAATCCATTATATTGGTTTTAAATTTTTTGATATTGTAATATACTGATTTAGTACAGTTTTAAACTGTTAACATTGATTTGCTTATTTTCACATATAAATTTATTATTACTATATATTACTTGATTAAATTCATGTTCCGTTTTAATATTATTTTTAATTAGGAACAAATTGATATGTTTCTTTATTTTTAAGTCAATAGGTATAATTAAGGCTATCACTATTGATGGCCAAAAACTCCCTTGTTTTTTGATCATTCTGATGGCTATAATTCTTTGATATGATCTTATTAATGTTATAAACTTCTTAATTTTTAACATATCCATATAAATACTATTACAATAAATTATATTTGGCATTATTACAGATTTATATAATTCTCGGCCTGTTGGCTAACATCAAAGTATAGTATCCGTTCTTATCAGCTTAATTCATCTGTACGCATTCAACTATGTGGTACTCATCCCTTATTCCATCTCAATATGTTAATTATAATTGTGGAGGTCTCCTCATTGTGCAGGGACCTTCATTATATTATTTAAACTACTTCTTTTTTTCGATGGGAGGAGGTTTTTTTTTAGTGGGTAAAAATCTCACAAGATGATTTTTGCTACCTTGAAGTGCATGCGTGTACGCACTGCATTAATAAAAACTAATTTTCACACCACAACATTAGATATACAGTTGAATATTACAACGAGACTAGTCGCGGAAGTTGTTAAATCTACGTCTACTGCATGGTTACCTATACTCAGTAACGCTGCACCATCCGATATCTGTAGAAAAATAGCTGCCATCAGAGAATGGCATACAAAGCCGATCAGTGAATTCCTTGTAAATAGGTTAAAGCAACCTGGTTAAAGTGAAGGAAACCAGTGTATATTCGGCAAACGCCCTTATTGCAAAGAACTTCAATGGTCAAGGAGGAGAACAATGGTCTTGATTAAATCCGGACAAACGGAAATTGGTCAGGTACACTGATCATAAGGTGAACGGTTTTGACTTAACTCGCAGAGAATGGGTGCAGCTAAATTGTACTCGTACCGAGAATAAGCGATGTAACGAATCGCTAGCGCGATGGAAAATTAAAACTGACACTGCCTGCGATTACGAATACTCTCGGCAAATAATTGAGCACATTGTTAACGGATGCGTACGTCGAGCTTTTAACGGTAGTTTTAACGATATCCACGAGGTGTCACTACTAGCATTGACACGGATACGTAATCTGGACGTGATGTTGTAAGTAGTTTTTCCAATAGAATAGAATTTTTAAAATTATTTAATTTTTAAAATTATTTTCGCGGCCGATATTCATAAGTAGATAAAATAATTTCCGAATAACCGCGTACAATTTAGAAAAAAAACGATTTATTAATAATAAAATAAAACAATATATTAATATTAATAAACCCGAGTTTACGTTTCAAGCAACACGCCGCGTTCATCATCAGAACTAAACTAAACTGACTCTGACCTAACAAGCTACCACCTTAACTATATAGAGATAACTACACTACATCTGATTGGTTCTGAATTGACCAATCACCGTCCTCCATGATCAAGTCGGAACGCCTCCTCTCTGTTGAAGTTCTTTATTTTTTTAATCTCTAAGGCTTCCCTAACAATTCTTTTCATCCAACCTATCTACTTTGGCAAGAATTGTTGTTTCTTCAAACCTTATTACATGGCCTGTAGCCGTTTGATGTTCCGCTACAGCCGACTTTTCTATACGCTCATACTTGCAGTCCGCTACATGTTCTTTAATCCTTACAGCAACAGCTCTGTCGGTTTGTCCCACATAGCTAAGACCACAAGAGCATGGTATTCTGTACTCACCCGCTACTTCCCAGAAAATAATTCTTCTTTAGAACCTAACTTGCCACGATGTTCTGTCCTGGCCACCGTTTCGCCATTTAAAACAATTTGAAGCAAATTGTGTATTTTTCCAGATATTTAATATGCGACCAAAAAGTATTGAAAGTTTCTAAATATACGCATATATATATATATATATATATATATATATATATATATATATATATATATATATATATATATATATTACGACGATCGTCGTATGTTCACGTTATAATAAATCTAAATTTATTATATTGAAGGTTGAAAACTAATATTTAATTTAATTAGTATAATAAAACAAAATTTATATATATATATAATTATTTATTTAATTAAAGTAAAATATATTAAAATTATTATAATATAACCAAACCGGATTTGTAGTAGACAAACTATTGTTATACAATAATTAAAATTAATTTTAGTTAGTCAATGGGGAAAACCAGTAAATTAGTTTGACCAAATAATTTTAGTTAATACAGCCAGTAAAAATTAATTTAGCCAGTAAATAATGTAGAGAATCGAGTAATTTTTTGTTTAACAAGGCTTAAGAAAAAGCTATAAAAGGGATGGTTGTTCATTTTCAAGTAAGTGTTCTAGTTTTTCAGTTTAAAAGTTCAGTTGTCAGTTTTTTTGATCAAGACGGTTAAAATGAATTGAAGAAGGATGGTTGGACAGTAATTACAAATCCGGTCAAGTAAATTTTTTTATTAAATTATTATTATTTTTTAATTTAATAAATATATAATAGTTTTTCAATATAAAATAAAATATTTATTTATAAATACTTTATTTATTTTTTAAAAATAATAATAGTATAAATTTATACGAGCATTCACGCAATATATATATATATATATATATATATATATATATATAGTTATCACCATGGTCACTTCTAATTCGGGAAATTGTTATTCTGAATTGTGTATATATATCAATATTCTTCGATTTTTGACGTAATCCAGGATGTACCGTCAAGTTTTTATATTTAAAATTTGTAAGTATATATATATATATATATATATAAACACACACACACAAACATATATATATATATATATATATATAATACATTTTTTTTTTACAAACCCCGTTCCTGACTAAACAGATGAGGGAAATATATATGTTGAAGTGTGCGTAATATGTATGCGCTTAATGGGTATGATAAGTATGTAAGTCCTTATTATTATTATTTTCTATTTTCATTATTGGGCTTCCATACAGTTTACCTATATCTATGTATATTATGAAATGAATAAGAAGGGGCTATTTATAATGTAGGTAGACTGAGAAGAAATGTAGAGATGAGTAAAATTAAATAATGATATCAGAATCTAAAATATCGTAATATAGGTACATGTATACGTGAGGATTTTGAAGAGCTAAGAGAAATGCAATATAGGAAACGGAACTTTTAGGCCATGAAGAGCTTGATAAAATGCAATACGAAAATTACTATAATGGGAACATTCGAGGGTAACACGGTCCGCATAGACCACCAAATAGGCACCCGTAGGATGCGAGCAATTAGAAGTACTAACAAGTTTCAACTTATGTGGTGAAGCAGGAAGGCGACTACTGCCGAGTCTTAGTCGACAAACGGTAGTAATAAAACCCGGCAATGTGATCGTTTCATCTTTAATATCGTAGAACCATGGAGGTATGTCGGGTTGAATGGATTTATAATGCGTTGCAGTAAATGGATCAGGCCATAGATTTTTTCAGTATTCCTTATGCGCAAATTTAATTAACCCTAGGAGATCTATAGGAGTATAAAACAAGACGGTTCCTAATGTAACCGTTGAAGTGACTAAATGATCAGCTAGATTATTGTCATGGATACACGGCTATGCCCGGGGATTCAAACAAATTTAACCGTTACTCCGAGCGAGCTTAATTATTTCCAGTCTTTTTACTAGTTTCATCAGTTGTTTTTATTCTATTTTATCACGGATTGTCAGCGTGGATAATTAATTTTCTCATTGAATTTCATTTTCATCTACGGTTACTTCTTTACTTCCTGTAGTTGCGCGTACTGTCTCATTTTTTTTATCTACGTTATGTTCCGTAGCGTCGCGTCTCGAAATCGGACATCTTCCACTCGTACTCCGTACTCGCACTCCGTGTTTAGTACGCGGATTTAAAAAATCTGCACGTGCGTAAACACTCTTTTCATTAGATGCGCAGTAATGTTTGGTACTCTCCTCGAAATAGCCAGCTCTTTTTTTTTAACCACCATTGTTGCATATTAGAATGTCTATGTGCACAAACTATTAGCCGGGTATGCGATGTAACTTCTGTCTCCTACAGGTTCGAATTGTATTTGTCCGCGATCGATATCGAAACCTGCACAGGTTAAATTACATTTTTGTTTGTTGTTTGAAACTAATTTAACATTTATATCGCTGGTTAAGTAAAATTCTCCTACGCTCAATTTATACTCGCCCCATTTGTTTTTTCGCACTCATTTACTCGGGCACACATACACCAGAGGAAAAAACTAGATGTACGTATTAAAAAACTATTTTGGTTAATGCGCAGAAATAGCGTGCTGTCTATCTTGCTACTTCATTAACTGTAGCCTCAAGTTTTGTACGATCAAAGTGGCTAATGAGATAATAGAGCTAAAAAGAGAGTTAGAGTAACTGCAAACGACTTATTTATACTGCGATTTAAAGACCTGTCTGGACATACGTGGTGCAGCGGTCATAATAACTATACAGACTCTTCATAATAAAATCCTTTGGCTGATAACAAATCCGCCTTGGTATGTAACAAAACCAGATCATTCACCGTGATTTGAACATTCCTTATTAAGCAATATGCACAGAGCCACGCTGTGAGGCTAGAAAAATCATCCAAATACCCTTGCATTAGGACTGTTGGATACAGCCGGCGATGTCAGACGCTTAAGACGTAGAAAACACTTTGAGCTAATCCGAGGTCGTGGTTGCCGGGTGTGTACCAGTGGGTACTATACCCTTCCTTTTATGCTCTCCTCCTAAATACTGCTAAATGATCTTGTTGGTCAGCTTGCAGCAATAAATAAGAAAAACAAAAACTACATATACACCGATTTACATATGTATAGAGTTGTATACACGTACATGTATACATATATATACACAACTCGTGTGCTAACAAGACGTTTTGACGTTGAATGACCAATGAAACATTATATTAAAACCGGAATAAAAACGATTTCAAAAAAATGCATAACATTTCAGGACGTGTTAGAAGGAACCTCCACTAGAACAAATTATATATTCACACATACATATGTACATATATATATATATAGGTACGCCGATTATAAATTCCTATTATATATTTGCATATATACATACATACATATATATATATATATATATATATATATATATATATATATATATATGTATGTATGTATACAGAGTTGTGAAACACAATGTTTAAATTCCGGAATAATTTCCCAGAAAATTTAGGAAAGTTTTATCGAAACGGTACAAAAAAAAGTTTTGTAAACTTCTATTAATAATTTCGTACAGCAACTAAATGAGCAACATTTTTAATATTTAAATGAAAAATAATTGTTGTTCGTACGGCTTGTATTGCATGCTGTTAAATTTCGTGTGACGCAAATCGCATGAAATATTAATTCTTTTAAATTTTTCTACGTTTACCTAAATTTTTTTACAACGCTTAAACGTAATATTTTTTCGATAATTACGTATTTCGATGTTAATTCAGTCTAACGACTAAGTTACGTTGGCATTTTAATAATAATAGTAATAATAATAATTATAATTCACTACAGGGAAAACCGGCCAGGAAGATGTGAAGGTACAGTTTAAGGAACTGTCTACTAAAAATTCTACTTAAATCACACGAATATCTCGGCTTGTTCAGATCGTCAATAAAAACCTTAACATCGATTACTTCTCAGTAACAGCCCATTGCCTTGCGGTTAGGTTCTTTACCTAATGGAGAAACCCCTAATAGAATATAAAGCTATAAGCCGGGAACGTTTCACTTCGATAGACGTCTTTCTGATCAGCGTCTGTTCTACACGCTAGAAAATTTTACTCCGAGAGTTACACTCTCTAAGTTTTAATAACGAGATAGTGCATAATCGGTGTACTAATTTTTCAAAATTCGGTTTTAAATTATGCGCACGATGGAAAAGACAAGTCACGCAATCATCCACGGCGGTAATCTGAAAATGAAATCCTTCATCTTTTATGGTGTATCTGAGCTTTTATATTTTGAGAAGCTCGGGGATCAATATAAAAAAGAAAGAACATAACTGCGTACGAAGAAACTGAGAACAAAGAGGAATTATGATTTCTCAATATTCAACATCAATTCTCTCCTCAAGTTTGGAAAGATAATTTGGTAATGAAGGAATACAAAATCTTGATTTCTAGCAATGCAAGGATGAAAACGTAGCAATAAATGTAATATAATTGTCAAGGTTTACAATGGTCTAAACTCAGCTACGTATGGAATACCGCACACATATAGCGGCAGCTCTCCTGGTAAATAACACCATGACGGATTCGATATACGATTTTCATTCACCACACAAGCGCTAATCAATCTTAACTTTGCATTGTGCAAATAAATTTTACACAAATAAATTTTACACATTAATAAATTAAGCGACAACAAGAAAAATCCTGAGAAAATCGAGAAATTCCGGGAAACTATAGAAGACGAAGTCTCCAAGAACTGAAAATAGAATAGTGAGATGGTGATTTAAATGGCATACGCTTAATCGTAAAGGATTCAGATATCGAGAAAACAAAAGACCTAGCGATCACCTTACAACAACATTGGTGAATTTCAAACAAGTATCAATGTTGCCTAAAAATCGAAAAGAATTATTGAACGTTAAAGTCTTGACGATACCTTGAGGTCTTGACTAGATTGTGGGCCAGACCTTGGAGCAGCTTCCGAACTATTTTCACAATGTCGTTGGGACTTCAACATCAGGCTACCAGTAATGGAGCCTCGTATTTGGGAAATCAGGCACTCTGTTGACTTTAGAAAGTTGGTTACCACTAGGGATCTTGTGGTTACGAATGGTAGTAAACCTACTTTCATTAATTACAATGGTTCGATTATCATAGATGCTGTTCCATCTAAAATTGAACTGGATTAATTTATAAATCGTCTTAATTATATTTATATTAATAATTTTATTGTTAACGTGAAAAAACTGTCTGTCAAAGGGGCGGCTACATTCTTTAATCAGTAAATTCAATAAGTATTTGATTGAGTTGAATGGTAGATGCTTAGTACAAGTTGATTTTCCACAGACTGATTGATGGAACGACAGATTACAATCTTTTAAAATCAAAAACTTAATCCGTAAAACCCCCTCCTTTCGTATATTTCTTTATAAGAATGGGATAAAGGAGTAGAATAGATCATATAAATTTGAGATAATAAAGGCCGAATTTAAATATTGGAAGGCCTTTCTCGAGCTTTACTCGGGGTAGACCGTATAAAATGCTGTTTAAGTAAAGGTTTGGTTTGTCTCTAGCGGATATTAAGGTAGGAAATCAGACTATAATCTCCGAGAATGATAGAGTGGGTGCTTCATTAGATCACTTCTTTCTGTCTAAAGTTGATTTCCCTTTGGTTGTACCTCCTGTTTCTGGCTGTGGTTCCCCCGAATTATTAAAAATTTGCATAATAATAAAACTCCTGCTAACGATAGGGTCAGCAATATTTTTGTTAAAAAATACACTCTTTTTTTCTTTGTTATTTCCCATTTTATTTTAAAAGTTTTGTGACTTTGGTTTTTTCCCGGATTGTTGGAAGTCAGCCTCTCTGAGGTTGCTTTTTAAGCCGAGTAAAGATCCTTCAGAGTTGTCGGCTTATGGGCCAATCTCCGTGGCTTTATTATATTAAAACTCCCTTTTGTTTATAGATGGAAGGGGGTTTTAGTGAGTACAAAATCCCACGCGCTGATTTTGGCTTCCTTGCAGTGCATGCTTGCATGAGCTGCATTAGCAAAAATTGAATTTCCTTATTTTATCAGTTTATTTTGAAGATTATCCCCCTTGCTTTAAGAAAAAACCCGAATAAAAAGTCGTAATGGAATAATTAAAAGAGTAGAACAATTTATATACCTATAGGAAATAATTGAGATAAATGCTAGAAATAAAAAATCGATGCAGGGACGAAAACGTACTATTGAAAATGGCTTTTCAACTAAAAAGGGGCACACATAATAATAAATCAACATCTAGAAATACTAAAATGGAGACAGTATAATATCGTCATTAAGTCACAGTGCTTGTGCGCAGTCAAATGATTAAGTGCGGATTGAAACAAGGAACTATATCAACTGAAAATCAAGAAGAGAAAAATAATTTGAAAAATATTTGGCCTTAGAATGGGTGAAGAACGTCGGAAATTTAGAATCAACAAGGAAGTATACTAAACAATTGAGAAGATAAGTAACACAATTAGGAAAGAGAAGAGCCGTATTTACCGAATTAATTTTTGGCCTCTTCTTCTATGACGATCCGAAAAGCAGATTATCATGGATGGTGTAAGTTAAAAGAGGCGACAAATTTAGGCAGAAGGTTCAAATTTTTCGACAAAGTAAGCAGGGCAAATATGGATGGAAGAAAAAATGGGATATACTAGAAAAGGATGAAGAAATATTGGAGAAAAGAAAAGAAAAGAAAAGGAAGAAATTACTGTAATTGACGTTATGCAAATAATATTTTCATGGCCCATAGAAGGCCAAAGTAAGATAAAAGATAATAAATAAAAAACTGAATATAACATTAATCATTCAACCGAAGTCGATTACATTATTTAACAATATTGAAGTAATCATAATGGTACTAATAATAAGAAAAAGAATTACAGATAACTCGTATAACAGGAATATCTTACACATATATACCTTTTTATACCTTGAAGGTATTTGGTGACATCGTGTGACATTAACAAGAAGTAGTATAGACCACTTTCACCAAAGCCAACGTGAGTTCGGTTCTTTACTTTATTCCGTCCTTTCAAGAAAAAGGATACATTCCTCGGTTTCTGTGTCCTCTTGGTATTCCTTAGAGGATAGTGCGTACCAGTGAGATTGTCCTTGTTATGTGTCCAAAACAATGTTACTGCATTCTTGTTAATTGTTGTCAATAAACGGATTTCGACTATCGGACGTCATTTAATATCAATGCATTTGTTCGCTATACTATACGAGGTATTTTAAGCGTCCTTCTATAAAATCATATCTCTAACGCCTCAAATTGGCTTTAACGCTGCTCGGTATGCGCATTTTTTTATTTACTTATTACTTGCTGATGTATAAAAACATAAATATACTTTATTGAATTGAATTGAATTGAATTTTACCTTATGTTTCTTAGTAAGTGTAGTGATTTTACAAATCTTGATTAATTTCGATGTCGCATACCTTGCTAGCGTCAGGCGTTTCTTCTTATCTTCTTCACACTCTCTGTTATCTACGATGATACACTTCTTCTAGCTACCACTTTTTTTTTAATTTGAAATTTTCGTACGCGATCTGTAATCATAACTTCACTTTTCTCCGCATTAATACATAAGCCATATTCATCGCCAAGATTTTTTTCAGATTTGACACATAAAATGTTGTACTTATTCTTTCGCATTTGCTCAGAGGAGGCATATCGAAAGGTGCTGATTTTATGGCCGCGCGTGTATACATACATAAATATATATATATATATATATATATATATATAAGGTGTGGTGTGTATGTATGTGCGAATACTACGATATTTTCGTTATACATTATACACTAGATATAAGGACTACGAAATCGAATCCAATTAAGAATGATAATTTATCATGGAAGAAAGGCTTCTAGCAAACTTAGCTTTCATCTAATTGATTTGTAAACGTGCTTACTGGAAAAGACGTCGTGGTGACACAATTCATCCTATATTGACTTGTCGATGTATCAATCTTCGAATTGATGAGAAACGATTAGGCGGCGTCCCTTATCAACTTCTAGTTGATGGGAATTTGAACAGAACTTTCTTATTCGCACATACACACACTCTACGACATATATATGTATACACACATCACACATCACACAACACACACACGCACATACATATATATATATATATGTATATGTGTGTTCATGTATATGAATGTAAGCGTTCTCTTTTTCTTCATTTACCCATTTCACACCGGCTGATTTATATAGGTGGACTGCCTCGCGTTTGCAGACGACCTAGCATTGTTATCAGAAAATATAGAAGAAATCAGGCACCACCAAGTTGAAATACTAAGCATTACGGCAACAGAGATCGGGACTGGAAATATCTTTCGAGAAATAAAAATTTACGACCAAAGATAAAAATGCTCCCACCATGATGAATGTTTAAGAATGGAATAACCAAAAAGAGTAGAAGAATTTAAATATCTAGGGGAATTGATTCAAGCGAAAGCCTGAGATAAAGGAACGGAAACATAGATTGGAAATGTCTTTCCAACTAACAAAGGGCACATATAATAAAAAGTGAATATCCAGAAAGGCCAAAATAAGACACAATAACATTATCATTAAACAACAGTGCTAGTACGCATCGTAATGCCTAAATTTGACCTCTAACAAGGAAATACAGTAATTAGAAGTCAAAGAAAGGAAAATAATCCGAAAAATATTGGGCCCTATAGAGGGTGAAGAATATTGGAAATTAAGAAGTAACAGGGAAATATATGAAGCAATATAAAAGGTTGGCGACACAATCAAGAAAAGAAGGGTTGTCTTTTATGGGCACATAAAAAGAATGGACAACAACCGGCTTACCAAAAAGATGTTTGTCTTCCCCGAAAAGTAGAGTGCCATGGACGGTGCAAGTTAAAAGGGATGTGAAACATAGGGGAATATCTGATGAAGAAAGCAAAGAGAAACAAGTTCAGACATATGATTCAACCTTTTAAAGGATTCCATGAGCCTGCGAATAAAAAGATAGGGAGAATGTGGATAGAAAAAAGAAAGAAGACACACTCAAAAATGATGAAAGTATATTGGGAAAAAAGGAAAAGAAAAGACACATGAACTTAAGGAAGAAAAAGGACTCATTTGAAACGGATGAAAGAATACTGGGCACGAAACGGAGGGGAGGATATATGGCCAAAAGTCGAATTATGTATATATATATATACATACATATATATACATATTATATATATATATATATATACGCGTTTAACAAGGCGGCCACATATTAATCTATTAACAACTATTAATCGCGCAGTTACCATTTTACGTAATTTATACAATACTCGTTTGAAGGGTGATCCTTTATACTCTTAACTATTTACAGATTGTTAATTCGATCTAAAATGAAGCATGGTTGTATGCTTTATCGATCGGCATCTGAATCATTATTAAATAAGCTTGATGAGGTACAAAACGAGTGAGTTAGGTTCTGTATTGGTGCGTTTAGAAGCACTCCGATACCGGCATTAATGGCAGAGTATAAGATTCCTCCCTTACAGTTTAGACGGAGTTATTTAGCACTAAAACTCTTGATTAATAGAATGAACATAGATTGCTTTCCGCTATACAATTTATTCTATCAAATTTATTCGAACTGGCGGTTTTCAAATAATAAAATGCCCCTGCTAGCTTCAGTTATACCTAGATTGAAAGAGGTTCAGGCACAGACTATGCGAATTCATATACCCATCCAATTTATATTACCGTATTGATACAATTTTTCCAATAAAAGAATAACTTTCTTTCCTCAGAACTACGTTCTTTATTCTCCGTCGGCTATATTCGATAATATCATCACTGAAAATCTTCATACGCATACCCTTAGTTATACAGATGGATCGAAGTCGGCTCAGGGAACTGGAGCAGCAGTTTTCAACCCATCTTTTTATATTAGCAGGGCTTACAAATTATCTGATCTTTGTTCTGAATTTATTTCTATATCTGTCATTCTTAATTTATACGAAGCATCCAGATAATTATCTCATCACCGACTCATAAAGCATTTTGAAGGCTATTGAAAGCAAAGAGAAAGCGTCAGATTTATTGATTTCTTTCATCATGTTGAAATTTTATCATCTGGAAAACTTGAGTATATTTTTGTCTTTCTCGTGGGTACCGAAACATCGAGGAATCACCGATAATGAAATTGCATATTCGTTAGTTAAAGGTGGGTCTTCTAGTGGTGCGGTATTCACTTCAGTCTCAACACTTCATATTATACATTTTATAAACATAAGAAACTCTGGGAACAGACGCATGTGGAATGTATACAGCAGGCGCCTCTTACTAGGTACTACCAATTGTAACCGTCTAGATTTTCATGGTTCTACTTTTTTAAAACATTAAGCGGAGAGGAATTGTACTTAGCAAATTACGGTTTTGGCCATTGCTTGTTGCCGGACCGCCTGTTCCTTATGCAGCTTAGAGAAACTCCTTACTGCCCTCTACATGCTGGACGTGCAATTTGCGAGATCGAATGCCCTTCTTTAATAACATTGCGCTCTGAACAGTACCTTAAATTATTGCGAGCGTCTCGTAATGGTCCTCCTTATAACGTATTGTCCCTTCTTCATGTTGAGAATTTACATCTGTTTCCGGATATAACGATATTTCTAGAGAAGTTGTCCGAGTTTACACAAATACGAGTTAGTAATTGCAGTATCACTTGGGTGGGTTGTAAGGGCAACCCCATTTAAAGTATATGTATATATATATGCTCATATTTATTTTTATATATAAATGGTTTCAAACTTTCATTTGACTTTATTTTGCCTCACACACATACACACACATATATATATATACACACACACAGATATATATATATATATCTTTCAAGAGTGCGTTTCGTATAAACGACGGAATACGTTAATGAAAAATAATAACTACCGGACCTAATATGATATGAAAAACGGCGGTTTCAACGTCGCTAGTTCTGTGTAACGAGTACGACACGGTATCCGTACTACCGGCCGGTATAATGCCGACACGTACATCCGGCCGACGTAGATCTACATCCGGCGAGTCGATATTAGCGCCGTTCTGTTCGGCGGTCCAGTTAACGATGCCGTTAATTACTTCGCATAACGTTCCGTCCCCGCCGAATGCTGCTATTCCGCCGATTTCTGTTGGCCATCCATTTTTGCTCAGATATTCTTGTATAAAATGTCGTTTTTCAGTCGTGATCAAGATGATTTTAACGTCGGCTAGTGTAAAAAGCGGTTTGGCCTTTTTCGTGTATATGGATAAAGCTTTTCTCGATCCGGCGTTCGGATTTAAAAACAATAATATCGATTTCGGTCTTCGATCGATAGCTGCGAAAATTATTTAAAACAAAAAAATATATAACGTGATTAATAATAATGATCATCATTATAATAATTGTTCATTTTAGTTGTACGTCTTATTTAAGAAAGTCTCGAAGCTAGACAAATATATTTAGGTACGTTTTTAAATATCGGTCAATCCTTTAACGATGTGCATCGTAGTCTATTATATGAAACCGAGATATCATTTCTACGTCGGTGTAACTTTCTCCTTAAATCATGCCGCATTAAAATCGTAATGAAATATATATATATATATATATATATATCCCGTATCCTCTGCGGTGCCTCGAGCAAATGTCTTGTGCCTCTACTGTTAAATTCTTGGTAGTATCATCGCTATCTTTTCGGCTGACACTGCCGTCAAAGTTGCAGTTAAAGCGAGTACGATGATATGTATATATATATATATATATATATTTCTCTTTTACAAATTATTACTGAAAACTGATTAAATCGTCTGCGTAAATATATACCGGTTACTTTTGCACACAATATGATCTGCCTATACCGACAAAATTAAATGGGCGCTTAAATTACTCGGAAAAGACATTAAATATATTTAGGTACTAGCCGATAACCGTTGTTTTTCGGGTTTACCCCAGAGTACAGTGCTCAACCAAATTCTGTTCAACACGTACGCGCTTAAAATCGTCGATGAATTAGCTAATGTCGATGTCGAACTATTTTTTTCTCTGTTGACGATTACTGCTCTCATTCGGATTTTGCAAAATGATAGCCTCGTTCTTATTTCTAAATTGTCCTTTGTTACGTTCCAGTTATCTAATCTGGATTTTTTCATTTCGCGCGACAAAATACGCCGCACTCGGTTTCTGCCACAGAAAAATAAACATCACAATCATTGTATAGTCTACGCAGGCATTGTTTAGATGATAAATTTAGATCGCTCACGACGGAGATTATACGAAGATAGCACGAGTATTATTATTGCGCCCTCCCTCTCAATAACAGTCGTATATTTCAGAAAAAGGAAATGTGTACGCGAAAGCTTAAATGTTCAAAATAATGCATGGTAGGAGTAAATAAAAATAAAAGTAAAATCATCTATATACCCGCTTATACGTAATAATAATAATAATAATAAATATGATCAGCGTGAATTATAGGAACGTTGTAAAATTTTAATTTTCCGTTATTACCAATAATATTATTATCATTATCATTATCCAATCGTTATCAATTATTTGTTATGAAATACCGTCTATTATCGACATGAACGTCATAACTGTGACTCATTATTAGATTGTATTTTAACATCGCCGGTATTGTTATTAATTTCTTCTATCGCCTTTATTTGCAGTATCGATATTTGTCAATCAATATTCTCTATCGTCATTATTTTGTCCCTATTAATTTCGTAGCGTTGCAAAGTAGCATATATATATATATATATATATATATATATATATATATATATACTACCAAGGTATTTAAAACTTTCCACCTGTTCTATTACACTATTACCTAATTCCAACACGTGTACATTTTGCCGTTTGTTTGTGGGAGCTACCTGTACAAGTAATTTGGTTTTTCCCTTATTTATAGCTAGGCCAAAACTGTTGTATACTGCATCAAGTATTTTGATAGTAGTCTGCAGTTCCCGTATGGTGTATGCGACCACAGCACAATCATCTGCGTACTGGAAATCGAATACTCCTACTCTGGAGCATTTAGAAGCTGCTTGTAATCGATGTACATTAAATAATCCGCCATTAAACCTACTGATCATTACTATCTTTTCAGGTCCCAGCTTTTTAACTGCTATCATATGTATGAAAGCCATATACACTGAAAACAGCACAGGGGCCAGCACACACCCTTGCTTGACTCCTGTACTAACTTTAAATGATTCAGAATCAAGTTCAGCTTGGACACCGAGATTTGTAGTAGAATACAAGCTGCTTCAGCTGCAATGTATAAGCTTGATAGAAGGATATTTAATAATACACATATCTTATTGTCAACAAAACTAATAATGTACAAGTCCATTGTTTTACCGACACTACTTTATGGCTCAGAAACATGGGCCCCATATACGAAGAACATACGGTCGCTGGAAGCGTTCCATCAGAGAGCGCTGCGCAGATTGCTACGTGTTCGTTGGCAGGACCGAGTGACGAATCGCGAAATTTTAACGCGGGCAAAATGCAAGTCTATTCGGATGCTGCTTTATAGTAATAGTTTGAGATGGACTGGACATGTAATCAGAATGAACGAGGAAAGACTTCCGAAGAAATTCCTTTATGGTCAGCTTCTGGTTGGTAAACGACGCATTGGACGTCCTCGTTGGCGATATAAAGACTATTTGCATCGGATATTAAAGGAATGCGAAATTGATCGCAGGAGTTGGGAAAAGCTAGCGATGGATCGTACCATCTGGAGACAGACAATACGAGATGGTTTGCAGAAAGCGGATCAAAATGCTCGAGCTGCGGAAGAAAGGAAAAGAAATCGACGTAAAGGATTGATTGGAACGGTTCGAGTGGATAATATTAATAATGACGCTTTTACGTGCGATGCATGCGGAAAGGTGTGCGCCGCAAAAATTGGTTTGATTAGCCACCTCAGGACTCATAAATAATTGATGGTACTCCATACTCGGTTAACGAGTGGATAATTTAATTAATTTAATATATATATATATATATATATATATGTATATATTTCATTGTTATAAACCGCGATATAGAAGTTTAGTCGAATACGCTTAAAATTATTTATCTATAAAGCATACGCGTAGGAATATTAACGTAAATGGTTATAATAACTTAACGTTATCTGAATTTAAAATCCTATACAATTATTAATTAGATATAATTTATTTATTATCGACCTGAAAAATTCATTTATTTTACGTATATCACAGCGATAATCGAAAAGAAAATGTTCAACCGTATAGACGTCGAAACTACAATATGGATAAGAGTCAAGTGTGGTTTTATGGCAAAACGCTTAAAATACTCTCCGAAATTACCACGCGCCAGACAGCAATTGGAAAACGAAAATTTACATCAAGATCGTCTTTAATCCTGAAATTCGAATTATATATTCAAATTAAATATTTATTTAAAGAGACGCTCGACTTCTAGGACAATACAATTTAGAGATAATCAGAGATAACTTAGTAATTGAATGAAAGGTTATTAATATCTTCTATACATAATTCTACCATATGTATATCGATAATACTTATAGATCTATAGAAATTAAACGGAAAATTATGTCTTCTATAAGTTTAAAAATTAAAATATAAATAAAAACAATTCTCTAGAATGATTTATATATTCTCGTATAATTTTATAGTTTTTAAAAATCGGAAACTCCTTTGTACTCCAGCTTCGTCGTTTCCAAGTGCGTCTTCGGTGCAGGATCTGGTTAATGGCTTCTTCACGTTCCTTGTTTCCTTGTTCAGTTTTGGACACACGCAGATTATATGTTCGATGGACAAATTTTGATTGTCACGAAACATACACGGACGTGGAAGTTCATTTGCAATAAGTGCCCGTGAGTTTGTTTAGTGTGGCCGATGCGGATTCTGCTTAGAACAATTCCCTTTCGCCTGTTTACGCGATGTGGAGTTTCCCCAATGATGTTCTAGTATAACTTTAATTTGTCGTGTTCAAGTTTCCCATAAATTTTCAGCGGTGTTCTTGATGGCTAACATTAACTGTTTTTTTTTTTTTTTTTTTTTTTTTTAATTTAATACGTCTATAAAATACGTTGATACAGTCTATATACTATTATCCCAATGCGGATTAGTCGGTTCGAGTGGGCTGTATCTAAATACTGTGAAAAAAATTGAAAATTGTTCTACCGTGCAAGATGACCACTCATTGTGGAAGGCCACCAAATCGTTTAAAAGGCCAAAGAAAATGATTCCTCCCCTTCGAAAAAGTAGTGGCGAATGGGCACGCAGCAATCTTGATAAGGCGGAAGTTTTTGGGTTATATCTGAAGAATGTGTTCAAACCACACCCACCTGATACAGGGTCAGAGCCTTTCTATAATCAAATAAAACAAGAACTGGCTGCTCCCTTTCAAATGTCTCGCCCAATCAAACCATTTTCTCCTGCAGAAATTATGAAAGTGATAACGGGCCACTTACCAGTATATAAAGCTCCTGGGTATGATCTAATCACTGGGAAGATGATGAAATGTTTGCCACGAAAGGCTATAGTATTACTAACCGGTATCTGTAACGCTGTTATTCGATCGGGCTACTATCCTTCGCAATGGAAAATGTCTCAGATTATAATGATACATAAACCAGGTAAACCTATCTGCGAAACATCCTCATACCGACCAGTTAGCCTTCTACCCATACTATCGAAAGCCTTTGAGAAGTTACTGCTCTTGCAATTACGGGAACCGCTGCAAGGCACGATTCCAGACTATCAATTCGGGTTTCGTCAAGGGCATTCTACGGTAGAGCAAATTCACAGAGTGCAGAAGTATATTAATAATTGTTTCGACAGGAAACAGTATTGTTCTTCTGCTTTCCTGGATGTTAGTCAGGCCTTCGATCGGGTGTGGCACGAGGGGTTACTTCTAAAAATAAAACGCTCTTTGCCACATGCATTTTACACGCTATTCGTCTCATATCTAACAGATAGATTCTTTCAGATTAAACTCGACGGCGATGTATCTGGATTTTATCCTGCTGAGGCTGGCGTTCCACAGGGCTCTGTTTTGGTTCCAATTCTATTTCTTTTGTATACACATGACCTCCCGGTTAAAACCAATATTGAGGTTGCATTATTCGCTGATGACACAGTATTGTTTGCAAGCGACAACGATCCGATAGCGGCGTCGGAAAAATTACAGGCCGGTTTAAATCACCTAAAAAAATGGGCACGACAGTGGAGAATTAAGGTCAACAGTACATGTCACGTTCACAAATAGACGCGATACATGCCCACCCGTTTATCTTGATGGTCTTATTCCACAGGAAATTAAAACTCGGTATTTGGGGTGTGGCTTGATCGACGAATGACGTGGAAAACACACATTCAGATGAAGGTTAAAGAAATAAACATAAAACTGAGAAAGATGTGTACTGGCTCTTGGGCAGACATTCCGAGTTACCTCTCAAATCGAAATTATTGCTGTATAACGCAGTTATCAGATCGGTGTGGACATATCCCTTTGGGGTACAGCATCGGTGTCTAATATTAACACGATGTAACGACGTCAGTCAAAAATATTAAGAATTATAACAAATGCGCCATGGTACATGCGTAATGACAACCTGCATCGCGACCTAGGTGTACCATATGTGCGAGAGGTAATCCAAATATATAGTGAACATTACTTGCACAGATTAGAATACCATCCGAACCGACTGACAGTTGACTTACAAGATAGTGGTAACGATGTTCATAGACTTAATCGATACACCCCCTTAGATCTTCCACATCGGTTTGATTGATTGGCGAGGTAACTCGGAGTATCATTGATGAATGATATCTCTAATCCTGTCACGACCCATATAGATAAATTGCTTATTGGCTATGTAAGCCAAATTGCAATTTTTATACAATTAAAAAAAAAAAAAAACCTATTAAGCCGATTATTGATTATTCTGTCGTATTTCTAAAATGATTACATTAATTTTCGGAGTAAAGGAATTCTCACGATGAAATAAATTATAATTTAAATTATAATTTAATTCGTAAGCGAAATGAGAATAAAAATAATTTTTTACGTTAGTTTTAATCGTAATCGATTTACTAAGAAACGTATTCAACTCAGACATGGAAGCCGACTTAAAAATATTTCAATCAGCAGGCGACATCCCTCGTAATAAGTGATGCAGCTACGGTTGAAACAGTTCTATGAAAATAAATGTTTACGGGGGTATTAACTGTTCACGGTTCTATTATTTAAATGAACTACACATTATAAATAATAAATGTTGCAATTGTGTTAGTAACGAGATGCAAGACGTTCGATAAAAATGCCATTCGTAGCAAGTAAGATCACTTGAACCGAATGAAATTATTTTACCGGAACAATTTACTTTATCTATTTCGAAAGTGATTAAATTTAAATTAGTCTATAAACGCAATCGACGATGATACTATGAGCTAGTTTCCACAGGCTACTAATTTCTCACGAGTACAATGTTTAAATTTATTAATGAGATCGACTTTTAAATTTATAAAAATATTACGTATGTATGTACACGACTGAACAGAAAAAACTACAAGTGATCCAGAATAAAAGTTCTACGGCTACGTGTAACGGTTATGCCTACCACTTACACATCTTATTATGTGCAGAAATTGAGCAACTTCCAAATGAATTGAAACAACAACTTTTAACGGTGAAGTTCTCCTTGCCTAAGGCAAAAAAAAATGGCAAATCAAAGTAAAATGGTTATATCAGAATAAAGACGATGCGTACTGGATCAATAAAATATTACCATCAGTTGCGTTAGAATCAGATATCTCAATCTACTAAAATGTACTAAATTACCGGCATGTCGAATCCCACATAAAACTATTTCTATCCGAATAAAAATGAATTTTGAAAAAGACATCGTATAGATACCTCAGAACATCTTATCTATCTGACTATATCGCTATGTATTTTTCTCCTTTCTTCCATCCACAAAGTGCCAATTCTTCCTTATTTCTCCACGAAACCTTTACATTGAATAATTTCTTCCTTAATGTTACTCGATGATTTATGTCTCCAGGCATAATTTTCAGTTCTTTCATATGTCACTTTTTTTGTCTCCGTGAACCGTGTGCAGTTTATTTTTAGGTTTCGCATATAATTAAATAATCTTCCGGTAAACCTGTTTGGATCCATCTTTTGCAAATGTCCATAGAAACTAATTCTTCTTTTTCTAATAAATAATTTTTTCCACATGGTTGTACAATTTTCGATTACATAAATTTTTATATTTTTCACCATGTTTCGTCGGCCTCAGTATTGTTCTCATAATCCTTCTTTCCGCAATTTCTAGTTGATCGTTAGATCCCTTTTTGTTCAGTGTTAAACACTTTGCTGCATATAATGTCTCTGGTTGTTTCAGCTTGGCATTTCTTCATATTTCTTCATATTTCTTCATATATATATATATCTAATGTATAAAACATTCCCAGTAGTCGATAATATAGGCATACTTTTAAGATACAATGTATGCTTTCTTACTCTACCATCGACAACGCTATAACGTTACATATATCTCTATTCTTTTAGATATATAATTAAACAAAATAAAAACAAAATTTTCACTATAAAATTATTTTATTAACGCAAAACTTTTTGATAATTATGTCATTATCAAGCATATATTATTTGCAGTAGAGGGGTTAATTAGAAATTTAAAATAAATCAACTAAAATATAAAGAATTAAAATAAAATAATAATAATGAGAAATACGATAACTGAAAATGAATTTAATAAATTATTTTTATCCCTTTCTTTTATTAATTCCATTTTTTTTTTCGAGTAGTTTTCTTTTTTTAAAATGTTTTTCTGTATGTAAAATTTTATAATTTTCATTATTATTTATTTTGTGTTTTAATTCTATACGATGTTTTCTTTTTCATCATTATTTACGTATGAATTTAAATGTTCCATAAATCTTTTTGCGAATTATTTTCCCGTTCCTCCTATGTATTCTTTCTCACATTGATTACAAATTAATTTATATACTCCTGAATTTTTAAATATATTTCTTTCTTCTATTTTGTTGTTATTAAATGATTTTAATAATGTGTTAATATTCCTTATTGATAAATCAATGTTATCTTTGTTAAAATTTTTTTTATAGAAGTGAAACTTCTATTGGCGCATTATTTATGGGGGTGTGAACCCGAAAAACATTATATATGTCAACACCCGCTTATAAAACCATGTTTTGTTGCGTTAGGTGTGTCAGTGAAGTAACGGACGATATATTCGTATATTATATGTATATATATATATATATATATATATATATATATATATATATATATATGTTTGTGTGTGAAAATGTAAAAGAAACTCTGTATCGAATTTAGTTGAAATACTTTTAAGTTTCACCTCTTCCCTGCACTCCGAGGTACAGATGTTCTTTCTTATATGTAGAACTTCCTATATAATTTATTGAACATATGTATTATTGTTTGCTATTTGTTTTGTTATGTTTTTTCTTTATTTACGTTGTCTAATTCATGCATTTTATCTTGAGGTATTAACATATATTTTTTTATAGGTTTCCTATATATATATATATATATCAATTTCTCGTAAAACAGACTCATTTGTCCGTTTTGCTGTCCACGGTACCCTGAGAAGCCGCCTCAAACACCACAATTCGAAGGAGTCAATTCTCTTTTTATCAGACTTTTTCATTGTCCATTATATATATATAAATTTTTTGATTAATAATGTTAATTATTAAATATAGAAAGCTTATTGTTTTTCCTACTATTTCTGATGTAAATTGAATGTTTTTATTATAGTTATTTAGATTAGATGCAACATTAATCAATTTATTCCATATTATTAAAGCATCATCAACATATATTTTCCATAGTTTAACATTATTTTTAAATATATTATTATTTTTAAAATTATTTGTTTTTTTTTTAATTATCTTCATTTTTTCTGCCTATTGGTTTTTGTTTAATTATAAATTTGATATAGGACCACTGTTTTATAATTATTTTTTATTTTACTTGCTATTGCTGTGTAAAAAATTTTATTACTCATCATTGATTGTGTTGTTTACAACATTCACAATCAGACTTTTTTATTAATACTGTTTTTCATTTTGCCGATTTTTGTGAATTGTAATCTTAAACTAATATTTTTTCATTTTATATTTTTTATCTTTTTAAATATTCACTTGATAAAGGCCCAACAGCCGAAAGGCTTCGTCATTTTTCATTAAGAAAAATTTTAGTAATTTTAATTTCATTTTTGTTGTTTATTTTAAGAAATAATCACTATATTTCACATTCATAAAGCTATATATATATATATATATATATATATATATATATATATATATCAGTAGTAGTAGTATCAATCTTTCGATTGGTTTTTCAATAGAACCGGAACAATTAAACTTAAAAACAGCGTGATTCTTCTTTATTCTGCTCTTCTTCTATTCAGCTGCTTCAGTTGCTGGTAATTATTTGTTCCCGTATCATGTATGACTTGGTGTATAAATCTCTTTCTTGGCCTTCCAAGGTTTATGGGTATGAAGAGGTGGAGAGGCAGCTTCGGAACTGCCTACAAAATTTCACATTCCTGAGATAGTCGATTAACCTTCGCATTTTGAGGTCAACTGTATAAATACGTCTCACTTGTTGTTCTGTCCAAAGGCTAAGGGAATTAACCCTCTTAGAAAATTCTGCGGAAGGCAAGTAGAAACCACCGCAGTATATTCCCGATGTAGAAATGGAATATATATATATATATATATATATATATATATACACGCCTATAATATGTGGATTCCATATTGATATTAAATTTTTTTTCACTGTGGGAGAAAAGGCGGTTTAAAAGACCACAGATAAGGCACGTTTAAAGAATTTGATGAATTGTGCCAGCATTGTCGTCGGGTGTGACAAGATAATTGTTTTTTTTTTTTTTATTGTAAGTGTAAAAATACACTTTAATTTTTTTATTTATTTAAATTAAAATCAAATTGAATTATTATTAATTATTATTAATCATCCGTTGCCGTCTGATTTTTCCGAAGTTTTTAAACCAAATTTCGAAACTGATGATTCCGAAGATATGATGATATTTTTAAGTGATCCTTTTCAGTCCTCTCCTATGGCGCTGACGACCAAAGTAGAAGTAAAGTGTACGCTAAAAAAAAGTTAAATAACAAAAAAACCCGGCGTTTCGACTTAATCGGAGGACAAAGCGATATTATTTATTAATAATATTTTTAACGTATTGTTTCGCTCGCAATATTTTCCTCTGTCGAGGTAACTGACGCAAATTGTCCTAGTACCTAAATCGAATAGAGCACCGGATACAGTCACATCATATAAACCTATTTCTTCATTATCTATCTTGTCAAAAGTGATCGAAAAAATCATAGCGGTTAAATCTTATTCTAGAATCGGAGGATATTATTCCCGATCATTACATTGGATTCCTAAGAAGCACTCGTCTATCGAACAGGTGCACCGAATCGTAGATATGATACAAGAAGGCTTTAATGACGGGCGAGTATGTCTCGGTGTACTCCTAAATGTCAGGCAAGCCTTTGATAATGGCATCATGGGCTATTATATGAACTTAAAAAAATTCTTCCTCATCCGTACTTACTTCTCCTTAAGTCGTACTTTCAGGATCGTACATTTCCCGAGTAAAATTTGAAAATGAATACTCCACTATCTATCACGTTTCCGCTGGCGTATGGAGTGTTTTAGGACCGGTGCTTCATCTGTTGTTTACGACTGATTTTCCAGTTAGGGACGATGTTATAACTGCCACGTTTGCGGACAATGCAGCCATTTTAGATGTAGCCAAAAAAATAAAATCTAGTCCACGAAACTCTGCAGCGGTCTCTAAGAAATATTGAAAGCTGTTTAAGTCGTTGGCGTATCGCAGTTAACGAAAGTAAGTGCTCGCACGTCACATTTACTTTGCGAAACTTAACCTGTCCACCCACTACATTAAACGGGGAATTAATATCTCAACAGACTTAAGTTATCTGGGGATGCATCTTGATAGTAAATTAACATGGAGCAGATATGTCGAAAAGACGAGGAAATATTTTGACATAAAATTGAATACTGGCTTCTTAGCAGATACTCTAGTATTTCACTTGAAAATAATCTTTACGCTGTGGGCCTTAGTCATATATATAAGATTTAACGGTTACAAAATAAGGCCTAGGCTATACTGATTGCTCCTATTTGGTATGCTTCGAACTACACATTACATCGTGACATCCTCGTTCCTTATATGAAAGACGAAGTCAAACGCGCCGTTGAGCAGTATAAAAGACACTAGGAGTGTTATACAAGTACACTGACCAACACTCTTCAGATACGCCGATTGAAACGAACCAGGACGTTTGCGGCCAGTTGTAATAAAAAATTATCGTGTATACGAAACGTACAGTATCCGAATACAGGTTGTGTCAAATAATAATTACACGAATATACCAATATATATTATATATATATATATATATATATATATATATATATATAAATAAATTTAAAAAGTATTATTAAAATAATGAAAGTAGCAGTTCAGGAAATAGTGTCGATGATTCATGAACGGGCACCATATAGTATCTATATTTGCTTCATGTAGTAGTATTCTACGAAAACTCTCGTTATCCCGGTTTTATTCGATGGGGATATAGTTTGATAGTTGTATATAATAACTTATTATTTGCGACCATGTGGTGGTATCTCCGATTGAATAAAATTATCCGAACACATCTATGGGCATTTTCTATGAAATGATTAATGTGTGTGTGTGTGTGTTAAAAGATAAACGGGAATCCATAATGGTTTCTAAGTACTTAACTGCTTTAGCCCATTTAATATCCGCTATATGTAGCGGGTGAGTGAAGAAGATTGCCTCAGTTTTTTTTTCGACGCTAAGTTTTAGCTTCCAGCGCCTGTAGTACTTACAAATGATGGAAACGGCTTTTTGTAATCTACTAAATATTATGTCAGTTCTATAGGAGCCGCAGAAGCCAAATCATCGGCAGAAAGATCAATGTTAATAAATAGAATTTTGAGTATATCATTTAATAAGATTATGAAAAGGTAAGGACCCAACACGCTTCCTTGTAGAACTCTAGCATGATAAGTTTTCAAAGCGGAGTCGTAGGAACGATCAGACAGGTAAAAATGTTGTTATTTAGGTAGGATTGCACCAGTTTAACCAAAATATGTGGAAGATATCCAAATTGGAACATTTTTTATAAAATTCAGCTATTTTCAAGCGGACATAAATAGAAATAAACAATTAAAAAATGTAAAAATAAATCGCGGCCTTTCAAAATTAAACACATACTTCGTTTTATTTCCAATAAATTTTCGATTGATCAACAACACGTCGTCTGTAGTGTTAATTAATAATAGTTCTCTGACGATTTTTTTAAAATTAATTTTTCAACTTTTCAAAAAATACAAAAAAAAAAACATGAACTAAAATTAAATGTAAGAATATACTTAATCTAAATGTACAATATTACAAAAAATGGCAAAATAAAATAACAACAATTTTATATAAAATAATCCGACGGCGAATTTAAATAATGATCCCATTATTTTATAATCAGTTCTGGTATTTCAATATGTCACTTTTTTTTTTTTTTTTTTTTTTATAATATTGTCCATCTAGATTATGTGTTTTCTTATTTGATTTTTTTTTTTAGATATTTTTCTTTATGTTCTCATAATAATGGGTTAATTTCCAAAAAGGTTTTGCAGTCTTTTAATATAAAAATTCACCAATTCTAAGCGCAATATTATAACTGGCTAGCTAATATGGGGGGGGGGCTTCGTTGGATAATTAAAAAAAAAATTAAAGGCAGTCTACCAAAATTCACTGTAATAGATTATTGTATTAGATACGATATAGGATGTTCTAACTAACCGGTCGACTAGAACGGCAATCGTACTAATAATATAATGTCATCTTTATTCTTAATAATTTTATACTTTTTAAAAAATCCTTTACAGGCTTTATTATAACAAACCACACTAACACGCTATACATTTTCTCTATCTTCGCCCGATATTATTATTTATTTTTTTTTTCCCACGAATTACGTTCTATATTATTTCGTCGATAATTTCGGTCGAACTAAATTGATTGAGTATCCCCCTTCGATCTAAGAATATAACTATATATACATATACAGTCGAAGACGCTTATAAGAGACGCCGGATAAGAGAGACAGTCGCATATAACAGGACAAATTAACGAAATGAAGATGATTTTAGTTCGCTTTTTCAGTGATACAACGCGTCGATTATATTTAACAATTATTAAACAGACTTTTCAGGAAATTATAAACAACGAAATGGGCAATAAGTGTCTCACGTTACAAACGGGTACCAATTTTATACTTACTGTCAGTGTTAGCCGACAATATTGATCCTTTCATCAACTGAAAAAATTCTCAAACATCGGTTAAATCACGGCGATTCTTGGAAGAATGTATTCGATTTTTGCTTATTTTTTTTTATTAGATTTTCGTCTAGAACGCGAATATTCTCTCATTGAAACTGTTTTCCTATTTCCTCGTCTCTTCGATACCTCATTATGATTTTAGTTCAGTTCCGCCACACAATTGCTGTAGCGTGTCGTTGCGAGTTTTTTCCCTAGATGAAAATTTTATCTTCTCTTTTTTATTTTTTTATTATTAATATTTTTTTACTTTAGTTACGGCTAATGTATTTTCCTTTTAATTTCCACGTAAATCAGTATTAGTCATTAATAACGTTATCAGTGTGGTGCTAATTTATTAAATTGTACATTTTAAGCACTCACTCGCTTCAGAGATTTTAAAAATTCGTTTATAAGAGACAGCCTGTTATACGATACAAATGACTTCTGCTGGAATGTGTTTGTTATAAGCGGCTTCGACTGTATATATATATATATATATATATATATATATATATATATATATATTAAGGGGCGCGTCCACAGGTGGTGGATATTGGAACGGCCTACAGATATGTAGGTTAGCTGCGAATAAGACGTTAGTCGAACAAGCAGTCGCGAACCAAGAGCGGCTACTGGCGGAAAGTCTCTGGCAGACGATTCCAGTAGTGACAGGGTAACACGAGGATGCAGATAGGCAGCTTGAAGACCTGTCCACTAAAAGTCTGCATAAATTCTATGACTGTCTCCCCCTCGGCGAGTTTGGATCGCCGTAAAAACCCTACTACCTCCTCAGTAACAAACCGCTGCCCTGCGGGTAGGACGTTGATCCAAAGGCTAAAGGAGAAAACCCTGACAGAAAATAAGAAGCAAGACCAACCAGCCAATGGATGAAAACCGAATACCGAAAAGATTGTTGTACGGTGTTTTCGGATTGGGAAAGCGACATGTTGGAAGACCCAAGATTGCGATATAAAGACGTTATTGCAAACGATTTAAAAATAGCAGGGATAAACCCAAAACAACCAAACTGGGAAAGAAGTGCCGGAAACCGAAAGGAGTGGATAGCGATCGTACGAGGCGCAGTCGAAAATTTGGAAACTCGCCGGCGGAAGGGCAAGAAGGAAAAGAAAACGTCGAATCCAAGCTTTGGAACAGCAGACGAAAAGCAACATCAATTCAAATGCCAACATTAGCAGCCATCACATCGGCTTAATTTCACATAATCGGCATAGACATCAATGAAGGACAGTACTCATACTCGGAGTCGAGGGAGTTCAGAATATATATATACTTGTTCGATGCCGAAATTAGCCATTGTACGTTTATTTTTGCATAAAACATGGGTTAGCATTCAAGGCACAACAAATTTATGTACAACGCTGCGGCGCGCGTATATGATCTTATACGGAGTGGGGTGTCAGTGCCTTCTCCGCGATAATTGAAAATTACATAATGATGGAACATTTTCTACGTCACGAGTTGGTTTCGAACTCTCGATTATCGAGTTGACAGTCAAGCACTCTAGCAATTAAGCCAACGGCACATTTTATATTTTATAGAGAAAGAGAGAGAGACCGTGTTTCAATCGAAAATACTAATTTCTCTAGAAATGTCTCCATGCGACTCATTAATTGTAGATTATCCGGATGGCGAAGGGATGAGGCACATTTTATGGAGAGCAAATAGAAGGTAAATCTGAGAACGTAACGCAGCCGATAGCGGAACATTAAAAGAAAAAAAAAACACGATCGCGATCTCAGATTGCCTATGAGACTTTCTCTAAGTTGTTTATAAACATAAATCGTAATCTACCGATGAGTACTCGTTCGAGATTAATTTTCTTAAAGAGAAATAAAAACGCGGTAATTTACGGAGAGAGAGAGAGAGAGAGAGGTTTGAAGTTGATAGTAATCGGCGAAAGATGATGGACCAGTGCTGTCAGTGTACATTAGTTCGCAGTGATAATTATACTTCAGCTGTACAGAGTGAACGATAATATAAATGTGGCGATATTTTTCTCTGGCATACTTTGCCCTGACGTTTTATCGCAATCCCTATTTCGTTACGTAAGAGATTCGTTAAGCGTCGATAAAGGGAAATACGGCCGGTAAAATTGGGTCGAAACGTCACGAATGGGAGATGAAAATAAATATAAACGCGAATCTCGTTAAAAATCCTGTCACGTTTTAAAAGACCCGTCGTCGGATAATACTTGACGTTTACCGTTGACCTTGAAATTCAAAGAGGCTCGTACCTGTCGTAGACAGATTGTTTTTACTGGGATTTATCTCGAATCGCGGCCTATATTTTTATAATTCGCCCTTAGAATAAACGGGAGGTTTTTATTTATTTTTTCGTTTTTTTTTTTTTTTATTATTATTTTTTTTTTTTTAGATGTTCACTCGTCGAGAACGAAGGTCGTACTTTTTAAAATATCCCGACGAGGGAAAGATATTTTTCGAAAATTGAAAAATGCGACTCTAGGTGTATTCATCCGAAACGAATTACTACCCAATAGTACTTTTTGTAGAAAAGAGATAACGTTCGAAGAAATTTCGTAATAATGCGAATTTTCCTATAGCATTTTAACCGAGATGCGTGTTTACTTTCAATTGTTAAAAATACATTTTTTTTTTTTTTTTTTAAAGTGAGAAATGTAATTTTGATTTTTCATTACAAAAAGTTTAGTGATTTCAACTTGTTGTTTATTTTAACCGTCCCGATAGACACGGGTTCGGTCTGACAAACCGTTGATATTTATTTGGTTCGAATTATTTCCCATGAATATAAATTCGAGAGGTGAATTCTTGCACACTTTCCGCAATATTGGCAAATACCGATAACTCAGCAAGTAATTTTAGTCGTTTATGGGCGTGAAGTGACAAGTATTTCCCATTGTTGGTTTATTTTATTCGTGTTACTTTTATGTTAACAGTTACGTTTTATCCACTGTTGTTTTTTCGTTTGCGATCAGTTTCGTTTTTCAATTTTATCAGTTTGTTTTTATAATAATTGTGGTACTGTGAACGAAAATATGAATAGTTATTGTAGTTCGTAATTTATCGGAGGAATCGACAGACGGCCAGCTCGAATTAGATAGATGATTCTGTTGCTGATTCTGAATTTGGTGGAACGTCTGGAAAAAGGACCCACAGGTGGTGTTAACACCGACTAAAGGTGGTGTCGATACTGTCGACTGTCTGTAGTTCATACGATTAGGCAGCTAATACGAAACGTTGACCTATTTATGTTTTACGGTCTTTTAAACTTAGCATAAATTCCTCTTTATAT
The DNA here is from genome assembly GCA_032883995.1 of Coronaproctus castanopsis. Taxonomy (NCBI): domain Eukaryota; kingdom Metazoa; phylum Arthropoda; class Insecta; order Hemiptera; family Monophlebidae; genus Coronaproctus; species Coronaproctus castanopsis. The sequence continues at coordinate 85,408,987 of CM065054.1, read as the reverse complement.
ATACTCCGCCGATGAAAAAACAGAATGAATTAACCGCAGATTGAAAGCCTTACTTAACTGGTCGCGGGCAATATGAAAAGATATGAGCTCTGCAATATACGCAAACTACGAGATAAAGCGATATTCGCTTGTCGCACAGAACACCTCCATCCAGTAGCGCGGGCGATATTTGTATCTGGGTTGGGCTCAAACATAAAAATTAAACAATTCGTAATAAAAATGAATAAAATATACACAGCCGAATGTGTAACAAACGTCGACAGGCAAAACAAACTATAAACGAATAACGACGAAACAAGTGATAACAACAACAGAAACGCAACGATCTGGATCAGATTACCGAACGGCCCAAACATCGGCCGTTGTTTTTTTTTATTTGTATTGCACAGTCAGCTGAATTTTCAATGTCATTTGCAGACAGAATGTAAGGAATCTAACGGTACTTTTTGCAATCCAGGCTGTTCTGCGTGCTTTTCAAGATGAGGTTTTATTAAAGCGAGCTCTTTCAAATATTCTCTTCCGTTTCAACTATAGCATTTTAGCTGCGAAATTATTTAGAGCTTACAAGTTACACGCCTTCTTCATATGTATTTTATACTTTTCTATGCCCTCCAGGGGGCATAAGCCCGGTAGACCCCCGTTGGTGCGCCGCTGCCTCCATCAGATGGATAGAGGATGCCTTGCAAAAATAAATATTACCGTATAATAATTGACTCTTTTTATAAAGAATATTATAATATGAAGAATATGCGGTAAGTGGAGGGGTTAAATTTTTATATCTCTTTTAAATCGTTACTAAAGTAAAGTTTAACGTTTCGTTATTTTTGCGATTCATAACATATATACCCTTATAAAATACTTACGGTTTTATTTGAATTAAATAATACTAGATGTTTGTTCGGGTATTATTTCCTGATGTATATTAATTGTGTCGTATGTCCGTTTTTTACCGAATAAAAATATTTCAAATAATGCATTCTATTTTTTCTTGTTTTCAATTCAAAGAAAAAAGTTTATATAACTGATATTTTAAAAAATGAAAACAAAAAATATTAATTTTAAACACTTTCAGCGCTGAGTTGACTCGACCCGTCTCTATTCGTGTAACTTTACAGCATCGGTCGTGTATCGGGCGGTTTAAAAAACCTTTCTCAGCTATTTATCGGATTGTAACAATCTACCTTGTATTAACTTGGTTTAATGCTTCATTGCAAGATTTGATCGGTCATTTTGTATTGACATTCGTCGGTTAGTCCATCAGTTTTCGAATTTAGGCAAGTTTATATGGAAATTTATTTTTAAAAAAAAGTGAATATATAAAGATTATAATTGATTCTGATAATACGTACAATCGGGGGAAACGGATTTCAGAAAAATCTAACGGGCTACGAGAAAGGGGAAAAACCGAAGTTAAATTAATTATAACGATATAAGCTTGAAATATAATGCGGTAAATATAAGAATAAATACAATAATAATAGTTTAAATTTCGGTTCGATTTTAATTTAAATTTATTTCGAATATTACACTTCTATCTTGGAATAAGCAACTACACATTTAAAAAATTGTAAATGATACGGAATTATTTCGTATTATAACGCTTTACATTGCACAAAAATCGCTAAAATGCATTAACTCATCCTTATGTCTCATGATTAGTAGACAAGCAAGTTACTAGATTCTATAATAAATATTCGTCGCAAGTCTTTACCTTATTATATAGATCCTCCAGTGCTTTAGTAAAACTAGGAGAATACTATGAACAGAATCACCTGGAAACCAAATTAAAAAAAAAAATGCAATGCACTTTCGCTTGAGAAATAGAGAAGCTAACAGACGCCTAGAAATAATATGGCAAGGTTCAATTAGTGTCCCATGCAGTTACCCTTGATAGAACACTATAACTGCCTGAACACAAAAATTAATATTGCAGCCAGTAATAGTACACTATGCAAATTAGCCGGCAGTTCTTGGGAGCTAGCCCGCTTATACATCAGCACTGGCATTATGCAATTCAGCTGCGGAGTACGCGTGCTCAGTATGGTTTCTAAACGTGAGCTGTCGCATTATCACAGGTCGTTCGAACATGCTTACACAGTCCATTATCGAGTCGGAACATCAACTGACCTATGGAAGGAACGACTATACACATTTGAGAGACCGTCCTGTTTCTCAGACGATGTCTGTAACCGTTATTCCCACTACTACCAATATCATGAATTCGATTGGTTGTTAGAGGATTATTTTTTCCTTTTTTTTTTTTCTTAATTTGATCTAGGATAGGATTCTAAATATCACTCAAGCGAAAATCATCCTGTTTACTAATTTCAACAGTTTCTCGTGCCAACCTTGCGTGATATTTATCCACTTTAATCAAAATGGAGACGTCGTTAAACTTGATTACACGACCGGGTTTACGTGTGTGATCGGTCACAGCAGACTTTTCAGTTCTAAGCTACTTTACATCTGCTATATGCTATTTAATACGAACATCCACTGGTCTTCCTGTTTGACCAATATAACACTATACTCACACGAACACGGAATATGTACACACGTGGAAGTAAGTTATCTTCGACACTTGTAATCTCATATTTACAATTTTTCGATGGGTATTAAACACCGGTCTATTATTTTTTCTGTGTAACTCTCTTCTAATTTTATCGATAGTGCCTTTTATATAAGGCAGAAGAATCAAATGTTTTCAATATACTAAATTTATTAATGAAAAATTCAACCTCACTGAAACTATATCCATTATTTATTATATCTATATCTATACTAATACATAAAACTGTAGTGTCTGTGATTTGCGAATATTTTCATCTATTTTTATCACACATAAAGAGAAAATCGTTTTTTTTTTTTTTTTAAATGTCGTCTGTCTGTTATCATTTAACTCAAAAACTATTGAAGCAATAATGATGAACTACAACGGCTCATAGCTTACATTATCGGAATTTGTTTCACATTGATATCACAAACAGGACAGAAATTACAAGATTTTACAAAAGCCATACCGTTCGCAGAAAAAGTATAATTAACCAAATGGAAAAAAGTAAAATATAGGCGGCCGTCTTCTTAACTTTACAAGAAACTTGTTACAACATCGGAATTTTCACATCGAGCTTGGTACAGTAACGTCAAATGGTTATCCTTTAAATAATGGCGTTCCTCAAGGTTCCGTTTTAAGCCCAACCTTATTCAATACAGGTATAAATGCCATAACCGAAATTATCCACTTTCCAGTTCAAATGGCACACTTCGCAGATGACCTTACAGTATTTATATCCTGCAATGATGAGGATCTAGGAGAAACTGCGCTTCAAGAAACAACAAATAATCTAACCATCATCTTACATAGATGACACACAAATTCCAACTTCAGACTTAATTATGTATCGTTCGATAACAAGCTGAAATGGATACACCATATAAATTATCTAAAGATTGTATGAAAATATTTAATTTAATGAAGAAATTATCTCATACTGTGTTTACGGAGTAGACAAATTTTCATCGGTGAAGATTTATCGAACACTCATAAGATCCAAATGTGACTTTCGATTTCCAGCATATTCCTCATCAAAAATCACACTTCTTCGTTAATCCGATTCACAACGCTACCTTACGCTCTTGGAACTTTCAGTTCCACTACAATAGTTAATCTCTATTGTAAAGCAGGTGAGCTACCGCCTGATTTACACAGAGACAGTCTCTTTTACTAAAATTTTTGGTCCGTTTACAATCGATTCCAGACTTACCTACAAAATTAACGGCATCTGCATCTTATAATCAGCCTCGTGCTAAAGATATTATCCATTACAAAATCAAACCAATTTTACTTAATTTCACCTCACTTCCAGCAATTTACAAATCTGTACCGTCAAAAATACCACCGTGGTGTTCCGATATCCAGACAGACACGTCGCTTACAGAAACCAAAACCACCACATTCAACTCCCATCTATCGTCGAACTTCAACCAACTACTGGCTAAATATAATGATTTTACAGTTTTCTACACAGACGGAGCTAAAAGAGGCGATAATTGTGGATGCGCTTTAGTATACGAAAATTTTATCATCCATGTTCCCCTTCCGTCAACATTCAGTGTGCGTTCGTGTGAATTATACAAAACATATTATTAACACTAACTGTACCAGATACCAGACACTCGAACTTACTAATCTGCACAGACTCTCTAGATGCGGTCAATCGTATACAGCGATGAATTCAAAAAATTGATCATGGAAGAATGTCTCTGGTTGGAAAAATCAGATCTGCATAGCATGGATACTATGCGAATCTAGGCACCAGCGCGCGAGCCGACAAAGCGGCAAAATTATCGTGCTTCATGGGACCAGTACCAAAAATTCCAGCACCCGCCACTGATGTTAAAACATTCCTCATATCCGATATTCAACAGCAGTGGATCGAGAGATGGACCGACATACCAATGGAATCAAATTCGCTTCGTCTTCTGAAAACAGTTTCACAACCATCTGTGTGACCACTATACCTGGAAGACGAAATGAAGTGATTTTGTCTCGATGGGTCACATTATGTTAACACACGCTTATTTGCTGCAGCAAGTGAGCCCTTCTCTCTGTCACTTTTGCAACACTCGATTAACTACGCTACATATATTAATCATCTGTCTTTCATATGCAAATATTCGTTCCTCCCTAAGCCTAGATCTCTTCCACTAATCCTTCAAAACGTACCTTCTTCCGAAAAAAGACCCCGTGTCTTTCTTTAAATTATCCAATCTATATAATCTAATCTAAAGTCTCCTTTCTCCGTGTGTCTGGCCCTTGTTGCAGTACATAGCGCGGTTAAAATAAATTTAAACAAAATTAAAGTTTCAAAAAGTAGGAGGCACCGATATATCTGTCAAATGGTTTAAAATTTAATACGTTTTCTAGTTCGAAATATCATCATTACAAGCACCCGCCATACAAAACACGTTTTGTTGTGTTAGGGACGTGGCCGAAATAATGGACGGATATATATATATGTGTGTGTGTATGTATATATACATATATTAATAGAAGAAAGGGACAGCGATATTGTATTAAAAATAATAATAATAATTATATAGGCGAAGCCGTGGGTAACTTCTAGTTTTCTTATAGAGTTATTACATCTTATTACATGCCCCAACAGTTTTTTCACATTTCATTTTTCTACATGATTTATTAAACCTCTCGTTCAAGATGTCCACTATGTGGTATATGAAATTTCAAATCTAACGACATTTTTTATTTTCCGATTGACGTGAAATGTCTCGATATTTTAAAAATGTTTATATCAATTCTTTGAAATTGATCTATAATTCACCTCTAAGGAACGTTATTGCAATCATAAACACCCGTACAAAATTTATCATCTAACGTCGAGAAACAGTTTTTTTTTCTCCTGTATTTCTTCTAGGGATGATTTCTTCGTTCGTTTTGATTATTTTCCAAGATGCTTTCTTTATTCTGTGCGACGGACCCGTATCTACGCTGTCAAATGACAATTTTCACAATAGCCGTAATTGAACACGCTCCACAAACTCAGGTTTTTACAATTTTCTTTACGGGCGTCTATACTAAGTTTTTACCTGTTAGTATTGGTTTTTATTATTCGTCTTTTAATATCTGTTATGATTCTATCATCTTTGGTTATCGTGCTTCTTAGGTAACCGCGTTTTTGTAATCCACATAAATAAATTTTTAAAATAAAGAATAACGTAAAGATACAGTTTGAATTTAATAATACTCATTACAACCTTATTATTTACACGATGGAAAAATATTAAAACAGTTTAAAACCGTATAATCACTTTAGTGAAAAATATCAAATGCTTTGTGAAGCATACATTGAGGTTTAACAAAACAATATTTTCCCCCGTATAGACGACCGATTAAAAAACGTTGCATTTATACCGAACTATTTTAATTTATTACCGGACACGGTATCTTTAAAGAATATATCTAGAAAAGTACAAAATTTCATACTCAAATAAATGTCAAATATGCAACCTACTACCCGATAATACTAAGCGCATACTTTTAGGATGTAATCGCAACAAATTTTAATGATACTTGTGTTAGCCAACTAGTTAATAAGAAGTTTACAAATTCTAATGATTTTGCTGTTGCCGAAATAAACTATAATACATTTATATAATTATACGAACTAATTAAAAACATGATTAACTTTATTGTAAAATAAGCTGATTATAAACTTAAATGGATGGGCTCTTTTTCAGTTTATTATTTATAATGTTCTTGTATTAAATTTTACTAATACATTTACCCCATCATCGCGTATTACGAACTGCGGCTAAAAAATAAATAAATAAAAAAAAAAAAAATATTGAGTAGTAATTATTTTTACGTGTTTGTCTTTTGGCGCGTTGTATAATATGGAAAGTTAACCCAGAAAACGAGCGATCGAGCAACAAAATTTAGGTAAGTTTATTCTTTCATATTTCGTTCGGTGCTCGTGAGAAGCCTAAATTTTCGTGCGTTAAATTCCGGTTACGTTTATCGGAGCGAACTTCTATCGGCGCTTTGTATAGGGCGAGTTAACCCACAAAACGAGCAAGCGATCGAGCGAGCCAAAAAAAGCTTATACAAATAGGCACGCGAGTAGGCAGGCTTATGCCAGTTTACATACATATATACGTATATATATATATATATATATATATATATATATATATATATATATATATACGCGCAAAAATTTGTTGCTTGTTCATTTCTCTTGCGCATGCGCGCACCATGCTAATCTGTAATTTCATTTAAATCTTCGTTGCATAACGCATGCATATGTGTCGTAGATTTGTGAACGAAAACATTTGAGTTATAGCCACTTGAAGTTAAGCGTAACGAAATTTGTAAGGAATCCGGAGTTTATTGAATAAAAATGTCTTCATTGGGCATTAATGTACACGTTGGTTTTAATGTATTTTAAAGTTTCACTTGGCTAATTTTTTTATTTAACGTATTTTTACTCATTTTTATTTTCTTTTTATTAATATTTGTTTTCCGTTTATTTCCTTCGAGAAAACTGCAAGTATTTTATCGCTATCCTTCTCCGATGAAGTCGCTGATAGTTCATTATCATCCGCCGAAACGTACACAACGGACTTGAAACCTTCTTTTTACTTTCACTCCTTTTGATTTATTTTCCATCATTTCGATTGCGGTTCTTTTCTACGCACGCGTTAAAATACTCGTTTTCGTATTCTGGTTTCTAGTTTGTTATCCGTTACCATCTAGACGGACAGAAAATCGATGGTTGGGAATAGTACGACACGCTTACGACGGATGAATGCATATTCGAAGTGTTTATATTGAAAAAAACTGAAATTACGAATAACGATATCGTTGTTTATAACCGGCGGCAAACTTCCTACGGAAATGATCCTACTATCGTTATTCTATAATTTATAAACTTTTCGAAAAACTGACATTGAAAAGATTAAATGGAATTCTAGAAAATGAATAATGGCCTCCCAGATCACCGATATTGGTTTTAGAACCCAACATTAGAACATCCAACATGTCCATCGAGTAAGTAGGAAGCAGTTTAGAAGAAAACATAGTATGCGATGATTTCCTGAACATCGGTCAAAAATTTTTGACAAGGTATGACGCACAAAGGTCTACCGCATAAACTGCGAATTATATTAATGTATCGGTACTAAAAATTACTCAGCTCATTTTTAAAAGAAACACATTTCCAGATTAAGTTTATCTAACATACAACCCGTATTTGCGGGAGTTGCACACTAAACTGTGTTAGGACCGTTTCTTTAACGTATGCCGGAAATCTTCCGTTATCCGATAAAAGCTTGGATTTTCGCAGATAATAATGCTATACTTCGCCGTAGTCCGAAGGAAGCCGATAAAAAACTTCATAGTTCATTAAACGAAGCGAGAACACGGAGCGAACAATAGCGAATAAAGATCGAATCAGTCGGAAAGTAATTCCGATAAGCGACCGTGCAAGATATCTTGGTACGCATCTAGATGGCAAATTAACTTGAAAAAAAAAAAACATATTCAAACTGAAATCGATGAATTAAATTTAAAAGTTCGCCAAATGTACCGGGGGTTAATTATTCATAACTACTTTAGATAATAAAATCACCGTATACGAACAGATACTCGCTCATGATTGGAGATATATCGAATGTCGGGGCTGCAATGCTAGAACAAATATAACTAATGCAGCGATTTTAGAATAAAACTCTACGAAATGAACCATCGTAAATGCTCCATGATTTGTATCGAAGAAGACTTCGTATCGTCATCTACATGTTCCATAACGTTACCATCGTGATAAAACGGGAAGCGATAAAACATGCTACTAAGTTACATGATCATCTGCTAACTGGACAATTTGTTGAAAGAGTTGCCACGATTATACAGGGTAAAACCATTGTACTTGACTAAATCCAACTTTGTACATTCTAGGTTTTCTTCGATGGAAGGAGTGCCGCTCGAGTAACTGCAGACATCATGCGCAATATGTCAGTTATAGGAGAAAGAAAAAAAAATGGAAAAAAAATGAGGTGCAAGTAAAGTGCGATCATAGGGATTTAAACTATTCGATTGTATATTCGACAGTCATTTACCAACAACTTCTTTCCAGATTTGAAAGTAAGAAACAATAACCAAGCGTCACTCACTATTATATAACATCTTCTATTTTCGATTATACCAGCTTACCGTTTTGCCAATTACCTTAATTATAGTAATAGCGAGGAGCGTCGTTAAAATCATTCATTTCATACCGCTACCTTCCCTACAACTAATACCATTACCACGATTAATCTTATTATGATTGTTATTTCGCAGTTGGACGTTCAAACAGTACGGAACTTGTTTCGTTGTTTGACATAGTCACTTTATAGTTTTATTATACTTCATCAAGTTCACGAGCAGCGGGTCGTCACACGTAATATGTTTCTCGTAATTGCTTTATCACCTATTAAGCTTTGTCTTCACGATGGATGGTCGGAAAACTTATTCCGGTAATATGTATCATTTACCTTGAAGAATTTTATACAACTACATGTTTTTATGGATGGTCAAGCGGTACTCGGTCGTGCCTGCACGTATATACATAGTCACACACCCATATATATATATATATATATATATATATATATTCATAATTCTGGATGTTTATAAACCACTGGGTAACCTTCAACAACGATTCAAATATTGACCTTACTACTAACATTGCTATTCTTTATTTACACTTTCAACTTATAATACCAGTTATTTGACATTAGATGATTTTTCAACTTTCTGAGATAAATCGAAACTGCATAATTTTCTACACTACACCTACAGGTGTGTTGTATATATATATATATATATATATATATATATATATATATATATACATACATATATATATATATATATATATATATATATATGTATGTATATAATATTTAAGTGCTAATTCAAATGACGATGAATAACCGAATGAGAGATCCGCACTTATGTTATTGTAATTGTTGACGTTGAATGCAAAGAAAATCGCCTATACACATTCCAAGTCGCACGTACAATTCTCATCTACTACCTAACGTAATTTATTTTATCTGATACATTTATTATATAAATAAATATATACTTTAATTACAAAAATCAGTTAAAATCACTAAAACTTTATTTTCTTCAAATTCACAAAGCTTTTCGGCAATTACGCCATTATCAAGCGATATTTAAATTGAGATAAAAATCAAGATTTAAAAAATAAAACTACAAAATATAAATTTAAATATAAGTTAACAAAATATTTAAATTTATATTTTGTGTTTTTATTTTTTAAATCTTGATTTTTATCTAAATTTAAATATCGCTTGATAATGGCGTAATTGCCGAAAAGCTTTGTGAATTTCAAGAAAATAAAGTTTTAGTGATTTTAACTGATTTTTGTAATTAAAGTAATAAAAAATCACTACATTCCACAATCTAAACTTTAAATAAGTATATATATATATATATATATATATATATATATATATACACATAAAAAAGAAACAATAAAATTATTAGTATAAATCGCTAATTGTGAATAATTAATGAGGAAGCTTTTCAACAGTTATTGTACCATCTTCAAGTTAAAATCGTAATAAATGAATTATATACGATAACAATTTTAAAAATAATAGCGTATATAGTTCAAGATCGAGATGCTTGTTAACCTGCATTATAAATTGTAATCTACAATTTTACAAATATTAAAGATTACGTAAAAAAAATAAAAAAAATTGTCATAAACTATTCTTTGAAATGTATATAAATAAATAAATAAATAAATAATAATAATAATTATTATTATTCCTATTACCCATTATTCATTCGTGTTTTTTTTTTTTTTAATAAATAAATTACCACTTGTTATGAATTATTTTTGTATTAATTATCTGTTTAATCTATTTTACTGTTTCCTTTTGTCAGCAGTATTTTTTGTCATTTGATTCCTGTGTTTTTTCATTTAAAAATTATTAATATTAAATATTAAAAATTAAAAAATAAAAATTAAATATTAAAAATTAAAAAATAGAAAATAAAATTAAAAATTAAAATTAATAATTTATAAGTAAACATTAAATATTTAATATTAAATAACTTTCGTTTTATTATAAAGTTATATAATTATCTGTAACGATGATTTTAATTATTTATGTTCTAAGATATTTTCTTACAGAAACGTCAAAATCTTATACTGTCGCGAAAATTTTTAATTATAATTCTAAAGAACATATAAGTATAATTCGTCCTAAATTATCGTCTTAAATCTTATAAGTAATAATTTATGAATTCTTCGATCATATACTCGGGTTATATTCCAAATCGGAGGAGATCTTCAATTAGCATTCTGTTTTCGCTGTCATATTCCGTTTTTAGTCTCTGTAACTCCTCCTCTGGAACCGCCGCTCTCGTCTATACTCTGGCCGTAATCTCGTCCTCGCGATTCAAGATATTTTGTAATTTTCATTTTGCATCAGCCGTCGTTTTATATACGATTTTAAGTTGTGTAACGTGAAAACTTTGAAGTACCCACCTGTTGAATGCGTTATTCCAGTTAACAATTTCTCGAAAGTGTTTGTTTAAAAACAAATATGTATAGTAACCGAATGATGAAGAAAACACCCTTCAGCTAATGCGATGTCTCGAACGTTTATATATATATATATATATATATATATATATATATATATATATATATATATATATATATATATATATACGTGCTTCTTTGTATAAATAAAATTGGAAAGAAATCGTAACAACAAGCTGTTCAAAAATTGACCTCATTTTTTCGAAATACAGCCTTTTCGGTAATGCTCAATGTCAAGGTCATTTCCAGCCCTTTATTTGTTTTATTTGCGTCCTTATTTTAAACATTATCCGAGATGATATTTTCTTAGCTTAAGTCGTTGTTTCACTGTTTTCGTTATCCAACGTGTATCTCTCGGAAAAGCAGTAAAAGGCTATACGTACGCTTATTTTATATATATATATATGTATATATATATATATATGCATATGTTTTTGTGGATGAGAAATTGTATTACAGGCTTTTAGAAATTTTATTTTAGCTATATAAAAAGCTAGCTGGAAAATGTCGGTATTTTGCTTCGAAAAAAAAAGGGTATAAATAAATGTATATCGGTATAAGCACATTGAAATATGTAGATGCGTTATGTAGACGAGAAACAAAACGATTTACAAGTATGCTTGAAGCTAATTTAAGGTTAATAAATTGAAGCGTACACAAGTAGAAAAGATAGAAATGAATTGAAAATAAGAAGAAAAAAGTAAATATATTCGTTTAAAACGAATATTTAAGGAATTATAATTTAAATTTTGAAATATCATAATTAAGACCGGATAGGTACACACATCGTTCGTATGACTTACTGCGATCGTTCCGAAGCATTCGAAACGATTAACGCGTAACTCTCTAATATCTGGGTCTGCTTTTTGATAGGCCTCTCACAATTCAACATGTGTGCCAAATAATTAAATCAAGACTCAACAGCCTGCAATGTATAATGCGATGAAAATCAGCATCGAGTTTACTCTGTAAAAGAATGGTTTATTTAGCTGTGCTGGCTCCTATATGGAGATATGGTTTGTAGGTTTATGGCACATTGGCCAAATTAAACTTAAACAGACTTCAACAACTACAGTCGAAGATACTCCGCTCAATAGCTAATGCTTATATTTTGTTTCGAATATCACGCTGCATCATGATTTAGAAGTTGAATATGTATGCGAGTATTATAGAAATCGCTACAAGAAGTTTTTTAGCGAGTTAAAAAACAATTCAAATGTTCAAATATCATGTAGAAAAGTGTATATGAAAAGAGACAGACATCGGTTCAGAACATCAATTACCAGTATTTTGAAATGTATATAGTTTAAAGAGGTTTATATCTGATTTTCATCGCATTATACATTGCAGGCTGTTGAGTCTTGATTTATAATTATTTGGCACACATGTTGAATTGTGAGAGGCCTATCAAAAAGCAGACCCAGATATCAGAGAGTTACGCGTTAATCGCTTCGAATGCTTATATATATATATATATATATATATATATATATATATATATATATATATATATATATATATAATTGGAATGGGTAAAATATAAGATGCTAAAACAACAAGATTTTCCAAGTTTACCTTGTAGCTTAGTTTTCCATTGCGTATACAGGAGTTATAAAATCGTATTTTTCCGAAAAATATATTTACATACGAATCGCATACCAATGTTCGTAATATTATTATTCTTCCCATTAACGTGATATATACTGCTGACGGCTGGATACACGAATGAGAACACTCAGATTTGAAGTGGACGAATCGAAGAACACGATGCGTATTATCTTCTGGTCCTGAATTCAGTAATTAATTCATAGTCATTGGAAGATCTAATTTAGTGCGCAAGGAGCTGTGATTAGTGCAATCGATGAGGGGATGACGCACTGTGATGATATTGTTGGCGCAGGAACAACGCGGAGGAAGTTAACGTTGAAGTAGGTAACTGCGAGTGATAGTCTAAGACGACGTAAAACTATTTCAACTTTCGGCGATAAGTCGGAAGTAATGAAACGCGCAGTGTCTAATTTTATCGATCTTAATTTATTAGTATAATTTGCATATGCGCGCGGACAGATTTTCATTTATGATTTAATTGCTGAGATATTAATTTGAAAGTATCTACACGCGGAATGGTAAGGTTTGGATGAGGAAGCCTGGTTGCTGCTTGTTTGGCTACCCAGTCTGCCGTATCACTGCAATATGTGAGTGGCCAAGAACGCAAAACCATTATCGACCAACGTATTGGTTCCATTGTCCACAATAACTTGATGATCATCTTAGCAATTGGATGTTTACGAAAGAAACGATAATTAGAGATAGCCAGAATTGCCGAGGATGAGTCTGTTAATATCGCAGATTGAGGGCAATCTTTGATTGGGTTTTCAATTATATATAGGATAGCAAGGAAGATAGCGTAAAGTTCTGCAGAGAGAATAGAGAAATTCGGTTGGTAAGGAATAGCGCGTAAGGATCTCATTTTAGACATTGCACATTCTACATTGTTTATAAATTTACAGCTATCAGTATACAGCATTCGAATGTTTATGTATTTCTATAATAAATCTACTTAAATATCTATTGAGAGTCTAGATATCCGCTGGAATTAATGTTATTCTTATTTAAAGAGAAGATTTTGTAATTATACAAACGATCGTGAATTTTAAGTTCCCCCACATTTACATGAAAGATTCGAAGCCATTTTCTATTTATTCGACGTACAGGCACATCTACCACACATTGCTGACAAAAACGTCTTGTACATTCCATTCATATAGGCGTCTTGTATATTAGACATGTATGGAACATTTTTAGTTCATTTTTCGACGGACATTTTCTGCAATTCGTTATCGTAAGGAAGATTGTCTCAATCAACGCGTAGTACGAATAAGAGTAAAAATCTTGTTTTGTGACATCACCGTGCGACCCTAACGGGCTCCTGTTCTTCTACGACGGACCACGCATGCGCTCATATATTTAATTTTTATTTATGCAGTTCCATCATTAAAATTACCGAATAATATATGAAAATCAGCACCGCCAAAAATTAGATAGTATTAGAAAGCATAGCTTGGAACAAAGGGTACTTTATAATTAACGACATTCTAATTGAAAATGACGGCAAAATATTAATTCCTCGGAAATCTGTAGAAACAGATAATAGACAAGAAGAAACTACATATAAACAAATTGATGAACTGACAAAAATGTGTACTTCGTACGAGAGAAAATTGTTAAATTAGACTCGGTCAATGAATTAAGACGTCGTTTATATATATCATATATATGACAGTAATACATAAAAAAACTCCGTTAACGCAAATTGAAAATTTCCAACAAGAAATCAGCTGAATTTATTTTCGAAGAAAAAGAAGCGAGTAAACTGGAGTACTGAAGAAATTTCTATCGTTTTCACGATTTTATACCTTAGCAGAAAATGCTACATATATATTTAAGAGAGAGTTTGAATTTTCCTTTACCGGGAATTTCATCGCTGCGCTTTAGGAGAGATAAAAAACATACAGGGTGAAATGTATAATACGGTAGCGACGATGACGTGCATAAATAAACGCACTTTACAAGTGTTTCAAAAAGGAATTGCCATATCGATTAAATCATTTCAAAATTTACCGATGGAATTAGCGGCTTATCGTCCGAATAATAGGATAAGAACAAGGGGGATTAAACGACCATCCAAAGTGAGAATGTACAGCTATATTTGTGACCCCGAGAACAGTATTAGTCAATGACCTTGGCACGTTGCTACGACTACCATGAATCACACGGCGTGATAAGCAGCTGTCGGTTAAATTTAGTTGTTTGTTCGGAGATCAAGTGTGATGTATGCAATCGGGCAAAGAAATTTATCGTTTTTGATCATGTTCGCGAGCTTTTTAAACATGATTTTCCAACCTGTCGATCAAACGGTTAATTTCGTGTGTAATCAACCGAAAGAAGAAACGTTCATACGCATACACCAGGAAATGAGAGTGCAAACTTTTTCGAAGAATAAAATTGCGCCGAAATGAACAGGGAGTCTGCTTTTAATACTTATTGGAGTGTAAACTGAAGTTTTAATTAACTTTTACATTTTGATTTTTTTTCTAACTTGCGTTTTAAATAATGTTTATAAACAGCCTACCCTGTATAAAAACTCAGTTGGGTTTTCGCTGTGTAATGATCACGATGAGTATGAAGGTTATCTGTTCGAACGATGGTCTAAGAAATATACATATATATATATTTAGTAAACCAGTCTTAGGACTGATGACTACATGATGATATATATATATATATTCTTTTAAGGTCGAAATTTGATGCTCAAACTTCAAAGGAGATTATCTCGAAAAGTTAAAAATGTAGCTTAGACCGTTATTTGCGTTAATGCTTTAATTATTATTTCTTTAGGGCAGATTTTCGTTTTATTACCGTTGTAAAATGTCAATTTCGACAAATACAGCGTCATCCTCAAGATTTTTTCTGGAATTTTTATTTCGAAATTTTTCCTTAATGCAGTGATATTATTTATTATTTTGTTCGCGTATCTGGTTGATCGTGTGATAAATTGATAAAAGTTATAGTCTGAAGTCCAAAATTCTAGATATCTAAGTAGTCCTTCATCAACGGTGCCATATAAACTATCATATTCACATTTACCACCGAGAGGGCAGTTAAATAAGTGAGCATGATCCTGTAGTTCTCCGCAGGTACATTGGTCACAATCCGTCATGGCCCCATTTCTTCAAGTTTTGTTTAGTGCAAGCCGTCGCACTACTTAATTTGTTCAGTGTTCCAGAGGTTGTATTTTAAAAGATTCCCGCTTGGGAGTGACTCATTCTTCGTTCTTCCTTCCTCCCTTCTATTCCACATCTGGTTCTAATTCGGCAGTGCCTTCCAGTTCTGTAACAGTTCTTAAGAAACTGTGTCCGGACTTTAATCGTGAATCTATTAATACGTGATAGTTATGTAGAGGATGTCGACTATCATTTAGTACTTTGCTTTTTTCTTTCTTGGCAGCCACTTCTCTCCTTATATACGGAGGAGCTATGCCGCTGAGCTCATATAACTTTGCTAAGGGTGTTGGTCGTAAACAGCCCTCAATTTTTAAGTTTTCATCAATTTGACCGAAGTCGTCGATTAAAATCGAGCCCGATGCAAGGATCTCACGAGTTCACTTAACTCATTCGAGGTGGTCAATTTGTTGCGTTCTACCTTTTGCGTACTTGCTGAAAAAGTAGCCTCCACAAAGCGGATCCTAATTGTCGTAGGAGAGATTTCCCCCAATCCACGATGTACACGTACGAACTGTGAATGCAGAATCAGCTAATTTTGGGTCGCTCTTCAACCTTCTATCGTTCATACACACATACACTTCTTATTAATTCTGACAAATTTATGATAATTTTTAGCTCACGAATAAGTCCCGCGTTTGTCCGTTAAAGAACTACGGGAATTTTAAATATCCGCCGGCCGTTATAAACAGGTTGCATAGTTATTCGCAGTTTCTACAAACAAAACCGGGAAAATGTGTTCGTTAAGAGGGGGTTTCGAATTTTACCGCATGTTATTTCGGATGTTGTAAAATTATTAAACTTCGAGAACTCTTCATTTCCTAATTCGGTTGTCTAAATTCGGTGTAGTTGCATCGTGTCAGGATATGTTTCACATTGTCAGCGTTGTATTGTATATTGCACGTCTGTTCGATTGGACCATTCTACACTTGTATAAGTGTAATCTCTTTAAATAATCCGCGTACGCTGATCACACGTTAAAATAATTCGACCGTCAGTACGACGTTGTTTATAGTCGGGAAACAATTGTTTCGCTAAACCGTTATATATTCATCCGGTAATGATCGATATTTTTCTATCATCATCCGGTACTGCTATTTGTTTAGTCGTTTATATTTCATTTTTGTTTTTATCGTGTAAACAATAATACGGTACGTGGTGTTGATAAATTCACGATTTAATATATATATATATTTTTTTAATTATTATTTTTTTTTTTTTTTTACCCCGATTTGTAAAAAGGACGGGGTAAGTATATTGTTTAAAAGAAGTACCGTAGTAATAACAGATTGTCCTGAAGTTTACGGAACTCTGAACCAACTGTTTTATTACAATATGATAAGATTAAATTAATTTTGTATACCGTATGTTTAGGCTAGGCGTGCATTTATTAAACGATCATTTGTTTCTGCATTGGTGTGAATAACGATTTTAAACAGATTACTTTCTAATTAATCTGCTCTATTATCGCTAACATCTTCTTTACAACGATTACATCCGGAAAGAGTGTGTGTACTTAACGGTATTAGTTACATGTTACACAGTTTTGTCAGAGTGCGCGATGTTATATACTTGTATAAATAATCTCGAAACAAATCGTGGGTCGTAATGTAAAATGAATTGTACGTTAAACAAATTCGGTGTAAACGATATATTTTTTTCAATGTCTAAGTGTTTTTTTTTTTTTTTTTTTAACTAGTCAATTATATATTCGTTCCGCTGTAAAATTTATCGCAACAACAACAACAACAACAACAAAAATATATTTGCATAAGTTATAAACATAAAAGAAAACATAATAACACACGGGGTTACAAAAACATCGGAGGTACCGAGGGATTAATAACGCAGTAAGAATATAAAGAATAAAAGAAAACGTTTAGAATTGCAGCGGGAAAATACAAAACCTGCGACTGCATAATAAACAAGTTTTCTAATTACAAATAATACGTGTTAATATAGAAACTTAATTTTAAATTACAAAAATCTATCGTTTTATGTTGAAAAAAATCCACAAAAGTAGATGACATGGGTGGTGCCGAAGGTACTTACTATTTAGAGGGGTTAATAGTATAGTAAATAATTTATATTTGGAATACATAGCTTAGAATCGTATAATTAGCAATTGAAGAGGCGAGTACATTGATGTGGTACGAGCATTTAATAGAAAAGTCAGTCGATAGCTTTAGAACAAAATCTCTAATATAATGAAGAATGAAGGTGTCAGTAGCTTCGTGCACGCTGTCGATTCTGGCATAGCGAGGTGCATTGAGAATACAGCTGAGCTAGTTCGAATGACTCGTAATTTGTTAAAAGAGGTTTTCGATATAGAGCTCCGGGAAGGAGTCGGAAAGTATTGGACGGATTAATGCTTTATAGATGATTATCTCGTTAATTTAGAATTGCGATTAAGGATAGGGTACAAGGAACAGAAAGTAATTGTTTTCGATTGCGATATTATTTATCTATTTAGTGAAAGTAAGCCTATTATTAAATAACGAAACTTATCACACTAAAGTACTTCCCTGTACCGTGTGAGAGGTTGTCAGATAGAGCCGGTACGTGTGAAGAAAATAGCTACGGTTTTGTTTGCCATTTATTGTAGTATTTAAGTAGCCGCGATATCCCACGCTGATGTCTATTACGGACTGTGCTAGGTTTATAGGAGCTGCAGAATATCGCAGCGTCGTCGGCGAATAGTCCAACTTGCGTTTTGGTTGGGATTGGAAAATAAAACAAAAGTGGTCCGATTGCTGAACAACCCGCGGAGTAAGATTTGCGAGACGAGACAGCGTTACCTACAGATAGATGAAAATATATCTATTGTCTAAGTAACTACTAATTAAATGAATTAAGCGTGTAGGAAGTTTACATCATTTTATAAAGAATACCCGCGTGTCAAGTTGTATCGAATGGTTAACGTCAAATAGTACCATGCAAAGTTGAAATTACGGGTAATAGAGTCGGTTATTCGGCATATTTGTTGGCTTGTAGAGAGTGATGAGAGCGAAAACCGAATTGAAAGTTTGGAATATTGTCGTCGACATGGGATAATAATCTAACATAAATCGCCTTTTCAGCAACTTTAGGTTACTCAGTAAGCTAATGGAGCGTATGTCGGAGACCTGCGAAGTTTACCTGCTCGGGCAAGGCGACGATCAAGTTACACCAGCTTTGCCGAAAGTATCCCAGTTTAAAGATACCGTTCATTATGTTTGAGAAAACAGCGATAGCGCATTGTACAATCTGTTTAAAGATTGAACGTTTTTTTTCGATCACGAATAGAATAAGGTAGTCGATATTTGATTCTTTATAAGGAACGTGTTAATACGTTTTTATATTATATATATATATATATATATATATATATATATATATATATATATATATATATATATATATATATATATATATATTAACGGCTTAATATCGTCAATGACGAATTTAGCTGACCGTTCTATATGACCTATTCAAGTTGATGGCGATATTTCTTTAATCTGTTTCGAATTTACTGTAAATCTATCAACTATAAATTATAACACCGTACAGTATGTCCGGTAAAATTACACGTTTCTAAAATATTAGCGCCTTCTAGTAATTTATTCTATCATTATTGTTATATAATTTATTAAAGACTTTTATAAATTTCCCGATTTCGATTGTAACATAAACCGCTCGTAAAATGTTTCAATTATCAACTAATACTGCTATACATTTAGTTTGCGTAACAAATCGATTGTCTAAACCATATTCAGGTCAATATATGCGTTTAAATAGTAAATATTCTAACAAAATTTACGGTAACTGATATTTAGCCGAATTATATATTTAATTAGCCGAAATGTGATTACGACTTTTACTAATCTCTTTCCCCGTTCTCATCGCAATACGAACGTCGTTATAGCCCATTTAATGACGGGGCAGTCTTTATTATAAATTCAAAGAATGTAACCTAAATGCGAATATAGAGGGAAAATTGTGTAATCCCGTACGGCCATAGTTATTACACGCAACGTTAAAAATTAATTTCGTAATCAAGTTTATTCCGCTTCATGCGTGTTTCTATGAGTCTCGGCGGATCCCATATATATATATATATATATATATATATATATATATATATATATATATATATATATATATATAAATTAGTGTGTGTATGTGTGTGCAATGCATGGTTGTATGTAAATGTACATTTGTATACAATGTACAAATCTAGATATTTTCTTGTAAATAAATTTGGTAACAGTACGTTTATGTGGATAAAATGAACTTTATTTAAATATGTGCGACAAATTCCGAGTATTAAATACCCGGACATCTTAACGGTTAGCTTAAACTACTATACAATAGTATATAATTTACGAAATATTCGGCAAAGACAAATGTAAAATCTGCGTTGAAAACTAAGAAAACGTGGCAATACTGTAGAAAGTAGTTAAACACGTGCATATATTTCACATATACACACGCGCACACATATACAAAAAACATATATATTGATCTAAACACGTGCAATTGCATATTCCGATAACAAAAAATAAATAACCGACGCTTAATAGCGCGATGTTTACACATACTTCGGTTAACGTACACGATCGAGCTTAGCGATGTCATTTTCCCAACGTTAACCGATTTACTGTGATGCGTTTTGCACGTATCGTACAATTTTTCAGATAATTTTGTTCATATACAAAAATAATTAACGAAAGCGCGACTTTTTTTTTTATTTTTTTTTATCAGACCGGTCTTTTTTTGGCATTGATAATATACCGTCGTATTTTTATTAACTCATTTCCCATTGGAAAAGAGCCAACGTGTATATATATATATATATATATATATATATATATATATATATATATATATATATATATATATATATATAGTCATTACAACTTTAGACAACTATGTATACCACCTTTCTAAATACGTATCCTTAAAATTTGCATACCTGCGACGATTTATAACTCAGTGACGGTGATTTTAAATCGGTTGTAATTTTTTCAACTTGCTGTTGTAAACTGACCACCAAACCGGACTGGTGATTATAGTCAGGATCGAATAATATAACGATAGTTTCTTATTAATCCCGAATAGGTACTCTAAATTAAATTAAATATCGAAAAACAAGCTCGGCCCTCGGTTGGAAAAAGATCAATCTGTAGATAGATTGTCACGCTCGTGTAGATAATTTATCATTATCGGCAGAACGTATAGAAAATGCTGAACGGCAACTAGAAATACTAAAACACCAAGAAAAGTGGGTCTGAAAACCTTTCTTAAAATATAAAAAAAAAAAAAAAATCAAATTGTAAAAACGTCTAAAATAGATAAATAAATAAATCGGGAAACTATCATAATCTATGATATTGCGCATGAAAGATTTATACACAAGTAATAGAATAAGAAAGTCACCAATAATCTGAAGTTACGCCATATGTGAAATGTCGGGATCACGTTTTAAGTAACCGTTCGATATTCCAAATAGTCGCATATTAACTTTTTAATTACTGAAATTCGCGCTAGATTAATATAATTATTTCCGATTTTTAATAAACTCACTAATGTCGGCCCGACATTCGTTTTACCTCCTATATTATTCAGTTGCACCATTCAAAATCTACAACTGGTACATTTAGAAAATACTACCCTGAAACTGCGCAAGGGCATACAAAACTCAATCAACCGTATTTAAATTCTCAACTATTAGTCTTATGAAAAAATCAGTTGAAAATTAGTTAAATCACTATTATTTATTTTCTTAAGGAAAACACAAAGCTTTTCGGCATTTACGCCATTATCAAGTGAAAAATTTTAAAAAATCACAATTTTAAAAAATATAAACTAAATATAATTACTTAAAAATATGTGATGGTAATTTTGAAAATATGATCCAAAAATGATGTCTGCTTCTGTCGGTCTATTTTTGATTTGTTGAAAATTAATATCAGTATATTTGTTTATTAATTTAGTTTTTTTATATTAATTTTTCTTCAATATTATTTTCCTGATTCTGTAAAAGTTGTATACTGGTGGAATTTTAAATTTTTCATTCACTATTGCGATGTATGATGTCCAAACGTAAAATATAAAATATAAAAATATACAACCACAAAATTTTTTTAAAAAACACAATTTTACAAATAAAATGAAAATAAATATTAAAAATCTGATAATGACCGTGGTGAACAACACAATCAACTATCAATATATAAAATTTTACAAAACAAGATTATCTGGCTATTGTTTTGTAAAATTTTATATATTGATAGTTGATTGTGTTGTTCACCACGGTCATTATCAGATTTTTAATATTTATTTTCATTTTATTTGTAAAATTGTGTTTTTTAAAAAAATTTTGTGGTTGTATATTTTTATATTTTATATTTTACGTTTGGACATCATACATCGCAATAGTGAATGAAAAATTTAAAATTCCACCAGTATACAACTTTTACAGAATCAGGAAAATAATATTGAAGAAAAATTAATATAAAAAAACTAAATTAATAAACAAATATACTGATATTAATTTTCAACAAATCAAAAATAGACCGACAGAAGCAGACATCATTTTTGGATCATATTTTCAAAATTACCATCACATATTTTTAAGTAATTATATTTAGTTTATATTTTTTAAAATTGTGATTTTTTAAAATTTTTCACTTGATAATGGCGTAAATGCCGAAAAGCTTTGTGTTTTCCTTAAGAAAATAAATAATAGTGATTTAACTAATTTTCAACTGATTTTTTCA
Organism: Coronaproctus castanopsis; assembly: GCA_032883995.1. Taxonomy (NCBI): domain Eukaryota; kingdom Metazoa; phylum Arthropoda; class Insecta; order Hemiptera; family Monophlebidae; genus Coronaproctus; species Coronaproctus castanopsis. The sequence goes on along the minus strand of CM065054.1, from coordinate 85,386,301 downwards.
TAAAAAATCACTACATTCCACATTATATAAAAAATTAAAATATTAGTCTTATACTCAAGCAGATCAGAAAAATTTGCCATGAGTATACCACTAGCGCGGTTACTCTTTCATTCGACAAAAAAGAAACAGTACTCAAGAAACATTTCGTACAAAGTACGAAAGATACAAATAAAAAAATAATTGATCATCTTTAACCTAACAATGATCCCAAATCTTTTACACGAATAATTCATATATATATATATATATATATATATATATATATGTGTGTGTGTGTGTGTGTATAAACTTTTTATAAGAATTATTGCAAACCGATCGACGAAGCGGACTTACTAACCGTGCGAGCAAGCGGGTTTTAGGTGCGGATTCAGAACGCATGATCACATTCGTACAATGAGAATCTTAATCTGTAAGTGCGGGGAATATAATATTGAACTACACATGACGTTTATCGACTATCAAGAAACTTTTGATACTGTAGTAACTGCGACATTCCTAAAAGCTCTCGAAGAAAATGGAACAGATGATGAATACATTAACATAATGAAGAATATTTACAATTCACCAACGATGCAAATGCAACTGGTAGAAAAAAACCCCGAGCAAAATAACATTAAAGAGAGGCGAGAGACAAGGCTATGAAATATGTCCCGATTTCTTTGTAGCATCTTTAGAACGTATGTTCAAAAAGTTTATTCGGGAGTCTATAAGTATGAATATTGATAGGAATAAAATCACTTACGCGAGACATGCCGACGGAATTGTATTAATTCGCAACAAGGTTAATACCTTGCAGGACATGATAACTGACCTTCATAACTGTTCCAAAAAAGCAGAATTAATGATAATTAAGGTCGTGATAGATACGATTTTTTCTTTATGAAAAATCACAATTATTTTCGGCTGTTAGGCCATTATCAAGTAAATATTAAATATATATATGTGTATAAGTATATATTGGAAAAAGAAGATATGAATATATTGAAACGGTCAGGAATATATCAATTAAATTTTAATAAATGCGAAAAAGAGTACATAGAAGAAACAAGCATACAATTGCAATAAGATTTAAAGTACATTTAAATTCATATGTAAACAATGATGAAGAATTGTAAAGAATTAAAACACAAAATAAATAATATTAATCAAAATTTTACCCACAAAAAAGAATTTTATAAAAAGAAAACCACTAGGAAAATTGTAAATATTAAAAGAAAGAGATAAAAATAATTTATTAAATTCAGTGATAAATTTCGGTGAAGAATTAATTCTAAGAAGTATATTGTAAATTTCATTATTGAACAAAATTATTTTAAAATGTTTGATTATTTTTTTATTTTACTGGCTAATGTGTTTTTGTTTATGTATAAAATTTTATATTGCTGATTGTTGGTTATGTCGTTTATTAAATTCACTATCAGATTATTTTATTCATACTGTTTTTTTTCACTTTGCTGATTTTTATGAAATGTGATCCAAGTTAATATTTTACATTATTTTAAAATTTCATATTTTTATATATATATTTTTTTACATTCACTCGATAATGGCCCGACAGCTGAAAAACTTTGTCATTTTTCATAAAGAACAAATTTCAGTGATTTTAACTAGTTTTTGGTTGTTTATTTTTTAAAAAATCACTACATTCAACATTTTTCAAATAACGAAAAATATGCTTCCGAAAATTATAAATAAAAATAGACGGGCAGATACTGGAACAGGTCAAAGAATATGTATATATATATATATATATATATATATATATATATATATATATATACTGTTTGTAGAACGTGCAGCATAGCTGAAATGGAACTGGCCATGTGGCAAGAAGAAATTATGATATAGATGGGCGAAACGAATAACATAATAACTACCAAGAGAAGGATACAGAATTTGCGGTCGGCCGAACTCAAGATGACAGGATGATATTAAAAGGTCAGCCGGGTGTAAATTGGATGGAAGAGGTCGGTGATCACCATAGATGGAAGAAAAATGTAAAAATACTGATATATATATAAAATTAAAGTGTTTTTTTTTTTTTATAATTTGGCTTTCTCAAATATAGTTATCGTCGGTGTTAATTCAAATAATGTTTTATTTCTGCAGTAAGCGTTCGTCATAGCTAGAGAGATATGTATAAATTACAATTATAACACACATTATGATCCTATAAAAGAAAGTGCAGTATTTAATCGTTCAGTAAGTCCGATACTCGATGATGCCGATCCTACTTCCGCAGATAAAATGGTAAACTTACTGAACGGAATAGAAAGAGAAAGTCGAAAACTGAAGTTCGCGATCAACGAAAACAGGACAAAAAAGTTACGATAAAAAAGGCAATTCCCCAGAATATCGAACGTTATAATAGAGTGCATAAGTTTCGTATACGTATGATAAACGGTCGCATGGTGCAATTAGCGTAGATATTAAACGCAGAATGACGTTAATAACGTTTGCGACCCCGAGACTACGTAGGATTCAGCACTGTACACGGGAACAAACAGTGTGTGTGTGTGTGGGCCGCTTATAAGGAAGAAAAAATTTACTAGTTCAAAAAATGATTACGTCAACAAAAATATATATATATATATAAATTAACAAAAATTTATTAATTTAAACGAAATTATTGGTAAATCTTCTCAAAACAACCCTGAATAAATAAGTAGAATTCTGACTTTTGCCAGAGAAAGCGGATTCCTAGCATACATATAAACTAGACACATGTTTACTTATGCTGTAATAACCTCGGTAGTTACAAACGGCATATAGAGATTTACATAATATTAAATAAAAAATATACAGTACGATTTAAAAATATAAGAATTTATTTTCGTATACATTTATACCAATAAATACTTTTTTGCACTTTTTTTTTCTCTGCGAAATTTTTTCTAACCTCACTAATATCTATTTCCCGTAATATATCTCGTGATTGTCGAATAATTGAAACGATCTCGATCCATTGACGAATTGATCACGATAAATAATTTAGAAAATGATCTTTCGCCAGTTCATTAACGTTACATGTATCCGTAAGACCATTTCAACATTACGGGAAAGATTCTTGAACAGCTTTATCTATAATTAAAGAATACACCGATCGCTCTTTATATTTGAAAAAATGCCGGATATTTTAATTATTCTTGCGGGGCGCTTACTTACGTGGCGGCCATGGACCAGTACTCCAAGTATGTAAATCCGGGCGTGAAAAAATTCGAACGATCGCTTCCGTTAATTGTTGTTAAACCGAAATAAAGTCTAAAAAAATGCCTTAGTACCGGCGATATTTTCATATACAGATGACGAACCTCTACACTCTAGGCAAGTGAGATAAACAAAATATCGATGGCTTCGATACGCGGATAGGGTGCAGAATATTGAAAATCGGTTCTGATATAACCGAGCGCAATCCGTCAAATAAATTAAACCTGAAATTCTTTAAACGTTGTAAGTCTGTTGTTTGCTTTATCAATGCTTCGACAGTTTATTCGCCGGTTAGGAGCTTGGTGAAATCCAGGACTGTGCCCACGAGAAAAATAGACTAAATATTCGCAATGTGTGCTATATTTTACTTCTTCGTCATCCAAATAATTTTCAATGGCCGTAGGCTAAATTCAGCCGAGCTCAAAAATGGTAAACTAAACTGTCAGCGTAAGCACTGATAAAGGAAATAATGAACAATGTTCTTATTTTTTTATTAAAGCTCGAGAAACGTAAATAATATCTTTGATGGTATGTTTGCATGGTGTAGCAGAGAAAATTGCTATAAAAATAATAGTAGCCTTATTTATTCGTTACTGGAGCAGCATGTGCATATATGACGCGCCCCATACCGGTTAGAGCTCCGGTTCCCTGAAGGTACAAAGTACCCCCAAATATTCGGTTTTATTATACGGAGCGGAGGCGTGGCCGTTAAAAAGCACAACGATGAAAAATCTGGAAGCATTCGAAATGTGGGCTTTCAGGAGAATGCTGAAGATATCATGGGCTGACCGTATATCGTATAGAAAATTTGTGGAAAGAATAGAACAAAATAAAGAGCTATTAACAATTATCAAGAAAAATCAATTAGCGTATTTCAGCCACATTATGCGGCACGATAGGTATCAGTTGATACAGTTAATTATACAAGGAAAACTAGAAGGATGTAGACGAAAAGGACGCAGAAGAATGTCGTGGAAGGAAAATTTGGAAAATGGGACGGGATGCTCAATCAACGAACTAATAAATTCAGCCAGAAACAGGACTATGAAGAAGATATATATATATATATATATATATATATATATATTTTTTTTTTATTCGATTTTGGCCTTCTAAGGACCACAGAAAATATATATATATATATATATATATATATATATATATATATATATATATATGATACTCCAGAGTAACGATTACATAAGTCTACTATTATGTTTACAGGTAATTCTTTTTTCCTTCAACATCATGCATACATACCATCAATGATATTATTTTTTCGCTTACTGTACTACCGAATCTTCTTCTTCCAATTCATATTTTTCTTTTATTCTGTATAACGCCACGGGTTGTTTTCGTCCACAAATACTATCATTCCCTTTCTGATCGTTCTTATCAACTTTTGGGGATCCTTTGTCCTGCCAACTTCGTTAAATTAAACTTATCCTGCACTGTTTTCCGCGGTACACTGAACGAATACGAATAAATCTAGTCGCAGTAAAGAAAACGGCAACAAAGCAACAAATAATAACTAAATATGAATAATAATAACAGCAATCATAATAATACTTATCTAGTTATTGACATATTTTTTTTATAGCTACCTTTAACGAAGTCGTCCAATGTACAAAACCAGGTTTGGACGATGTCACTATCCGACTTGGCGAAAAACTTTTGTTTATATTTATAACGGAAGTCTACTTCATCCAAGTAGTGAACAACGAATCCCAAATAATAACGCTGCGGTGCACGTTCAGTAGAAATTTTTGCTACAACAGCTAAAACACCGGATTCTATATCGAGAATCTTGGTATCTATAAAAAGAAATTATAAACTTTGTATTATATGCATATATATATATATTATATGCATACATATATCAACATCATCACTGCCCTATTATTTGTTGCCGAACGTTGACTAGCATTCGAGGCACTAATTATATATAATTATTTTATACTGAATGGCGTAGCTGTTGTTGCGCAATAATAATAATAATAATAATATTAGTTCAAGCTGATCAGGTGTGTAAAATAAAAAATTGCGCATGCTCAAGTAAGTCTACGGTCGAGTGAACAAGAAAGGATCATAATGATAAGAAGAGAAGTAAGTTAATTCTCGATCGTCGGATTTAATGAAAAATGAGAGTTCAGCCATTAGATGAATAATTCGGATACATCTTAAGCTGGTAACATCAAGTATGGTGTTCAAAAATTTAGACGACATACAATGTCCTCCCTCCTTTTCACTCGCAAAGACCGGGAGTATAGAATTTTTATCACCTGTGACGATCTAATTTGCTGAAAATTGCAGCCTAAGCAACGCACAAGGTGATCTCCTTGAGGATAATGATATACCTTCAGCTTATACCGGACCAAACGAACCGTCCACTATACAAAACGAAGAAAATACAATCATTGAGCAGACCTCCACTGTGACTCCCCCAGAAGATGCTGACGTTCAAATCGTACTCTACCACCTTCATCAAACATCACTTCAGACAATTCAACTACGTTGTATCGGTCTTTTAAGAGGCAACTTTCTCTTAACCTAGTTTTTCGAAAATTTACACTCCTCGTTAACTTCACTCGATAGACTCTTAAAACTACCTAAGAAAATTAGGACGCGTATTAAGAAAGAACAAAATGAACTACCTTACCGATGTTAGTTCACAATCAGAAGACGGTGATTCTATAGTTGTATAATCAATATCAAACCTGCTACATTCGCTGAAGCAAGTATTAATTTCATTATTACCATACCGGTTCTAACGGTGTTTGTTGGTGTATAACGGACTCTATATTTTAACACAGTTCAACAAAGTAGAATGTTCAAATTTTATACGTCGCTTTAATTGGAATTATTAAAGTTGAATTACCTCTTCTACTATCTAAAACAATACTTTCCACTCAACCATTCAAGACGTATTTATATACGAATATTGAAGTGGGATGTCGAGATAATTGAACCGATTGAAATTTTACACAAAAACACGTGTTAAAGAGAATAATCACGAATGAGAATTTGAATGTACAAAAATAAACTTCTATCTGTATCAGATTTATATACGATAATTTTCATGCAGTTTGTTCTCAAAAATAGGGTAATAAGTTTGGCATATTAATGGATAATGGAAAGACACGGTGTCAGGAAGTACAACCAAGGCGATAGTTCCTCATTATAATAAAACAAGAATGAGATTGCAGGCAATTTATGCCGGAGTCGTGGAGTACAATTGCATAGAGAACTAAAAATTAGCCGAATTAATTACAAAATAAGGCGAAGGAAACTATTAATTGAATATCTGCAGCAAAGACGAGAAAAATGTTAAACGATGACAGTTTTGACTAGTTAATTATGAAAGTTTAAAAGAAAAATTAAACATTCATCAAAACCTACTGTATTTCGTGTAGCATGGATAAATCCACATGGTTCAGTCCTCTGCAGGTGCTGTGATTAACCGTTTATATAAAGGCTATATTACTAATAATTAAGTTTGGATAAATATTTCGATTGTTGTTAATATTATAATAATAATCCAGCCATCGCATAATAGGCGGTTTTATTCTCTTTATTTTAGTTTCATATAAACAATCAAATGAATTAACGCCATTATTATTATTATTATTATTAAGTACTTTAATTAATTTCTCAATGTTTATTTATACGTTTTTCCTTTTATTTTATTTGTTTATTCCTATTGGATTTGTAATTAATTTTTATTTTATATTTCTTCTATTTGAAATGTATCGGTGTGTTGTATTGAAATTAAAATAAATTTGATTTGATTTGAATTTGATTTGATTATTATTATGCGATTAAGAACTTTCATTTTAATTTGGACTGATGCCGGTGGACATTGTCGACAACGGTGTCTATTTAGAACGTGTTTGTAATTTAAAAACAAAATTTGGTATATTAATAACCGGTTTTCTCTCGTATTTTAAAATTTTCTAATTCTGTCCACACTTAACTAACTAGCCACTTTGTCCAACAAACACGTTTCTGTTCGATATATATATATATATATAATATTTTAAATTAACCAATCGAAATTTTTTCATTTACGGAAACCCGGCTATTGTGCGAGTAGGATAGATCAATTGAACGTCTTTGAAATAATCTTTAATAATAATCGAAAATTTCTCTTATTTTGTTCAACTGTATTGATGTTTTCCTTATTTTTTCACTTCGTAATGAAATTGTTTTTTATATTAGTAAAATGGGGAATACCGATTTATAATATATTTAACTTTATTTTCCAATTGGTACAAGATGATACGGTACTTCTAGTGGTACCATTTATACATATGTTTTGGTTTATAATTTTTTATTACTTTATTATTACTTATTATTATTATTTTACGTGTTTTGCATAAAGTCTTTAATTATTTTCAACGTTGTATCAGCTTCCAAAAAGCGTCCGTATTAAATCGTACGTGTTCAGAAACAGCATCGTAAGCTCCTCTCTGCCTCGTAGACATGTGAATTGAATTGCGCTAAAAAATAATCGTATCTTTTTCAAGTAAGGTAATATTAGTTTTACATTTTTCGAACATTTTCGAGATAGTTGGAAGGATGCAGATATGTCGGTAATTTTAAATTTCTGTTTTGGCCCACTTTTAAATATTGGAGTTATAATGGCCGTCTTTAAGACATCGGGAAAATACCCACATTTTATTGGCTCGTCGAACAAGTAAGTTAAAGCGTGTATAAAAAAAAAAATGGTACATTTTCTTCGATCGAAAGTATTGAACCAAAGGAATATTTTTATTAACTAAAGATAGAAATAGAATAACGCCATTGATATAATTGTTTAGATCAAACTCTAAGAGGACAATTGAATTTTAGGGGAGTCAATACACGAGTCAAATGGAATTTCATTTTATTATAAACTGTTTACATTGTTACGGAATTATTCATAAAAAAATATTGCGATACAAGTATCTCACATTTCTAAGCACTCTGGTATATTGTAAGCGTCTACTGTTATTTCTGTATTCTCCGTGTTTTGTTTTCCCATAGATTGATTAATAATTAACCTATATATATATATATATATATATATATATATATATATATATATATATATATATATATATAATATTTTTTTTATTGCTAAATAATAATAATAATCAAATGAAATCAAATCGAGTCGAATCAACTCTAACCAAATCGAATAGAATCGAATCAAGTCGAATATATTTGTTACTACACTTGAAATGAAACAAAATTCTTACTATGTTTAACTTCCACTAATGCGCATAGGTTGCGCGGTCTACATAAAAATAATAATAATAGTGTATTCTGACCGTTTCATTATATGTAGATTTGAACGAATTTTCTTTCCCAGTCAACAGGCTACAATGTTACATCTATCTAACAGTTTTTTTTTTTTTTTTTTTTTTTTGTATTGGATAGAACTCACATAATTTATCCATAAACGCGTTATCAGATTGACGGCAATTATAGGTCGTTGATACCGGTCTAATTTCTGACCGTCATTAGCCGGAAAAAAAAAAAACGGAAAAAAAACAAACAATTAGGAATAATAATAACAAAACCGCAAAATAAAGGAAATATATCGAATGGAACGTGACTAATAATTAATTGGAGCGTGTATGTAGGTGTTCTCAAGAAAAGTAAAAATAATAGTAATAATAATGATATAAACCGGTTGTCTGACGGTTGTTAAATTTCCAAGTAAAAGGTCTAGTCTGGTAAGTAGGTTGGCAGGTAGGTACATACGCTCTTCCGTATTTTGAAGGTCGAGGAAAAAAAACACGGTTGGAATTATATTATTATTATTATGTAAATTAATGATACAGCAACTAGTAGAGGCGCGGAGTGGAAATTAAATATTAAATTAAATGATACAATCCGATATCACGTAGGAACGGGATGTTTAGTTTCAGGCAACTTAATTGCGCCAGCGGAGAAAAAAGTTTTTATTTAGAAATTATCGAAGTTTTCGTACGTGTATGTAATATTTAGGAACTGCCGAATTTTACTCCAATCCGTTAACCAAATTCGTTTGACGATTATAAATTTCGAAGTACGAATGTAATTAAATAATATTATCTAGATAATTTTTATTACTGTTATTTAATTTTATTTTAGATGATTAGAACAAGGAAATGTATAATTGAGGGAATAGTTGAAGAACCGTTTAACGGCGTTATAGTATAAGTATTTTTTTTTTTTTTTTGAATCGAAACGTTCTACATCAATCACACGTCCAGTCTTATTTTAAAAATGGACAATTTTATCAGCATTTAACGCCGGTGTACCGTATAGGGTACTGCGATTGAAAAAGTTAATCCTTTCAGTCGTAACGTCCTCCATACGGTACTTCATGTTTTTACGTCATCCCCGCGACAGCGTTCATGAACAGTCTTAAATAATACCATTCCGGATGTCTATTTATACGATCGCAATATTTTAATTTTCCGGAGCGTACAGTGTGTAGCATTTTTCGCATCCGTATCGCTCCGTATGAAATATTCGAAATACGGCTATTGTCCAGAACTTTTCATATCGTACAATAGTATCGACCGTATACCTAACATCGTGACAGCGGTAGTCCTTAACTGAAGGTTAATATCTACGCTCGCCGTCAGATTGTTGTCATATTTAAAACGGTACGTAAGCTTTTAACATATACATTTTCGTATAAGGGACGTTTGGTTGATATTTTCAATTATATGACACGTCCAAAAAAATTATCTAGTCATTCGGAAAATCGTATTATACGCGATACTTACATTTTCACCTGTACCGGTCATTTCCGAAAATTATATAATTTTTGCGTAAAAAATTGCCGACGCGTGACTGAAAATTTTCGAGGTTTGTCAGAGATTTAACGCGGTTTATCGTTAAAATGATAATCGAATAATAATATTAATTCTATTTACAATAATGAGACGTACAAAAATTTTATCATTATACTTGTGTCGAAGTTTTAAAAATTACAGCTCACATTCCAACAAATTTATCCGTCCGTTATACACCGTACAAATACGGTTGAAATTAAATTCCTAATAAAAGAAACTTTTATCTCAAGCGAGACAGATGAAATTTTTAATCTACTATACAGAGGTAAACAAGTCGACGGGCAATCCATTATAATATTGTCAAGGCCGTTTTTGAAAACGCAGTTAATTAAGAAACTTCCAAGCCCTACATCTACAGAAAAGTTAGCCGTTATCAAATACCCCTAAAATACGATTAACTATTTCACCATCCTTGTATATATCTACACACAGACACATATCTATCTACCTATATATATATATATATATATATATATATATATATATATATATATATATATATATATATAAATTTAATTAATTTACTTATAAATATTCAATAATATTATCGCGTGGAAGGCAAACATACGCTATTAACAATATAGTGTGCAACAAAAAAAATTGTGTCGTGACGACAAAGCGATTAGAATCTTCCGGTTGTGTGTTTGTGTGTGTCTGTCTAAGCATCATGTTATGGAACGTTACTTGCACTGTACAACATAATGTGTATACTTACCTACGATGCAGAGACGATATTAAATGAATGTTCAGGTGCGCCGACTTGAAAAAACTTTGAGGGGTGGCATTAATAACATTGTTTTCTTACACATAATAATCACACATATATATATATATATATATATATATATATATATATATATATATATATATATATATAATGCCGATATATCACATCGTTGAGTATTTTATGAATTATAAATAAAAACAAATTAACAGTTGAATCGCTATAAAAGTTTTCTATCGTATAGCTTTTCGACCAGTAACGTCATTATCAAGCATATAGAATAAATCTTACATAGGAATTAACTGAAATATTCATATAACCACGACAATTTATATATTTTGATGTATGATACGGAAAGAGTTAAAACCATTGAATAAGAAACATTGAAGGGACAAAGTCCTTAATTAATAATCTCTGAGGGGGCACGGAGCCTGTATAATAACTTTGAGGGGGCGTCTGCCCCCTGCAACCCCAAAGTCGGCGCCTATGATCATGATGATGTATATAAATATAAAGAAATATATGTATATAAAAATAAAAATATACAGATTATAAAAATATAAGCGTATATATGTTAGTTGCCCAACTGCGTGATTAGCTATTGTACGTTATTTGTATGCAAAAAAAACGGGCTAGCAATTCAAGTCACAAATTATTATGCAACGCCAATTTATACGGTATTGGGTGCCAATGACATCTTCGCGACAATTAACAGTTACATAATGATGAGAAACCTTATAAACTTTATGTCGCGAACTGGTATTGAACCCTCGACAGTAAATGTTCCAGTTCTTTAACAGTGATTCCGCAACAACACATTTATATACATAAAAAATTAATAATGACACATTATAAAAAAAAAAAAAATATGTTTTTTTTCTTTCTCCTCTAATCCAGAACGCAATCGTCTATTGGATTTTATGTAGATATATATATATATATATCAGGAGATAGAGGTTTTGCCCATTAGCAAATCCAACCGCTTTAGAGTAATATTAGATTGTACTCAAACCAGATCTATGATTCTTTTTCGTTTTAATCTTTTAGGTATTTCTTCATTAAGTAGGTTAGCTGCCAACTGATTTGGATGATGTTGAAGTCTTGATAAGTATCTACGAACAGCCCCGATTTAACCTCTTCAGCGACATATTTCACATGTAGGTCGGTGTGTAATGTCCTGTTGGAGACGTATCGTGGAGAACCAACTACCAACCGCAGTATTTTATTCTGCCTGCGCTGAATTCGTTCTACGTCAGTTGCGGAAGCACATACCCACCGTTTTGCTGCATGTGACCATATAGGCTTCAATATTGCTTTATATAATATTAATTTATTATTGACATTCAATCGCGAGCGAGAGCCTATCAGCCAATACAATTGTTGCATCTTGAGTTCTAGCTCGATATTCTTAGCTTTCATACGTTTCAGCCAGGTTAACGTTTGATCCAAGTGTTTGTTAATTACGTTTTGAATCTATTTTTTAAACATTTTTTCAAATACTTTAAGAGTATTGGAAGTAAAGAAATTTGTCGATATCAGAGTTGTTCAGGAGGTTTTCCAGGTTTTTTTGAACCATAATTATATTTGCAAATTTCCATAGTACTGGAATGTATTGTAATCTCATGATTGCGTTGAATATATATATATATACATATGTTAATTTTACTTTTGATTTTTCTCGGTAATTCTTTTAGAACTCGACTGGTAAATAAATCATAACCAGGAGCCTTCTTGTTGCTCACCTTCTTGATTGTGGATTTAACTTCCGCAGGAGAGATTGATTACTGTCGGTCTTGAAGATTGGTTTAGGCACTAACGAACTACATTTTTAACTTTTGATCGGTAGTTATTTTGGGTGAAAAGTTTCGGCCAAATGTATGGAAAATGGTTCAGCTTTAGTGTAATCATCTGTAGTCCAAATCGTTCATTTTTAAAGGGGATCACTTCTTTTTTTTAGGTATTTAACAGATTTCCACAGCGAATAATTTCCATCCTTTGAGGAAGTTCGATTGGATACATATAAATGTATTCGGTTTTGAAATTTTTCCGATTTAATTTCCCCATTTTTCCCCTTTTATATCTTTTATAAATTGTACATATTTTCATATTTTTATTTACGATCACTCGATAACGGTTTAAATAGCGCCGAAATGCTCTGTGGTTTTATACGTATCAAAAAAATGTAATAATTTCAATTACTCTATGTTATTGTTTGTTTATTTTTTAAAAATCACTACATTCCGCGATGTTCGAATTTATTTCTAAACTAGACGTGTCGTTTAATCATCTGTAATACTTTTCGATTAAATATTCGTGTAGACTGAAATTATGAGACATATCGAAATTAATCAAAATTTGGAACAAAATACATTGTCTTTAAGATTTAGTTCGTATAACCGATAATAAAATAATTGAAATATTTTCGAAATACTTTTTTATGTTCCTTTTAACATATTTAAATAGATAACCTAACTTTTAATGCCTGATAATTTATTTCTAAAAAAAAAAAAAATATATACAATTGGACAAAAAATCGATGAAGTTTTGAACAAAAAACCGTTATATTTAAAATCTAGGTCGAAATGCTACTATCGATAATAAAAAAATTAATCATTTATTAGCCTAAATTATTTATCGAATAACTCGGCCTTTGAATATTACCACTCAAACGACGAAAAATAATTCGACCGGTTCTATTATTTTATGCGGGCGAATAAATAATTCGCCGGGGACATTATCGATTAAATTCGCGTTCAGTTTGGACATATATATATATATATATATATATATATATATATATATATATATATATATATATATATATATATATTACTTGAAGGTAATTACAAAGTTTAACATTTATTATTATAAAGTTGATGCGAAGGCGGAGATTATTTACTTCCGCGATACTTGTTTAAATTGAGGAAAGTGATAAAAAAAAAAAAATTATTTACGATCGAAATTTTTCAATTTCGATAATTACACCGAAATTATCGGAATTAAATAAATTACGTCTTTTTTCTACTTCATTTTTTCTCTCTGTCGTTTAGTCTTCATTTTCTTAATCATTCATCGTTCTTTCCTCGTTCACCTGACGCCCTTTTCTCTGTCTTAATAAACACAAATCTGTCACCAAAACATCTATCCCTATCTTATCCACTCGTCTTATCCTTTCATTTTTTCGAGACATTTTTTATATAATAAAAGATTTATTTATTTTTTAAAAAAAAAAAACACGCGACCGATTTGTAGTAATTATTTAAAATTCAAATCACGATTTAGGCGACAATTTTTGCATTTCACTTTCGCTTAATTTCTAACGAAATACTTGGACCGTGTAAAAAAAAGTACTTTGTTCGAAATTTCGCGTGTGTTAACGATAACGATAGAGAAAATGACGGTGGTAGCGTCGCTCTAAGGAGTAGGTACCGAAATTTTCGAATGTAAACGTCGAAAGAATTGAATTAATTATTAACGAAGAAAATATATTCGGCCGCACGACTCCGACTAAAAATTTGACGAATAAGTTTGGGTTTGTACAATAACGACTAATACGCAAACGTTTATACGCGATACCTGGTCGATTGGAGTTTTACAATTTTTTTTTTTTTTTTTAATATAAAATAGGATTTTTTAAAATATAAAATAGGATTTTTTAAAATATAAAATAGGATTTTTTTTATATAAAATAGTTTTTTTTTTTTTTATATATATAAAATAGGTTTTTTTTAAAATATAAAATAGGTTTTATTTTTTGTTAAATATATTTAGATACGAATGACATACTATTAAAAACTGTTACAGAATCGTACAGAACTCAATCCGGAGCTACAACGAAAAATGAAAATTTTGTCAAATATCGGAAGGTGCGCGATTTTACTTTTTCGGAAATTATTTTTTTTCTCTAAATAATTTTTTGCGCAGATATTCAAAACGTATTTTCGAGGAAGGATATTAATCATTTTTTTACACGGTAAAAAGCAAATTTATAAACTTATTCCAAAACGGTTAATGAGATCGATGTGAAATTTTCAACGTACATTTAGATAAGGCTCGATTCACACGATAGGCGTCACGTTTCTCGCTAAAATATTCTCAAATGAGAAAGTAATCATTCGTACTATCGTTAAGGCTCAACTTTCGTTCTAGTCTCGCTCTAGTGTCACGATCAATTAAGAAGAGAAATTTTAGTTGGATATTAATAAAAAAAAAAAAAAAAAAAAAAAAACTTCTACAGATATGTAATAAAATACTTTGATTACTTTATAATATTAATAATAAATAGTAGCGAAAATTTAAAGAATTAATTATATATTTAATTAATTTTAAATATAAACAAAAGTAAAGATACTTTTTTTTTTTTTTTTTTTTTTTTTTTTTTAATTAAAAGCGGAATAAAACCGAATTCGATTATCGAAGCGTTCAAGACTGACTGAAACCTGATCGTAAGTGTGAACGTCACGTGAGCGTGACCATAACCATATTGTGTGAATTAAGCCTAAGTATCGAGGAAAAGGTAAAGGACCTAAAAGAATCGAAATATTAAACAAAATTTATTGCGAGGATGTACTCGAGGTCGGAACACTTAGAAGTGTTTTAAAAATTGGTAATTTTCGTAAAGCTATTTCAAAATTACTTAATACGTTACGTGTACGTACGACAATTGTCATTTCTGAGATGTTAGAGTATATAATATATATATATATATATATATATATGTGTGTGTGTCATCACATTGTACGTTTATTTTTACCTACAAAATTGACAAACACTTTAGGTGCTACTTGTATATAACGCAGATATGCGCGTATTTACTGTTATACGAAGTGAGGCGCCATCACTGTGATAATTAAAAGTTACGTCATGATTAAGAATTTCATAAAGTCTTACGTAGCGAGTAATAAAGTACCGCCGTAATGTACGTAACACACGCCCAAACACAAGGAACGAACCAGACGACGATTGATGTGTGTGTATATATATTGTGTGTGTGCTTGTATTACTGAGTATCTAATTGTTAATAATTTTACAAAGAAGAGTCGAACTCATTATTTGAAACATGGATGTTGTATTTTTCAAGACTGCAGACACATCTCAGAAACAAACATACCACACGCACACACATATATATAATATATATATATTGGCGTCATCAGAACGGCCTTTCGATACTCATAGGTAGTTCCTCAGAAGCTTCTGCATTATTCCTTTATGAATTACTTTCATCTGCTATCTCATCCTCTTCCAGACTATCTTCGGTTACAACAATCTTTAACAACATCTTAACATTCTAAAACCGCATATATTAAAACATGCAATCGTCGCGCTGTCACAATGGATATAAATTCCATTGAAGCTCTGGATCTCTAAACCATCCGTTTGGGAAAAAGGAGGCCTACCAATCGAGGATATAAAAAAAAAGTTCCTACTGACGTATCCTCATTCAACGGGTTTGTTGGCTGCTCTATTGTAATGAACGACGTCGTCATTATACGGTATTCGCTTCCTCAATCATTTTCAGCAGACTGCGGCTGAGTTATACAAGATTCACCCATTCATACCGGATCAACAGAACTCCGGCTCCTCAGTGCACCATATGTAACGTCGCGCTTCACCCATATCCTCGTTGACTGTCCTTTGTACTCCTCAATCACATTGCAATCTTTCCTCCTCATAGTCTCTTCATTACCTGAATGTTAGTCAACTAAGCAATAATTACCCTCTTGCGGTTTCCTTAGTGACGTTTTTGACAACGTTTAAAGCTATTAAGATAAAATGTTTATTAGGGATGACAACTACTGTTTCAAGAAATTTCCACTAAAAGTTGTCATTGAACTAAATGCCAGTTTTAGATTCGAGTATTATCCAAACAGTTGGATGTTGTTCTTCCCAAAACAGGAAAGGATGTGTCGCATTGCAATTAACACACGCCCTATTAGTTTATGGGGCAATCGCGGTAAAATAGCGGAAAAAAATTGTAGTACTCCGTTTAATACTTCATGCGTATAAGCAAAAAATCATTCCTAATACACATTTTGGTTTTCGTCTGGTATAGTCCAACATCCAATAACTAGCACGAATTATATAGTTTATTACGCGTAACTTTAATCGTCATAAATCTACTGGTATGGTTCTGCTGGATGTAGGGCGAAAGCTTCCGATGGAACTTGACGTAACGGTATTATTTAGAAAATGACATAATGTCAATTCCGTCGTGATGTAATTAATGTTATTCGTAGCTATTTAAAAGATTATTTTATACGTTACCATCAAAGAGTCCAGATCTACTATGAAATTCAAGATAGTATTCTAGGTCCTTTTCTCTTTACTTTGTTTTTATCTGATTTCCTAAATTTGCCCCGTGGTTCAGATTGCTCTTCGGATGACGTAGCTCTCCTCTGTAGTTCTTATATGCCTAAAGCTATTACTAATAAGTTACAGACAGGAATAAATCGAATATTGCGGGCGATATTTTTTACTCGCGAGCGTATTATCAGCCGAAATTTAATTCCACCGTAGTGAGTGGGGTTAAAACGTTTTCGTTGCCTCCGGGTAATCTCGGATGATAACAGATTAAATTTTACTGAACATGTCGATCAGGTTACCGCGAAAGCTAACAAAAGTATATCCGTCATATGTGTCCATTAATTAACAGAAAATCATTTCCTAAAGTTAATAATAAATTAATTCCGCGTATCGAACGCACTTATTCCCGTAATCAAGTACTGTCGTCCAGCTTGGAGTTTTGTGTCCCAAATACCAATTTTGACAAAATACAATTATTACAAAACAGGTGTCTCGGATGTGTACTCAATGTTATCATTGACACGCGTACTATCTTAAACGTGCCTTATATTAAGGATCTCGTATACTAAATTTAACGCGTAAGTTTTGCGATGACTGCTTTAATCGACGATAATCATTTAATTTCAACCGTGGGTAATTTCGATTCTAGATAACTTCGATTTATGTATAGTATAAACATAAACATAGCAGGCTCAAATATAATTTGTAACGTTATATTTCAAGATTTATTATTTCTTCTCTATTTACTTATTGCCTAACGGGTGTCATTCGTTTTATTATTATTATTATTACTAATATTATAACTTTTCTTTTATATATATATATATATATATATATATATATATATATATATATATATATATATATATATATACATTATATTAATTTTGTTGTACGGTGAGCCGTCATGGGCGTTACGTAATTATGATTTAAAATTTTTGTTTTTATTTTATTTTGTGTAAATTATTTTAAAGTATACGTTTCTTTTTATTTTTTAAATAAAATAGTTTAATTAGATTTACTAACGTATATGATGCGGTAAAATGTAAAGTTTCTCAGCTTATAACATTCGAACAGTTAATAGCGATCGAGTTGAAATTTTTAACGTACGTCAAGATTAAGTATCGAAAAAAAGCTGACCGCGAAAAAATCGTTATTTCCAAAATTTTACTGAGTGAACCAAGTCGGGTCGGAGGAATGCAGAAGTTTCGAAATTGGTCATTTCTAGTCATCCACGTTTATCACGCTCTAACCAATCTGTTAAGCCGGCTTCGGTCGTCTTATTTTTATCGATACTTAGACTCGATTCACACTATGGTTATGGTCACGCTCACGTGACGTTCACACTTGCGGTCAGGTTTCAGTCGGTCTTGAACGGTCGATAATCGAATTCGGTTTTTTTAATAAAAAATAAATTTTTATTTTTGTTTATATTTAAAATTAATTAAATATTTAATTAATTTTTTATATTGTCGGGGTACTATTCGTCATTATTATTATACAGTTACTAAAGAACAACCGGTTTGACGGACGAACCTCTCTGACGACGCGACCTCAAGGTCGTTAACGTAGCTGCCACACTAGAATGACGGATAATAGCGAGTGACGGGTAAAAGAGCGATGAAAAGTTTTACTTACGTTTAAACCCAAAAATAATCAAATTTATCATTTGTAATAAGTAATTATTTCATTTATTTCTTTTTTTCTGCGGTATTTAACGTTTTGTATTTCTTTCGCTCTTTATACTCTTATTTCGATATTGTGCTAAGGTGTCCTAGCTACACTATGTGTTATACAGTTGCGTATACATAAATTAATATGTATATATATATATATATATGTATAATGTTATTCAATGATGAGTTGTTAACGATAGGGAAATGTGTTAATCAGTCGGAACGGTTTTCGTAAGCAGATCACATATTAGAAAGTGCGTTAGCGCATCTACTAGAAAACTAAGCATTTATTTTTTCGCTTTATTAAGTTATACGAAGGCTTATAAAAATAATAGCAACGATTTCCCGTATTATTTATACGGGAAACGGAATTTCCATTCAACGTGGGTTTTTACATATTTTATTGGGGGGTTAAAAGGAAATTTACATAATTAAATTTTCAACAGTATCGATTCGATACAGCTTGAAATCCGTTCGGTTTTTTTTTTCTTTGCGTCCGTTTTATCGGTTGGATAATAACCATCCGCAGATTTCAAAATTTTACCTCGAAAGGGTCGCGCGCAATAGGCAAACAAAATAATACCGATATTGTCCGCGGAAGGACTGTCGAGGGGCATTTGCGTTATATCTCGCATCGACGGAATTTGTAAGGAAAACAAAATTCGCTTTAACGACTGCGCAAAAACCGAAGCTTCGTCTGAAAATTAATTCGAACGGTCGAACCGCCTAATCCTTTGCTCGTGGAGTAAATTAATAAAACGGACGGTATTTGATTACGTTCTAAGAATCGTGTGCAAAACGTATATATGATGAATGTGCAGATATAGACGATTTATAATCTCACCCACTATGCACAAAAATTCACCTCGAAATTTGAAAACAAGGTTAGTATCAGAATGATATATATATATATATATATATATATATATATATATATATATATATATATATATACACATAGATAGATATATACCTCACTGCTGGTGGCAAGGCAGGAACCTGCACGTGGTGTCGGGGATTTTAAGAATTTCAAGCACGCTGACTAATTCTACCATCACCTCCATGACTAGTATGAATCGGTTAGATAAAAAAAAAAAAAAAAAAAAAAAACATTTTTCAAGACTACTCTTTGATAATTATCTTAATCAACGTCGAATGCCTGGTAGTTCAGAAAGCGGATATTCTCGGAGACATATATGTAGAACCCGAAGTTGCGATGTAATGTACATACAGCAGACTCACGTTGATGGCGAAAAGGAGTGTTATAAACGAAAATGATAAATACCTTATACGTAAAAAAAATTGAAATACGTAGTATCAGCAGATACAGTAATTAGTAATAACACTGAAATAATTACAATCGAACTAGAGTATTGTACTGTATCGTCGGTGTATAATCCACCTGGAAACAATAACGTCGGTTAAAAATACATCAATAATCCTCAGAGATTTCAATAGTCACAGTCTAACGTTGGGATACCGAGAAATACGTATTTGAATGGTGAAAAATTGAAGAAACGAGCACCGAATAACCATCTCACATTAATTCACGATATAAAACTTCCCCTACTCTTTCCAGAGACTGCGATAGACGATGGGAGAGACAATCCCGATTTAATACTAGCAACATAATGGAAGTGAAAAATCAATAATAAAAAATCTGAACATCGGACCATAGTATTACAGATACAATATATAGTTAAACCTCTCTCAGTTCCAGAAAAACTAAATGGAAAGATTCAGCGGAATGGAAGCAGCCATATTTGTACTCGAGCCTCATCCGAATCACTATACAAAGTTTGTCGCAGCTGTACAAGAAATTTCAAGGAAGACTATTGCTCGCGAATGTCGACAAGAGTACATTACTAGGAGTAGATGATGATACGAAAGAAAAACTCTGTAAATATTTACAGCAGATTGACGAGTTGTCATTAAGACCGGTGACGAACTCGTGAAAATGTTCGTACGGAAAATATGTAGACAATGGGTTGAATTAAATAAAAACGTCGATAACGAAGATGAATATTAATAAATCCCGGCGATTCCTAAGTAAGCTGAACGCTGAAAAAAAAATAAAATACAAAATCGATTCTAATGTAACACCAAATCCCTCCCAAGTAGTTAAAGAACGGCATTTTACGAAGAAGATTAAAGAAAAACAAAATAATAAGGAAGGAGTAAGAAGAAACCGATTGGACAACATTTATTGCTTAGGAAATAGTGACAGTAAAATAAAAAACATAAAAAATAGAAAGGCAGCTGGAGTAGATTGAATATTTGCAAAACAGCTGAAACAATTGGGTCTGCAAACATTACAGCGATTAACAGACACGTTTAATGCGATAGCTGGATCTGGTCAAGTATCAAGTCTCCGGAAGAAGGCGCATGTTTTAGCCACAATTAAAACCTTGAAATGATGATGCAGCGAATTACATACTTTATTATCTCAAACGTTGAAGATATTTGAAAGATTAGTACTGCACATAGTTATGCATACACATTTTTTCACATATCGGTTTTCCTATTATTATTACTAGGTATTTATTTATTATCGTTTTAAATTGAAAATTTTCTTTATTAATTATTAACATTTATCCACCTTATCTCATCTCCTTTCTGTTCTCATCCTGCAGACATTCACTGCACCGCTGATGCAAATCACATTTTTCTAGAATGTTCTCATTACCTCTCTTCTCGTTCTACTTTATACAATCAACTCATCTCAGTACACGTTCCTTTCCCAGTCAATATTCCTTTCCTTCTCTCCATCCGCAACTTGGACATTTACTTATATAAGTTTATTATAGACTGTAGAATACTCGTATAGTTACATATTAAGGCTATTATTTATTATTTTTTGTAATGGGTAAACCGCTGTGGAAGCCCAGTTTAAAAAAAAAAAAAAAAAACATTAATGATTTTTACACGAATAATATCGTTTCTCTTTTTTTTTTATTAAAAAAAATCACTACCCCCCCCCCTGTATATCTGTATATAAGAAATACTATACAATCGTTCATATGTCGTACTATCCTAGACATCATTTGAAGAATGTGGAATGTAGTGATTTTTATTGAAATAAAAAAAAAAAAGTTAAAATCAACAAAATTTAACTTTATGAAAAAATACAAAGCTTTCCGGCTGCTACACCATTATCGAGTGAACATTTAACAATAAAAAATGTAAAATGAAAAAATATTAATTTAAAATTACAAAAAATGAAGAACAGTATTAATAAAACAATGCAACGGTGAATTGTTCTTCATTTTGCTGTTTGTTGTGAATCGTAATTATAAATTGAATTATTTTCATTTTTTTTTTTTTATTTTTTTTTTTAAATGTTCACTCGATGATGACCTAACAGCAGTTAGTAATTTTAATTTGATTTTTCTTGTTTATATTATCCTAGACATGCCTTATATTTTTTTTTTTTTTTTGGTGGGAAAATCTTCAAAAGACACTGATATATTTATAAGTACCATATGTATTTTTTGAGAGCAGCACATGCACTCAGCAAGTGCTGCTGAATTCCGAAGAAATCAGCGTGTGGGATTTTTACCCACTAAAAAACCCGCTCCCTCTGTTGAAAAAAGAGAAAAATATACGTGTAAATATAGAGGTCCAAAAGACCTCCACATTATAATACCGTAATATGCGATGGAAAAGGGATGAGAAATACATATACGTTATTCCACCGAGAAAGAGCATATAACGAGTTTGTGATTTATAAAATATTATAAATTAAATTATAATGAATCTTGATATAAACTTATATCGTGGTATAAATAATAAATTACACTGTATACGCTTGTGACTTACAAACTTACATAGAGGAATAACTGCAATTAAAAGAAAATAATAAAACAAAATAATAAAACAACTTGTTAACAATGACTTACACATTAATAAATGAATATACATGTAATCATTAACCAGTAAGAGTTATCCATTATCTACAAAAAAACAATACCTAGTAAAAGACTTAAGAAATAATAAGTAAAGCAGCTGACTATGACTCAATATTATTGATATTGGGATAACGTTTGAATTAAGTTGAAATGAAAACAATGAACAAGATATTTCTTAAACTTAATTTAAATTTTAATCGCATAATTTCTTCCGAATACTCTAAATAGGTTTTATGAAACTTATAAAGTGGAAAGCATTTTGATTGACCCCAAACTTAACACGAATAGCAGCAAATGCAGGACACTGAAACAATGTCTAATATTATCATCAACTGATGAACATAGAGAACGTGGTGGAACGTTGGCAAGCTTTATATAAATATGATCCAAGCTTACCGTGCCCAGTTAATAATTGCGCATTATAAAAATTGATATTAAAATTTTTTATTTTCAGTCTCAATGAGACATCTGACAGTAACTCGTAAGTTTTCCTGCCAGTAAGTTCAGCGTGCCACCTTTGCTGCTATTCCTTAACAAGCATCATATAGATATGTTTTTTATATTGCTTATAAAGCAGCTGCTGAGGGCACAGTAGAGAATCCAGAAACAGGAATTGTTGACTGTGAGGATTATTACTCTTGAGAAGCTTAAAGGCCCCAGCAGCGGTCCTCTCCATAAGATAAAGATCCAAGGGAAAGACACCACAGATGACACAGGCAGCTGAAGTTGGTGTTTGCCTTGTATTAAGGAACATATTATATATTTTGCGCGAACAGCTTTCGATAACATGTTATAGATTTATTATTATATAACCGATCACTTACTTTTAGCATAAGACAAACAATCGTTCGCTGCTACATTCACTCAATTTTGTTATAACGAAAGTACGACTTTAAATAAAATAACAAATATATATGAAGCTGTAGGCTCCATCGAAAGATGTTGAGAATCCCATGGACGGCCAAGATATCGAATAAGGATGTTTTAAAGAAGGCTAATACAAGGGCAATATTAAAAAAATCACATTATACAAAGAAATGTGTCACAATTTTGTCCGTATCATCAGGGACGAATAATATGAAATACTTCTGATAATAACACAAGGAAAGATGGAAGAGAAGCGAAGTCCTGGAAGAAGGAAAACAGAGTGGCTGCAAAATATTATAAGCTGGACAAACAAGTCTTCTCTACAGCAATTACTGATAGATGCAAGACTGCGCAAAGTCTGATCGACCGATTAGTGATAGCCTACGCTGTGTGAAGAGTAATGATGATGGTGATTATAAATTTAGCGCATAAGTTCTGAGACGATTGATTAGTCCACGGTGATAATCGTTTAATTTCTACACAAGTATATACGATTCTAGGGGCGGCTCCAATTTATGTGTATAGTAAATGTAAAAACGTAGTAGCAGACTTACGGGACTTGTTTTATGATTTTTCTATATTTTTACTTATTCCCTAACGTATCTTTCTTTTTATTATTATTATTATTATTGTTTTGTTATAACAATTTCTTTCTGGCTGTATAGTTTTTTTACACACACACACACACACACATATATATATATATATATATATATATATATATATATATATTTATTATCATTATTATGGTAAGTATAAATTACTATTTTATGCGTCATTTAATAAATTCCGTTATAAGGTGAGTCATCACGGGCGTTACATAATTATTGTATGAAACTTAGTTTTATTATTTTTGTAATTTATGGTTATTTTCTTTCTTTCTCATTATATATATATATATATATATATATATATATATATATATATATATATATATATATATACATATATATATATATATATATGTAATAGAAAAAACGAGAGAATACGACAGCAAATGGTACTATACTTTGTCGATTCCAAAAAAAAAGTTCAATTGCGTAAAAAACTGTTGTGTAGTTTGATTGATATGGGACCTCCATCTTAATCAGGCGTTTATATGAAGTAAGCACAGCAGATGCCCGCGTGAATCAATCGATATCCTCAGACCACTTTCATTCTGAACGGGGAGTTCATCAAGGATATATCCCTATTATTATTCAACATGTACGGAGAATGGGTAATACGTGAGGTTATAAAAGAATTTTCGGACAATAATGTCGGGAATCAAGTTGAAAAGGAAAAGAAATATGGTATTTCAATCGGAATAATACGCATTGGAAACCTTCAGTATGCGGACGGCACTACTGATAAGAACAAATTTAGAGAGCACGACCAGTTTACTACATCAGTGAATTTATTTCACTTTTGAAAGGCCCTCCGTTTATACTGCCGACCCGTTCCTTCCAAAGACCTAGACAGCTTTCAAGACAGATAATCTGGTGGCACAATTGAGGAGTTGCGGAGCTGTCAACTGTCCAAACTAATCATCTACCATTGTCTCGGGTCCGAAGCCGAGCTGGTAATCAAAGACAAATATCATTCAGACTGCCTCCAACAAGAAGCACAAGTGGTATTGGATGATATCATCTCGGGGTGATGATTTTGCGGCCCTGTGCTGCTGTACAGTGGAAACTTCATCTTCACTTTCGAGTGCGATCCTATAAAGGAAGCACAGGAGATCTTGACCGATAGAGCGGGTAGATTTCTGACGGAATAAATCTGTCCATCTCTCTGCCAGCGTACCGGTAATTTGGTGGTACCGGCCGAAGGTAATTTCATCATTATGTAAGCAGAATTCTTCTCTCTGCCAGGTAATCCGTGCATTATATCCTAATGCGAACATAACAGCACGACAGTATACTTCTAGCTGAAACGGGAGCACAACAGATTGAGCGATCAATGTAACCGTCGGGGCTGTGACGTATGCACGGGTCATAGCGATAAAAGCCGGCCGTTATGCGCTTCGTACTAGATCAACTAGTTTAACATTAGCAACCCTATGAACCCAGACCGATGCATCATATTTGACGATCGGTATTACTATCGCTTTGTACAAAAGCTTCGCTGGAGCTTGCGGGATCCCCCACTCAGTCCGTGCCACTCGAACTATTCCGTGGTACGCTGTTATTGCTTTTGAAACAACATACCTTAGATGCTCTGAGAAATTACCGTTAGTATCCAACGTACAGTTAAGGTTTTCTCTACTGATATAGTAGAGGCCTTAATGATCGCAGTTTTACCCAGGAAGTAGTCTTCCAGTTTTTCTATTAAATAACTGTAGACTTTAGCTGTGTCTAACTCACCGAGGACTTTCATCCAGCTCATGCGGTCAAAAGCGCCCGTGATATCGAGGAAGGTTCCTACTATGTACTTCTGTTGGCACAACTGCACCCAACTCAGCAATGAAATAATCGCGTACTCTGAAGAGACACCGTGAGTATAGCCAAACTGAGCAGGCGACAGCCAAGAACTTTCGGTTAACTCTAGCGCTAGGCGAGCCAACAATACCTGTTCAAACAATTTGCCGATACACGAAAGTAAGCTAATCGTCCTATACGAAGAGGGCAATGAAGGATCTCTCATGGGCGACTTAAGTATACTATTATCGCCCCTTTCCAAGCCAACGGAAACCACTCTCCGCTGAAACAGGCTTATGAGAATACGAGGCTCTTGAAGGTGAACAGCCTTCAAGACTTCTATAGGAATTCCATCATTTCCACAAGCCTTCCTATTTATCACCTTGGAAAGGTAATAGGAGACTTCTTCCACAGTTATTCCGGCAACTGTTCCACAAGCAGTGGAGTCCAGCTTACTGCCAGGATCAGTGATCGCATGAGAATGACTAAGAGCTGCCGGAAACTGAACTCAGAAATATAGGCGAACAGTCTGGAACATGTGAATGCAGCAAACGAGTGAGATTCTCCTCAATCGTCATTATTTCTGACCGCTGTCGTCTTATACTTAGAATTTTGCGGCGAATGTATTTGCCGCGCAAAACCCTACTTGCGGCACAGAATGGATTCTGTCAATTAGCAGGTCCAACAAACGCTTTCTAAAATTGCTGCTTTGTCTTCCAGATCTCACGATCCAATGCCCGCTTGGCTATCTTGCAGGCATGAATGTTTGCCGTGTTCCGAGCTTGTCGACTAGCTTTTTTACTGCCTTCAGAGACT
This sequence comes from Coronaproctus castanopsis, assembly GCA_032883995.1. Classification (NCBI taxonomy): domain Eukaryota; kingdom Metazoa; phylum Arthropoda; class Insecta; order Hemiptera; family Monophlebidae; genus Coronaproctus; species Coronaproctus castanopsis. The sequence goes on along the minus strand of CM065054.1, from coordinate 85,359,565 downwards.
GTGCTGTTTGTGGAGTAATGGATCCGGGTTCTTTAAGGGTATATACCCCTTAGCCGTTTGAAAGACTGCCCGCTGGTAACTCCTCGATCATAAGGTCTGATGTGTCACCAACGTACAGCTCTCGGGCTAAACTAGCCATGTTTTCTTTAATAACGGTATAGTCCCCATCGAAGCTTAACACTCTATCCAACGGCCCGCAAACCACGTCACGGCTACCGTCAAATATGTTAAACGTAATCGGAGCATGGCCATGGAGCACATCGAAAGAGTGAACTCTCCAATCCTGAACTTCCCGAATCAACGAAACGCTAACAAAGGTCGCGTCAATAAGGGACTGACCAGACGCACTGGATATTATGAGCAGCTACAAAGCACCCTATCAGGTGCCCCTCTGCGTGAGTCAGTTTTGTTGCTTGCCTCGCCGCATTTCGGACATAGTGGGGTTTCAGCCCGACACTTGCCGGATACATGTCCAAATATGTAGCACTTAAAACACATGTGGGCTTGACGAAGTCAACCACCCTACACGTGTGGAAATCAAGATACACACGTCCAACTTTTAACAGTTTTTCGCGTATACCCAGCGCTACAGCGAGTATGAGGCTGCCCGTCCCGCTGTACAAATTTTTTTAGAAACGGGGCTCGATTCTCGAGCTATCCTCCTACAGATCATTTTTCGAAACGAGGGCTTCTATGATCTCGGTAACCTCCCACTTAGGCGTCCTTAATATTTGGACCAACTATACTTATTATATTCCTATATTCGATATTACATTTCCTATATATCACGTCGTTTGAATGTTTTTTACTTTTTTTTTTATATATTATTAATCTTTATATAACAATCGATTAACATATTTTATACTGTAATGATTTTTTTTTATAACATTCTCGTAAATAAATAATTAAAGGGCAAAGTGTGACTAGTTACGTAATTTTACAGCGCGCGACTAGTTAAGGGTTATGTATTGTCGTGTTCTGACGGATAATCATCAAGTAACTTTAATATCAGAACCTTATATCTTCGAAGCAACGAAATCCAAAGAATTTTCATAATACGGTATAATTCTTAACAAATTCAAGGCTATTTGTATATCAACAAATATTAATTGTCGAAAAGTAATGATATTAGAGCAATATTAATTTCAAATTTTATCAATGTCTGCTCACCCGATAAATCAATTGAGTCCTATTTAAATGTATGAAAGACAAAGCTACAATAAAAACGAGGCTTGTGATACGACTTCAATCACTGACAGAAAAACTTATACCTTTCTAACTACTAAAATTCGATATTAACTTCTACTGTGCACAGGTGTTGACTGGTCATGGCAAGTTTGTGTCCTATATTTATAGGTTCCGACTTGTTGGTGATTCGGTCTGTGCCTTTTGTACTGTAGGCGAGGTAGATGATGTTCGGCATACGTTATTTTTGCTGCCCTGCGTCCTAAGATTTTTGGTGCGGTACATATGGGGAGTTAACCCGCAAAACCAGTGAGCGAGTTGAATTAATAAACGGATAAATATATGTACGCACACACACACATATATATATATATATATATATATATATATATATATATATATATATATATATAACCACGGTTTGTTGCGTTAGATTATATATATTCTGTTCACTTGTACCGTACTATCAATACCACCCCTCAATCAAATCATGTTTTGTAGCGTTAGGTGTGTTAACGATATAATGGACGGATATCATCATCGGTGGCTCGTTTCGATCATCGTGGCCATATGAATGCTTATAAACGAACATGTTTGGCCGCCATGTAGTTCGATCTGCTGCCCGGTCCATCGTTTCTCGCATTGATGCGGTGCTCGATTCTTTAATTCTGTCAACATATCTTGTTGATGGCTACGACCTTCTACCATTCCGGTCGTAATTATTTTTTCCAGTCCATCCTGTCGTACGATATGTCCTGCGTATGCTGTTATCCGTTTCTGTGCCACGGTTTGTAATCTCTGATGCACATTAATTTCTTGAAGTATTGACAAGTTAGTTTTTTAAGCAGTCCATGGTATCCTTAGCATTCGCCTCCAGCAGTGTACTTCAAACAATGCGTTGTGTGTATCGCTCTTTTTCATTGTCCAGCATTCTGATGCATATAGGAATACGGAGAACACCAGCGAGTTCTTAAGACGCATTTTTATGTGCACTTTTATCTCGTGGCTCTTCCATATTTTCGTTAATTGTAATAGGGCCATTTTTGCTATCTTTATTCTGGACGGATATATATATATATATATATATACATACACCGTTCGCATGTACCGCACTACCAACACTCGTGTTTCAAACCACGTTTTGTAGTGTTAGGCGCGTCGACTTATATACATAGGATAATTCTTACACACATGCACACACACATACATATGTATATATATACCCGCATAAAATTAATAAAAAAAAAAGCTCTGCATCGAATTTAGTTAAAACGTCTTCAATTATATGTTTTTTTTATATTTTTTTTATTTATTTACTGATTTTATTTCTAATTTTCATTTATAATGTTTATCTACTTGAGTGAAAGTATAAGCATAAACTCAAGATGTTTTATTAGACGAAATAAGGGACTATGTTATTTCATCCTTTCTTCCATCATAATAAGTGCATTTAATTACGGTGGTCATTGGTGCCGGCATCTTCATTATTATATTTAAACTCCCTTTTGTTTATAGATGGTGACGGTTTTTATTGGGTAAAAATCCCGTACGCCGATTTTGGCTTCCTTTTATCATGCGCCGCATTAACAAAAACTATCCTTATCAGTGTCTTTTGCAGATTTTCTCCCTCCCGCTTAAAAAAAAAAACCAACAACGAATGTTACATCTAAAATTAAAAGTTCAGAAAATAAAACCGAGCCTTTATTTTTGTAAATGGGAATCGATCCTAGTTGTTGCTTCAAAAATGTTCGAACTTCACGTCGAAAATCGTAACATTCTAACAGACGAGTCGTCCTCATCGCACCTATATACGTCAGTTTTAATTACGAATCCGAGGATGCTGATAATAAAATTATCGAACGTGTAAACTACTGCAACAAAATCCTACTTATTGGAAAAGCTTTGTCTAGTAATTGTAATTTAATATATAGGACACAATAATCAGCGCGATATCCGGATTAAAAAGTTTCTCTAAATACTTTCAAAAGAAATAAATTTGAATATAACGAATAAAACAGTTCGACCCGTTGACGGAGCAGTATCGTCAAACCGTCATGCGAGACTAATCGGGAAATCACTTTACGGCGATGTTATAAAATTAAAATGTTTTACCGGGGTGCGATACACGGAAAATGTGAAACTACGTAGGATAGAAATTACAAATTTGGCATTTTAAAAAAAAAAAATTGCAACATCCCGATTAATAACGTTTAATGATAAGAGTAAAATCTGTCTTATCGTCCCCCGATTTGATTTAATTCGATTCGATTCGATTCGATTAGTCATTTTGATTATTAACGATGACGTCCTTATTATCTGTACGTATTATATTATAATTTATATATATTCATTTTCAGTACTTACCGTTTTCCTCTGTGAAATTTCGCCATTCTAGGCTACCGTTCTCGTATTTCAAACGATAATAGGATTTATCACTGTAGAACGTTTCTTCCATAATGGTTAACGATGTATTATTACGAATTATAATTTATTTATTTCGAAAATAATACTAGACACACGGCAGACGCGTTTTATATTGCAAACGAACCGTACCAAGTCTACGCGTCTAGACTTACACCAGTCCACTGATGATGTCAACGTCGAACTTTATAACGACTAACGGGTTTAAAACGTAAGAGTTGATTTCATAACGAACACAAGACGAAAACGATAATCTCTACAAAACTATTGTACGCGCACACACACACACACATATTTATATATATATATATATATATTACGCATCGAGTCTAAAGTACGTTCGGATTTTCCTCTTCGGCACTTCGGTACGATACAACTTTCAGACCGTTTCATACAAGTAACCGAGTTGGAAGGGTAGCAATACGAATGCCATGCATATTATCTTCTCATTTTCGTAACTCTCTGCCTACCAGCAAAAATTAATCCGGACTTGGATAAAAACCGGATTAGCGTTACCCGTTTACAAAGTAATATAATAATTTTTCCCTTAAAAGAAAAATAATAATAAAAAAAAAAAATAAAATAAAATATGAAAACCCGAATCGTTAATAGGTGCGCGTACGAGGAAAATTGGATTTCGTGGAACGAGATAAAATAATTACACACAATACGATACTTACTAACGAATTTAAATCGAACAATTATCGATAAATCACGCGAGCGCTTTTCATCGATGAAAAATGAAATAATTATTTCTTTTTTCGATTTAATTTATTTTCTGATTCTGGTTACATATAAAGTATTATATATATATATATATATATATATATATATATATATATATATAACTTATATTTGCTAATATGATGTCGTAAAGTACAATGATGGGTATGTAAAAAGGATACGTTCCCTCGAAATGATTAATTAAGTTTCTCAGTGAAAGTTCGACTACAAGTTTTTTTTTTTTGTTTTTTTTTTAAGCGGTTTTATAACCGTATCGTCTATTTTTATAGGATAATTTCATCCGCTGCATCGGTTTTCAAATCCGGATGTATTCGTCGGACGGCGTACCGTAGCATTCGGTATCTGAAAACGTTGGATAATCAATTTGTTCGAGACGTTTTTCACGAGTCTCGAATCGTAGTCGCGCTGCGTCGGACCACACACTAGACGTGAACTCTATTTAGACTACGTACTGGGCGTAATTTCTCCCGTTCATAATCTTGCTAAATTACGCATCATTTCTGATGGTACATGTGACATCATGTGACATCATGTACCATATTGACAACTGTATCGAGCATCAAATTTGGATTTGTCCGAAGTTTCTAATAAAGCATAGAGATGATACGTTGCCTAGTGCTTTATAAAAATGACATAACCTGTATTGAATTGTTTTCCATCCCGTTGTTTTATGTCGTAGTCAGTTCATATAGTTTTATCAAACGTAGCCGCGTTGAGATATTTAAAATACGTTAACTAGATAAAAGTTTAAACACCGGCAAAATGGCGCAAGCTGGGCCGAGGAAAAAAAAAGTGTGGGGTGTTGTGGGGGAAATACTGGACGTAGTATACGGTTTATAGAGAACAGAACGGAAAACATTAATATCGATATATGTGTTTGTGTGTGTATGTCACACCATGTACTATCCGGCGTTTATAATATTTGTAAACAGTTTTCTGTAACCTATTGTAGAGCGCAATTAACATAATCTAAAATATTACGTTCGCGAAGAAATATCTCGGATTACACTTTGATAAACGACTCACCCGGAAATATCGTGTTATTACCAAACGGCTCAACATTACACACCGAAAACGTGTATTGGCTGTTGAGCAAATAATAAAGCGATTTTAAACTCAATTTGGTCGTCCGGTGTCTAAATGCGGAGTATTATTAACGTAGATATAATATAAAAATTTCAATTTAAAGTCTCGAGGAATACCGTGTCCACACACTGTGGTATGTCCGTAACGAAGACGTATACAACGGTCGCCATATATTTGTTAAAAAATTAATCAGAAGCTACGCTGGAAGATGCATAGGCTTGAAACCGGCACAAATCCACTAGCAGCTAACGTCCTACACAATTCGTCATAAGCGCATTAATCGTTTTAAGAACGATTTATAAATTCACGAATGTATAATGATTATTGTTTCCGTTGATAATAATGACTTTGATTTTTTTGTTCGTTGAATTATAACATTAGAAAATAGTTGAAAGTAAATAAAACTGTCTATATTTAGATATACAATTGTCACCGCCGCTACAATAACGATCAGTTGGCTCCGAAAAAAAAAATAGCTCAAAATGTGAAAACAAAAATTGAACTTTATCGCTCACGTTGCAGGTGTTACACGGGGAGCAAACTCCTCGAAACTGCTACACTGACACTAGTATTATCAGCCGCAGAATAGCTCCCAGTTTGGTTGGCTAGCTCGCATGCTAAGAGGATTGATACGCAACTGAACGGAGCACTACGTTCAGTAATCGGTATGCTAAAATCTACCTCTACTATGTAGTTGCTCGCGCTTGCAAATACATTTCACACCGCACATGCGCAGAAAGAAGGAACATTTAAATGGGAATGTGCTAAATACAACAACACGCACTCTCGCCTAGAAAAATTTATTAAAGCCAAATTTACACGTTTTTTGCACTAGGAAACCAGCACCGCTGACGGCTAACGAGCTTACCAACGCCGCTACCAACTGGAAGGAAATTAGGCTTAAGCGGACTTCAACAAACGGATAACTAATTTCAAACAGCGCCCGGCAGGGTGCCAAGATTTGATCTCAACAGAAAAACATGGTGCAATTTAAAACGCGCCAGATACATTCTGGGTCGTTTTAAGTATTTAATAAGCAATTGGATTCTGCCGGAATCGAAGCTGCGAAGCTGCGGCAGATTCAAATGATGTCGCACTGCGTTAATTCGTGTAAAGTAAATGGCTTCAATAAAGGATTGAATGAGCTACATTCATTTGAATAATATATTTCTATGTTTTATGTGTTTTATATTCACTTGATAACAGCTTAACAGCCAAAAAGATTTCTGATTTTTCATAAAAAGAAAAAAGGAAATTAGTGATTTTCTTCTACTTCTTTTTCCCATTAACGTGCCATGTACTAGTACAAGGCCGGAGACACGGATGAGAAGACTCAGATTAGAAGTTAAAGTCCGGATGATTGGATGAATCGAAGAACACGATGCAGATTATCTGGTACTGAATTCTGTAATTCGTTCAAAATCGTTGGCAGAGCTAATTTAGTACGCAAGGAGCTGTGATTGATGGATTAGGAGATGATGCGCTGTGATGATATTGTTGCCGTAGAAACAACGCGGAGGAAGTCTGAAGCAGGTAACGGTGAGTGATAGCTGTATGGCTAAATCTAAGACGACGTAAAACTATTTCAGATTTCCGCGATAAGTCGGAAGGAGCGATGAAACGCGCAATGTTTAATTTCATTGATCTTAATTTAAAACTTCCATTTATGATCTAATTGCTGAGATATTAATTTAAAAGCATCTACACGCGGTACTGTAAGGTTTGAATGAGGAAGCGTGGTTGCTGCTTGTTTGGCAGCCCAGTCTGCCATATCATTTTACCTGCAATATGAGAGTGACCAGGAAACCAAACCATTATCGGTCAATGTATCGATTTCATTGACCACGTTAACTTGATGATTATCTTAGCAATTGGATGTCGATGAAGGGAATGATAATTAGAGGTAGCCAGAATTTCAAAGGATGAGTCTGTTAATATCCCAGATTGAAGGCAATCTTCGATTGGGTTTTCAATTATATACATATATATATATATATATATATATATATATATATATATATATATATATATATATATATATATATATATATATATATATGATTGCAAGGAAGGTAGCATAAAGTTCGGCAGAGATAATAGAGAAATTCGGTTGGTAATGGATAGCGCACAAGGGTCTCATTGTCTGTAAACACTGCGCATCCTACATTGTTTAAAAATTTAGAGCCATCAGTATATAGCACCCGTATATTTATTTATTTCTGAAGTGCAGAATTGATATCCTGCCTACATTCTGGCTAAATAAGAGTCAGGTTTGACTCAAGATATAAGAAGATCCTAGGCGATAAAGTAGTCAAATAATCACATTGAATCGGCGGTAGCTGAATAGTAAGTAATCAAACATATCATACATACACACACATTATATATATATATATATATATATATATATATATATATATATATATATATATATATATATAAATATATGTATCATCATAATCATAGCGCCATTGTGATAAAACAGCATTTCAAATAATCTGGTAGTGATTTTTATTAAGCAATGTAATCAAAAATATAGAATTTATACATAAAAAATAACATATTAGCAAACAAAAATAAATAAAAACATCCAACAATATAAAATTTATACGTAAACAATAATACAATAGCAAGTACACATCCTTTTGCAAAAATTAGTTTAATTCCTCTATTCTAATCCATCTTCCTTGAATCATCCGCAATCAATTACGGCATTCTTTAACAGTATCTTAACGGCTGTAATTGTTCGAAAACTTAGTTATTTAATTATTACACTGACATGCTGCTCCCTGCAGGACAAAATGTTGAGATTGGATTTCTCAATTAATAGTTTAAAGAAAGAAGCTATCTCTAGCGAAGGCATCGAACATACGAATCATTCGTGTTTTACATTGATCCATTTCTATTCAGTAGGTTTTTCGATTATCAGAGATCGAGCAGATGTCGTTCATTAATCGCGCTCTAGATGTTGTCTGCCGTGTTAGCTGAATTATACGCAATTTATCGCATTGATCAGAATCCGATAGCCAAAAAAAGTGATAGATCTTGTGTTGGTAAGGCTGAATCAGACAGTAACGTTTCTGTAGATCCCAGCAAACGTTTGAATTCCTGGAAATGAACTAACTGAGGAGGTCGCTAGAGAGCCTGAAACGTTTTCGCTAGTCCCGGACATTCCATTTCCGGTATCCGATCTTAAAATCATTACTTCTTGCATTATGGTAAAGTAATTGGTAGTCGACTTCATCAAACAATAAGCCCCGAACATCAAGTCATTGGATCGCCTCGTTGCAAACTGCAACGAAGACATGGTCTCGCTCTCTGATCATCGTAACTTCGACTCCAGTGTGCTCCCCATGTATCTACTCTCTGTCGCCTATATCTCGACTATTCCTCATATCCCGCTGAGGAGTCCACTCAACTTTCCATCAACAGATGACCGTTCTTTTCTGTGCAAATGTAATTACTTTCCTTCACCGGTCCGGTCTTCATTTCTCGATCAAACTGTCTTTTTCTACCGTGCCGCTAGCCTTTGTTGTTGCACACGGCCCCTTAAATAATAATAATATTAATAGTATATGGTATATTTTTCATTTTATGAATTTAAGTGTAATCTTACGGATAACACGGTTATTGCTAGTTTACGGTAGGAACTGAAGAATGCGCTGTCAACATGAAAATACAATTTTAGCTCGGTAACATGTTTTATTATGATAACCAGGTTTAATTTTTATCTTCGTGGACGTGTTTCTTTCAAAATAAATAAATGTGCGATGAAAAATTTACTTTTCCACGAATAGGTTTTTTGTCTTCTGCTCAGATACATCCTTCGCAATGTTATTACTTCGATATCAATCATTCAATACAAAATTCTATAAATCATGTAAAATTTATATGTACATAATGCCAAGTATGCTTAAAGTTACCTTAATAGTTAAATACAAATCACCTTACATAAAGAAATAATAAAGAAAATAACGGTGAAATAACAATAGGAAAAATTAAAAAAAAAAAAAACGATTAGCCTTGTATATTAAATTTAACTTGTATATAAGTAAATGAAAATAAAAAATCGTAATATCTGATCGTATACATTAGAAATCGGTGCTTAATACGACGATGCTTATATTCGGGTTTAACGCATGCTGAAATCAAGCATACTGTAATTCCCGATTACCTGAATTATGTTATTGTCATGATACAATTATCATAAAATTTCTTTGATAATTTATAAACATGATCATTATTACTTAAAACTAAAATAATAATTATCACGAGCCGTTGTTTTGTTACTTGTGAAACGTGTGTATTTGTTCGCGTTTTAAATGTTGAAATTATTAATCTACTTGTTCATATATTAATATATAAATGCTAAGCTCATATATTAATTTCTGGTAGATTTGTTATTTGACAAAAGAATTTTTCAAAAAATAACTGTGTCAATGCTGCTCGATCGTTACTATTTTCTGTACAACAAAAATTTCTATTATACATACATATATATAAATGATATTCATATATACGTCTTTAAATACGTATGCTGGGCCGGATTAACGCATGACCCCCAACTGACCCTGACCCGTGGCTCCACTCGTCATGATACCCACAGTAATATATATATATATATATATATATATATATATATATGTGTGTGTGTGTAAGATACACGCTTGAATTTAATAATGTATTTTATTGCAACTTTACAGAAGAAATCGAAAATACATGATATTACGAGCGCGAATCGACGAACGAAAACGAAATAATCATAACTCTCACGGGGAGATTGGATAAACTAACCTAACCTAACTATTCACGTACGACCGATAACATACAAACGATGCTGTTATCTGATCTACTCGTACTTTACATATATATATATATATATATATATATATATATATATATATATATATATATATGAATAACCGAGCTAACTCTCGTGACCTTGGGTGTCCTAAACCCCAAGCGAGCCAACCCCACGTAACCTTGAAATTAGCTCATAAAGAAATCAAGCTTATGACCTTATTGCAGTATACTTAATCATATATTATTGTATATATGTATATATACAAAAAAAAAAACTAAGTATGGTGCGAGTTGTTGTATTGTTAATATTTTTATTAAAGTTAGTTACATATGCCAATTTATAGACCATAATTTTTTTTTTTTTTTTTTTTTTTAACATAACATTAATTCTTTTTGAAATTAGCTCATAAAGAAATCAAGCTTATGACCTTATTGCAGTATACTTAATCATATATTATTGTATATCTGTATATATACAAAAAAAAACTAAGTATGGTGCAAGTTGTTGTATTGTTAATATTTTTATTAAAGTTAGTTACATATGCCAATTTATAGACCATAATTTTTTTTTTTTTTTAACATAACATTAATCTCGTTTGAGGGGTCCCTGAGAATCATGAGACCAGCCCACTAATTTTTAATTCGGCCCTGTAAGTATACGACAATAATAATTTATAATTTAGGCCGTTATAATGAAATTATTCCAGTAATTTATCAGTATCCTTAGTTCGTCCATGATTCCTTCGGTATACAAATCCTCTTCTTTGATAGTTATTGGTATCATCGGGCCATTGAAGCCCGGTTGTACTTGACTGATCCTACCACCCCTCAGACGTCGAAGAAAAGGTATAATTTAGATGAATTCGCCCGTTACAAATGATAAGATTTTCGAACGAGACGATTTATCCGCGATTTATGTAAAAATGAAGCTAAACAAAGAGGAATATCTACTAGCAACGAAACCAGCAGGTCCAATATGCTAACGAGAAGTCAGATATCGTTAACTGATATCGAAGATACGATTATTCCGAATATTCGTCTTCAGAAATCGACAATAAATCGTATAATTGTCGACGTGAATACAAACGGTGTAATTATGCCAACGTCTTGCATAAAGTTTTGGAAGTACATTTATGTGTTTTTTTTTTTGTTTAAATTAAAAACATAATTGATTTTTTATTATATCGTAAAAAATAACACATATTTTCCTGATAGATAATCGATAAATTCCGTATTAATTTTATAAAATACGTTCATATTTCAGATGGATTTCTTCATTTATGTAGTTGCACTGTTAAATATCGCCTAGACAGATTTTCGCGATTAATTTTAATGAAAATGTCAAATACGCGATTTCAGTCGGTCACATTTATTCGAGTCGTGATTACGCCTTCCCAGGGATGTCACCTTCCACAACTTGTCCTTTCTTTCTTCAGTTAATCATATATTTTTGCCTCGTACCAAATATATTACATACCACTTATGCCTGAACCTAAATCTCTTCTGTCTGTAAGTACTATAAACGTTGGAAACTGAAACTGAACAGCACCCGTTGCCAGAAATTGTAATTAACGGTCAAAGTATTAAATGGGTTAAAGATGTCAAGTACTTAGCCGTCACTCTGGACTCGCGTTTGTCGTTCAATAATCATATTAATCGTACTATCGATAATGCTTATAAAGCTATTTGAATTCTCTCACCTATATTTCATCGAAGGTCCCACCTTAATGTTACAAACAAAAAACTACTACATACAAAGCTATTATTCGTCCCCGGTTAACATACGCGTTGCCCGTTTGGTGTTCAGTTTCCAACAGTGTACATATTGTAAATTACAATTATTACAAAACCGTTGTCGCATAATCTCAATGCCACCAGGTTTGCCAGGATTCGAGATATGCATTTTCAATTAAACATTGAGCTGGTATTTTCCTATATCGACAAGCTTGCTAAAGAATTTTTTATGAAAACTGTAAAATTCACGATTTTTTTTTTTTTATATTTGACATTATATTAAAAAGTTATAATAATATGTAATAAATGTACCGGGAGGCTCTCTCCATTTATGAAAGTAACTAATAATATAAACTGGTAAATAATAAATATACAAGATGAAAATAGTATCGATGGTCAGACAAAAAACCATCACAAATGAAAAGCGGTAATTGAAAAAATAATAAGTTTAATTATATAACGAATATGTAATATCATTTATAAGTAATGGGAACAAAAGCAAATTTATAACGTTATGAGAATAATACATATGTTTAATGCGTCGATGCTTATACTTAATATAATACTTAGTTCCCTAGAATCGTAATTTCCTATTGATGGAAGTAAATTATTACGGTGCACACTACAATTGAGAAAAAATGTTTGCGATAGTTTGAGGATATAGTCTTTTACATATGGTATCTTCAGAGCACTATGCATATATGAAATTTTAGTGTATACGGGGACATTGAGGATACACCTATAAGACATCGATTTTGGACTAATTGCGGTCTATTAAAACTAGCATTGGAGACTCAAACTGGACAAGAATATGTTAAAGTAGGCCTAATAATTGACTTGTAGATTATTAGTTTATTATTAATATTTAAGTGAGATTTACGTTTGAAAATGGGATAAATTGAACAGATTGCTCTGTTTGTCTTCAATGATGCATGGTCAATATGCTTTTGGAAAAGGTTAGTCTCTTGTCTAAAATGACACCAAGATAGCGTATCTGGTCAGACTATATCAACGCCACTGACCTGAAGTCTGGTCGGTAAAAACGGTCTTCGACGAGTGAAGAAAATTGCTTTCGTTTTGGAAGGATTAAGAGCAATTTGCCATTTAGAAAAATAACACGATCAACACCGGATTGTAACATATTGCTGATAGTACTTGGCCTGTATGCAGTACAACGCTGTGTCATCAGCGTATAAGGCAACCTCGATGTTGTTTATATGCGGGAAATCATACATGAAAAATGTAAATAAGAATGGCCTCCAGCACGCTTGAGGCACGCCGGCGGAACAGGATTTGCTACTTGATTTCGCATTATTTATAGTGATATAAAATGATCGATTACTTAAGTAACTATTAATCAGTTTAATTAGATAATTGGGAAACCGGGTAACAATCATTTTATAGATAATACCGTCGTGCCAGGTTATGTCGAAAGCTTTTCATCCCAGTATGTTTATTGAAGTTAAAATTATCCGTGATATAGTCAGCAACTCTTGCTATCTGTTGTGTTGTGGAATGCTTTGGTTAAAATCCAAATTGACTACTAGGTATTATATTATTAGAATTAGTGAAGTCACATAAACTTTTCAGAATAATTTTTTCAGCGATTTTGCTAAGATTGCTAAGCAAGCTGACTGGACGGATATTGTCTATCTGAGAACAATCTTTACCGTGTTTTGGTACTGGAATTATTTTGAAATGAAAATGAAAAAAATCTTTATTATATTTTTAAACATAAACCGAAAACAATTTTCTTTCATAACTTAAAGCTAAGTACCTATACATAAACCTTAGCAATTCTAAATATGTATAATTACAAAACTTATAGTACACTTTGAAATTACTTTAGAAATAGTGCAGGAAAAAATGAAAAAAAACCTACAAAAAAGACACACCCTGAAGGTAACAAAAATTTAAAAAAAAGTCAATAAATCAACAAAACTAAAAGCAGTGTTTTTAGACATAATTTAGCTTAAAATATCTTTAACAATAGTTTAATAATTACAAAAATCTATGTTTTAATTTACGATGCTTATAGTATAACGTATGCGTAGATGATCCATATTGTAATTTCCTATTACACACGTATTAGTTTATTTCGATGAGTTTTACAGTTTTCGTAAAATTTTTTTGAGATTTTACTAATAAACGAATGTATGTAAGGGATATTTAAATGATCGTGTAGATTAGAAATTTTAGTAAATCGCGTTGCATTCAACGAAATTCTGCAGCAATGATTTTGAACTACTTGCAGTTTCCTGTATGTACTATCAGACACTGATGACCACACAGGGCAAGCATAGGTTAATCTAGGGCGTATAACAGCCGTATAGATTAATTTTTTGTTTACGTAACTAAGACTCGATTTTCTGTTAAATAATGGAAAAAGTGTATGCATAGATTTATGCGCTTTATCTAAAGTAATATGGTTATTGAAAGTTAATCTGCTATCCAAGATAACTCCTAGATACCGAACCTGTTTGACCCAAGAAATTCTTTTAGAATTAATTGTAATTTCAGTTAGTGGTAGTGGTCGTCTCCGAGTAAATAGAATTGCTTCTGATTTTTCTTCATTTAATTTTAGGTTGCATCTGTTGTAATATTTAAATATTTTAATTGCAGCCTTTTGCAATCGGTTATATATTGTATCTGTCCTATAGCCACTTTCCAACTAGAAGGGAAGTACCCAAATTTAAACATTGCGTTAATCAAATTAGTTAATTGGACGATGGCTTTTTGAGGTAGCATTTTAATGACAGTAGATTGGATACCATATCATGACCTACGGAGTTTTTCTTCTTTGTTGATTTTACGTATGTAAAAACTTTTTTTTGGGAGAAGTTAATTTAATATTAGTATCTGAGGTGATGTGATAAATCTATTGACAACTTTATGTACTTCATTCTCCTGATAAATTGAAGGCTAAATGGATATTTCTGCTGTGAACCTCAAGGTAGCGTGCAGCGAGCAATTCTGCTTTATGGGTATTATTATATGCATATGTGTTAGTATGAGGATCATGAATTGGGGGAAGTGCTTCGTGATGTTGTGTATATTGTTTATATATCTTCCAAAGGCTATTATTTTTAACAGAAAGATTAGAAATTATTTTACTAAACTTTTCGTTATTATGTTTATTTAGTAAATATCGAACTAAAATCGAAAGTTGATTAAATAATTTCTTAATATTTTGCGAATCAGTACGTGAACGACTTTTAGTATAGGATCTTCTGACAATATTTTTGATTTTAATTATGGAAGTTATATACGAAGGGATCGAAGATATAGGGGGAAACATTCTGCTTAATAGGAACAGAAAGGGCAATTAGCTTCATGAATCAAGTTCTTCAGAGTGGTGAGACACAATGTTGTCAGTATCAGAAATAGGTAGGTTTAAGTTTATATTATCAGAAATATGACGCTTAAATAAATTCCAGTTCGCATTTTTAAAATTAATTTCACGTACTGGTTGTTGCAGTATGTTGCCAGTTTTGACGATTATAAATATTGGGTTATGATCGGAGGATTTAACTGGAATGGGCAGCGTTGTATTGATATTTTTGACTAGAACTAAACCAATAATACTAGATGGAGAAGGTGGTGGGTAAGGTTCTCGTGGTGCTAATATTTGTATATTATTTGGCAGAGAAGTACTAAGTAAGACGTTGCCTGATTATTATTAAAATTATTCCGAGACTTATGCTTATAGTTTAAATCGCCGATTAAAATAATTTTTTTACTCGTCTTCATTAAGGATAAAATATCTTCCCTATACTTAGTCAATCGATTAGGCGGTTTATAAACAGCAAAAATTGTAGCAATTTCTACATTGCGATTTACATTATGAGTATTACCAGCAGTATGCCAACAGCCTGAATACTATGTAATGGGGGCGTTGGCACAAGATCATACTTTAGGCGTTGATTAATCAACAGTGCTACTCCTCCACTATAAAGCGTCTCATCTTTTCTACAAATATCAAAGCCAGGAAATTTAACTGCGCGGTTACTGTTCAGTTTAGTCTCGGATAAAGCAATGATATCAATACTATTGTAAATAGCAAATTCATGAAGCTCAGCTAGTTTGTGTACTATAGAATTATCCAGGCAACTTAATCATATTATATTTAAAAAAACAAAAAAACAAAACAAAATTACATATAACTTATTACAATTATTTCTAAAATAGCCGCTATTTTTGTGAAACTATCTGCATTCGCGAGTGCATTTAGTTTTGTAATTATAGTTTTAATAACAATCATTAATTTATTAAAATCAGCGCCTTTAAGTAATGATAAAATGGATGATAGGTCTTGAGTCGGTGTGATTTAATGAGTCATTAACATGGGATGAATTACTATTACATCGAGTTATTTCAGAGTAGCTTTTCTGTCGAATTTTGATATTATTATTATTATTATTATTACTATTATTTGTTAAGTTATTATTAGTAGTATTAAAGTTACGATTAATATTAATGTCATTATTATTATTAAGCAAGTCATTTACATGGGGAGTAGAGAACGACGGAATCCTCCTATTTTTTGCTAGGTTTGTTTTACGTAGTCTGTCGATATATATATATATATATATATATATATATATATATATATATATATATATATATATATATATATATATATATGGGGATGTTTTAAAGTTGGAAGCGTGATTTCCCTTGCAGTTGGTACAAACAAAAGTTTCCGAAGTTACAGCTGTACAATGGCTGCTAAGATGTGACCCACTACATTTCAAACATGTGATAGATTTATTACAGTTTAATGAAATATTTTTGACACCTATGACATCGAACAACAGGTTGTTTTGATTTGTATTTCTCCCATCTAATAAGACAAAAACACAGACTTTTAATATTCATAACTTGTTGCGAGGCAAGCTGGGAAGGAAAAGTAACGAGATAGATGGGAAGTAGGGTTATCGTAGAATCCGGATTCTTTCTTTCAAATTGAATAATTCGACACTTTGGTCTTTAATTCAGCGTATATTTCACGAATTGATATATTATTTGGTAGACCTTTCAGTATCATCTTGAACGGTCTACGTTCTTTAGGAGTATAAGAAAAAAATTGGGCTTTTTGTTCTTTTAATATATTCTTAAGTTGATCATTAATATGATGTGTATAAAATATAGTTTTATTAGATTTTAATATTACGTTAGAACTTAATTCTTTATTTATTACATTTACCGTCTGATCGTGATTCGTTAACTAACGACATTTATTATATTTACCATTAGGTATATATGAAATGTTGGCGAAAGTAGATGAAATGTTAGTAGACACTTGCGTATCAGCGTGAATCGTAGATAACATCCGATTCGATTTCAAATGGGGCAAAACCGATTTCGCGTCGGTACACTATGGATATCTTCAGTTTTCAACTTTTTAGGTTTACTACCGCTGTTACGACGATTAGCGTGTAGCCATAGATTCCGAACAGTTGTAGTAGCCTGGTCAGTTGACATTTCCGTCACTAATTCATTATCAGCATCGTCGTTATCATCCGACGTCGATAAAACGTCTTTAGTTTCGACAGCCATCCCATATATTTCTACGTGACTTGGACTGCGAAGAAGGGGTTCCTTCCCCTTGTGTGGACTACGAAACATAGGAAACATTCGTAGTCGCACAAACAACGGCGAGAAATAAAAACGAGAAAAATAATCGAACGCAATAATATAATAATAGAATGCGAACGAGAAACGAACGCAAAAAAACACGCTTGTTAACCAAAAGTAACGAAATGAATTAATTAGGGTTTTTTTTTTTTTTTTTTTTTTTTTATATATAGGAGACTATAATATGGCCAGCTTACGTAATATACAAACATCGCCGACTAAAACGCCGATTTTTAACACAATTATGTTATTTTATATATTTGTTTATTTATTTATTAAGTAAATTGTAATCAATTTTTTTTAAATTTAATTTATGCTATTTGTATTTATTTTTCTTTCTCTTTTTTATAGCAGTTTTTTTTTCAAATTTTCCTTTTTTTTTTTTTTATTTTTTATTTTTTTTTTTGCCTGTACCATAGGGGTCGCTTTGGCCATTTATAGGATGATTTTCTTAAACTATTATAGTTGGGTTATTATATTTCTATACTATTCCGGGGTATGAACTTATATATTATGATTTTGACTGGTTCTGCATAGGTCACTTACTATTGATTCTACATTTAGAGGAAGCGTGTATTTGTATTTTAATAATTCCCGTATCGTATTATTTCGATTTTGTTTGTATTTCTCGCATTTCCATATGATATGGTTGATATCCTCTTGACATTTATCGCATAAACTATTTCGAATTATATTCGGGTTAGACGTGCCGGTGTTTTAATATGTCCTATTC
This sequence comes from Coronaproctus castanopsis, assembly GCA_032883995.1. Taxonomy (NCBI): domain Eukaryota; kingdom Metazoa; phylum Arthropoda; class Insecta; order Hemiptera; family Monophlebidae; genus Coronaproctus; species Coronaproctus castanopsis. The sequence continues at coordinate 85,341,222 of CM065054.1, read as the reverse complement.
TTAATCGGATAATATATGATCGTCGTCGCTTCTATACGTTGTGCACCACGTTGGTTATTATTATTATTGTGTTAGCTACTGAGGGTGGTAATTCGATGTACTTAATGTGTTGTATTTCATGTTTAAAATTTAAATAAATGATATTTCTTCTTACAAAAGATCCTATCCAATGATCCTGCAATAGTCCGTCCAGGCCTCGACCTTAACCGTTAGCAGTGTGTATGCCGTAATAACCTCTGTAGTTACACACGGCTCATAGTAAAACAAAAACTTATTTTCGTATTAATTTTTTTTTTTTTTTTTTTTGAATTTTTTCTACTTTGTATCGCAAATATTTAATTTTAATTTACGTTCTAGCAACTTTACAGTTTGGAATTTAATTTATTAAGGCACTCACTTAGCCGAATGAATTTAGTTGTAACGTTGTCAAAATTTACTTATTAAAATACATTTATTCCATTATGTTCTGTTCCGGAGTGTTCGATGTACGTATACTTTCGAAGCGATAATTATATATATATATATATATATATATATATATATATATATATATGTGTATATATATATATATATAGAAGAAGAAGAAGAAAAGTATATTTTGATTGATTAAATTTTACAAGAAAATAATAATAACTTATACGGTTCTATCGTTCCGAAATATAAAAAATTCCTTAACCGATAAACTTAATAATAATTTCGTGTAATTCATAAGTAAATTTTAAATAAAATTTAAAGAGAAAAAAAAATACAAAAATATATCAAATAAAATTTATCTATAATATCATCGAATTTTAAATACTACCCTAGTAAGATATGTTTAATTCGTCTTATATTTTTTATACCTGTGTCGTAGAGACTGATAATCGTAGTTCCAATTTCATTGACATTTCGGCCAGCAGACATCAGCAGACATTATGCATTAAAAAAATTTTAAGGTCCTGTTTTTTTATTATTTCTCGTATATATAGGGTTAGTTTAAAATGTTTTGCATTGTTTTATTAGGCGTGTATCTGGATTTGTTCAACACTATTCTTAGGCAATGATTTTGTAATCGTTGTAATTTGTTTATATTACTTAGGCAGGTGTTCGACCATACAGGACTAGTATAAAGAATTTTAGGTTGAATTACCTGATTATAAATCAAAAGCTTGTTCACCGGTGATAGATTTCCTGTTAAATATTGGAAACAGCACACTCATTTTTTTATGTCTCCCGTAGATACACTCGTTAATATGTTTAGTAAAAGTTAGCTTACTATCTAGTGTTACACCGAGATAATTTACTTTAGATTTCCAGTCTAAGTACTCATTATGAATTCGAACAAAGTCATTTATAGCGGGTTTACGCTTTGTGAAAATAATAGTCTCTGTTTTACTATCATTAATTTTATATCGATAATACGACCGGCATTAACGAAGTATTTCATCGAATTGCGGACCAGTTTCACGCCATGTTTAATAGGAAAAACTTTTCTGCATTGATACACGGCCGAAGGTATGTATGAGGAAGAATTTATGAATACGGAAGGCTGATGGAAGAGTAGTCGACAATATAAATAAAAATTTTTACGGAAAGAAGTATCGTTCGGCGGTATTTCAGGACATCGAGAAGGATTTCGATAAAGTCAGGCACAGTTAGCACAAAAAACTTAAATTTCTTCACCAATACTATCAGCTAATGAAATCGTGCTTAATATAAAGATTATTTTTCCACGTTATTAATGTTAACGAGGTTTACTCACGAATTTATTCGTTACAATTAGGAGTGCCGCAAGGCAGTGCACTCGTTAGAAACCTATACCAGAGCTCTACACGTACGACTTCGCAGTTAATACGACCACAGCTATGTTTGCCCCGAACTATCAACCCATCGTGATAACCATTTAGCAGCTGAGCAACTAACTATTTACTGCACGCAGAAAAATGGTTTAGTTCGTGGAAAGTCGACGTTAACGAAACAAAATGCGAACAAGTTTTACTTTAAATAAAGATGAAAATTTACCGATTAAGCTAAATGGATAATTTCCGAATCGTGTAACGTAAAATATCACGGATATAAACGATTCATGCGGAAAAATCACACGTTATTGCCAAACAGTTCAACATTACATAGCAACATAATTGGCATATATACTGTCACATAAAAATGATGTATTACTTTATAAAGTAATTTAAAAAAACCAATTTGTTCATACGGTATTCAGATTTGGGAAACTGTAACATAAACACGATACAAAAATTTCAGTCGAAAGTCTTGCGAAATATCGTATCACCACTATAGTATATGCGCAACGGCGATAAACGCAACGATCTCCGCATACCGACTGTTAAAGAAGTAATCAGGAACTGTGCTGGAAGATACCTGCATCGGCTTAAAACCCAACATCGATCGACTCTATAGCTAAATATTCTCAGGCATAACACAAGCGGCAGCCACTTGCATCTGGCCCCCCCGCCCGAAGAATAAATATAATTTATATTCGCTCGCTGATATGGTCACTGTTCGAATTGTTCTTCGAAAGTTGCAACGCTGAGGGCCTGTGAGGAGCCCCAAAAATTAGTGTGTTTTTTTTTTTTTTTTTGGAGCACAAGTCAAATTTGTATAAAAACGGCTAGTGGAAAAAATTTTTTGTCGGGAATGATTTTTTATTGCAAAAAAATTGGAAAAATGAAATGACTAAAAACAGACCGTTGTATAACGTCACAAATTTCAAATTTTGTCGGGAAAATTTTTCATCACTAGTCGTTGTTATAAAAATGTGACTTGCGTTCCAAAAGTAGTATTAAATAACTTTTAACGTAACTAAACGAAAACAGACACGTAAATTACAAAAAAAACAAGATAATAAAATATAAATTATCATACTTGCATATAATCCTCATTATTCTCCCGAATCGTCCTCCTCGTAGGATTCAATATCGTCAGTTGATAGACGACCGGAAGGTTGGAGAGGATAATATATTTTAACCGCATTTTGGAAAAACTCGTCCGATCTAACTTGAGGAGGTCGCAGCGTTTGTTAAAGATGTAATGTGCAAGATTTCCTGGTAGGTGTGACACTGTCCGTCCACTAGATGAAATGACAGCCTTGGCTGCCCTCCATGAACTCTCAATTCCATTAGTGTGTGCACCGGATACACTAGGTCCTTGAAAGTAAGTGATTCACTTTCAAGTGGCTGTAGATATCACTTAATATATATATATATTTATACATAAAAGGTTAGGTAAATTAAATATTTACTATCTTTTTAAATAATATCGGGTAAATTAAATATTTATTATTTTTTAAAAATATAAATATATCGGGTAAATTAAATATTTATTATTTTTTTTTTAAATACAAAGCGATATTAAATGTTTGGCCACGCAGAAAGCGGTCTGTCGCTGCGATAACAGAACGCGGTCAAAAGCCGCGGGTTGGTTTCTGCCGCGATGAGAAGTGATTCAATTATTAAATTTCATTCGTTTCCCATAATGAGAGAAATTAATATTTTTTCTGATACATTTTTGACTCGTTTCAATTGGTTTTCCCCAGTTTATTATACGATGAGTCTGAAATATTTATAGAAACTGCGCGTAAATACATTTATTTGACAGCTCGCACGAACATTTTTTAAAGAACGCAGAAGCGTGCAATATATATTAAGAAAAAAATGAAATAACGCTAATCGATACCAATGTTAGAATATTACCTTTGTTTATTATTCCAGACGTTAAACTTTGATAGAAGTATCATTAAACTTAGTATAATTTTTTTTGCAAATAAGGTTTTTTTTAATACATTTAGTCATTCGGTGTTAATAACAAGTTTTTTGTTTCGATCTCGTTGTTGATGTAGTAAATTTCGAAATCCGAAAATTGAATTTTTTCGAAAATTATTGACGTCCGTTGAAAATTTTTTTCATTAGTCATCGTTTTTATGCGAATGAAGTGTGTATAATATACACAGGCTGAAGATGAGCCCCGGAGCTTGTCAGGAGCTTCAGCCGGTAACCAAAAATATTATTTGACTGATCGATTCGAATGATGCGTACTTTCAGATTTTTAACTTTACCTAATTTTTCTATATAGCGTACTTTCAGATTTTTAACTTTACCTAATTTTTCTATATAAGAATTATAAATAATTTAGAAACTCGTATGAATTGACTAAATAAATCATTATTACGTTATATATATATATATCTAATTAAATGTATTATATTCGTTGTAATTTCTGTTTATTTACAATTACGTCAATTACGATGAAAAATTTGTCGAAATTCGAATATATATTTTTTTTTCAGTTTTGAAAAGCCGACGAACATTCTATTAGTCCGCAAGGATATTTCTACGGCCATAATCCAATTGGAGTGTATTTTACTATAGCGAAGGAGCCGGTAATATGCCGAAAGCTTGCGTTGTTAATATCCGTGCGATTTTTGGTCGAAGTAAAAGACGCGTGTAAAACCGGATACACAAAAAATGCAAAATCTCGGAAAATATTAACGGCCATTTTTCTGAAATCGGCGTTTAAAATTATACGTGATATGGAAAACTAGCCGTTATACCGGACATAGGCAACGACGAAATGAGATGATTTAAATCGGAAAATTGTAGTTTAGATATTTTCAAAGTCCTCTTGCGTATGGTCGAATACATACTTACGATTAGTTCGTTCATCGACAAGCTCGTCGGACATCTGAAAATATTTATCGATATTTTTCTATATTACCATTATAAAATATCTCTTTAAAAAACGCGAATGAAAATGTTTTGTAATTTAAATTTTTATTAAGCCGGAGAATATTTTTGCTATTTAATATATTTTTAGTCATCGAAATACGTTTGAAGCGTGTTCGTCAATCGTATTATTCGATTTTTTTTTTTTTTATATATATAAATTGCAATATCCACGATTAATATGCTGGCTTTATTGGTTTAATATGCCGCCGAGATGATAAAAATATCATAATATTATAAATCCAACACAATCTACACACACTACATAAGGAAGGATGGGAAATCTGCTTTCTGTGGATTCCAAGTCACATCGGGATGCACGGTAGTGATAAAGTAGACCTTGATGTACTTTCACCCTCATCAACATTAGCACACGTACTCATGAGAACAACAGCAAACAGGAACGGACCACCGACTGGACCTCACAAATAACCTTCCTCAGGAGCATAAAATCAACCGTAGAACTTTAGCGGCCTCCAGATGGTACAAGCAGAAAAGAATACGGTACCTTAAACCGTTTACGTGTGGGACCCATACAGTCATACCACACGATTAATACCAAAAGCCCTCCACCAACAAGCTGCCTGACATATAACAGAACCAACAGTCACACGCTTAATCTACAACTGCCAAACACTCACATCACACAGGTTAAAACACAAAATACAGGTCCCGATACACAAAATACAAACAACCCTCAATCAATAGGTAGAAATTTAATTTTTGTCAGAGAAAGCAGATTCCAAGCATACATATAAACTAGACACATGTCTCCTTATGCTGTAATAACTCTGGTAGAAACGGCGTATGGAGATTTACATAATATTTAAAAAAAAATAAAAATCCGAGATAAATGATTTTTAGAAACATTATTGTAAATATTTGTTCATTATAAATGTCATTATTCTCGCTGAAATTTTTAAAATAAGTTTAAAATTATATTTAAATAACTTAAATTTCAATTTTTTTTTTTTTTTAATACTATTTATGTAATAGCGAAATTTTTGAAAATAGCAGAAAACTAATGTGTAAATTAAAAATGTACATTTTTTTTAATAATTTGGATTATTCGTATGTTTTTTTTATAAATATTGCTGTTTTTTTTTTTTAACGATACAGAATTTAATGTTCAGCATCAAAATTATTGTTTTTTAACAAAATATATCTTCTATATTTAACATAATTACGAATATCAGTCACGTCGTCTTTGAATAATACGTAATTTAGTAAATTTCGTTTATTATTTTAAAATAATTTTTAAATTACGTTAATAGTTCAAATAACGACAACATTTCTTTTTAAGTAATTATCTGAAAAATAAATTTGTACTTTCGGTGACGGTATTACGAAGTGAGTGTTCAATAACCGGAAATTCTTTTCTCACCTTATTAATCAACCAGGTTCCCATATCGTAATAACGAATGTACTATTTTTTTGGTAAATTCTTGCAAACAATCTTCAGCTGCTTTTCTGTAAAATAAGTAACAATGGCTGTACTAGCGACAAATTTTAAATGATAATTTATCGAATGATCATACTAGAGTGTAAAAATTGTATCAAAAATCAATAAGATAAAAACACTGTAAAGTGAATGTTGTTAAAAAATATTCGTTTTCATTATTCGGAGGACCGTCTAAATTTGTTATCATAATAATGATGATAATATAAGAAAGCAGTGACTATTGTCGTAAAAATATTTAAAAAAAAAAAATATTTCTTATTTCGAAATATAGAAATAATATAACTAATTCGAGAATTACACTTTTTGTTCGCCCGCGTAATTTATGCCCGACCGTATCTAGTTATTCCACTTACGAAGATTTAAAAATCTGTCCAAACTCGCGATTTCTAATAGATTCCAACACTAACGGCTCTAGATATATCGCTGGCGGACCGTATTTGCATCGTAGAAAATCCGATATTACGATTAATTCGGATAATTTGAAACCGTTCATAGTGCGACAATTAATTGAAAATAAATTATTAATCATAATGTCACGTTCAGAGTGACCAATAAACAGAACTGATTTTATATAGACGTTTCTACAATTACTATTAGAATTTCTTACGCCTTATCGAGTGTAGAATTATAAATGAAAAACCGAACGTTATACCGGTAAAATACGTGTACACCGTAATAAATAAAACTTAATAAAATGGAAATAACATTTTTCGAATAAATCGAGATCTCCTGGATTATAAGATCAATTCATCATGGAAAAAATAGATTTTTTTTTTTTTTTTTGGGGGGGGGGGGGACTGATTGTTACGTATCGAAAATAATGATTTTAAAATAAATTACGCGTTTTTTCAAAAAGTTTACTTATAAGTATGTTTACGAACGTGAACTCGATGAAATATGGCGGTAATGTTGATTAGAGAATTTGCAATGCTACATCAGAAATCGGTGCTTAATACGACGATTCTTATATCCGGTGTAACGCGTGCTGAGATCAAGACTATAATCCCCGATTATCCGAATGTCATGATACATTTATCGTACAATTTATTCGATTATAAATATGATCGTAAATACGAATTTAGCATGCACGTACTCTATTTTGATCCATTCAAGGAGCATTTAATGATACTCTATAACACCTTGCATTACCTATAGTTTTTTGTAAGTACTAACGGTCACTGAACACCAGACCGGACAAGCATAATCTAGGTCTTAAATTAATTTCTTGTTTGCCGAAGGAAGATGAGAACGGTAACTGAAAATTTGTCTAAGTATACGGACTTTTTTCGCGTCACCGATAGATTTATTAATACGCGCGTTAAATGAAAGACGAGAGTCTAGAGTATAACTCCTAGATAGTTAACCGGCTTCCGCAAACTGATGCATATTAATAGTCATATCAGCTAGTGAAGGAGGAAATCTTTCAGTAAACGGTATAGGGTGCGATTTCTCGGTACTTAATTTTAGCCTCCATAGGTTTATAGTACTTGCAAATAGTATTCGGCGCTTTTTGTAACCTATATCAGTTCTGAGCGGTGTGAAAAATAACGCCGAATCGTCAAAATAAAAACCAGCGTGGACGAAGATTAGGAAAATCGTTTAATAATATTAAAAATAGGCAAGCACCTAAAATACTTCCTTGCGAAACGCTAGAAAAAATAGTTTCAAGCGTCGATTGTAAATGTAGGCGGATGAATGTAAAACGTTCTAACGTTTAAATAAGGACCTAATTAAAATTTAACGAGATAAAGTGGATAACCGAATTTAATTAATTTGTATAAGATCCCATTGTGCCAGGCTGTATCGAAAGATTTCTTAATATCAATTAACAATAAACCAGTATGCTTATTAAGGTTAACATTGTCGGCGATGAAATCAGTTAATCTGGCAATTTGACGCACTGTTAAATGACCAGCCCCCTAAAACCGTTCATTTTTGAGAATGTTGCGCGTTAGTTTAGTATAATTTTTTCGACGACTTTACTAAAAGTACATAATAAGCTAATGGAACGAATATTACGAATAAATACCCGGTTTCGGGAGAATAATATTTGCTGTTTTCGGAAAGTAATTTCTAAATTCCCGTCGATTAATTCAGTAAGATCAACTATCGCTTTACGATGAAGGTGCTTAACCGCAGCAATATCATCAGCACCGCACGATATTTCGATTCTTAACGATTTAAAGTATGGTTCAAAGTGTGTACCAGTGTGCTTGAATTGAAAGAGCACACTTTGAACCGTACTTTTAATTACAATAGCCGCATGGTGGTACGATTTCTGGTTCATCTATATATTTTTCTCTACGGAGCAGCACCCAAAATCTGTCCAAATATGTCAAGTATTCCCTTCCAGCGAGTAAGATGTCGAGGAACGACAAATACCTCGCGGAAAAATTCTAGACGTCCTTAGAAAATTGTACGCTACCAATTTGAACGAAAACGTATGGTTGCAAAAAAATCTTGCGCATGATCGGCCAATATTTTACTGCCTATTCTCGTGCTTGAAAGAGTTAATACATTTATAAGTTTCACATGGTGTAACGAAGGAAAACCTATCCGAAGAACATGTAATTAGCGAGTTTTTTTACCGCATTATTTATTTTATAATAACGAGCCCGCGAAACCAAATCATCACAAAGTTTACTAGTGATACACGAGTAGCGATTAATTCTAGTTTGTCAGCTAGTTTATAAACCGGCTAATTGTTATATTGGTTAGTCTGCTTTGACAATCGGTTACATAAGTTTTGTACGGCTTGTTGATTTATCTTGCCTTTATTATCGAATAAACGGCATGTATAGTTTTCTCATTAAAATCGATTAGTAGCATTATTAAGAATATCGATATTACCCCGGGTGATGATTTACGTTTCGTACCGTTTTTATCTTTACGTTTGTCTGGTTCGGCCCGTATATCCGTCTCTTATTATCGTATCTGCGCTAACGTCGATATCGTCGTTATCAGATAACTGGTATCCTTGTCTACTAGGTGATGGTACTATTACAAACACTGCGAATTATATCACGTCTGCGTGTTCTTGCGGGTGAGCGAATACGGCACATTTATAACGGAAAAAAAGAAGATAACGATAATAATAAGCTTTGGCTAACGGCAGACAGCGCCGTAGTAAAAACGACAATGCGTGATAGGTGTATACATGGCGGCATCCAGAAGGAATCGGCAAAAAATAATGAACATGATATCTGCAGCAAGGAAGAAGTTAGGAATGAAAATAAACATCAATAAGACTAAAGTTAATATGTGGTAACGCTTTCCAGTAGAAATATATATATATATATATATATATATATATATATATATATATATATATATATATATATATATGGAGGAAGGATTGAATAAAAGTATACAACTACTTGGGGAGTTTAATTACGGAAAATGGGAGGAAAGATGATGAAGAGATAAGAAGAGTTAAGAAATGTATTTAATAATCTAGAACGGATACTTAGAAAGCTGTGTCCATATAATTAAAAATGAGAATTCTTCAACGCTTCGTATGGTCCACAATGAGATACGCTTCGGAAGTTCGGAGACCAACAAAAAGAAAATAAACGCCTTCGAAATGTGATGCTATAGAAGAATGCGCAGAATATCATGGAAGGAAAACCAATACGGATGTACTGAGTAAAATCAGTAAATTAATACTACTAAGTAGAATTAACGAAGAAAAAAAGCAAAAAATCCGAGAAGAGGATTTGTTTACAATAGCGATACAGGGAAAAATCCTGTGGGAAAAAGGCCAAGAGGAAAACGAATTATGGAGTATATACACGGAATCGATAGAAGGTCTATACCGGAAATAGTACGGATGGCGAGGCAGAGGCAACTATAACTAACGTACCGCACCGACCTCCTGAATAGGAGATGGAAATTGATGATGATAGGATGCAATGAATGCGCAATTTAGGTGTACAAACTACACGTTACACGATTAAATATCGATATTAATATATATATATATGTGTGTATGATTTTCAGTTTCGAATTTGATTTATTAGTATATTCTTCAGTTCACTAAATTCCCCGTACCTTTTGTTTCGGTCACGACTTCATATTATGACGGCAATTAGGCAACAAATAGAAACGCGAAAGATGACAATCTGATTTAATATATATTTCATCGTGTATAACTTTCACGATTTTACTAACCAATCTGTACACAGGTTCGGCTTGTCGATGAAAATTATTAAACTTTTTTTTTTTTTTTTTTTTAAACAAAGAACAGCTTTTACGTTAAAACTTTCATGTTCTCATAAAGTCTGGTTGGGCTCCAATCTCATTTTGTCCCCTAAAATTACTTACGTTTTATCTTTCGCTTATCTTCAAAATGAAAGTTTTATCGGAATTATTAATATTGTTTACTTCGTGATGAACTTTACTTCGGTCGAAGTGTGTCCCAAGGTGAACACACGAAGTTTTCTACAGCTGTTGCTCTGTATTTTGAAACTATAATGGGATGTTAAACGTATTCCCTCGCCATTGACAACGTGTACGACTTACGGTGAATTCTATTTTTCGACGTCGAAAAGTTTAACTTATTCATTTCGAAAATTTTACTAGAAGCATTAGACTTTAAACTTTACTAGTTCAATATTGGCTACTATTTAAGTAGCGAGTAACGAACAAGTTTGCCTGTCTCGACCTCCATAATTTGTAAGAATAATTCCTAACTCGTCGCGAATTTAATTTATCATCGAGAATTAGCGAAAAAGTATTTTTACGAAAATAAAAGTAAGTCTATATATATGAAGAATATAAAAATTATGCGCAAACAATAATTTCCAAATCGCAATCTTGTAAAATCTGCTACTCGATTTAAATGTCTAAACTTTTACCGCGTCCAATTATTCCGAATTAGCGCGATATTTATATATATATATATATATATATATATATATATATATATATATATATATATAGTGTGGTCTTTTCGTAAAGTCAGTCTCCGCGGAAGCGCGTGTATTTTTAGCATCCTGTCCTGCGCATATTTCGTTCATTATTCGTTCGAGAAGGATTATTATCGCCCTATCTAGGCTGACTATGATTTTAACGTATCGGTAATTATTTCACGGCCGTGTTCGGTTCCACTTTTCTTATTTATTCGGACTGCAAATTTCGACATCGAGGGCAGCAGTGCTATGTGATACGAGATGTGGTTGCCGACGTATCTTGTATTAGTTAATTCGTATAATTAATTCGGCAGCGTATGTTTGCGGTAGTATTTTTCGAATTCCAATTGTCTAGTCTAATTCCGAAATATTTCGAGTTTTGCTGTTCACATCTAATCGGACCTTTACTTTTAAAGTGGAAATAGGAAATTACCGATTATTTAATCGTATTTTCTACTCGCGAAACTATTATTATTTTTTTAAATATTCTTCATCTAAATTAAATTAAGGCTAGAGGCACGAGGTAGACGAAGTTAAATCAAGGAGTAAAAGACATGCGTAAGAATATTATTAGATTAGTTAGGAGTATTTTGAAGAGAAAACGAACTGAGGAGCGAAGGTTGAGAGACAATCTGAGTGTGGAGTAGAAAGTTAATGAGAATACGGCAGACGGAAAATTTACGTGAACGGAGGAGCCGGAGTTTTGTTGATCAATTATACAAATAAATGTGACTTTCACATATGCATGTTTGAAAAATGCTCCGTAGGCTACATTAAATTTACCGCTTCACAAATCTTTAATAAAATCCGGACGGAAAATGTCTTTCTGGAGAGTATCCGTTATTATTCCAATGTTAAAATCCGAGAAAAACCCATCGCGCTTGCAGAGAGCTTATCTCGCTTACTCCTGTACTTTGCAAAGTATTTGAAAGAATCGTACATTCTAAACTGGTTGTTAGAAATCATCTTATACCACTCGCAGTGTGGATTTAGACACGATCGCTCTGTATTACACCGAGTATATACGCTGTGCAACGTACGGTGTCAGAAGCATCAGCAAACTCCATGTATTATTCGACCTGTCGAAAACATTCGACAGAATTCCTACCCAGAAAATCGTATATCAGATGCGTCGCTGGAACTTTGACGATCGCATTTATCGAAAACTTCCTTACGAATCGAAAATTCATCATCCGAATAGGAAAAACACTTTCATCAATTCGTACTAATGCTCAATACTGGAGGATCGGTATTGAGTTCTATTCTTTTTTTTTTTTAACATCGCTCTAAATGATATAGCAGATAATATACAATCTCTTGTAAAGTGCCTATTATTTGCTGATGACCTTACCATCTCTGTAACCTGCACAACACAGTGTCCTTGGGAGAAGTGGTACGACGAGAATGTACTCTGATAAACTATCCTCCTGGTGTTCCACAAACGAACTGAGCTTCTTAACCAGCAACACCGCAGCGATAAGTGCTCTAATCAACTTCATCGAGCAATTTTAACATTATTCGAGTACAAAAAAAAATAATTGATTCGACACGCGTTATTATTCTACTTAGGCGCCCATTTGTTCGAAAAATTCGAATAAAAAAGCTAATTCATTATTACTATTAGATATTATAGATATTTTTATCATAATGATTGCTATTTCTTTGTCTAGACGCCGCCTGAGCGTATGTCCGTCGGTAATTATTATTATTAATATTAGTACTAATATATTCTGACTATTGGTACACTAAGTAGATTTTTCGGGTTTGGTTTTATTTTTATTATTATTAAATGCATTTCAGATAGTTTTCTCATTCGTTATTATTTCAGAAATTTTTGAGAATACGACACACTGTTTAGAGTTTGCAGCGGGTTGACATATTATACAATTTGCGCATTTTATAATGTTGTAACTAATGCAATTTTTAAAATAGTCCATTTTAAACATGTAGTAGTTTTAAAACGATTGTATGCCACATGGCCACACCCTAGGCAGTTAGAGCACTGAATAACTGAGTTGAATTTTTCCCAACGTGCCGGACAATAACAGATTTCTTTAATATTGAATGCGTCTTTAAAATTAGTCTATGCTGGAAATATATATATATATATATATATATATATATATATATATATATATATATATATATATATATATATATATATATGGGTAAGTTTAATAAAGTATCGTTTTCTAAATTTTTCTTCGTAAATTCTTTTATAATTACATCGACTTTAATTTCATTAACAATGTCAGCTTTTATATCGTTAATATCAATATTATGTAGCTGGGACTATGTTTTATCTAGCTGGGACTATGTTTTGTCATCCTGGCTGTTGCCCTTAAATATAAGTACACTCGCAAAGGACTTGAAATATGAATTTAGAACCATTATATGTTAAGTATATAATTTATCTTAAGTTTTTCTGTTCTTTTTTTTTCTCCTTTTTTAATAGTCCTTTGCCCCTTTATATACACAAATTCTTGTAAATAAGTAAAAATAAAAAAAAAAAAAAAATATCAATATTACGAGGAACACCTTTTACTACTAATTTGATTAGTTTCCTTGTTTTAGGTGTGTGTGTGTGTATACAATGTTGAACTTTCATTTTCATAAGTGTATTTAACGTTAATCGTTTAAATCGTTAGTATATAAAAAGTACATATTTTTATTTGTTTTATTTTTAACATTATTTTTGTCATTGCGTTAATATTAGTAATAAAAGAGTTAGCCGACCGTGAAATGTAATTGGTGGAATTTTATATCTTATCGTTATTTCTATTATAATTTTTTATATTATTATTATTATTATTATTATTATTAGTGGTATTTTCAAAATACTTCAATGACTACCTTCAGGAGAGTGTCAAGAGAATCACAAACCTTCGCGTTCATTAGTTTCACCGTAAATGATGTAACGAAATCAATATTATCGTTGTCTAATAAACGTTTCTTTCGGATATGATAAAATTTCTATAGGGTTAATAAAAGATGATAATCTTAACTTCTTCTTAGAAACTTCAACATATCTAATGAATCTGTTGCATCCGGTAAATTTCCTGATATACTAAAACTAGGAATTATAACACGCGTCTATAAAAATGGGGATAAAACAGATTTAAAACAAATTATAGACTAGTTTGCATATTATCGACGTTTTTTAAAAAATATTTGAAAAATGCATGAAAAAGGACTGATATTGAATTATCTACAGAAGGGGATAGTTTGTTAAGCGTTAATCAATACGGATTTTGTTCCGGGAAAAAGTACCGATGATGCATTATTTGAACACATATCATAGCTAACTGCCTTTTGAAGAAGGTAGATCCGTCATTTCAGTATATTTCGATTTACGTAAAGCTTTTGACGTAATCGATCATAAAATTCTTCTAAGAAAATTGTATAATTGTGGATTTTGGGGGTATTATACATAACTGGTTTAATCTTGAGAACAGGAGATATGTCGTCAAAGTAAACCATGAATACTGTCGATGAAAGTAATGTCAAATGTCGGGAGTACCGCAAGGTAGTGTCCTTATCTATTCTTAATCGAGATGTAAATGACTTATGCAACTCAGTTGTTGATGGGAAAATGCTGATGATACTGTGCCTTGATTCAAGATTTCCTGATAGACTTCAAGATATTGCACAGCGTAATGTGAACAAAGTTCTCAACTGGCTACAAGATAATAATATGTTAATTGTTAATGCCGCTAAAACGAAATATAAAATATATACAAATTAAGATTTCACGATTTGTAATCATACTGAAATATCACTAGTTAGATATAACAAGTTACATAGAGTGTGCATGATATTAAATACATAGGGGTTCAAATAGACGGTAGATTATGACGGAATGCTCTTTAATATTTCTAAAAAATTAAGAAAATTGAATGATCTCTTTTATTATCTAAAACAATACATTCGACCAATTAAGACGTATTTATCTCCGGCGTTATATCAACCGGTCTTAACGTATGCAAGATTGGATTGGGATGTCTAGACCGATTGAAATTTTACAAAAAAAAAAAAAAAAAAAAACACGTCTTAAAGTGAATAATCACGAATGAGAATTTGCATGTACAAAAATAAACTTCTATCTGTATCAGATTTATATACGGGTTAGTTTTGCCGCAATTTGTTCTCAAAAATGGGGTAATAAGTTTGGCACATTAATGGATAATGGAAAGACACGTTGTCAGTAGGTACAACCAAGGTGATCGTTTTTTATTATAATAACACAATAACGAGGTTGCAGGCAATTTATGCCGGGTACAATTGCATAGAGAACTAAAAATTAGCCGAATTAATTACAAAATAAGGCGAAGGAAACTATTAATTGAATATCTGCAGCAAAGACGAGAAAAATGTTAAACGATGACAGTTTTGACTAGTTAATTATGAAAGTTTAAAAGAAAAATTAAACATTCATCAAAACCTACTGTATTTCGTGTAGCACGGATAAGTCCACATGGTTCAGTCCTCTGCAGGTGCTGTGATTAACCGTTTATATAAAGGCTATATTACTAATAATTAAGTTTGGATAAATATTTCGATTGTTGTTAATATTATAATAATAATCCAGCCATCGCATAATAGGCGGTTTTATTCCCTTTATTTTAGTTTCATATAAACAATCAAATGAATTAATGCCATTATTATTAGTTAGTAGTACTTTAATTAATTTCTTAATTATTTATTTACCCGTTTTGTATTTTATTTTTTTATTCGTTTATTCGTATTCGATTTGTATTTTTATTTCATATTTCTTCTATTTCGAAATTGGTGTATTTGAAATTAAAATTAATTTGAGTTAATTTGAATATCAGTAGTATCAGTGTGAACGTTATCGTTACGTGTAACGCCGTGTAATCTGCGCTTCGGCTGTCGCATCCAATAACGGAGAGAATCGGTTTTTCGTTGGAATTTCCGATACCGACGTATTTGTTCCTTTCCGTTTAGTTGAGCTTTTACTGTTGTGGTCGGAAGCAGCCGACCAATTTAGTGTAGCATGTTCTTCGTTGATGATATCGTCATCATCATCATCATCATTATCATCATCAACGCTGGTCGAACGACATAGAGTATACATGCGTCGCGGGAGCCAACTCATTTCCGTTATTCAGTTTATCGCGGGAGCGGCCGGGTACGGCGCAACGTCCTTCGCCGCTATCAATATTAACACAACATATCCGGACCCCTTGACTTTTTAACAGGTGGCGGAGAACGAATTATATTCGAAAATAGTTAAACCCGTTTCAAGACACGAACTATCCAAAAGATAATAATAACCCCCCCCCCAAAAAAAAAGAAAAACAAAAAAACAAAAAACATTACGAAGGAAATTCCTAATTAACGCATACAGAGGGTACAAAACCATCTAACACAGCGCGTTAATAGTTATTTATTTTTGTTCTACCACTCGACTTACTAATGAAAATCTGAGCTGTTATACTTGCAAATAAAGAATAATGAATTTCAATTTGTTAATGAAAATCTCGATCAAGAACTAAGCTATTTATTATCAATAATACAAACCGTTAGCCTCTGCGGCATCTTGTAGCGGACGAATTAATGTTCAAAAAAAATTATGCAAGCATAATTTGGCAATCGAAATATTGAAAAGGATAGGGCAGCACACTTTACAAATAGTCCGTAACTTTTTAGGTAGACTTAACTTTAACCCAGCGTAATTGCCGAGCACTTACGTCGTTTTGACTTAAGCGAAGATAATAAATCTGTCCCTGCTGGTTGAGGATGTAGAACATATTATTTTCGAATGTCCGAACAATAAACGATACTTCAACAAAACGAATCTAAAATTCAATGAACAAATCGCAAAAATTTCCAAAAATTTTTTGCTCGCCACATACTTCGTCCTAGATTTCAGAACATAAGCCTCGTCTCTTACTGATATCGCTATGTTTTGTGTTCTGCGTACCATCGAGAAACCTAGTTATGTAAATAAATGATTATCGTAAATTTCAAATGTACATATCCTCTATATACGGTTCTCTCAACCGCGTGTATTTTGTAAATATGATTATTACGTCGCTGATTCTAACGATTAGTGGGGGGCTCTTCGATGCATATAGCGTGTTACGGTTCCGAGAGTCGTGGACGATAACGTAAAAAAACTAGAGGCGTTTGAAATGTTATCCTTCGTATAGGCGCGTGTTGTGGATTTCACGGAGGGAACATCGGACGAATATGTCAATACTGCAACAACTTAAGATAGAACAAAAAGATAGATTAGTGATAAAAAGCGAATGTGTCCAATTTTTTGGACGTATAATGAGACGAAACGGTTCAGAGAAAATTATAAAGCGAGGAGTAATTCCAGGGAAGAAAAGCGGAGGATATCGATCGACTGGTTTTATAGGTTACATACAACAGATGACCGGGATGTCAAGGCGTCGACAAAGTTTGCGTGATGAGAATAAATGGCGCTAAACTTGATCGTAGAAACTACACGATCGGTCAAGACATCTGTAATAACGAAGAGAAGCAGAAGGAGAAGTGTTACACAACCCGGCTAAATTGCTAATTACGACGACAAACTTAAGCTTAAATGGCGATGCAGGAGAGAGACGATATCAATCATATGTCTGGATTCTCCGGAATTCATGGCAATGAGGTTGCCGACACTCTGGCCAAGGAAGCCATTTTCTTCGACTCTCTGGTGCCGGCAATTTCCACCACAGACCTGATATCTCTTGCCAACATGGATATATCCTACGAGTGGTCATCGTGCCCAGTTAGTTCTTCCACCCCTAGATATTATCTGGCCACATCACCTACTCCCTGGTACTTTAATTTGTCCAACATACAGCTCAACTTCCGAAAATTTATTACAACCATCACCCGTTTACGTTCTGGACACAATCGTCTTCCGGCTCACATGTTTCGTATTGGGATTTCCAGTTCCCCATATTGTTCCCATCCAGCCGAGTCACAAATTATCGCCGATGAAAACCACATCCTTTTCAATTGTAGTTTTCACACACCTGACCAACTCGCACTCATGAATTCCTTAATATACATCGGTTATCGTCCTCCTTTCTCTATCACTTCCTTAATTTTTTCTAATGACTCCCGTGTTTTCCTCCTTCTTTACAAATTCCTAACCAATTGTAACATCAATATATAATAACTATTTATCAACACGTTAGTTGGCTCCTTAGCAGTGCCCCCCCCAAAAAAAAAAAGAAAAAAAAAAAAAGAAATAAAGTTCCGATAAATAAAGTTATTAATTAAAAAAAATCTACTTTTTATTATTCGCCTGTAATGAATTTTGAATTAATTACGAAACATTTTTTTTTTCATACATTCTTTTGATTTTTACTTTTAATATTTTTCTTTATGAAATTTTTCCCGTAAAGTTTACATTTTTTTACTACAGAAAAATTCACTTTAACAAGGTTATACGAATCTTGTCTCCCTCTTTCCGGTCTGTTTAATTTATTATTTTATATATACAGGTAATTTTTTTACCATCTGTTTTTCTTTTCCGCAGTTCTTTAACGTTATCATTTGTACACGTAAAATAACTGAAGCGCAATAAGCCGTTGTTGCGGTGTTATTTACACGTGTGAAACAAGACGTAGGAATATTTTTCAAAATAACCGGCGACAACTCGCCAGATCCACCGGCTTACATAATTTATTCATTTTTCACCTAGAGTAAATATCGGGGGAGAAAAAAGTGAAACAGCTGAAAAATATGCTTTACGTCGTATACTGTGATCTTTTTCCTTTCTCGTACGAACTGAAATTGTCCTCAAAATTCTGAAGCACAATCTACAATGATAAATTGTAACCAATAATACGAATACGAGTAGTAATAGTAGTAGCAGTAATAGCAGCAATAAGAGAATTCCGATGTTACTTGTAATAGTAGCAGTAGTAGTTTTTTTTTTTTTTAAATAATACCGAAGTATTATTTTTTATAATTAAATTTACAATTTAATAAGGACACACAAGTACCCTCCTGAGTCGTTCATAAAACAATCTCCAGACTAAAGTATTCGGAGATTGTATACAATACACAAAACTAAGAAGTAAAATATGCTCTTACCAAATTGATAATATACTACACTGAATCCGACTAAGCGATGGCTGCACTTCTCTGGATGCGGAGTTGTATGGAATTACGTACTGTGTTCAGTACATCAGACCAGCTGTACTTCCGCATCGAACATCATTGGTCATAACAGACTCCCTCTCCTCTCTACAACTAATATGCCGTCAAGACAATAAGAACACCGTAATATTAGAAATCCAACACAATACACACTACATAAGGAAGGATCGGAAATATGCTTTCATTGGGATGCACGGTAGTGATAAAGTAGACCTTGAAGCTCGGTCTATGGTACTTTCACCAGTACCAGAATATCCACCACCTCAATCAACATTAGCACACGTACTCATCAACAATAGTAAACAGGAATGGACGACCGACTGGACCTCACAAACAACCTTCCTGAGGATAAAATCAACCATGATGGCCTCCAGATGGCACAAGCAGAGAAGAATATGGTATACTCTAAACCATCTACGTGTCACTTGTCTGTATAACAAATGCCCTCCATCAATAAACTGCCCCCTATGCGCGGGCATTTAACAGAATCAACAGTCACACACTTAATCTACAACTGCCAAACACTCATACCACACAGATTAAAACACAAAATACAGGGCCCGATACACAAAATACAAACAACCCTCAATCAATAGGTAGAAATCTGACTTTTGCCAGAGAAAGCAGATTCCTAGCATACATATGAACTAGACACATGTCTCCTTATGCTGTAATAACCCTGGTAGTTACAAACGGCATATGGAGATTTACATAATGTTTAAAACAAAAAAAAAAATAAGTAAATAAATATATAAATCAACTGAAACAACTATTACACTTTCTAAATAAACGATCGAAATATTCAAATAAATACATACTTACTTTCTATGTATAAATAAGGACTCGAAACTGTTTACAATCTTACGGAAAATTACTTTTTTTTTTCATTATTATTATATTGTACACAAGATAAAATTACTTAATACAAACGATACTAACAAAGTTAAAATTATTAATAAAAAAAAGGATGGGATACAAATTGTAGTACGTAACTAAATGAATTGAAATATTAATAATACAACAAGATAGACTCACACTAAATATTTCAGTATTTTTGGTAATATTAATGCTTTAATATACATACATACATGTGTATATATATATATATATATATATATATATATATATATATATATATATATACGCAGCAGTGCACCCACGGGGGAGGGTGATACTGGGCTTAAACCCCACCACAGGTCTTAGAAAAGTATAAAATACATATGAAGAAGGCGCGTAACCTGTAAGCTCCAAACAATTTCGCGGCTAAAATGATAGTTGAAACAGGCGAGAATATTTGGAAATCAATTCACTAATAAAACCTCATCTTGAAGAGCATGCAAAACAGCTTAGATTTCAGAAAGTACTTATAGAAAATATTCCTTACATTCTGTCTGCTAATGACATTGAAAATCCAGTTGACTGTGCAACATAAAGAAAAAAAATGATCCTTGGTTAGGCCGTTCGGTATTCGAATCCGACCCAGGTCATGGTCAGTGCGTATTTTTGTCCTTGTTTTTCCTTATTGTTTGTAATCGTTTATTGTTTGTTTTGCCTGCCAAATTTTGTTACACATTCGGCTGTGTATATTTTATCCATTTTTATTACAATTTTTTTGTGGGCCAGGGGATATTTTAGCACACCCCATATACAAATCCTGGGCGCGCCACTGTGGATATATATATATATATATATATATATATATATATATATATATATTTAAAAATTAAAAAAAGATTTTTAATTTAACGATGCTAATAAAATGCTGCTACAAATATTGACGCGTAAATTTATGTATAGAAGAAATCCTAAATAACGTTATTCTGCAATAAACAAATTAAAAATAAGACATATGTACTATTGAAAAAGTGAGAGCGGGTGCGATCAGCGTATTTGATATGTCTAATTAGTAGGTATTAAGATTATCATGATTAAGAGCCGTCTCCGTATCGGTGGTCGGTGACTACTTACCTATATATATTTTGTCATACAGTGTAAGTAGCGTAAAAGGCAATCATAATCTGGAGCTAGAGTAAAACAGCTGGGACAACTGATTGTAATCGTTTTTTTATCACGTCACAATGCAGCCCTGCATGTTTTTGTAGTGTACTATATTGTTACTAGCATGTGAAAGTTGTTGCGCGTGGTGATAAATGTACTGACAGAATAATTGTAAAGTGATAATCTAGAAGCGTGTTCGTGTTATTATATAAATGTACGTGCATTTATAAATTTAAACAACAATAATAATAATAGTAATAATGTGCGACCTAAGGCGCTGTGCATATGTTTCACCATATATATTCATCTTTCACAGTTTGTATTTTTAGGTCTCTATATATATATATATATATCATCATTTCTAGTATACCAAGGGGGTAATAGTAACGAAAACAGCAAATACTATTAATAATATTGGTACTAATACGGACAGTAGAGCTAATTTTAGTAGTATATACAGGTTTCATCTGGATGTTTAGCATGTGATAATTGTGACATGGACAATACTCGTAATTGTATGTTTTATTGTTTGCATTTCAATGAGCTATTTTATATAAAATACAATGATATACGTAACAGTGGTGCGCCCAGGATTTGTATCTGGGGCAGGTTCAAACATGCCCACCATCCCAAAGAAATTAAAAAATTCCAAATAAAAATGAATAAAATATCAAAATTCGATAGGCAAAACAATAAACTATCACGAACAACAACGAAACAAGTATTTTTTTTTTTATTTCTTTTTCTTATCCTCGCGTTTTTCATTTTCGTATATAGTACACCAGCTTTACTCGTTTCGCCAGCTGATGAATGACTCGAGCGACGGGGGTCCGCCCCCGTCCGTAAGTATAGATAACTCGCTCATCAGTTCCGATAGCTTAAATAAAGAATTATATAATAGTAGTAATAATGGTGATGGCCGTATTACTATTAATAATAAGTCCAATTTATCTAATAACTATAATAATAGTCGTAGTAATAATAGTAATATTAGTATTAGTGGTAGTAGTAGTATTGGTAGTGGTGATAACGTTAATAATGATGATCATAGTAGTAGTAATGATAATGATGGTAATAGTATGATCATCCCAAATAATAGTAGTAATAATAATTTTAATATTAATAACTCAACTATTAATTCACTATATGTGAAAAACGTTCATTCGGGCCCTTATATAGCTATTATATCGTCTTCTCGAGTTGCAAATAGTAATCTTGGCAATTACCATCCGTTGGCCATATGCAAATTATTAGCAAAATATCCCGGCGTTGAATATTTCCAACGTAACGGTATTAATAAAATTAAAGCAGTCTTTAATAGTCTGGAACATGCTAATATTTTTGTTGAACAGGTCAACAAAGAAAATGATATATCAGCTTTTATTCCAAATTCACTTTTGTATAGATTTGGCGTGATTAGAGGTATTCCCACTAATATTTCAGACACAGAAATTTTTGAAAATATAGAAAGCTCTGTCCAAGTTGTAAGTATCAGACGTATCCACCGTCGCGCGGAAGGTTCGTTAATCCCAACGCAGACGGTTGAAATTAAATTCCTTGGTAACTCTCTACCAGAGTATGTCGCACTATATCGGTTGCGCTTAAAGGTAGATCCAAGTATTCGGCCGCCAAGACAGTGTGCGAATTGCTTGCGGTTCTCACACACTGCACAACAATGTCGATCCAAACCTAGGTGTTCATTTTGCCATGAGAGCCATTTATCCTCCAGTTGCTCAAATACAAATACTTCTGCCCCTTCATGCATTAACTGTATGGGAGCTCATATGGCCACTGACAAATCTTGTCCTATATATAAAGAACGTTTTCAAATCCAACAAATTATGTCTTATGATAACATTTCATTATCGGAAGCAATCCGTAAGAATAAATCAGGACACATTAGTGAGGCTTTCTCCTTTTCAGACATAGCAAAACGCCCATCTTCTTCTAATCAACGGCATGCTCCAATACCTTCCACCCCCAATATTGACACTCGTCAAGTACGTTATTCTTCCCCTCAGTCATACTTTTTTCGTAAATCTCTTCAAAATCATACAGATCCTTCACAGCCTGTGACACCCTCCTATCCAAATTATAAACACTTACTTTCATTTCCTTCTGGTAGAACATCGTCATCGCCATCCCTAACAGTTACTACCCAAAATAATGTTACTGGTGGTCACCCTCTGATGATACAAAGTCACCCCCCATTAAAAAAGCTTCTATTTCATCTACTCCTCAATCCTCATCTTCTGCTAATCATAAATCTCAATCTAAAGCAAAAGAATCTAACAAATTCGTTTTTCCAAATTCTTCTAATAACACTCGTTCAGATACACGTAAAACTAAATTACCAAATAATATCAAATAACTCACCCACATAATTGACAATGTATTCAACCCTACGTATTTTACAATGGAACTGTCGCAGTATCTCAATAAATAAACCTAACCTTCAATCTTTTCTAGCAACTAATACTTTTGACATTATTTTACTTTCCGAGACATGGCTGAACCCAGATTCTAAATTTTCCTTTAACGGTTATTTCTGTATTCGAGACGATAGATCTGATGGTTATGGAGGAGCGGCTATTTTAATACGTAGTATCATCCCTCATTACCGTCATGATATTCGATCAATTTTAAATGGTAGTCACTGTAATGGTGTCTGCGCTTCTATCAAATACGACACTAAAGAATTATTTATACTTTCATTTTACTGCCCACCTTCCTCTTTTTTTAATACAAACTTATTTATGTCATTTATCAACAACATCTCATCCGATGCTTACATTTTTTGTGGTGGGGATTTTAATGCATTGCATTCTTCTTGGGGTTGTAATAGATGCAACCTCTCTGCCCAAAATATTATAAACATTATTAATCATTCTAATTTAGTACTATTAAACGATGGAAGTCATACCACAGTTCCTTCGCTAAATAGATCAGCAAACGCTTTGGATCTAACACTTGTCTCCAGTAATTTATCATTGAATAGTACCTGGAGCGTTATTAATAATCCTCTGGGTAGTAACCATTTACCAATTGACACCTCAATTATTTTCCAGCATACTAGGATAGTGAATAATAAAAATTCATTCTTCCCTTCTTGGAATTTCCCTCACAAAAATACTGTAGATTTCACAAATTTCCTAGATTCATTATGCATTCCATTACTAGATAATTCGTGCTTTAATACCACTGTATACGATCAATTTGTCAAACATTTACATACTGCTTTAGATTCTTATGCCACTCGGAGGTCGGCTAGAGTGAACAAATTTCGTAAACCTACTTGGTGGGATCCTTCGTGCACACCATTGTTACAAAAACAAAGTGCATATTTTAAACGTTTCCGTAGAAGCAAACTAATTTCAGATTACTTTGCTTATAAGAATCAGGAAGCCATTACGAGACGGTTCCTTTTATCTAAAAAAAGGGAATCTTGGAAGAAATTTGTAAGTTCGATTAATCGTAACACTTCTGTATCTTATGTTTGGAATAAGGCAAAATCATTTGCTGAACACCTCTCCACGAATAACACATGCAAATCATACAATTTTGACTGGTATGAAGAATTTGTCAATACAGTAGCCCCGAGTTATGTTCCAAACTTGCACGAACTTTCTCCTTCTTATTCACCCAGTCATAATAATACTCAAACTATACTATCTGATGCAATTACTTTACCCGAACTTATGAGTTCACTTTCCTTTAATAAAAAATCCTCTCCTGGTTGTGACGGAATCACATATACTATACTCAACCATCTCCCCGCTTCTGCAACTACAATTTTGTTAAACTGTTTTAATAATTTCTTCCAGACTGCAAACTTTCCAGATGAATGGACCAAGTTCCTTATAATTCCTATTAAAAAATCTCATTCAATATCTTCAGAATCACCTTCTTACCGCCCAATTTCTCTTGCCTCGTGTTTACGTAAAACCTTTGAAAGGATACTTAAAAATAGATTAGTATGGTGGCTTGAAAACCGCAATCTATTTCCATTAGGAATATTTGGCTTCCGAAACAACCTAAGTTCATTAAACTGTATAGCTCATTTATTATCAGACATTTATAAATCCTTTTTATCAAAAAAATATTTAATCTCGTGTTTCTTAGATATTAATAAGGCCTTTGATTCCATTTCTATTCCCATCTTACATAACAGATTAACAGATTTGGGAATTCCTTTGGGTTTCGCCAATATTTGCTGCAGGTTGTTTACAAATCGTACACTACTTTTCGTGCATCCTTCCTCTGAACCTATAGTTCGACATGCATATGTTGGACTTCCACAAGGTTCTATACTCAGTCCAGTTCTTTTTAATATATACATTCTTCCGTTATTCCAACTTCAACGAGCATCAAATCTTCATATCTTATCGTACGCTGATGACTTCGTCATATACTGTGATCACCACTGCCATGCTGAGGGTGTCAGTTTACTGAACAATTTTTTATATTGTTTTTCTATGGCTCTAGCTGATTTGGGACTTTCTCTCGCGCTTAATAAATGCTCCTCTGTAGTTTTTTCTTATAAACAACCAAGCCCCGCTATTACAGGATTATCTCACGCTAGCCATACTATTCCTTTCTGTACTTCGCATCGGTATTTAGGTATAATTTTGGATAGAACGCTTAACTGGAATTTACATATACAATATACTTACGCAAAAGCTTTTAAACGCATAGGTCTTATTAAGTCGCTTAGTCATACTATTTGGGGAGGAGATCCATTAACGTTAATTTTACTTTATAAATCCTTTATTCGTTCGGTGTTTGAGTATGGTAGTTTCTTTTATGGTAATGCTTCGTCAAATTCTTTGGATCCTCTAAATAAATTGCAAAATTCTTGCCTCCGTTACTGTTTGGGAGCATTTCTCACTACTCCAATTGCTGCTTTAGAGGTGGAATCTAATACCCCTCCTCTTCACATCCGCAGAAACCTCTTAGCAGACCAGTTTGTTGTAAAAAGTTTCACAACTACATATCAGTCAGCATATAATAACTTCTTATTTATTTATAACAAATGGAGGTTCTCACCATATAAACTTCCTATTCTCTGTAAATCTTCTAAACGATTCTCCAATTATCGCAACTTAATTATTCCTTTGTCACCCTCTCCTTATTTTTCCGATCCATTCTCTATTAATAATATAAAATTAGAAATAAATTTAGAAACCTTTCATAGGTCTAAATATCCTCCTACTGGTTTTAATACTTCTATTTTAAATAATTTACTGACAACTCACTGGACGGGCTTCCTTCCGATTTATACAGATGGTTCCAAGGCTAATAATAAAGTTGGTGCAGCATTCGTAGTTCCTTCTTTAAACATTATTAAGAAATTCGTTTTATTACGTTTTTCTTCGATTTTTACAGCTGAAGCTATGGCAATATACCAAGCGTTAAGATACGTTTATCAACAACGCAGCTTCATCAGTTCTTATTCTTACCGATTCGAAAACCTGTTTAACCGCTCTAAAATCTCTCTCATTTAATCCCCGTGCATCGCCTTATTTATATAAAATCCGAATTTTGGTTTCCTCACTGTTGGAATCTGGTATTTCTGTTAGGTTCTCCTGGATTCCTGGACATTCTGGCATATTTGGCAATACTGTTGCTGATGCGGAAGCCAAGTCCGCTTCGAATAGCGGTGTGCTTATTCCTTATACACCTTTAACAGATCTTTTGTGTCTCATTAAATTTGCTCATAAAGAATATTGGAATAATATTTGGTCCAATCCTTATCTAGCTCCATATTACAGATCGATTCAACCTTTAATACCCATAAAATCATGGTTTACTGATATAAAAGTACCAAGTAACATACTTCGATGTTTCATTACTACTTTATGTAGATTACGTTTTGGAAAAAATCGTCTTCCATCGTCCCTATACCGATGCAATCTTATAAATTCTCCTTTTTGCCTTCATCCTTCCGATGACAACAAAATAACAGATGCGGATCATGTATTTTTTGAATGTTCTTACTACAGCTCTCAACAATCTTTATTATATAATCAAATTATATCTCTCAAAGTACCATTGCCAATAAATATGTCTTACTTACTTACTATTAATCGCATTCATGTATATTTAGCTATTTATAATTATATTACATCAACTAATATTAATGTTTAACATATCCATTTTAATAATTTTATATCAATCTGGGTGAAAAATCCTGTGCCCATTAAAAAAAAAAAAAAAAAAAAAAAAAAGGATCATTTTTTTCTTTGTGTTGCACAGTCAGCTGGATTTTCAATGTCATTAGTAGCAAAATGTAAGAAATAGTTTCTATAAGTACTTTTTGCAATCTAGGCTGTTTTGCACGTTCTTCAAGATGAGGTTTTATTACTAATAACGCGAGCTCTTTCAAATATCCTCTTCTGTTTCAACTATCGTTTCAGCTGCGAAATTGTTTGGAATTAAGCACTGATTTCTAATGCATACGATCAGATATTACGATTTTTTATTTTTATTTATTTATATACAAGTTAAATTTAATATACAAGTGCTAATCGGTTTTTTTTTTTTTTTTTTTTTTTTTTTTTAATTTTTCCTTATTTCAAGTTTACTGTTATTTTCTTTATTATTTTAAAGTCATTCGGTTGTATTTAACTACTAAGATCACTTAAGCATAGTTGACATTATGTACATATAAATTCATCATGATTTACAAAAATGTTGTATTGAAATAAATATAAATATACTATATACTAAATATAGTAACAAATTAACCTATTCCTAAGGTATTTGCATTAAATACCGACTGAATAGAGTGAGCAAGACAGATAAACATGAATGTTCGACACAGAGAGAGAGAGAGAGAGAGAGAGAGAGAGAGAGAGAGAGAGAGAGAGAGAGAGAGAAAGAAGGAAAGTATATGCAATAGGTTATAAAGAATAGCAGACAACTAATAAAATAATTACATATACGAATCGCCGGGACTGCAGTTATAGAGTAAATCGAATCGTACATATATCTCCGGTCCAGAGTCTTTTAAGCCTTTTTATCGGAATAATGGTGCATACTCGAAATATATTACAGTTGGAGCCGGTACGAACAGCTCGTTAAAAAATTTGTCATAACGTCTGACGTTATTCATTGCGAAAATTGTCGTGAATAGTACGATTAACTTTACGATCTGTAAAAATGGAGTTAATTAGAAAAATGTATTATCGCCTAGTGTGATCCAGATCACAGATCACTCAGACCAGTCTGCTACTTTAATACGAAACCTTAGCCGTGATACGGTGCACACTTATGGGGATGTAGAAAATATAAAAGTACGAATAGAATATGTAGATTACAGAGTATAATCTTACGGTCAAATATATCGAGTACCGTCGCGAAATGTGACGAACTACGTCATCAGTTCGGATCTGTTGCTGCGTATGAGACAACATGTGAGACCGATGGAGAGCGCAGAAAATGGAATGCGCACGGTAAATTATATTTCATTTATCGCCGATGTCGACTTTCCGTATATTTCAAAATTTATAATTTTCGGCTTGAAAATGCGTCTGTCACTTTGAAAGAGTTGCGATTATTTTAAATAATTAAAAAAACAAATAATAATAATCAATCAATCAATCAATCAATCAATTAATCAATATATTTTACAAAATTTCCAAAATCATGTATGAACAAATTAGTAATAGTAAATTAAATGGAATAAAGTATTATATTAATCATATTTATAGTCTCAGTTATACGCACGAATGCGCTAACACTGAGTTACACTTAGAATTTGAATATATTAAAATAGCTTAATCGTTAAATACCATTCTACGCTGCCAGCCGTAAACAGTCTATATCTGCTCACATATTTTAAACAATTATAAGTTCATTATCTTATATAAAATCCACTATCATTACATTTTAACTAAGTACTAATGTATACTAACAGACATAGAAACATAAAATAAAAAATAAAAAAATAAAATAAAAAATAAAAAATAAAATAAAAAATAAAAAATAAAAAAATACGCACAGTCTCCTTTATTAATCAGTTACGCGTGAAAATTAATACCGAATACACCGAGTATTTACATAAGAAAACCAAATTATAATAGAATGACTGAACTAAGGAGAATAAAATAAATTTCGGCGAACCAAATTATAAAGAAGAAATATACACACACATATACACATACATACATATATATACATATATACAGTTATATACATATGATCATACAATTATACTATTCCTTCCAGTACCAGAATCAAAACCTGCAAGAGCACCCATCTGAAAAGTTACACAAAATGTCCTCATTTAAAGCCAAAACATCAATATTTTTCACTGTTCTTTATTATACTACTTATTACATACATAAAGAACCAAACGCTTTCGTCGCCTTTTATAATTCTTAAGCAATAATTTCACACTTTCTGGGAGAGAATTGTAAGCAACGGCTCCAGCGTACATACATTGCGCTCGCGTATCGGACTTGTTAAAACGAGGAAGACGCGCTTTATCTAACCCGGCACTTCTTGTAATACCACCAAGTGTAAATATATTAAAATACTGATTACGTTTTAAAACAAAATCCAAAATAGCTACTTCATATAGTTGGCTCAAATTTAAAAACGTATTTTTCTTGTTCTCACTATCTGCAACAATAGCACGAACCACAGAATTTTGAAGTACTATAATAATAATAATAATAATAATAATAATAATAATAATAATAATAATAAAAGAACTGGATTAGAATCAATTCGTATCATTTTATCGTTCCTTATTTTTCATTAACCAGGTTCACTCGTTCGTTAAGACTGTTCGAACGATGCGCGGGCTAGGTAAGAGCGGATATGTTTGGTTTTCAATTGGAAATGGATGAAGTTTATTTTGTCGATTTACCTACCACCGAGAATAGATCGACTGAGACTTAGTGACAGTTTCGTCTGTAGTTAGGTTAGTTCGTTAGCGTCACCACACCGGACTTTAATGTTTAAAGTTCCTTTGTCGATACGACCGTTTTATACTGTTGACGATTGTCACTGTCTGAAACCGCACCGTACTCTATTTACGTGTAAACAACACAGCGTACGTCGATCAACTAACAACCGGAACGACGTACAGAGACGAATAAACTAATTTAAAAAAAAAAAAATGATTTATTTATTTTTTTTTCTTGAATAATTTCGTAAAATATCTTCCGAATAAAGTTAATAAGAAATTCTTTATGCTCTTCAAAATTCCACCTAACATCGACCGAATTTAATAGGACGCGTAATTATTTATAGAGTAATCGAATATTTCTTAAATTATTGTTCGAGTACACTTACGTTCGTAAATGAAATATTCGTGTTTAATAAAATTTTAGCTAGGAAAAAGCTGCTGATTATTACTCTTTATTATATAGAAATGTTTCAACCGTGGCTGTACCACCACACTTATATTACAAAGCGTATAGCCTACTGACTTGAGTATTTTCAAATCGGCTTTGATTTCAGAATTCGACATGTTCATTAATAAATCGACTATAATTAACCCTTTCAGTCACTATATATCCATTATACGGTAGTACACGAAATTTTAATGCTAACAAAATTCAAAATTGTTTATTTTCCGGCTGACGTGAAATATTTCAATGTTTTGAAAATATTTATTTAAATACAACTGAAAATTATCTGAAGAAACTGCATTGTATAATAAACAATCTGTACGAAATTTCGAATTTTGTGTCAAAAATTAATGCGCGACTGAAAGGTTTAAAACTAACGTAAACGATTGTTTTTATTATCACGTCGGTTAAGAGTTAAATGGTTATTTTAACGTCTCGAGGGTTTACAGTCTTCGGGCTTATGGTTATTTACCTGTAGAGGCTCTCTTATAAGTAATTAGCTCCGGGTCTCGAAAAGTATTAACGCGGGTCTGCTTTCAATGTATGATCATTAATGATTTGGGTTTTTGCATTTAAGAATTTACTGAAAAAAAAGTTCAAATTTAACGTTCGATCATTTATATAGGGTTATTTAAATGATTCGATTTTTAAAAAGATGTTTTCTTAGATGTATCCGACGAGAATGATCTTTATAGTTTTTCTAAGCTAATTGTTATCGAAGAAACTTTTTTCTTTTTTTTTTTTAATAAATTGAGAAATCTGGAATAATTGATAGAATTAATTCTTCTTTTATAACACCGCATCTACAGTTCGAATATAGATATTCTCACGAAGATTTATTAACTTAAACGACTTCATTCAATTGCAACCGATAATGGAAGCGACTATGAGCGTCGGTTATAAAGCTCGATGGAAATTCGAGACTTCTCGCTGGACGCGTGATTATTGGTTAAAAAAAAAAAAAAATACAAAGTTGACTATAACATTCACCGGGGATTTATAAATTAAAAGTTCTTTCAATCGTGTGAAAAGTTTTCCCACACGTACAACTTGGAGTATGCGAAAACTTGACAATCCTATAAACGATGTCCGTTCGATCGTATCGGCGAGCTTTCTATCGTTTCAGATAAAAATAAAATAAATCAACAAAAACAGTTCTCGAGTACCTAAAAATGGAAAAAGTTGAGGTCGATGATAATAGAAGCTAACGTGTACCGCAATTTTTGAACTTAACGGTATTTGCGTTATCTATGTATCTCCGTATCCATGCATTTGTATATACACACACACATATATAACTATATATATATATATACATATATATATATATATATATATATATATATATATATATATTTGTATGAAACGCCCGCGGCAAAACTAAAGTGGTTCTTACAATCCTTGTATTTCTTCACCTTTTTGAAACTCTTCGTACCACAATATTCACCACCATCGTCAGTCTTTCAGTGGAAAATGAACAATTTCTGATAAAAAAAATTGTAGATTTTAGCGCATGAAGTAAATAAAGAAAATATAATTTTGCGTACGTTTCTCGATGATTGTAGATAATTTTCAATACGCTATATGAGAATATTTTTAGAAAATAGACAATTGTTCCGACGGTTAGGAGTTCGTGTACGATGTAGGGAGTGTACTGTGATTGAAAGAATGACGAATATCCATAAACATCCCAAACTCTGCAATTAGCATCAAAAAATACATCTTCTTCTTTCGCTATCCGTATCCGGATGTCGTGACCTTACGTAACGCAAGCTGCCAAACCTCGCCACTTGTTTCGATCCTGGGCTGGATTCATAATTTGTTCTAAATCGGGATCGCCTATTTTCCTTATTTCATCGGTATAAACGCGGAATATACGTGAATGAAATACTAGAACTCTTCGAGAAAAACAAACTAAACCAGAACTGCGCTAATCGTAAAAGAATTTTTTAGGAGATATAAAATAGCTGTAGCAATATTATCAGTAATAAGACGTCTAGAGCATTAAATGAACAAAAAGAACCGGCTATAAAATTTACTCGAAGAGCACGAAAGGAACAGATAGGCAAATGAATGCAGTAGGTTTCAGGATTAGTAATAACATAATATCTTCTAACTTTGAAGAGCTAGGCTTCTGGTATTAAAAATGAAGTGCCGATCGAATTGCAATTCTGTCTACAATCAATACCTATGCATTAATATTACAAAGTGATAGATAACGCGTTTAATAATATGTTTTATTCAGATCTTCAGCAAAAGTAATTAATAAAATCCCAGTAAATATGACAGAGTATATATCTATTCATTTATAGTAGATTCGTGGTCAGCGTATTTGTGTGAAACTACAAGCACCTTTTATACTGCTCAACGGCGCGTTTGACTTCCTCTTTAACATAAGGAACGAAAAGGTCACGATGTAATAGTTCGAAACATACCAAGCAGGAGCAACGACTAGCCTAATGACCTTATTTTGGAACCATCTAGCGCAGCCCCGCAACATCAATGTCCACACAGGCGTTAACATTATTTTATAAATTATAAGCTTATTTTCAATAGAAAGACTGGCTGCGAAGAAGCCAGTATAGCTGCTTGAATTTTATGTAAAGATGTTTCCTTTTCTGTTCGACACGTCTGCTTCGTGTTAATTTACTGTCAAGATGCATCTTCAGATATTGTCTTTTAAAAATTTTCTTCGCATTTTCAGGTCAATTTATCGCGCGCAATGTTTATTGTCCGTTCCCAATTTATACGCAAATAGAAAACAATAATTTATACGGTACGTATGCGTAGAAAATTCGTTCCTTCGATGTATGTACATATATATATATATATATATATATATATATATATATATATATATATATATATATATATATATATGTGTATATAATATATATAGTTAAGCCTGTCGTGATAAAAGTTGCGTGAAAGAGAATCTTCGTGCGGGACGTACATATTATCTGAGTATCTTCTTAATCTTAAAGGCGGAGGTCGGTTGAAAGCTGAGAGAAGTTTGACAATGAAGCGGAACAAGACGAATAAAAATGCGAAAAAGAAGCTTATATTAAGAAGACAACAGAATCCCATCGGAGATTTTTAAATAAGTTATGACGACGACAATGACGGTATGCGTTATAACGGACCGCATCATCGTAAAGATATGTAAACGGGACTGAATTATAATGATAATGATAATGATAATAATAATAATAGTAATAAGAACAACGTCGTCAATATAGTTAAAACGGTGTTGGTACTGATGATGCTGCTGCTGCTGCTGCTGCTGCTACCTTCGAGATATGGAAATTTAATAAATAATGAAAGCAACTTATTCGGGGCGCAGTACTCGGGGAGCTTCATATAATATTATAAGACAACAACCAGTTATGAAGCGGTTTTACGCCTTTTTCTCTTATACTTTTTAAACGAGAATATTATCATATGCTAACACCTAATCGTGTATACTATCTATCACGTACACATTCACACACACCGACGACTATCACCTAATATACTATTGTACACCTCTACTAATGTTCGTGAAACTACTATTACTATTACTACTACTAATATTAATAGGACTACGTGCGTTTCGATTTCGTAACGGTGTCGCGTCATCATTCGCATTCCCTAGAGCAATTTCCTTAAAAATGGAAAAGGAAAATACGAAACATTTTCAAGTTCGAAAGAATTTCTTCCATAAAGTACAACTTTTTCTCTCCGGTTTTTTTTTTTTCCTATAGCGACTCTTTAATAAGTAGAAAGAACTTTGTTTCAACGAGAGTTCGTCGTGAGGATGTCATAACGAGTAACATTTTCTCGCGTGTTTAGATCAAGTTCTTCGACGAACTTAATAAAGATAGGAACAACAGACGAACGTGGGGTCGGTCGCAACCGCGTTCGTAACTTCGGGCTTATTCATAATACACGTGACATCCGTCGAAGTAACTCCGCCAAACAATACGCTTTGTTTAGTTTCAGCGTTATCCCCAGTAGTGTAATCGTCACATTCTTTTCAATATATCGATATATTCGGCACGGTTTAAATAGAACTTTTTCGCAAAAAAAGTCGCCAGAAATTACATCTTGTTAAAACGGTTAAAGCTGCGTGCGAAACGACGTGTTTTATCTCGTAAACCGTCGCGTAAAATTCTATAAACGTATGTGTCAACTAGTTTCTTTTTACCGTGTGGAGCACAATGATCTAAGAATTTCGCCGTAAGTTCGAAAATTAGAAAACGTACAATCAACGAAATTAGGAAATGCACACGAGATTTGAGAATCAGGATAAATCAACAAAAATCTGTTCACGTTATTTATACACCGTACGACGTTATAACTATCATCCGGTGTATATAGCGAATTTCTCAAAAGGATCGTTCACGATATCTAGGTACGCATTTGGACGTTCGACTGAGCCGGAAAACGCGTATAAAGATCGAAACAAATTACTCATAAATGGCGACAAGTGTATTCTCGGTCGAAATTCCGAGGTCGGTAAAAGACTTTTGTATATATGCAAATAATTAGACCAATTTAAGAAGTCCAATTGTGGGGCTATGCGAAAAAAACAAATAGGTTAATTATCCAACGGATAGGAAACAAATATCTTCGGTCTATAACTGGCGCGCAATCGTATCAGCGAGATACTGCACTCGGACTTTTCGAAATTCTACCTATTGATGAAACAATATGACACTTCGTTAATACACACACACACACACACACACTACAAACGACTACGTGTCTTCACCGAAATGGAAAGGTACGAAATCGGACGCTTTAAACGTACGAAATCATATCAGCTAGTTTACATTATGCTTTCTCTATATAAAACCCTGAAAGTTGTGTAAATATACACCTCATTCGTGCACTGCGTTAACTTTATCACTAGTACTAATTTATACATGAAGTATACTATAATATATATATATATATATATATATATATATATATATATATATATATATATATATATATATATATATATATATAAGTACTTTTATATTCATCGGTTGGATGATATTGTATCGCCGATAATAACGATCAATCAACGTGATCATTAAATGTTTATCGATCATCCAACCGCAGCGCCTTATCGATCACAATTGTAATCGAAATAACTGAACGCAGTGTCAATCACCCGATTAACACAAATCCACCTACTGATATCACAGCACAAAGCCGTCGACAGTCCATAACTACAACGACAAAAAAAAACAACATTCGCTAAAAATAGAAACTGAACGTATGTCGGTGTATAGTCACACGGATCCGCGACAGTAGTTTCAGCCGAGAAATTACACTAAGTACCAACCTAGAACAGTCGCTACCTCAGCCAGCGTATCTAAACGTATGGTCGATATTTGTTATATATATATATATAAAACCGAGCATAAATTGAAGATATAATTTTCACTTTACCAGATGATTTCTATATTCATAATAGGTTACGGGGATTAAGTAAAACTGATATAAGAGAAAAAATTAATAGTTCCGGAAAATAAATACGCAAAATACATATTTCAATGCTAGCGTCGATCTATGACAATATCTAGTGCCAAATTAACTACCGAAATTATCCGTGATCTTCACGGTAGTGATCACACGTTCTCTATCGATATATATATATATAGAAAAGGAAAAAAACCAAGCAAGAATTAACCAACCAAAAAAATGAGAACTTAAGTCAAATCGAATATATATATATATATATATATATATATATATATATATATGTGTGTGTCAAAATCATAGGAACAAAAGTCCCTAGCCCACTATTACACAACCACACATTTAATAATATTATATAAATGAAATTATTAAGGAATTCGCATAAATATTATCAACAGAAATAGCAGCGGAAAACACAAAAAATATTTAAAGACAAATTCCAAATTCCAAAACGGACAGAAAGCTGAGCCACACCTATTAGAAATGGTGTAAACATTCCGTCAACCGATACATAAAGTATCTTAAAAATGAAAACTAACGATGTAAAAATATTAAATTGAAACACAAAAAAATACTATTTTAGATGACGTATGGTATCGTCACTAATAATACTCCATTGCAGAAACTGTGGAAGAACATCGAAGAATAAACGGATACGTCTCGTACTGATTAAAAATAACAACGTTATTTCAAATAATCAGGAGATACTGTTAACATTCCGGCTGAAATATTTTTCAATAAATCAAGTGATAATTACTATAGTCCCGAATAGGATCATTTCAAAACCGTACACTCTAAACAAAATACCCACTAACGTAACTGGTCCATCTAACAAGAAGAAATCGTTACACCTAAACAATGGAATTACTACCGCAGAGTTAAAGATAGTTATAGCGTCAAGTAAAAACTGACGGAACCGTATAATATCCTAAACTGCTTTATTGAAAACCTCCAGATAATTGATTTACAATAAAAAATATACAACATTATACGGACGGAAGATACCTATTCCGCTCAATGTATAAAATCTATCCCTATTCGTAAGCCTAACAAAACCCGATCCGACTCTCACAACTACCATCCTATTTTCTTTGCGCTATGTGTAAAATATTAGAAAAGATAGTTAATAACAATCCAATGCGATACTATCACTTTATTAAAGCGAATTAAAAAAATTTCATAGTATCTATTATCAGCTGATTAATCGGAAGTTAATATTTCTGATATATTTAAAAATAAGCAGCGTGTACTCGAAATTTCCTTATGGTACACAAAATTCCTAGAATTATAAAAAATCATGTAACAATATGAAATCGAGACAAACACGTTTAATTTCATCTAAAATATTTCCTTCGCATCGTCAGAAATGGGGATCAAAAATGAAATACCGCAAGAATCAGTCGAAAGTGTAATTTTTTTTTTTTTTTAATTATTAATAAAAGATTTTGTCTCGCAAATAGTCGAGTCAACAAAAATAAATCTGTGATAATATCATCTCATATTGTGAAAGAAAAATCGATCAACAACTTAGAATTCTTAAACCAATTACAGTCATGGACATCATCGAGTAGATGTTTTAAATTTTCTCCATCTATATACGAAAGAATATAAATTTTCCGAATCAAAAACAAATCGATACTATTCTAACAAAGGAAATCCTTCTCTCTAGACAGAATGAAATAATCAGATCGAAGCTTGAAGTTGGTATTCCGTTACCTGGGATAGATGAAAAAGTTTACATGTTTTACAGAACTCATCATTAAGAACGATTCGATCGGGCCGGTCAAAAAAGTAAGCAACGAATTGAGTTTGCAGAATATACCGCTTCAGCATGAATTACCCGTTATCGATATCTACAATTTCACAAAATCCAACGTGTAATAATGACATAACCAACAGGTATCGCGGTGAATATTTAAAAACTAAACGCTTCCTACTCCTAGTTCATTTTCGAACGTATACACTTAATGAATTGATCTCGTTCTATATGTAGCAGATGATGCATCTTCCCCACCTTGAACTCTTCCACAAATACGTGTAAGTATTGAATTCAGTCAGTATATAAATACCGAGTTTAAATGAGCCGTACTTTACGTATTAAACATGTTGAAACAACTAAAATACACACGGATAACGTAAACACTGGAGAACATTATACTATCTTCTTCACTTCGACATCGAACAAGCGTAAATACTGGAGAACATTCCGAGCACTTAAAATAGTCAGTTAGTAAAATGAGATTCAGGACGTTTAAGTCTTTGCGGTAAAAAACATTCGATTCGATGATATACCGGATTCGCCAAAATTCATTCAATTGACGAAACAAATTTTACATAGTCTGCATTCCACGGTATTTTGGTGTCTCAGAGAATGAAGCTGCGCACTTCTATTAACCAGACATCCGATTGAAACGAGGATAAGAAAACAATAATACTCTCAGAAACCAAAAAACGTGCAATTCTTTAATAGTAAAATCGAACGAAATTCCTAATTTATATATCGTTCTACGACCTCGCTGGAAAAATCATAAATAGAAATTTTCCTCCTTAAAAATATAAATTGAATTTAATTAATATCACGTTGTCTTTATTTCATTTTTTTACAAAAATTGATTATTACATTATTTCTATATTCCTGTTACAAAACGTCTATATATACCGTTGGAATAAATAATTTTTTAAAAGCATAGTAGAGTGTTCAGGATGACATCGAACAAAAGACTTACTTAAAAAGTATCGATATAGACGAGTTACAATGCAATACGATGTACGTAAAGTTGCGACGTTAATGAAAAATTCAGATGGAATTACACGCGTAACCGGTGCTCGAATATATTATACATATATATATATATATATATATATATATATATATATATATATATATATATATATATATATATATATATATATATATGTAAAAGAACAAACTGAAAAATAAAGAAATAAAGCATTAACGCAGTAAAACACCAGTAAAACAGCAGAAATATGAATGCGGGAAAATAGAAAGAGTAATAGTAATAATAATACTATTTCGAATATATTAAATGAAAAGTATCGTTAAACAGTGTTACCAATATACCAATATTAATGGTAGCTACTCAGGAAGCCGAGCAAAAGTTTTCTGCGTCTTACCATTACTTTTATTTTTGAATTTCTTTTCTTGTTAGAATTTGAATAAAATAAGAGGACACGGCTTCCAGCGGTGATCCGATTATGTATTTCGAATTTATCGCGGCTTTTTAACGAGCGAGAAATAAATGTTTGAACGCATTGCACTTGTAGTTTACAAATAGACGCGATACATGTTCACACGTTGATCTTAATGGTCTAATTCCATATGGAAGTAATGCTCGGTACTTGGGCATGTGGCTTTGGCGTATGACGTGGAAGGAGCGTATTAAGATTAAAGAAATAAACATGAAATTGAGAGAGATGTAGTACCGGCTTCTCACTAGACATTCTGATCTAAAATCGAAATTATTGCTGTATAACGCAGTTATTAAACTGGTACGAACCTGCGGTATATCCCTTTGGGTTTGTCTCATATTAACATGTTGCAACGATACCGGTCAAAAATATTAAGAATTATAACAAATGCAACGACAACTTGCATCGCGACCTAAATGTACCGTATGTGCGTGAGGTAATTCAAAACAAATAGCGAACATTACCGGTACAGGTGAGAATATCACCAGAATCGACTGGCAGTTGACTTGCTAGATAGTGGTAACGATTGTCAATAGACCGAACAGTTGCGCCCTCTTACACCTTTCACGACGCATTGATCGATTGGCGAGGTAACTGCGAGTGTATCATTGATGAATTATATCTCCAATCCTGTCACGACCCATGTACATAAATTACTTAATGACTACGTAAGCCGGATTACAATTTTATATATGAAATTATTTTCATTTTGTTTCAGTTGTTTTTTTTTTTATATAATTTTTATTGTTTCCCACTTGAAAATGGCTTGATAGACAAAAAGTTTTGTGATCTTTTAAAATGTTCAATTTACCGATTTTAACTAGTCGTTTACAGTAATTTTAAAAATCATCACACCAGTTCGCGTTGAATGTAAAACATCTGTACATTTAATATACATACATGCAGCCCACGCACACAGAAATAGATAAATATACTTGAATATAGATTTACTACACGAATACGATTACGTTTAAGTCAGCGATGTTTGCATACACACATTTAGTCGTTTGGATTCGTAATTACTAATTTATTTCACCTGTTCATTATTATGCTGATCGTAGTGTTTGCAAAACTTACGTATAACTGTAAGGATGAAGTCTCTTAGAAATGGTAATTTTGTACAACTAAGCTTTTTTGACATTTTTGTATATATATTTTTTCCTAGTATGAATCCAAGGAACTGTAGTTTATTACAGTTGCTCTTCGAGATTGAGGAC
This sequence comes from Coronaproctus castanopsis, assembly GCA_032883995.1. NCBI lineage: Eukaryota > Metazoa > Arthropoda > Insecta > Hemiptera > Monophlebidae > Coronaproctus > Coronaproctus castanopsis. The sequence continues at coordinate 85,300,743 of CM065054.1, read as the reverse complement.
CAGACGTGAGACACGCATGTGTAATAACCGGTATTATTAACATTTCATAAGTAATTGTTTATTCTAAAGTGTAATTTATAGCTTAGAAGTGATTATCGAACCATAGTTTTGTTAGTTTTTACTCCCATGTGTGATCGAAGAGTTGCTCCACCAATGAAATTACCTGGTGTTAAAGATGACCTCTGGATCGTCTGCACCGATTGGTCTCGAATTGAAAATCGCTTCAATTTGTGCAAGCACGGTCGAAAAATCTTTAAAATCGTCTCTACAATAGTGCGCTAAAGATGGAATTTTACTACCTTTTTTGTTTCACTATCTTCACGCAGGATACTTCACTTTCGCAGAGCTTATTTACCAACGAACTAGACGAACAGCTACGTTGACTGGGAGACTTTTTGATTGTTGTCCCTGGTGGAATTCGAATTTAGATTGTGCCAACAGGGCAACGTCGCGAAGCCCATTAATGTTTAATCAATTCGATATGTAGAGTGATTATCCATAATATCGATTACAATCATCAGATAATAATAATAATAATATTAATAATCAAAGTAACAGCTAAAGATAAATCAAATCAAATTTATTTAAATATAATAATATGCAGTATTATAAATTTTTCAGTGCATTTTTTTTTAATTATCGTACCGGCTTCACAAACAACATTGATCAAAAACTTAAAAAAAAAAAAAAAAAAACGAAAATAAAACCGCAAAATTAATAGTTAATCTAGCTGACCCATGGAAGGCTAGATTTTCATCACGGTAAAAAGTTTCTTCTTCCAGCGTATGGTGTGTAACATCACACAGAGACCCATCTGACTGCTTAGGTGATCGGAAGAGCATCAGGACACTATTTTCTTCTATTCAGTAGTCTATTACGGCTGACTGGATATTCGAATAAAAACATTCTTTACACCGGAGGATTCATGTTAGTGTACAATTTTTCGAAGAACTTTTTATATTGCTTCACGTAGATATCGTTTACATATTCATTGTGTAACACATAGTTCGGTATGTGTGGTATGATGCCGATGCAATAGTGCGTAGTATCTTTGCTGTTGTTACGTCTTTTGTAAGTTTGTTAGACATGTCGCACCATATACTTCTATACCATGTCTCCATACAGGAGCTAGAATTGACTGGTGATAATCTGTCCTCTTGTCGCGAGATTAAGAATCGATTTTCGTCCAAGCAAAACAGTCTGGCACGAATTGAAATTGATCACATTAACTCGCCAGCTTAGTCGTTTATCCGTATGTATACCAAGATATCGAACAGAATCAACTCGTGAAATTTCAGTCTTAACCTTGCAGTACACGCGCGCGGACTGGTACTCCGCAGGTATATCTATACACGTGTGTAATGGGGGGGGGGAATAGTACTGTTGGAGGGGTTTGCTCACGTATAGCTGCCTAGCCGCAAGCGATCAGTTTGGTTTCTTCTTTGTGAGTGTTTGGTCACTTTTGTTCATTGTTTATAACAATTTTCGGAGCAGCAGTCCGCAGCGTGTGTTTGTGTATTAAAAGTTGCATTAACCTTTTTTTTTAAACAACTTGTCAATTTTTTAGTTTAGTTGTTTACACATTTTCTTTATTTTTTCTTTTTATTTCGCTATTTTTAAAATTTTTTTCCTTTTTATTTTTTGATAATGGGCGAGTACGAAAGAGAACAAGCGCGATTATCGAAGCTCATGGAAGAGTGTATGCATGATGAGGAAGGTGAAATAGCTGAAATGGAATGTGATGATTTGTCTGATAATGATGAGGAGGAAGTGATAGAAGAGAGTGATCATAACAGCGAGTCAGAGCAGAATGTGTCAGATGAAGAGGTTACAGACTTCAAATTTGTATTATCTCGGAAAAGGCAATAGTACCAAGTGGAACAAACAACCTTTTAGAAGAAATCTGAGAACTAGGTCGGAAAATCTCATAAAGCTTTTCCCAGGTCCCAAACCAGCAACAAATCTAAAATCTATTTTCGAAATATGGCAATATTTCATGGACAAAGAATTGAAATTATAGTTGAACACGCCAATAAGCATATCGAAAGTGTTCGTAGTAATTATAGTAGAGGTAGAAATCCTACTGATATCACCGAAATTCAAGCACTTATTGGACTGTTGTATTTAGCAGGAGTACCGAAGTCTAATCGTTTGAATGTGGATGAACTGTGGAGTACTAAGGGAACAGGAGTTGATATTTTTCGATTAGCTATGAGCAGAAATAGATTTTTATTCCTGCTTCAAAATCTCAGATTCGATGATAAAATGACTCGACCAGAAAGGAAAAAAATAGATAAACTTGCACCGATTAGAGATTTGTTTGAATTATTTGTTAATAAATGTAAAATTGCGTAAACGCCTTCTGAATTTGTCACTATTGATGAAAAGTTAGAGGCATTCAGAGGACGGTGTAACTTTTTGCAATATATACCGAGCAAGCGAAATAAATATGGCTTAAAAATATATGCGCAAAAACGTTTTACACCGCAAATCTAGAAGTTTATCTTGGTAAGCAACCCCCTGGACCTCACGCTGTTGACAATTCAGCATCAGCAGTTGTAATGAGAATGTGCGAACCTATAAAAGAAACAAAAAGGCACGTCACGTGTGATAACTGGTTCACGGGAATTGACTTGATACATCGTCTTCTCCGAGAATTTAAGCGTACATATTTAGGAACTATCCGCAAAAATACCAATTGAATTCAGTTGTCCAATGGGCAGAAAAATTTAACTCTCGTTTCTTATATACCAAGACGGTCAAAAAATGTTCTCTCCAGTTTACATCATGATGATAATATAGATGCAGACAGTGGAAAACCAGAAATGATCTCGGATTACAATGCTTGGAAAGGTGGAGTTGATTGTGTGGATAAATTATGTGCGAGTTATAATTGTGCCCGTAATACTAGAAGATGGCCAATGGTAATTTTTTATTCTATATCGAATATAGCCGGTATAAATTCTATAGTCGTCCATTTCGATAATAACAAAGAAATCTATATACAAAGGCGGTAATACCTTCAACAATTATCTTTCCATCTAATAGAAGCGCATCTTAAGACAAGAGCACAGGTAACAAATATACCAAGAACGATAAAAGGATTCGAGAATTGACTGGAGAACCTACACCTGAAGTAGCAACACAAAATGCGCCTCCTAGTAGAGGACTCTGTGTTTATTGTGATGGGAAGAAAAACAGATCAACAAAAATTTATTGCAAAAAATGTGAAAAATTCATGTGTGGAGAACGTAGTTTACATGAATGTTTTGAAGATCAGATTGAAAATAATTTACAAGTACGTATCTTTTATTTGTACATAATTAATAAGAAATTTTATTTTACGTAGGATTAAGTAGGTAAAAACATTAAATATAAAGTAATAATCAGTAATAATCGGTAAAAGTGGTTTATTATTAGGTATTATTTATTCATGTTAGTACGGACAGTAAAAATTGATTGTTTGTAATCTACGATTATTAAAATGGATTAAAATAATATGTATTATTATAATATGTAACTTATCATCTTTTAACAATGGAGAACCGGGAATCTGTAATGCGCGTTCCTAATTGTATGTGGAATACTATGCGAAGTGTGAGTCCGTAGCGCATGGTTGAATATTGAGCGCGTGTGCTCGAAGGTTAAGAAATGTTAGCTTAGGACACGTAATAAATCTGTTTGTTAATGCGCTGACATTTTAAAGGTTGTGCGCTAAAGGTGGATTCCAAACGGTTAAGAAGTTTTAGAACCGCAGTATTAGCACATGCGGCATCGTGTTCGATGTGAGTATTGCAATATCATCGACGAATGTAGCTAATGAAGTTAAGGTTGAAGTTGGTTTGTCTGTAGATTGAATATAATAATGGTCCTAACATACTGTCTCGAGCTACAGAAGATCCGATTGTATATTCTTCCGGGTTTTTTATTTTTTTATTTTTTTCTTAAATAAAGATTTTACTGGGACTGTAACACTACTTTACCGTGACTAAAGGAGGATTTTACTAGTAGTTAAATTAATTTAAAAAAAACGAATAAAATTAAATATTAATAAGATCCGGCTGATGTTTTCTTTTCAGCCGTCGGGTGTCATTAGAATCATCTAATAGTAAAACTACTTCAACGTTCGAATGGAGGTGAAGACGATTAATGTAGCTGTTTGCCTTCTGGTGAATGATAACATCAACTGGATCGATTTTGAGATTGCGAAGTTGGACGTTCGAGACAAACCAAGGTGCTCTTGAAATCATACGCGTAAACTTGTTTTGAAATTTTTCAAGAATTTCGATACTGGATTTGGCTGCAGTTAGACCTCTGCACGATAGCTCCATGCTGGTCGGAAAATTGAAGTATAGATGAGCCTCTTGCTTTCGAGACTAAGCTCAGAATGAGGCTGAAGGAGCCATCGAAAGTTGGAGAGTAGAAGGTCCAACATTTTGCGTTTTATTCTAATATGCTCGTTCCGGTTAAGCTTACAATCAAGATGCAGACCTAAGTAGCGAGCAGAGTTAGAAACTGGAACCGGTTTACCATCTAAATAAGTTTGAATGTAACCGTGGTGTCGGACAGAAAAGTCTACTCGTACTGATTTGCTGTCATTTAGTTTAATTGTCCAGGTATGAGCCTAAGTTGAAATATTGTCTACGGCTATTTGAAGGCTACATACAGCTGTTAACTGCGACTATGTGAAATTATTGCAGTGTCGTCGGCAAAAAGAGCTTCTGAGAATGAGTCTTTATTTTTGACAACGAACGAACGATTTAACAGGTACGATTTGAACGATAAATAGATAACCTGGTAAAAAATTTGGCGTAATATACATCCATCAATGGACGATAATCTAGCGATAAATAAACGTATATAAAGACATGCACACCCGCACGTAAACATCTACACAAACACGTACGCATTCACAGTGTATAATTAAGCCGATACGTGCATTCGTTTATCCGCGGACATTTTACAATAACAGTAACCCGACTACAGCCACATACAGTAGATAGGTTTTGGATACTCTGAAAAAACCAAAAATCAACGTTTGACAAAAAGTTAAACTGTAAATGAATGAATAAAAACAAATAGACGGAAATAATAACAATGATAATGATAATAGTAAAAATACCGAAGAGGCTAAAATGGAAACCTTCTTTTAAAAACGGAACAAACGAAAATCGAAAATATACGGATAGGTTTATGTTTTTTTTTTTTTTTGTTTTATCGGAGCTTTTACCTTTGCCTTTGTTTCAAAAGACTAGTAAAAAGTATAGCAATAGTAATAGTAGTAGCGTAGTAGGACTGTAGTAGTGGTAGATTCACACGTTAATGCGACAGCTAACGAACGACGGCTCCATGCATTTTATATTGTCTCTCGCATAAAGGAGTCGACATGTCGTGGAGAGGGGTGTCATATTAAAAATAACGTTCGCTTACCTCCTTGTTCATCGGCCTAACAGTGTTTTCATATCGATACAGCGTGTACACCAATTTTTTATAAATTATTATTATTATTTTTTTTTTGTGAACAGAATTTCTTTTTCTCATTTTTGTTTTTCTTTTATATAAAGTATATTTTATTTATTTACTTTTTTCGTGTTTTTTTAACCGTTATTTCTCACGATCGCGATATTTCAGAATAGTTTAAAAACGGTGTGCACGAAAAACTCACTACAATAAATATATTCGACATTAATAAGAAATGAACTTTAACAATTAACACAATATTATCAGATTTTTAATATTTATTTTCATTTTACTTGTAAAATTGTGTTTTTAAAAAAATGTTGTGTTCGTATATTTTTATATTTTATATTTTGCTTTTGGACATCATACATCGCAACGGTAAATGAAAAATTTAAAATTCCAACAGTATACAACTTTCAAAGAATCCCAAAAAATAGTATTGAAGAAAAAATTAATATAAAAAAACAAAATTAATAAACAAATATATCGATATTAAATTTCAACAAATCAAAAAATAGACAGAACAGAAGCAGAACAGCATTTTTGGAGTATATTTTCACAATCACCATCGCATATTTTTAAGTAATTATATTTTTTAAAATTATGATGTTTTAAAATGTTTCACTTGATAATGGCGTAAATGCCGAAAAGCTTTGTGTTTTCTTTAAGAAAATAAATATTAGACTAATTTTCAATTGATTTTTTATTAAGAAGAGAGCGATTGATGAAACAGTTCATTTCATTTTTCATATTTTGATTATTATTATTATCATTCTTTAACATCATCATCGTCGTTTGATCATTATTGGCATCGTCATCATTATCATTAACGCCATCGACAATATCGTCATTATCTTATTATTATTATTCTACTTGCACGTATGTATAAATGTCTTTAGTAAAAAATTGTAAATACATTGCTAAAATTGTAATATTGCATATTATACTCAAATACATGTTATTTATTATTATTATTATTATTATGTCGGCTTAAATGCGCGTTGTGAATATGTACGGTTTGTAGATGTGTATATGCGGACATGCTTGGTGGGTTTGTATATATATATATATATATATATATATATATATATATATATATATACATATGTATATAGAGTGGCGCACCCAGGATCTGTATCTGGGGTGTGCTCAAACATCCCACCCAAAAAAATTAAAAATTCGTATTAAAAATGAATAAAATATACATAGCCGCATGTGTAATAAAATTCGATGGGCAAAACAAGCTATAAACGATCAAGAACAACAACGTAACAAGTAATAACAACAACAAAAAGACGTACTGGTCATTGGGTCAAATTCGAATTCCGAACGGTCGAACAACGGTGATTTTTTTTCTTTGTGTTGCACTTCCAGCTGGATTTTCAATGTCATTAGCAGACAGAATGTAAGGAATATTTTCTAACAGTACTTTTTGCAATCTAGGCTGTTTTGCAAGCTCTTCAGGATGAGGTCTTATTAGTGTTAATGCAAGCTTTTTCAAATATCCTCTTCTGTTTCCACTATAATTTTAACTGCGAAATTGGTTGGAGCTTACAAGTTACGCGTCTTCTTAATACGGATTATATACTTTTCTAAGCCCTCCGAGGGGCTTAAGCCCTGTATCCCCTCCCTGTAGTGCACCACTGTATATATATATATATATATATATATATATATATTCTTCTTCTTTTGTCCAATTGACTGTTCTCAGTCGTTGGTAACAACTATGTCGACAATTTCTTGATATCATTTTCAGTCTCTGGCCTTGTGAAACAATATACCTTCATCGACGACCATTTTCGGATATTATCCAGCCAAGCGATCGTTCTCCTACCTACTTTCCTCACGATTATGGTCTGCGGCAGTACATATTTCGGACCTCTTAATATGTGTCCCAGGTACGCTGTTTTCCTTTGTTTGATCGTGTTTAACAATTCTTTATCTTTTTTCAATATGTCCAGTACTTCGTACAATATATATATATATATACTGGTTTATTTATGCAAGATTACTGTGCGTTGATGTATGTATATAATTATCTTTATAATGTATCTACACATATATGGCTGTATATGCTTCCTATGTTTGGAGTAAATAATTCTAAATAGACTGGTAAAATTTTAATATTAAACACTATTTTCAAATAAATTTGATTTTATTATTATTATTTTTTTTTTTTAATCCCCGTATTTTAATTTAATATTCATAATTAATGACGAAATGTGTTCGTTATCATTTGAGTGTTATGTCATTATTATTATTATTATTATTATTATTAGTGTGTTCGATATAATTTAATTGTTGTGCTATTATTATTTTTATTATTATTTTAATTATTTTCTCAATGTCTGTTTACTAATTTTTTATTTTATTTTCTCTTGGTTATTATTTTTTGATTTGCAATTATGTTTTATTTTATATTTCTTCTTTTCATCATCATATTTTGATGTATTGCGTTGAAATTGAAATAATTTTGATTTGCTTTGTCAGGCCTGAGGTAAATACGTAATTCGCCCCAAACTCTATATCTGTAAGTTCTCTTATCTAGGATAGTTCTTCATTTAATATAGTATGGGATAATTTTGTATACAACATGGACACTCTATATTTAGAGTTAAATCTTAAACGATATGTAGATAGAGTTCTCTTAATTATAAATGTCTTCTGAATAGGCAGGCTCGAAATATGGATATGTAGTTGAACATATGTTTATTATAGGACGGTTTCATCCTATAATAAAGATTACATAGATATTATTTTTAATTTAGATTAACAGCGCAATTTTTTAATTCTTAATTATATATTTCACAGCTTGAACAGAAATTAACGATTATAATATATTTTATTTATCTTAATTTTAGTTTAATTTAATTTCAATTTTATTTTATTTTTACTTTATTTTTATTTTATTTTCATTTTAATTTATTTTGTTTTCATTTTAATTTATTTTATTTTTATTTTACTTTCATTTTATTTTATTTTTACTTTTATTTAATTTAACTTTTATTTTAATTAATTTTTATTTTAATTAATTTAATTTTATTTTCATTTTATTTCTTATTTTTAAGATTTGTTTGTCGATTAGTCGACAGATGCTACTAACTTTTTAGTTCAGTTCACCTCTTTACATTTTAGAGCGTTTGCACCTTTTAACCATTTGATCAACATATATGTTCCCACGTATTTTACAATATGTTTTGTTAGAATTTATTTATGATTTCTGTTAACGTTTTTATACATAATTTATCGACTTGTAAATGGCACGCGAGTTGATTTAAACCAACTGATTTCAGTTCACCACTTCCTAGATTAGTTAGCATTTCGAGTTGCTGCAGTTTTCAAAAGACGACAGGCAAAAGACAGTGTGACTGTGTCATCAGCAAACATAGTAGTAAATGTGTTATAAATTGCACGTAAATTTACAATATGAATCAAGTACAACAGTAGTCCCACTAGTATACTTATTTTGGGAACATCAGCATCTATGGTACATTATATACCGGATGTTTCACTTCCATACTTTATGTAAGAACATCCTCCGCAAGTTGAATTTGAGTCGACTTATAAATCTTAATAAGGAAAATAAAGCTTAACTTAATACAATAGTCCTGTATGCTAGACTTTATTAAAAGTCTGGTCTACATTCGAGAGCACACAGTTACGAACTCTTTTATGTTTGACGTCATGTTTAAACTGCAAGCTGAACTGTCTCTTGTACTATATATAGAATTATTCGCCCTCTTAACTCTAACTGATGTCAGCAATATTTTTTTCCCCTAACGTTGTTTGTCGATGTAGTTTGAATATAACTGACGATGACAAAACAGGTGGATATAGAATTTACATGTTTACCAATGGCAATTATTTCAGAAAATGGATAATAGTTTAGCGTGAGCATAGTTTTGTACATATATATGTTAATAAAATTATTTATGTTCTTGAAAATTATTTTAGAAGCTACTTGTTACCAAGTCGTTTTTTTATTCATTTTGTTAATGAGTATTTTAATTTCCCTAGTTAACGTTAGCTTTATTAGTCTGCATAAATTCTGATTAAGCTCAATTAGTATCAAATCATCTTCGTTTCCTTCCAGGACTCTATAGTTCGTTTCTCCACTCCACCCCCATTACTCAATACTATCGGCGGAATTATATGCCATCAAAATAGCGGTAATGGATATTTCAAACATTGTCGTTGACCAGTCGTTCTTAATATGCACGCACTCTCTTGTATCATTACAATGCCTTAGTGATCTTTATGATCCTAAATTACACCCCCTGGCTAAAGAAATTGGTCATTTGATCATAACTTCTAGTAAACATGTAGTTCTCACATGGATTCTATCGCATGTTGATATACAAGAAAATGATCAAGCGGATAGTGCAGCAAGAGAAGGCTCATTGCTTCAACCATTCCCGCTCCTGCCTACACCAATGAAAGATCTCCAAACTTTCATAAAATCTTCAGTGCGCGAATCATGGAACCTCCAGTGGTCTGCATTTCCACTCACCAACAAACTGCGATCAGTTCGAGATACTACATACCCCCGGATTCCATCTCACTCGGCAAACAGAAGAGATGATGTTGTATTTGCTCGTTTGCGCCTAGGTCATACTAATATCTCACACAGCTATATCCTACAAAATCTTCCTCCTCCTCTGTTCAACCTGTAATGTCCTCATTACCGTCGAACATATTCTTCTTGAATGTGTGCAATTCAACTCCCAACGTTCTATCCTCGACAAACCGCTCAGGCTCCTAAACATTCTTTCCTACACGCAGGATGCTTCCAATAGTTTATTAAATTTTCTTAAATCCTCCAATTTATATAATCTAATTTAACAATCCGTACTTCCAATTTATTCTTCCAACTTTCTACTGATTTTCACTAACCTTACGTTCTCTCCTTTTCCGTGCCTCTGGCCTAGGTGCAGTACATGTCACGTAAATCTACACGTAATCTACAGGTAATCTGTACTAGAATATGTTTGAAATATTTGGAAATGAAGTATTCTGGGTTTTCTATTAGATACCGTTGGTCTAACTGTTATCTGTTTTTCTAATTGTATGTAATAACATTTTTGGACACCTATCTGTATAATGTATTCTTGCGTGGAAGAAACAAATGAAGATACATATATATATTCGTGGAATGTTTTATTTTTAATTTTTGTAATAGATACATTGAAAATTTAATTCCTATTGATATCTGTTCTTTTGTCACCATTGTCTTGGCTTTTCATCATGAATTAATTATGTTCGTATAGTTATTAATGGGTCAACTAAAAATAATTTTAACGTTGTCTACCATGTTGCCTCTTAAATTAGAGCAATTATAATTTTTTACAGATTATTACCTATATCATATGTTACGTTTTAAGTTGTAAGTTAAGATCGATGACGTGAGTTTATTGCATAAATTTTATAAATTTTTGAGTGTTCATTACAGATGTGTAGTTTGGCTTTCTTTGTAATTATTTTATCGCTGATCTTTATTATTAATAGTGAATGGTCAGAAAATATGTAAACATTTGTTTCGGTTTCAGTATATACCGAGGATATGCTTTTTAATAATAATAATAATAATAATAAAACAAACTAGTTATTATATGGTCATTAAAAATTTGGTAATCCAGCAGTTAGTATCTCGGGGTTAATGAAGTCTGTCGTTTTTTGTAATTCTTTGCTGTCGGGTTCAATTATCCTTAATTTTTACGCTATCATCATCACTGATCATTAGTATGTTCGTAAAAGTTGTCAAACTATTGTTTCAACTGTGTTTTGGCGACAGTGTGCACAATTACGTGGTATTAACGTTTAGTTTAATCGCTTATAATTAATCTTGCTGAAATTCGATAATTTCGTACCGGCCCCTCGTATTGATTCCGATTAAGATACTGATTGAACGTGTTTGTGTATTAGCAGAATATAAGGGGTATCGTGTATGTTATAAGTAATATTTATTAATTGTACTTTACATGTCAGCTGTAGAAACAGTTCAATTTTGACGCTGAATGGCCATTCGAATTGCAATTTTTCTACAAATCATCGTTAGACTAATGCTTTATTATTTGCATTTATTGTCTCTTCACTCGCGCGTATATATATATATATATATATATATATATTATATATATATATATATATATATAATATATACATACATACATATATATATATATATATATATATATATATATATATATATATATATATAAAATCGTTATTACCAATCATCTTTTTTTTTTTACTGTCATTTCTAATATTGGTGGTACAAATAATAATATTTTAATTTTTTATATAATGTGGAATGTACTGATTTTTTTATAAAAAATCAATTGTAAATTAGTTAAATCACTAATATTTATTTTCTTAAAGAAAACACAAAGCTTTTCGGCATTTACGCTTTCACAATCACCATCACATATTTTTAAGTAATTATATTTAATTAATATTTTTAAAATTATGATGTTTTAAAATGTTTCACTTGATAATGGCGTAAATGCCGAAAAGCTTTGGGCTTTCTTTAAGAAAATAAATATTAGTGATTTAACTAATTTTCAATTGATTTTTTATAATAATAATATTACTTTCATTATTATCAAATTTGTGCATAAGACAAGGTTCGATTAATTTTAATATTGATAAAAATGTTACGATATAGCGTCCTCAAATTATAATGAATAGGATAGTAGACGGCAATGATTTAAATTAGAAATATTAAATGTAGCCCTTTGATTTCACGCATAAATTTATCGAGCTCGAGTTCATCGTTAGGTGAAAGCATATATAAAAGCAATTTTCAAAAAACAGAACAATGTATACGTGTAGAGATACCAAAAAGAGTTTTACGTAATTACTATAGGATGTAATAATATGCGTGTGTGTGTGTATGTATATTATATATTTTTATATTATGTATATATACTTTATGTATCTTTATTTCTCTCAGTATCCATTTATCTGTTAATCGAGATATACATGTTATAAATGTATGTTATATGTACATATATATATATATATATATATATATATATATATATATATATATATATATATATATATATAAAATTTGTAACTAGAATAAAGCACAATACAAAATACCACCCAATTTAGGAATGATCTGTTATTTTCAATTTCGAGCACTTTCAACAAGAGCCATCTCCTTTTAGCGAAGATGGGTATTTTTGTTTATCCGTATTTTCGAAACGCAAAGCGGAACTATTGCGTACAGGAAACGTTTGTTTATTCGGCAATAATGAACTAGCGGCAGCAGACAATTTTAATATAATTCTGTAACCTAATCGAATTTATTCGGCATGTTGTAAACAGTGCTGAAACTTACGTCTTTAATTCCCTAAAACAGATCGTATACGTATAATTTGTCGTACGTACGGGTAGTGAATTTTTCGTGTATAGGAATATATTTTTTAATGCGCATATAGTTCGTCGACATCTTAAACCATAAAGAACATATACGATAATTGATACGGAAGAAAAGTTTCCCTTGAAAAGAGGAGTGCGACAAGGTGACCCATTAGCACCACAGTTTTATTTAATGCGATGCTGGAAGAAATGTTTAAAAACCTGAATTGCAGAAAAAAGGGAATAAATATATTTTTTTTTCTAATAAATAAAGATACAATCTTAATCTACTAGGTTAATAGGCATCAACTTTTATAAACTGCAGCTTAATCTAACGAAACCTAATTTTATTAGAAAAGCCTATGTGTTTAATGGCCCATCGACCATAACTTTGACATAATCATTTAAGGTATAATTGGTTTTATATAATTATACAATTAGATCCGCTGGGTGGCGCCGCTTAAGACGCCTGACATCATGTCCGGTATCGAGCAACTGGAATGCTTCCACGCTGATATGTCGCTCCAACCTATTTTTATAAGCAGTTGCGTATCTTCGAATTTATTTGTTCACGAATGGAATCCGTAGATCTCGATGCACATCGTCATTTCTAGAATAGCGGTACGCATCGACTATTGCTCTTAGTATTACATTTTGTCTGGCCTGGATCTTTGCTCTGTTAGACCTACTGGCACAGCTCCATAACTGCAGGCCACATAGGTGCATATTGGTTTTATAATCTGCCCATACAGTAGGCATTCGTGTCCTACGTTCAGCTGTGAGTTTCTTCCGATGAGCCAATAAAGTTGTTGGGTTTTTTTCTTTATCTGTTTGCTTTTCATTCCGGCATGCACTACCCACGTCAGACGCTTGTCTAAGTGCATACCAAGGTATTTGACTGAGCCAGCCTGCGAAATAGGTTCGTTCCCAAAGTACACTTGATAATGCGCCTCTGTTTACCGGTACGTGAAAATCATATGTTTTGATTTCTCTAAGAAGACTGACTACTGACAACAGCTAGAACAGCTGTATCGTCAGGAATAGTGGCCGTTATCGTTTGAGTGTCCGTCGGTAAGTCTCAACTTCCGCGAAACAGTTAAAAACGACGTTAATGGAATTACACGAAGAATCAAAAGTAAGGGGTCTGAAAATAAATTATGAAAAAACGAATTTACTAACAAAGGGAGAAAAAATAAAAATAGAAATGAACGGAAAAACGACACACTGGTTGGATGATGTTACGTATTTAGGCCAAATAATATCCTTGAAGGATCCAATAGGAAAAGCAGTAAATAGAAATATTTAAACGAAATATTATTCGCACTTGATAAGCACAGATTTACAATACATGCGTTCTTTTTGCCATGGCGTACGATGCGCAAACATGGTCACTGACAGTTAGACAAAGTGGAAAAATATCTCAAAGAGCTATGGAAAGGAAAATGATCGGGATAACAAGCTTGGACAAAATCAGTAATAAAGTATTACGGGATTAGTCAAAAACAGGAGATGCTCTCCGCAAATACTGGAAGTAGAATTGGGCTGGACATATAGTTCGAATGGACACAAGCAGATGGACCAAGAAATCTACTGAATGGTTACCAATCGATAGGGGAAAAAAATGAGATGGAGGGACGATATTGTCAAATATACAAGTGCAGTCTGGATGCGTAAAGCACTTAATCGGATGGACTGGAAACAGCTAAGAGAAAAATATGTAAACGTTCAATAAATTGGAAGAGGCCAATGCTCGTTTACGGGCTTAATTTCCTTAATACAGTTAAACATATTAATATTAGTTTAGTATTATGTAAAGTTATACATATTAGTATTAGTTTATCATTAAGAAAGTTATACATATTAACACTAGTTTAGCATTAAGAAAGTAATATTTGTAAATTTTAATTTAAAATTGAAATACAAGTTATTGTAATTGTAATATATATATATATATATATATATATATATATATATATATATATATATATATATATATATATATATATATAATTAAAAATAAGATATAATGTAATAAATATGATATCGCGTATCAAATATTTTCAACACTGTACGTATATGAACATGTGAGCGTTTTATTTTTGTGTGTCCCAATTTCACCGCCCGACGTTGTAAATTTGGTATTAACAGCACCGAGATTTTCCATTAGGTAAAACGGTTGAAAATTTCCTTATATACGCTGAACGGGTTATGTGAATTAAGTTTAAAAATTTGTCTATTAAAGTCAATCATGATGCCATGACCGGTGGTGCAGTTTTCGTTAGAGTTGTCCACTGTTTATCATCTACTTTCTATTATTATAATTAATCGTTACATTTTTATAATCAAGTTCGTGATTATTATAGTTAGTCTGTATTATGTAAGAACTTGGTTTCTCTTCGTGTAGTTCTTTTTACATAAGTTTCGTTTACTTTATAATTCAGTTTTTGAATTACAGTTTTGGTATAAGTTTTTACCATTTTTTGTTCCTTAATTTTTGAAATTTTATAATTAAGTTTTTGTTTATTAATAATTTAAGATAATTTTTTTTTTTTATTTTTCCTATTGTTTTTTACTTTTATTTTCTTTATTATTTCTTACAGTTTTCTAAATGGTTGTATTTAGCCGCTAAGGTAATTTTAAAGGCGCGTGTTTATGTATACATATATAAATTCTTCATGATTTATTGAATTTTGTATTGAAATAAATATATTGATTGATCGATTGTAAGAATTCGATTTCTGTCTTTGTAATTCATTTCTATAAGTGTAACGTATTTATCTTCTGAGTTTGTACATGAGTTTTGGTATATAAATTTTTACCACTTTTTTTTTTTTTTATTTTTCCTATTGTTTTTTACTTTTATTTTCTTTATTATTTCTCACAGTTTTCTAAATGGTTGTATTTAGCCGCTAAGGTAATTTTAAAGGCGCGTGTTTATGTATACATATATAAATTCTTCATGATTTATTGAATTTTGTATTGAAATAAATATATTGTTTGATCGATTGTAAGAATTTGATTTCTGTCTTTGTAATTCATTTCTATAAGTGTGACGTATTTATCTTCTGAGTTTGTACATGAGTTTTGGTATATAAATTTTTACCAGTTTTTTTTTTTTAATTTTTTAATTTTTTTATTTTTTAATCCTTATTTATTACGCTTGTTTACCGGAGTTTAAGTTATAAGCTGTACGAGAATTGTTTTTTAATCTCATGCCTTCTTCCATCGCAATAATTTAATTTAAGTGTCGAGTTCTACGCTTCGATACAACCATCATTTAATATTAATAATCTCCGTTAGTTCGCAGAGGAAGCCGGTTTTTACTGGGTAAAAATCTCGCACACTGATTTTGGCTCCTCGATAAAAAATTCAAAATAAATAAATAAAAATAAATCATTTTTTATCGTCGGTGTGCTTTTGAAGATTTTCCCTCTCCCGTTTCAAATAAATAAATAAATAAATAAATAAATAAATAAATAAATAAATAAATAAATAAATAAATAAATAAATAAATAAATAAATAAATAAATAAATAAATAAATAAATAAATAAATAAATAAATAAATAAATAAATAAATAAATAAATAAATAAATAAATAAATAAATAAACTTTCTCCGTTTTCCGTAGACATTTTTGACCGTTTAAACGTGTAATCGAACGTTGGTCAACAGCATGCCATCCCGTACTTAACCCTATAATAATAACCGTCATCGTTATTTACCTTTTCCCATATACATACGTCTATACGCTTATTAATATACGTTATATACATATATGTAAATATAACATATTCTCTCCTATTTGCGTACGCGCGTGCGCATTATAGTACCGAACACGAATGTAATCGTGCACGTCTTTATATATACGTACGCTGGTTAATATTTGACTGGCGTCATTTTCTTTACCGGCTGTACGATCGTTTATTTTGACCGTTTCTTCGGGCCGGATACGTCATTCGGGTCTCTTTTTTCCTATTATCGATAAATCGTGTTCGTCGTTTTGAATATTCGAACCTAAATTTTAAAATTTACCAATAGAAAAAAAAAAAAAAAAATTAAAAATTAAAAATTAATTCAAGTTTTCCATCATGTCGTACAATAGTGGACGTATCGGATTATCGAGTTATTCGTCTTTCGTGCCGGCTTGTTTCCGTCGGAATAAATTTTTGAAATTAATTCTCGTCTACGTCGTCTTTTTCGAAGGTAAATTTATTCAAAAATGTATATATATATATATATAACGTATAATTATCGTTTATACGAATGACATATGTCTAAGAAACCGGTTTAGGGGAGAAAACTTTTATAAAGGTATTTTATCCAATCGCAATGTTTACACGCAATTATTTACCTAGTGGAGTTCCGGCACGAGCCAAAAATTCGACCGCGATATACGGTAGATCTTATTTTATCCGTCACCCTCTGGACCGGGACTGTGACGGATAACTAAATAGACGGATAACGGAAATTCGAAATTAAAAAAGAAAATTACGTTTAATTCGATAACATTTAGAGAGTACTGTAATTTTATTTAGAAATTGCAGTATAGTGCAATATAGTTTAGTAACAATCGGTATATCTTCTGATTCTTTCAAGCTTAAGCTTTTTTTACGGGGATGTTCTGTTTTTGTTTTTTTGTTTTTCTAATTAGGATCTAAAGTTTGCATCCTCTTTTGTCTTTCAGACCAATCGATACAGTTTGTTAACATTATTTAAACTTCCGAATGGCTGATTGCTTGAATTTTGACGGCACATTTTAATTCTTCATCGTCGTCAATTTCGTCATTATTGGACTGCTGAACGTTAGATTATCTTCATCAGTTAAAATTTCAAAACCTTTATCTTCTTTATCACACTATAATTAATCTGTTACTCAGTTCTAAGTGTTTCATTGTTAAGCACACCGTCTTTGCAGAGCTTCACGATTTCGTCAACACTTAACGTTTCTGTTCTTTCGCTAGTGGGTAGTGCAGTTCAGGCCGCAGTTTATTCCATCTATTCTGCCGGTTTAATATTGTTGCATTAAAAATTGCTTCCTTAATGTTGTAATTTTTGTCAAATTAACTACTGTTTTATCCTCAGACGACAGCAAACATTCCATGAAACTTCTAGCTGCTGCTGCTACAGTGACGGATAACAGAGCAAGACGGATTAAAGAATGACGGTTAAAAGAAGTTTTACTGTATTAAAATAACGACGCTATAGTTTAAACGCAAGATAAGCGGGTGGGGGAAATTGAAAAAAACCCGCAAATAATTTTAAAAAACTTAAAAATATACATATAAAAATATATATACACATATACACACACATACATATATATATATATATAAATATACATATGTACATATAAAAAAAAAAAAAAAAAAAAAATGAACCGTACACAGATAAAAATTATAACAACACACATAAAGTTAACACAATAAATAAATAAATAAATAAATAAAATGAGGAGAAAAAAAAATACAAAACAATAAACTCGCTTCGAAGCGTGTGAACGACAAAACGTACAAGAGGTATTTAATTTTATTAGCTTTTATAATAGCAGCAGTAATGCGCTTAGTAAAAGTCCATTTTTTTTTTCTTCAAAAATTATGCCTAATTAACGAACAAGACCACTAGATAAGATCGCCGTTAATATTAATTTTAACGGGTAATAATGGCCGTCTGCGAGTACAAAGTATTTGATGACAATTTTCTATTTAGTGAAATATTTCAAAACTCGTGAAGATGCACTTTGTAATCTAATACTAATAGCGCGCGGTATAAAGGAACTACAGAATAGAGCTGTATCATCTGCATAGAGAGCTACTTCGATATAATTCATTTGGGAAAATCGTACAAATTAAGCGAAAATAGAAACGGTCCTAAGACACTGCCCCGAGATCTTGCTGGAAGAACGCGTTTCATTAATTTCAACATAAAACATCCTATTACTCAGCTATGCATAAGTTTAACCCAGATACGATGGAAAATTACCATCATTTCATACATAATGTCATTGTTCCAAGTAGTATGGAATGCTTCACCGATGTTAAACATACCAATCCGGTATATTTATTAAGGTTGATATTATCAGTAATGTATTCTGCGATTCTCGCGATTTGACGGGTAGTAGAATGAGCTGGCCTAAATCCACTGCAAAATATAGCACCTGTAGGCAACTCTTCGTGTAAAGCTAAAAAAAAAAAAAAAAAAATTTAAATATCTACGCCAAGTTCAGATATTTCTACCGGAGTGTGATGTTGCGCCTGTCTAATTCGAAAGATGACCTCGCAATTATAGAAAATTATCCAAAGTTCGAAATTTCCTAAATTCGCACGCGGTATTATGAAGTCATTTTCCATTTGTTCCACACGCATTTACTTTGTCCCGTACCGGATCTAATTTTGTCTCATACCATTCCCTACTAAGGGTTCTTCATTTCGTTTGCAGAGTATCTAGGACAGATTCGAAGTACAGACCGGACCATTGAACATTGAGTCATAATCAAGTCGAGAGAGGATTAATCATTTGTATAATAAGGTAACGATAGAATGACTCCCATGTATTTGCAATAGTCTTCGACGAATTAATTTCGAAAGCTGATCTTTGAGGTTTTTGAGATGATAACCATCAAGCAAGTCGGGAATCTGAAGATATACTCAAGTATTTCACACAAGAAGAATTTGGAATCGGCTGGTCCTTTATCCGAATAGAAGTATTTCCCAGGTTGTATGGTCTCGATGTGAAAATAACAACAGAAGATTTGGAAGGTGGTATATCCAATCTTATATTACATGGAAATTGATCGCCCGGATTTGTCATTGTTTATTCACTGCGATACAATAATAAATAAATGAATAAATAAATAAAAAGTGTCTTATTTAAAAATAAGAAACAACAATTCTCATCTACACGTATCGAAATAAAACAAAATTCTCACCACCTGTATCGCGATATAAAAAATAATATAAATAAAAGAAACGAAGCTTAAAATAGATTGCAGGAAAAACCACCACCGAAACCTGCGTGAAATAAGTATATAATAAAATGGAATATGAAATAAGTGATAACGGGCCACTTACCAGTATATAAAGCTCCTGGGTATGATCTAATCACTGGGAAGATGCTGAAATGTTTGCCACGAAAGGCTATAGTATTACTAACCAGTATCTGTAACGCTGTTATTCGATTGGGCTACTGTCCTTCGCAATGGAAAATGGCTCAGATTATAATGATACATAAATAAACCTATCTGCGAAACATCCTCATATCGACCAATTAACCTTCTACCCATACTATCGAAAGCCTTTGAGAAGTTACTGCTCTCGCGATTACGGGAACCGCTGCAAGGCACGATTCCAGACTATCAATTCGGGTTTTGTTAAGGGCATTCTACGGTAGAGCAAATTCACAGAGTACAGAAGTATATTAATAATTGTTTCGACAGGAAACAGTATTGTTCTTCTGCTTTCCTGGATGTTAGTCAGGCCTTCGATCGGATGTGGCACGAGGGGTTACTTCTAAAAATAAAACGCTCTTTGCCACATGCATATTACATGCTATTGGCCTCATATCTAACAGATAGATTTTTTCAGATTAAACTCGACGGCGATGTATCTAGATTTTATCCTGCTGAGGCTGGCGTTCCACAGGGCTCTGTTTTGGGTCCAATTCTATTTCTTTTGTATACACACGACCTCCCAGTTAAAACCAACATTGAGGTTGCAGCATTCGCTGATGACACACCATTGTTTGCAAGCGACAACGATCCGATAGCGGTGTCGGAAAAATTACAGGCCGGTTTAAATCACCTAAAAAAATGGACACGACAGTAGAGAATCAAGGTCAACCCATTGAAGTCAGTTGTCACGTTCACAAATAGACGCGATACATGCCCACCCGTTTATCTTGATGGTCTTATTCCATAGGAAAGTAAAGCTCGGTATTTGGGGATGTGGCTTGATCGACGAATGACGTGGAAAACACACATTAAGATGAAGGTTAAAGAAATAAACATAAAACTGAGATGTACTGGCTCTTGGGCAGACATTCCGAGTTACCTCTCAAATCGAAATTATTGCTGTATAACGCAGTTATCAGACTGGTGTGGACCTATATCCCTTTGGGGTACAGCATCGGTGTCTAATATTAACACGATGCAACGATGTCAGTCAAAAATATTAAGAATTATAACAAATGCGCCATGGTACATGCGTAATGACAATCTGCATCGCGACCTAGGTGTACCATATGTGCGAGAGGTAATCCAAACATATAGTGAACATTACTTGTACAGATTAGAATACCACCCGAACCGACTGGCAGTTGACTTACTAGATAGTGGTAACGATGTTCATAGACTTAAACCCCCTTAGACCTTCCACATCGGTTTGATTGATTGGCGAGGTAGCTCGGAGTATCATGGATGAATGATATCTCCAATCCTGTCACGACCCATATAGATAAATTGCTTATTGGCTATGTAAGCCAGATTGCAATTTTTATACAATTAAAAAAAAATAAATAAAAAATATCAAAGTAGCGATGAAGAGAAAAATAACTATATACATAAAATAAACTTAAACTTAATAACTACATAGCATCAGGAATTATACGCATCATGATTTATGTTTAATTCTACGTTTATATTTCTTATATTTTAATTGGATACTAGTAAGTATAGTCTCCTATATTGTTTATAAACGCGCTTAAATCATTAAAAATTTCTTTGTTTCGCTTATTTATTACTCGATGCACATAATATGGTAATTTCAAAACTCTGTGCGTACGAACTATTCTAGCATAAAACGGAGCTTTAAGAATGATTGTATAACATTTATTTTGTACGGTTTGACATTTAGATAAGTTAGAAAGACTTAAGACCACACAGGAGGAGACACACGCATACGTCATTATCGGTCTTAAGATACATTTGTAGGTAATTAGCTTATTTGCGGTATTTCCTATTAAAGATAGGATATAATTTCAATAAACACGAATTTTATTAACGGCGCGTGTTCTATACGTTTAAGGTAAGACCTTTATCTAGAATAACACCGATATATTTGAATCTTTCATTCTACGGGTGTGTTGTTTAAATAGGAGTTATTAGGTCTTCTTTTTGTAAATCATATTGACTGTGTTTTATCAACATTTATGTTTCCATTTATCGAAGTACCATCTTAATTTCTCAAATCCTACGTTCAGCCTTCTTTGAATAGTATCTGTAATACGACGTACATAGCCGTATCATCCGCGTACAACGCCATCTGAAGGTGTTCATCCTTGGGAATATCATTAATAAATAAGAGAAAAAGATCGGGTTATACTCCCTCGAGGTACTCCAGCTAAGATAGACCTCGCCACAGAGTTATAATTATTTATTTTTATCATATAAATTTCCTATTTGTTAAATAATCTTTAATAAGTCTAACGATATAATTAGGAAAAGTCGAATTAATTTATATATTAATCCGAGATGCCACGTAGTATCAAAGTCTTTCTCAATGTCTATGAGAAGTAATCCTGTGTGTTTATTTCGAAACCATCTGTTATGAAATCTATAATCCTCGCCAATTGCATAACAGTTGATTGAATCCAAACTGTTGTTCGATACGAAATATTATTGATTTGTGTAAAGTTTCAATAAGTTATAATTCTACGTGTATCAAAGAGAACAAAATCATTGGCGCACGATAAGATCCTAGAATCAGGTGGAATATTAAACATAAAGTGAACATAAATATAAAATAAAACAGGACTTAAGACTGAACCTCGAGGTAGGGCAATAGATGTAACTCTAAAGATTACTTCCTTAGTAATCGGATTAAGAATTGAAACTTCCTGTTAAAGTAAACGTTATCGAACGCACCTTTAATTTAGGATCTTCCTTATTTTAAAGTCGGTAAAAATTCCGACCATGCTGGTGAAGTTAAAGAGCTGTATAATAATTCGTTGAAGATACATACCTAAGTATTTTTTGCATTCAGCCCCAAAATCTGTTAACACCGAATATGTAATGCCATCTAAACCTGGAACGGGATCTTTACTTTTATTCTTTAAGAGTAGGAAAAGTTCATCTACTGATATAGGCTGGGATAGGACATGAGAATGTTCATTATTATTTCTAAATACCGTATGATTTGTTTGAAAAAAAAGAAGGGGTGTAGGCAGGAGAAATAAAGCTGGTGAAATGATCAAACCAGAAGTCATCTTTTAACGATAAAACTTGATGAGATTCTGATATAGAGCGAATTTTAGTAAGAAGAGTGTTGCGATTAAATGTTAAAGAAAATTCTCTTCAAGAAGCTCTTTTAGTTCGTATAGAACCATTGGAACGACAAGCTCTTAATACTTCATTGCGTTCTCTAATTTTCAAATGACGTTCATTGTTCTACCGAGGAGATAAGATTTTATTTCCTAGGTAAGGAGATGATTTAAGGGGAATGAATGGTCTAAACCGATAGTTAACATACCTTGAAAGAAGTCATATATTTATCTAATTTGCGCGGGAATTTTAGTTATCTCTCGTTCCACAAAGTATCTAAATTCTTACAGGCATACCCCCTCTTAATGAAAATTTAGACCGGTGGGATCTTTCTATAAATTATCAAACAAGCCATAGTTGTCTACTCTGTGTCTATTCTATTAAAAATCTTTCTCGTGATATCCATAAACTTTTAACCTCATTTAATAAGTTCATAATTATCGCTGACTTCAGTGCCAGACACAAAACGTATGTTTACTCTAATAATACTTCTGTATCTGCATATTAAAAACATGGTGTTTGACTCAGTCGACAAGACAGATCACTGAAAATGCTTGGAAACCGTAGAAATTGCTATATTTGATATTATTATAGCTTTACGAAGAAACAGATGCATTTGTACGACGGTGGAAAATCAGACGTATTTAATATCAGTACCGGTGTGTAGCAAGGACACGTGTTGGGCACCTATGATCTTTAATTTATATATACGGGCATAACAAACTTGGTTTTTCCAAACACACACCGTCGAGAAATATGAAGTTTCGTTTGGATAAAAGCTTATATAGTTTGGCAAAATATGAAACGAGTTTAGTAATTATAGTACGTTCAAAATCGTAAGCTTATGCAAATGACAATGACGGGGGCTACTTCTTCGTAATAACGCTGAAATATTATAGGAAGCTTTTGAATGTTTAGCATTTCTCTTTACCATTTTCGACTGGGCACGTATAAATTTTCAAATTGACTAATTAGAGAATATTTTCATACGTAGATCGCTACGAGAGATGAGTAGAGAATTTAACCGGTTAAAGGATCAAAAGACCTGGATGTCGAGTTATCAACGGACCGAGTGATCAAAACAAATCCATGTAAACTCAACTACTATACGAACATTATACAACTAATTTAAACGGTTACCTGCTCTAATTAGACAAGGAATATTCGGAACGCGTGTCTAAGAAGACGATTGTGTAGCATGTACTTAAGGAATTGAAAAGTCACCCTAGATTTAGCAGTGAAGATTGAAGAAAAATTTATTCATAAAAATTTCTCAATAACATATAAACAGGAATAACGAAAGAAGTACATTTTGACGCCCATCAGTAAAAAATGTGCAAACATTGGACCATTTATCATTTGCGCTGAAATAAATAAGCCGTAAGTAATTCAGCATAGGGACAACACTCTGCTTAATGAATTGTAATGTATCTAGACTTATGACGACGGAGATAATATTGTTGTAGTACGGAAAAGTATGCGGAAGAGAAGGAAGAAATCATATCATCTGGAAATCTTGAGAGATTAAATGACGACATACATAAAAGAGGTAAACATAAAAAGAAAAAATTTTTCAGTTATGATAAATTTGTAGGAAAGTGATTTAAAAAGGGTGTATTATTTCGAGGGTAACACGAGTGAACAAAAAATTTTCAAACGATTCTCGGTATAGCAAGACTTACTTAAGACTCAATCTGTAATGCAACAGTGGAAGCGAAAGAAAAAGTTCCAAGGTCTCAACGTAGACAGATGTTTTAGAATGATCACAGTCCGCATCCCAGTCCCCGCTTGTCTACAAAGAACAACATCGTCGCAGCTCTGGCCAGCTATATATATCTAAAATTAATCTCTATATTTAATATAAGAATTCAATTTTTATTTTCATTGTATTTACACGACTATCCTGTTTTGCCTATTATATAGAAGTTGCACTTTTTGCAGATGATGCTGCGATATATTGCAGCTCGTATAGACGCAATACTATTCGCAGTAGATTGCAATTTGGTAAAAAGCATATAATTAATTATTGTAATAAATGACAAATTAATATTAATTCGATGAAAACTGAGGCCATGTTTTTCACCTGTAGGAGACCAACGTAGATAGTATAATTGTTAAAGATGCTCAAATAAATCGGAATGTCCACGCGCGCTATATGGGTATTACTTTAGACAGCAGGTATACATTTACCAAATACGTAAACAATACTAGTAATAAAACAAATAAATCCATCCGTATACTCGCTTTTTAATCGTGAATCTTACCTTAATATTAACAAGATGATAATCTACAAGCCCATTGATCCGACAAATAATAACCTACGTCTGAGTAGCATGAAGCTCAGTATCTAAAATTACATTTAATAAATTATAAATCATTCAAAATAGGTGTTTAAGACGTATTTTAAACGTGTCTCATTACAGAAAAGTCGATAAAATGCACGTTTACTTTAAATTACTTTATATTAGGAATTTTTATTTTGAAAGTATCGAGTGAATGTTTACAATAAATGTATCACGATAATGGGCTCCTTTCTTCGATCTACGATTCCAGGCAACTAATATTTATGTATACTAAATATAAACATAAACGTATTAAGCGTAATTTATTATAAGCTCGTTTAACCTTAATTATTATAAATGCGAAGTAGCGTGTGAATGTGGGGGGTCAACTATTGCTCCCCAATGAATGCCGGCAGAAATTAAGATAAATCACATTGGTTCGTTTCAATCGGCGTATCTGAAAACTGTTATCTGATAAATTGACGGCCAGTGTATACTACTACGTTCTCCTTTTATACTGCTCAACGGCGCATTCGACTTCGTCATTAACATAAGGCATGAGGAGGTCACGATATAGTGCACAGTTCGAAACATAGCAAGAAGGAGCAATTAATAACCTAATTTTAGTCCCACAACATCAGGCCATATGTCCACATAGGATTTATCATTATATTATAAATTAAAAGCTTATTTTCAATAGAAAGACTGGAGTGAAGCCAATAGTACAGCTGCTTCAATTTTATGTAAAGATGTTTTCTTTTCCGTTCGACATGTCTGCTTCATGTTAATTTACTGTCAAGATGCATCTGCAGATATAGTTTGACTTCGTCCGTGCGCTCCGAGACGTAGATTTTTATTTTTAAGGTAATCTGCTAAAAAGACTATCTATTCATTTATAGTAGATTGGTGGCTATTTGTGCTCCGAGCGCCTTTTATACTGCTCAACGGCGCATTTGACTTCGTCTTTAAAATAAGACACACGAGAAGGTCACGATGTAGTGCACAGTTCGAAACATACCAAGAAGGAGCAATAGCCTAATAACATTATTTTATTTTGTGAATTTTTAAAGTTCTCTCTTTGTTTTTTTCAAGTTGTTCTTTTTTTTATATTATTTTTATTTCTTGCGGGTTATATATATATATATTATTTATTTAATAATTAACTTTCAGTTGTAATAGGATAACTTTGTTTATTGCGATAAGGATGTATCCGGTACACAATTAACTTATTTGTTAGCAACGTAAGTTTTGTATAAGTTTTTGTAATAAGATATTTGTTCGTTTCTATTTCGTGAACGACTTTCCAAAATGTTCTTTACTGGAGCGTTAACATCTCCCGGAAAGTTTTTTATGCGTTACTCAATTGTCCTTCATTCATTAAAAGTCGATTGGCAATTTGTTCAGCTGTAATATTTAGCACGACAGTAGTACCACGTTCTTTACCACTTAATTACTTCAGTTGTTAGCACGTTTTAACTAGAGTATAAATTTTTGATTGTTTTTTTTATAATCCTTTATTTTTTCTTCAACAATCTAGCGATTTCGTAACACCCATTTTTATCACATCAGGGTTACACCCCATATTATTATTATTATTGTTATTATTATTATTATTATCATTATAACGCTCGAAATTTTGCGAAAAAACATAAATATCTAATTTTTTATACCGTCCGAGAACGAGGTCGCACTATTTAAACCAGTCTCCGAGCGTCTCTAGCGAATGTGTTACGATGATCGAAATCCGCGCGATTGCAGTTTTCGTTTTTCGAACTGCATTTAAAACCTAAAATGTACAACATCGAATGAAAAAATTATTACCGCGTACTTATTGAATTCGACTAGACAACAAACTAACACGGAGTGTTACATTGTACGCGTGAAAAAGCTAAGAAAGTTGAATTACTTTATGTACTGTCTAAAGGAGAATTTTCAAATTATACGCACCAGCTTTTAGCATCGGTGGTAAAATATCGAAATATCACACTAAGCCTGTCGAAGTTTTACGAAAGCTCGGAAGGTTAACGGAATAATTAAGAACGACGATACAGACGTAGAAAATAAACTTTTAGCTGTTCGTAATTTGCGGTCAAAATTTATTGTAGATTTGAGCGTTTAATTGGATAAGAAAAAACCCGATCGAGGATCATGTACGAAGCGGTAGTTCTTCTCTTTAATAAAATTTGTGGCTGTTTTAGTAGGCGGTTGCTCGAGGAATAAGATAGATTTGTGATCAATTATAACGAAAAAGGAGAAAATTACGCGAAATTATTGCACGTTTAAATCTACCAGGTACACTTCGATGTATATATTTATACTCGTCCCGTGAAATTTGTATTCTGATACTTCTGGGGTGGTATGTATCAGCTGATGTACAATGTGGACGTAATTTGTTCGCAATTAGTAATAAAACAATTAGTAGTCGGTATATATATATATATAATATTATTGCGTAAAAAAAAAAAGGTAAAAAAGAGGATATAAGAAATTACAGCAGCAGACATTATACAAAATATTTATGAAATTAATTTAAGTCTTCAGCAGACGTTATAGAAAATATTTATCAAATTAATTTATACAAGGATACGAGTGCATTTGGATGAACAACAACAACCAGTTAAACGCCGTTATTTTTTTTTTGTTTGTTTTAGTAGGGGGAGTGTTTTAATTTACTCGTTTCCAATAATTTCAGATGATTATTGACAGTCTATTGCGGTCGTCACGCGTCGTAGATATGTCCGGTGTAGTAGCGCTGTCTATTATTATACTCGGCGTTATCCGAATAGGTTAACGGTGTTTGATAAATTGTCATTAAATATTAGAGTGTTAGTTTAATGTGTGTTGGCGTTAAGCGTTGATAATGATTGCGTGTATTTCAGTGGTGTTTATGTGTCAGTGTGTATCTTACCTGATGTCTGGTGTGCGTGTACTATAATCATCATCATTTGGGGGTTTAGTAGACAGATTATCAATCGACTTTCGATTAGATGGCGGTATTAGGACGATGCTGCTGACGGAAATGCGGACAATTTATATTACGCAATATGCGATCGCAGAAACACGTCGGTTAGTAATAGAGCACGCATCTCTATGTTTTTTATTATAATGCTCCAACAACGTTTTATTACGTTTTTACTAATTGGGATTTCGATATATTTCCCTATTGTTAAATCTACGGTTATATTTGTTAAATATTTTTATTATTTTACAAGTACGTCGGTTAAAAACTGTTTATTAAGTTAGTGTCTGTTAAATACTGTAAAAGATTTTGTAACTTTATTATTCGGGCGGTTATCATCGAGTATTGTATTGCGTCGTAGTTTCGATTGTGTATTTTATACGTTGGCTTCTGTATTTCGCGCATTCTAATAGTATATGCGATTTAATTGTGTGAATTCGTGGCAAATTGAGTAGGCGTTGTGAAAGAAGTAACGTTCTGTGCGTCGTTTAGCTAGTTTCGGGTTTTCTCTCTTTCTGGTCTTTCCGGTTTAATCGCGGCTTAATTAAAAGTGTCTATTATGTACAGTCTCGCGCAGAATTTTTGATACGATGTTTCAATCGATTGCGAAAGGAATGTAAATCGATAATGCGTCTTGATTTAATTGTTTTTAGGATTGTAGGAGACGTTTTAACTATTCTATTCAATGGGTTTCATAACCGACTATTCCCGAATGAGCTGGTGTCCGTAGAAGAACAAGTTCATTGTTTTCGGAGATAATGCTATATTGATTATGTGTTTTAGGTTGAAAGTATCTGTATTTTTTTTTTGATTTCGACGCGTTGCCGAATATGTTGAAGAGCGCTATACGAATCTGCGCATATTATATATTTATTTGATTAGATACGTATTTTAAAGCTTTATAGATTGCAAGAAGTTCCGCTGTAAAAAAAACTCTGATATAATTATCTTGATCTTTTAATCGTAAACTTTCTTCCGTTTTTATATTAATTAGCAATTCGTATCTTACGTCAGTTGTTAGTAGACCTATGCCTGAAATAAATATTAATTCCAAACAAATCCCAAGGTGAAATAAGTGTAGTTTTTGACAGATCATAAAGAATAGAAAAAAAAAAAACTTTGACGTACGCGTTCTTTAACCCGAAACAATTTATAACCACAATTCGAGATTGTCTGAACGTATTATTCTTAACTTGCGAGTTTCAGATGGGAAAAATAACCAATAACTATAGACAACCCCGGCCAATCGGTATATGACTTAAATATATATATATATATATTTTTTTTTTTTGGGGGGGGGGTTCCTAGCTATGTACTGGTTGTCAGTTTTAGAATTAACTATATTCGAAGTAATTAGTTTTTATACTTTACGTTGTAGAAGGGTCGTTTTAATATAAAAATCGCTGTCAAAAATACCGGTTGTCTGTGTTGATGTAATTAATATCGCTTTTTGTAATGCACCAATCCAATAACTCGATGTAAATTTATAAAACAGTCGAGAATCGGTAACGGCTGAAATGAAACGGAGATTGCAGACAGCAGGTATCAGGCGACCGATTTATAAGTCGCATATTAAAGATGGATGAATTTTATAGCACCGATAATTGAGCATGTAAAAAACTATCAATCGGAACGGCTTGCAGGAAATATCCGTCGAAAAATGAACGAAAAACATTCCATACACGTTTAATATGCAAGACGCCTCTATGTGTATAGAATGTACAAGACGTTTTTGTATATGCATTCAAAATACATTGCATACGCAAATATTATTTTTTAATTATTTTAAATTTTCCACCTTTAATCAACATTAGTTAACAATATATTATAATTAAAAATAATATTTAATCATCTCTTTTATAGATGAATATTCCGTAAATTATGTTTAAAACTTCGTAAACGTTTTTTTTTTTTTTTAATATATTTTTTTTTTAAGTACAAATCGTTTTTACTTCAAATTTATTTTTTATTTTTTTTCTAAATGTACACAAATATCATTAAATTATTTTAGTATAATAAAATATTACTTTTTAAAAAAAATTTAAGTAGATAAACCCTTTCGGATATATAAAATCTTAACATTAAATTCTAAATTTTTTTTATGGGTATTTAATACCGCTTCTTAGATGAACTTTAGATCATTTTCAATGTATTTATATTAATTTTTTTTTAAGACATTTCACGTATATATTTTCGTTAACATTAAAATTTCATGTCCGTCTGGACATTGCGACTAAAGCGGTTAATAATTTAAACACGCCGCTCAAAATGACCGGTATCTGTGACAACATTTTAAAACCAGTACGTCTGCGGTTAAGGGTTAACATTTAAAGAAGAAATTAAACATGCGACAGACAAAGCCGATAAAGCGATACAATTTTGTCCAATATTTAATAACAGTAAATTACGTCTTACCCCGGATGAAATGATAAATAACCATAAACGACTGTTGTTCGATCCGAGATTTACGCTTGTCCTGTATGGTCTGTTTGTTTATCATTATAAAAAGTTTCAGATAGTCCGGAATTATCGTTGTGAAATTATATTGTCACCGCGTTACAGAAAAATTTCATATTTACACGGGTTACCGTTTATCGATCGATTTATTAAAAAAAATGTCCAAAAATTTAATTCTGTCCGTCGCGATAAATTAATATCGGTAACTACGATAAAAAATCCGTGCTCGATATATATATATATATATATATATATATATATATATATACATATATATATATATATATATATATATATATATATATATATATATATATATATATATAAGCACCATAAGCTTATAGATTTTTTATAAAAATGATTTTCTTATTTCGACTATACGATTAGTTTATTATGCGATTTATCGATAAGTATCGATTGTAAATTGTAATTATCCGATTTACCGGTTAATCTCTCTCATCTTAGCAGTTTTTCTTGTTTTTTTTATTTTGTCTATTCTTTTCCCGCATTTCTTTTTTTGATCGGATTTATACTAAGTATTAAAAATGTAATTTAATATCAAGCGAAAACATCCATTTTCCAAGGTTAGAACTTGGGCAATAATTTTGTGAAAAGTAGTAATTAATGAAATATAAAGGCTTTTCCTATATTTTTTCTCTTTTTTTTTTTTTAAATATTATGTAAATTTACTACCAGGGTTTTTCAGGCATAAGGAGACATGTGTGTAGTTTATATGTACGCTAGGAGTCCGTTTTTCGGGCAAGAATTCTACCTATTGATCGTGTTTGAGAGTATTTTGTGTATCGGGCTTTGAATTTTGTGTTTTCACCGGTATGGTGTGAGTGGCAGTTGTAGATTACGTGACTTTTGGTTCTGTTAAATGTCCGTATAGAGGGCAGTTTGTTTTTGGAGGGCTTTTGGTATACAGATAATTGTGTGATGATACTATGACCCACACGTAGACAGGATTCCATATTGTTTTCTGCTTGCGCCATCTGGAGGCCACCATGGTTGATTTTATGCACCTCAGGAAGGTTATTTGTGAGGTCCAGTCGGCGGTGAGTACGTGTGCTAATTTCGATGGAGGTGGTGAATATTCCGGTACTGGTGAAAGTACCATCAAGGTCTATTTTATCACTAGCGTGCATCCCAATGTGACTTGTGATCCGCAGAAAGTATATTTGCCAATCTTCCTTATGTACTGTGTATAGATTGCGTTGGATTTCTAATATTACGGTGTTTTTATTGTCTCGACGGCGTATTAGTTGTAGACAAGGTAAATAGAAGTACAAGGTAGGTATTACGAACTAGGTGCGCAGTAGTCAAACGAGATTGTGACGTAGTTGGTGCCCATCACAAATTCAGTTTTGTTATAGAACGACTCATTTCGTTATTTCTAGAGCATTGTTTTTCGTATTATTTCGCCCGGTTTTTGATTTGTGTTTATGGCTATTTCTTATTTTTTTAGTGCGCAGAATTCCTAATTTTATCATTTAAAGTATTTTATTTCTAATTACTATCAGGGTAAGACTGCAATAATATTTTTATCTCACTAATTCTTCGATATAGACCTTTCGCACATAAGTTGGTTAAATTTTTTATTATCTTATTAACATTTATATTACGCCTTGTTTCGCTATTTTCGGGTGTTGTAAGCATATATGCTCATAAATTAGGTATTAGCTTTCATCGGTTTCCTAAAGATAAAGTTCTTCGAAAGCAGCGGTTGTATATGAGCAGAAGGAATGACAACTTCAATATTGAAAGTGCTCGCGTATGCTCTTTTCATTTGAAAATGATTTCGAATGTGCAATCAGAATTACTCGAGAACAAGACAAAAAATATATTTAAAAAAAAAAGGATTCCATTACTCATTTAATGATACCAACTTTGACTGAGTTTAAGTCACATAATGATAAGTGAAAAACAAATTAAACGGGGACTCGGATGATGATGATGATGATGAAAAATTGGACCACGTTCACGGTGAAAAGAAACATTCGTTAAAAATGCTAGCTGGTTGTGTTGCATATCGAATTAAAAAACGAAGGTTAGATACTGCTTTTGAATACGGCCATCCAACAGAATTCAATCCACCTAAACAAATGGGCTGGCTCGTTACAATATCGAGGGGATCCCGCCGAACAATGGATAAGCATTATATACAATATGGAAAAAGACTGTATAACCACGACAGTATAATAAGAATTCGGACGTAATGAAAACACTGATAAACGCATTGAAATCGAAATACAGTAGTAACACAGGTGTTCACGAATTCGCCATTTCGTGTTATGTTAGAGCACGAACATTTATCAAGATTAAGACGCTGAACAAGAAAAAGTCCAGTAAAAGAACAACTCACGGAAACAAAAATACCGACGATGGACGAAAAAAGAGGAATAAATTGAAATTGCAATAATTCGTCGAATGAGACATTTCTTTATGCAGCTAGATTTTTGTTACATTTTATTATTTAAAATTTTAAATGTTCACAAAGTAATAAGTCTGTGTATGTTCAAATGCACATATATATATATACTCCCCAAAAGTCACGATTTAAAGATATTATTTACCGTTTGAATTATTTTCAAAATGAAACAGCACTTAACTAATTGTGAGAAATGGTAACACAGCTGTAATTAATACGATATTAAAATGAATTATTTATGTAGAAGAGGAAATAAAACAAAATTTCAAAAAAATAAAAACTAAACTAGTTAAAAAAAAACACAATTTAACCAAAAAGAGTGTTCACGCGATATTTCTTCTATACAGGGGCGGAGTCTAGTTGGGTACCAATGACGTAGTAGTTGCCGGTATGCGCGTGATACCTACCGTGTATTCTATATACCGTGGTTGTAGAGAGTCGCTTTTCGATATGTACAGCTGATCTGATGTACTGAACGCAATACATAATTCCATACAATTCTGCATCCAGAGAAGTGCAGCCATCGCTTAGTCGGATTGAGTGTAGTATATTATCAATTTGCAAGCTGAATACGGCGTTTATGGCACATTCCTCCATCGATTCGGTAGTTTCAAAAATCTGTTCCGATCAAACATCGACGATAATATTCAGCGTCGCGTTTCATTCTACGTACAGAGATCGATCTTAATGTTTTAAACAGTTCGTTTTAATCGTCAGTAGATACTTCCGGCGCAAATTCTTTATAGTCGATCGCTGTTTTTCCGGCATTTCAAACGAGTTAATTTTGTCAAAAGCTTTTTTTTTTCTTTCTAAGAAACAGTTTTAAACCAACCTGTTGTCCAGTTTATAGCGGACTGCTTCGAATTATAAATTTATACTGTCGGCCTTAATGAAATTATATAATTTACGCGTATCCGAGGAAGTAGGATCCACACTATAAGTTCTTTTCGAATTGTATCCGTTGGCGTATTACTGGTCGATAGAAGTTCAGGTAGATACAGATATAGGGCAACTCAGAAAAGTGTTTTTTTTTTTTTTTTTTTAATAATTCAAAAACGACTAACTTTATTTAAAAATAGGAGAATGAGTCGATAGCTTACAATTATTTGTGGAGCACCATATGGTTCGGAAGAATGCCATTTGTAATAATACATTCATTCAGTCATCTTACATAATTTTCGAGCACAGATCGCTGCGAAATTTATGGTCTTATACATCTCGTGGACGACTTAAACGGTGCTCTTTATCCTCACAAAAAAAAAATCCGGAGCGATCGAATCTGACGAGCGCGGCGATCAAGCAAAATTCGTAAGACGCAACAATATGCGATTACAAAACGCTTCTTTCAGTACTGCGAACGTTTCTGCCGACATATCGCAGTACGGCCCAGACGACGACGACGACGACGAAGTGAGGGAATTAAAAACGAGCTTATCATCACGATATAGCGCGTTCCGTTGACAATATTTGTCAAAAATAAAGCCCCACTATTCCCTACTACGCCAGCAGTTCAAAACGGTTCTCGTTGTGTAACGACTTCTATTCGTTTGAATTCGGATTAGATTCGGATCATTAGCGGCAGATCTATTCGTTTACGAATATAGCTTAATCTTCGTCGCACATAAAATGATTGTTCAAATCGATCTGTTCGTCCGCGATTCTTTTCACCGACGTTTCGGGAAAAAGTTTTCGTTGTGGAGGTACTTTTTAATTCTTGAATGTTTATCAGTTTATAAGGATGAAATTTCAAGTTTCCAGCAAGACAACAGTTCACTCGACACGATTAAAGAAGCGGTATGTCGACGAGCAGATGGTCCGGTACAATGATCGCTGCCTAGACTGGATCGATGTTTTACGAACGTTTTTTTTCTTTTGTCCATGGCGTTTTTTGTCCGTTACAAAAGCTGCCTCTCGAATATTTTCAACCCATATTAAAATTGAATTGCTAGCTGACACCGCTTAACTATGAATTATTTTCGTAACTCTCATCGCACTGCCGTGATTTATTCGCGTCGAACATAACGTTCCACGCAAAACGCGCCCTCCTTCGTATTATAGGATACCGTGTGATAACTGGTGGACAAACACGTATGTACACTAAACGTGGATCGCGCGGTTTGCGTTGCAGCGATCGTCCGTCTTCTCTGCCTCATCCGGTATTTATCACTTTTTAAACGAACCGTATTTTCTTTCCGTTACAACTGATGTGCGTTGCTATACACGCGTATTGTACTTTTCGTTTGATATAGAATAATACGTTCACGCTCGGTAATATTACCGAACTGTTTCCAGATATTATTTTTAGAGTTGGCCACGCACGGCTGTAACTTTCGACGGTTGATATGCGGATTAATATGCGAACGATGTCGGCCTAAAGACGGGGGTTGGAATAGGTAAAAATAATAGTTAAAAAAATGGGAATATTCGCATTTCGTATCATTTCCGCTTCTAAATCTCCGAAAATATAACGCAACTTCGAACAACCTGATTCGATCAGATTCAATGATCGAATGAATCATCACCGACGAAAATCAGATTTCATAATTCGAAATGTACGGAATGTAGCGATTTTTAAAATATAAACGACAAAAAAGGAATCAAAATCATTAAAATTTTTTTCACAAATGGTTTTCTTGCCAATTCAGTCAGCACGAACTGATCATTATCGGCGAAGCTAATTAAGTTAGGAACGAATTAACTTATTCCTAAGGTACGGCGTGAAACACTGACTGAATAGAGCGAGCCGGACAGATAAACATGAACAGTCCGCGCATAGAGATAGAATGAAATAAGTAAAATATATATGCGATAGTTATAGCAGAGTAGAATAATTATTTCTACGAACCGCTGGGACTGCATTTTAAGGTTAACCAATCCTAAGAAAGTCGCTGGTCCAAAACCGTTTTATGCCTTCTTATCGGATTAAACGACGACTGCTACACGCATACTCGAAATCAGCTGGTCCGCAGCTCGTTAAATATCGCGTATTAGTACATATAATTTTACTTTTCATATTCGCTCGATATTAACAGCTGAAATTTCGCGTTTTTTTATGTTTAAAAAGTTTTTAGCGATTTTAAATCTTTCATTATTAATTTTTTTTTCTAATTACTAACTTCGTTAAGAAACACCACGATCGAATCAGTAGAGGGAAATTAGTATAAAGGCAAAAGTTCGTCGTCGAAAGTGCCGCAATTCGTAGGCGTACGTAATATTATTAATTTTCCATCGACAAACATTATTAGAAACGATCGTAAGCTACTCTAACGAGCACTTACGAAAAGCCCCGTCGGGTGTGCGGCGATGAGCTTAAATAAGACGAGAAAATTACTAACCAGCTAATTACGTTTATTATAAACAGATTTTACGTTTTCCATTACCGCTAACTCGTACCGTTCGCCTGTAAACGACGCAACGAAATTACTTACCGATCAAACTCCTTTCACCGGTTCAACTACTTACGCCAGATAATTACGATGAAAGATTTATCCACTTTCTATGGGATAATATTTAATTTCTTAAATCCGTCACGTTCTTAGTATACAGACGTAATATATATATATATATATATATATATATATATATATATATATATATATATATATTGTATAAACAAACAAAAAAAAAATCTAAAGATTTCTAAGTCTTTATCATACACGTAATGAAATGTAGGAAAACGAACGGTATATGCAATTTCGAAGAAATACGTGATGTTTCTCGAACGATACCTTAAAAACCAGGAACCTTTTCATCTTTTATTTAACTAGACCATAAATACTAATACTTCACATATGTATGCGTGTATATGTATATATGTACATATATGTATGTTTGTGTATATACATATGTACAAACAATACACACGTTTAAATACACACACACATATATATATATATATATATATATATATATATATATGTAAATAAAGAAATATATATATATTCATACACAATGAGCATGTATATATATATATATGCGCCTTCCACTGTCTATCAGTGTTGAGACACCAAAAAATTGCATTAAACATGTTTAATACATACATACATATATATATCTTTATCCATATACATCTGACTTCCCTTGTCTATCAGTGTGGCCACTAAAAAATTGCATTAAACAGGTTTAATATATATATATATATATATATATATATATATATATATATATATATATATATATATATATATGTGGAATTATGTATCAATCTGTATGTGCGCCAAGAACTTGCATTAAACAAGTTTAATATAATACGTATACATACATACATACATTAAATTCGTTTAATGCAAGTTCTTGGCGAACAGACAGATTGAGACAGAATTGTACATATATATATATTAAACATGTTTGATATATATATACATGTCTATGTGTGTTATATATATATATATATATATATATATATATATATATATATAGTCTATGGGGTAATTTTATATATCTCTCGTAAAATGCGGTATATACACTACCGTACGGTAACATGTATTATTTACAATTTTGGGACAGGCGGAAATTCCGATACGTGGTAAGAATCCTAAAGTAGCCTGTGCCATATCTTTAATAATGTTTATTTACTACGTTAACCGCGATGCTTATTTATATTATTCTATAGGTTTTCGTTACTGGTTGTAGAGTTCATCGTCAGGTTTGAAATTCCTTCAAAATCGTTCGATATAAAGTTTTTTCTCTTGGCTGAGTTTTATCGCTTAACTAGTCGTATGGCTGTCTAACAAAAGATGGATTCTCTTAATTTCGAATTTTTACATACGGTATCCTAGATCCCGCGATGTACTTATTACTACTAATTAATTATGTCAAATTAGTCTCATAATTTGTCTAAACGTCTTTAAGCATCGTCCGAATTTTGTAACTGCCCTGTCACTGGTTGACCTATGGATGACCTATAACTATTTAAAGTACAATAATCGTTAACTACGGTCCTATATCATGGTGTGCTGAGTTTTATCGCTTAACTAGTCGTATGGCTGTCTAACAAAAGATGGGTTCTCTTAATTTCGAATTTTTACATACGGTATGCTAGATCCCGCGATGTACTTATTACTACTAATTAATTATGTCAAATTAGTCTCGTAATTTGTCTAAACGTCTTTAAGCATCGTCCGAATTTTGTAACTGCCCTGTCACTGGTTGACCTATGGATGACCTATAACTATTTAAAGTACAATAATCGTTAACTACGGTCCTATATCATGGTGTGCTGAGTTTTATCGCTTAACTAGTCGTATGGCTGTCTAACAAAAGATGGGTTCTCTTAATTTCGAATTTTTACATACGGTATGCTAGATCCCGCGATGTACTTATTACTACTAATTAATTATGTCAAATTAGTCTCGTAATTTGTCTAAACGTCTTTAAGCATCGTCCGAATTTTGTAACTGCCCTGTCACTGGTTGACCTATGGATGACCTATAACTATTTAAAGTACAATAATCGTTAACTACGGTCCTATATCATGGTGTTATTGCATAGCAAGAGATACACGCTATCCGATTTAAGGCGATTATTACGATTAATCCTTTAACTATAGCATTTCGTTCTTTCGCGGTGTTTTATAATTTAATTTTTCCTTTATTGTAAAAATTGAATTTTTTGATTTGTGTTCGAGCGAATTTATACCTCTTAATATCTCGCTAACGGTTTATTTATTAAGGTAATTAGTCTAATGAATGTAACGTTGTTAAAAATTTACTCATTGAAATAAATTTCTGTTGCTGTTCGTCAATTTCTTCGTGGTATTTTTCCTGTTTTTATCGTTAGACGGTACCCTGATTTTTTCCGGTTATTTAATTTATACGATTTTATTTGTTTTTTTTTTTTTTTTTTGGTCAAAAGCACGAAGTCTAATTACATTACAGTCGGTTGAGGACAGTTCGCGGTGAATAAGGAATAAGAGTATTTTCATTTTTAGCTGTAAACGTATTTCATTAAGCGTGTTAGAAAAGTGTAGAGAAGAACGAACACGGAGTTATATAAGGAACACTAGAGTATATGAAGTAACTCGAAGGTAACAAATTGAGCAAGTAGCTGAATCGGGTTTGAATTAGGATACGAGGATGAGTTAAACGAATGTGACTCATCCGTACACGGAACAACATCAGTCTTATATCGTGCGATGAACACGTTGATTAGGATACCTATTTCTAAATCGGAAGAAAATCTGACTGTTGCTTGTTCCTCGACGAATTTATGAAACACGCAACGACGCGTAACGTGTTGCTGCCGGAAGTAATTCTGTTTCTTTCGCTGCTCGATTTACTTCTTCGTTCGGTCTAAGTTCGTAAATTAGACATTGCTGGTTTGATTATCGCGACAATAATTTTTTTAGCCAACGCATGCGTGCGTGATAATCGACCGTGATATGATCATCGTTATACGCGATAGCATTATTTTTGGTTCGGATCGCGCAATTTCTTATTTCGACGATGGTTTACGTGTAGAAATATGTTTTTTTTTTTTTTTTTTTTTTGTAAATTTTCGAAATAGACTCTGGCCAGGCTAAAGACGGAAATTATAATTTAATTAATTATTTATTTATTTTTCGAAGTGAACTTTTATCGGCGCGTTATATACGGGGGTTGAGTTAACTGGTAGAACGAGCGACCGAGTCAAAGGCTTTTATATACGTAGACGCATTATTCTTACAGTGCAGTCAGGCTTCAAAACTTTTTCCCGCATGCGCAGGTACTCGTATATAATTTTTCGCGTTCGTTATTTCTTTTGCGCATGCGTGCGCGGATATATTTCGTTCAAATCTTTGCCGCGCAAAGGATGCACCTGCGACGTGATATGGACGATTCCGAGATCTTTTCAATAATCGAGAAAATAGTATAATCGGGCAACGAATGAATCGATTCGGCCGATTATTTGAGTCGAGTAAAAAAAAAAACAGATTTTTTTCTCTTCATTATTGTAGCTAGACGCGCATCCACTATGAACTGGAGGAGCCACTTCATATATATATATATATATATATATATATATATATATATATATATATATATATATATATTTATATATATGTATGTACAGAAGTTGTGTTGCGACCTTGTTGTGACACTAGTGCAACAAGACTAAGAGCGTAAAATACGTTATTGACGCAGCATAATATGTTATATGTTTTTCGTCCGATGGTTTGAGGTAGTTTCAGGCTTCTGCATTATAGTCTGTAATCGTGGACGTAGCCGAGTTCGATTATATAGTAGTCGGAGTCTGATTAGCAATAGTCCGTTAACTCGAAAGAAAACAAGAGGGCTGTATTCGAATACAAATAATCGATAGAGGTGAATCGAAACATTTAAAGAATCGAGATAATCGGGTGAAACTTCTTGTCATCGCGCATCACTTTGAGTCGTAGTTAAGTATATAGTGCGTTTTTTTTTCTTTGTGAAATTTGTACGAAATTGTACGAAATAGCGAGTTCATTAAATAACCGTCTTTTTGGGAAAAAGGTCAAGTTCTTCCATGTGGCCCAGGTACAGATATTTTTTTCTCTTTTTAATCGCAGATAAGTCCGATTCAGTTTTCTTTAATAATTGTCTTTTACCGTTACTTCGTGAAATGTATAAATAAAACTACGAACGAATTAAAAAAAAATTACCGCTATTTTAATTTTGTATTCAAAGTTGTAAATTAATAACGTCCGGAAGAGATGATGTTGCAGTCTGCGTCTAGATCGCACTAATGGCTTCACACAGTTATATCCTATCTTCTTCCTCCTTTAATGTCCAGCAGCCGGTAATGTCATTCATTATTGCCCACTACATTCTCGTTGAATGTGGGCAATTCTAATTCCGAACGATCAATCCTCGACAAAATCCGCCTAAACGTTCTTCCCTGCACTCGCCATGCTTCCGATAATTTATTGAATTTTCTTAAATCCTCCAATTTATATAATCTAATTTAATAATCCGTACTTCCCGTTTATTCTTCCAACTTTCAAGTCATATAACCTTACGTTCTCTTATTTCCCGTGCCCTGGCCTAAGTGCAGTACATGACACGTAAATCTACAGGTAAAAAATCTTCGGATGTTGCGTTGATCACGCGTGCATGTGTGCGCGCGCGTTTGTAAATATTTATGTTGTACGGAATATTATTATTATTTTTTTTTTCTTTAAAAAAAACGGATTAACGATAATTTATTTTTGCGTTTTCGTTGCTTTGCAGTTATAGGTGCCAATAATTCGCGGCCAGAATTTACGGAACCGGTACCAAATGTTACGGTGGCCGTCGGTGAGAACGCATCGTTACCGTGTAGGGTGAAAAATCTCGGAAATCATAAGGTTCGTACGCCAAAACTCGGCCCATCTATTATTAATAATAATATTTTCAGGATCGTTAGTCTATGTGATAAAATAATAATGGGATAGTTTGAAATATTATCGATACGAATTCTAAACAATCTGTAAAGACAGAAATAAATCGCACTCGGACAGAAAAATATACTGGCAACGAACGCAATTCTAAAACGATCGATTAATTTCAAATTAAACAACCGTATCGAAAATGATATTTTGGAAAGCCGTAGATGTGTAGGAAATAATCAAAAACTAGTAAAATATATTAATAATAATAATAATAATTGAACCAAATCAAAATTTATTTCCAATAAACCAATTACAAAATGAAAATGATAATGTATATATATAAACAATTGAGTAATCTTACAAAATACACGAACGTGTTTTAGAAATACGTTAATATTCGCTACCGACTAAAAATTTGAAATCCACCAAAGCGCGTGTATTTCGCGAACAAAATAGAAAAAAGTATATAGATTACAACGCGCAAGCACCACGCATGCACCCAGTACGGGTTGATAAAGTGAGTACAGATGTTTTATACGGACTGATGATAAGAACTGTCTTAATAGTAGAAGAGATAATTCAAGTTTCTAATTTTTTTCGATAGATATAGCGCATGTTTGCACCGGGTTAATTTACGATCAAACTGTACCGACAGATAATTTCTAGTTCGGCTATTTCTAATTCGAAATACTAGCTTACTGAATGTTGGTTCGAATAGACTACGTACTTTGTTTTATTACAGTTCAGAAACAATTGTTTCTTCCGCATCCGAGCAAAAAAAAAAGTACGATTTACACCTTCTTGGGCTAACGCCTGAAATAAACTCAGCCGACGAGAATCTAACTAGCGCAGTAGTATTATCTGCTGATAGATAAATAGTTTGACGCGGTTAACAGGTAAATTACGTAAATTAAAATTAAGAATGCCTCGGGAAAGTTTGTTTTTCTTAAATAACAACAACTGGCCGATATGCCATCTAGCAATTGTTATGATACGCGAAGTAGCGTGTTATTGGTCAACACCCATTAGTGCTTCCCAATGAATCCCGGTAGAAATTAGGATAAATCAAATCGGTTCGTTTCAATCGGCCTATCCGAAGACTGTTATCTGATAAATCGATGGCCAGTGTATTTGTATGAGACTCCAATCTCCTTTTATACTGCTCAACGGCGCATTTTATATTTATAGCGCACAATAATTCGTAGAAAGAAGCAACAATCGCCTAATAACCTTATTTCGGTGAATCTTATTTATATGACTATTTTTTGCGCATCCCCGCAAACAGGCTTTAACCTTATTTTATAAATTAAAAGTTTATTTCAGAAAAAGAGAAAGCATGAAGTGTCCGCCAAGAAATACAGCTGCTTTAATTTTATGTCAATATGTTTTCTTTTCTGTTCAACGTGTCTGCTCCATGTTAATTTACGGTCAAGGTGCATAAAAGTGCATTGTATAATTGGGAGGCGCGCAGACGAAAAATAAATGATACGCTCCGTCAACCACACAACTAAGCATATATCTATGAGAAAGAGAGGTATCGCTTCAGGTAAACGTGATGATATTTATCATCGATTCGGTGCCATCATTCTACGATATGACGTACATGTTAATTGACTTCATAATTCGATGCCTACGAATCGGTTTTAGGATATAATAGTAGCTAGTTCTCAATCGATTACATCCACTGTTTATTATATAGACGGTAGTACGGCTTCCGTTTGTCTTTATATTGCGCAAATAGATATACGTTCGACTCCGGATTAGACTGTTCGCTACCAATGCTCTTTCCGCGGATTAAACGTAACGCATTCACTTTCGATTTAATTGCACTTGCAAAGAAGAGTCTATTTAATACTATACGCCTGAATAGTACGAATCGGTGAACTAACTGAAAATCATCGTATTTGACATATCGAAATTAAATAGTATGTCGGATGAAAGATGTCTAAAGAGTAACCGAGAATGTGGCAGCACACTATTTATCTGCGAGGCACTAAGAAAATGAGCCGAACGATACACTACGTTCAATTGCAGCGACGATATTAATTTATGTTCACCTAACAGTGTATGATAATTAAGAAGTAAATGAATAAAAATTAAAAAAACTGAACTAAACAACAAAAAAAAAAAAAAAAAAAAAAAAAATTATCAAAAATAATATAAAAAAGAAAATCCATTTATACTAATGCATTTACAATAAACACAGTCACTCGCAATACACGTTGGAGTTTACACACACACACACACACTCGCAACACTGGAAAGTACTCGCGTAATGTTACATTTATGACCAGAAATACGTGCGTACACTAGTGTGTAAGGTAACGGAAATTTAAAATGCGTTTTTGTGTGTACGTGTGAAAAAATATTAGGTTAATTTAAAATTATAAAATCGATAACTCGAACAAGTTGCCCGCGAACCAACGTCATAATCTTCATTACAAATAATAACCAGTACACATAGAGCTGACTAAACCGTACAATCATATAAATACAAAATATCTGCTTCGGAAATGTATATCCACTAGCGGATAAGTTTTAAGTAATACAGACGGAGACACTAACAGCGAAACGAAGATACAGAAATGGCGATCCATTCTAGTTGTCATCTTATAGAAGCGTACTAAGTAACTAATTTGCTAAAACAAATAATCGACCATTCGATAAGTTACGTACAAAACTTTAACTTTGAAATTTGACATCTTTTATAAAACGGTGCATTAACGTCGCGTGAGAGATCGTAATATAATATGTGGTCTGGATAATAATTCGTTATACGAAAAAATAAATATTTCAAGAACTCGGCAGTTTTTGAATCTTTTCCACATCAGTAGTATATTTATTTGTCAAATATATCCCAAATTAAAGTGAAAACGAACAACAGTTCCATATAGAGTATTTAATGTTCTCGGATCGATGAGACTTTAATGCACTCACAAACATTCGAAGCATATTCAACAGCAACCCAATCGTACATAGAACCCATCAAAAACCTTATCGCAATTATAATCCGCCGGAATAGATATCCAGTTCATACGGATCCCGAGCCATAACGGCATAAAAGGCAACGAAATTGCTGATAAATTAGCAAAAAGCTCAATCTGGCTACTTTCAGATCCACATGCCGACATTAACAGCAGATGATCCTAAAGACTAGTCATAAGAAGAAAATTACAACACTGTGGAATTCCGAATGGGTGTCGACCTCATCCACAAATCCACCTCAGAAATAGAAAAGATAGAAGAATGAAATCCGATCGAAAATCTCGTAAAGAAGAAATAGTTTTAACTAAGACTTATACACGTGTGTAACCCACTCACACCTCCCCTTCCTGTCCTTTCTTTAAAACTTGTCAATTCACTCTTCGGCATATCCTAACAAGCTGCAACCACATTTATCCGAATTCCGTCTCAAAAGTTTAACCTATCCGCTAATCTATCCCAACTAC
The DNA here is from genome assembly GCA_032883995.1 of Coronaproctus castanopsis. Lineage (NCBI taxonomy): Eukaryota > Metazoa > Arthropoda > Insecta > Hemiptera > Monophlebidae > Coronaproctus > Coronaproctus castanopsis. The sequence goes on along the minus strand of CM065054.1, from coordinate 85,255,762 downwards.
TGTGTAATAATAGCCCTCGTTTAAACGATCTCTTCCTATTCCTCAAACAATGTAATCTATATAATGCCATATAAATAACTTTATACTTTCGGCTTGATAATAGCTGTGTTAAAGCCGATTAAAAAAAAAATAAAATAATAATAATAATAATAATTTCGAATTTCTTATGACGAATCCAAGAACTGAGTTAGCTGGTCGAGTAATATGATTTATATATACCGAGAAACTTAAGGTCATATCGAGATATATACTCCAAGATTACGAATACGAACGACCCTATTCGCAATATTATTATCAATCAATCAAGATTGTAATTGTAAGTTAAATCGTATTAGGACCAAAAGATATATATATATATATATATATTTATTGAAAATTACATAAATATATGCTATGAAAACTTTTTTACGATAACAGTCCAATTAAGTTTATTGCCACCATAAGTTCCATTTAAAATTTTTTAACTACATTTTTCAATAATAATAATAATTTTCTAAAAATAAGATGATATTCATGAGAAAAATGATCAATTAAGTTATACTTATTTCTGTTTCTTATTTCTCGAATAGCTTAAATCATTATATTTATTATTTACTATAATTCTTTCGTGTTATAATCTAAAATTATTTGTTTGCAATTACAACCTTGCAGGATATGGTAAAAATCGTATATATTCAAAGTTATTACAATTTTCAGTTTCTGCTATTCCGAAACGGTTTAAATATTTTTTTGAAACAGCCACGACCGGTAATAAATTGAACATTATAAAAGTTAGGAATGAAACGATTATTATTGAATCTATCATTTAAATTTGATAAGTCGATCCGTTATACACGCATTCCGCTTTGATATTTCTCGATATAATATCATAAAACTGTTTTGCGTTAACTAGTTTTTTTTTTTTTTATATATGAATTTTCTATTTAAATATTTCACTGAAAAAAATTCACGATTTTTATTAATATTATTCTCGATGAAGAATTGATATGTTTACGAATTTCTAATTGTACAGGGTGGTAAATACCTGTTATTATAATCTATGCCCAGTTGCTAGTAGTTTTATATAATTTAATTATTTTAATTGCAATCAAAAAACAACGAGTTAAATCGATAATATTACCGAACTTCATTTACAACAGTAGCATTTATTATGAACTGTTAAATATCAAAAGATTCATATCATTAATAAGATCTTTTCAAAAGATCAAAAGATATTGTAACGCGTTTAGTATAATTAATGGAAAACCCGTTGTCAACAACACGGTGGTATAGTTGAACGGACTATACGATGAATTATGTAATCCTTTTCGAAGGATGAGTGTATTTTAGCTAGTAGAATTTTTCAAAACACTTTATCCATCATAAAAAGGGGTTGGTAACGATCGATCTATAAAAAGTACATAGTTGAGTTGATTTGTTAAGTTTTAATATCATGTTAGTTATAGAAAATTTCCGTAATAATAACAATAATAATAATTGACAGTTGTTTAAAAAAAAAAAAAATTCAAACACTTTCTTTAGTTATAGTTGCAGACTATCAGCAGTGATAAAACCAAATCCGGGTGCCTTATTTCTGTTGCAGTTGTTGTTATTGGCATTTTCACGACTAGTCGATTTGATTCGGTTAGTTATAAGGTTTTAGGAGCTCTTCTTTGCGGTGGTTTTTATTATTAATTTTTCCACCATACAATGTTTACATACTATTATTATTTCAATAATGTAAGAATTTTATTTCATAAATGGAACATCATTTCCGGCACATTTATTATACGGTTATTGGCGCACATATCTGTAAATTGTGAAATTAATGTCAAATATACTATCTTTCTTTCAATAATCGACAGTAATCTTTGACATACGAATATAGCATATTATCCGTGTAATCAAAACAAATACACGTGCAAAGACTTGTTATTCTATACTAAAATCCTCTGTGGCGATGTAGTAGAGCCAACGATCATCGAATAAGCAAACACTTTGAGCCCCGTGTCGGTCATATACGACTGACGGCGTCCATTACCGCCAGCCCATGTGAATTTTTTGTACAAAATGTGATAACATGCTAATTGTTAATTTTTTACTCCATATTAATAAATATCACTTTTGAATCATTGTGGTTAACTTAAAATTTTTCTATTTAATTTAGAAACAAGATAAAACCTCAAAAAATGTGTCAGTCATTTACGACTGACACTTTGTCTGTTATCACACATATGTTTATAATAAGTTTTCAACTGCAACTTTAATTATTCAGCACTATTATATTAACCGTTCCGTGCGCTAAAAATTATTTTACATTGATTAGAAACCAAAAAATCTTATATAAAAGTGTCAGTCATAAATGACTAACGCTTTTTTATATCACAAATAAACTATAAAATATCCTTGTCATTAGTTTCAAAACAAAAATTTAACAACTTGAACTGTATAGATTTATGTATTTGTAAAATATTCACAAAACACACACACATATATATGTATATATATATATATATATATATATATATATATATATATATGTATATATATATATATGTATATATATATATACTAAATTTAATGATAAAAACTAGATTATTATATTGTTTATTATATACAACTTTTTAGAATTATACACTAAACTAAAATAGACCATATTATTTTATAAAAACTGATATTGTTTATATATAATAGAATGTTACGAATGCAATCGTTTGTAACAAGCAAAACATTGTGCAGGCATATTTGGACATCCTTCGCAATATGTGTTAACTTTTCGAACTTTTTTTCTTACAATGTCTCTGGTTAAAATAGAACTTAAATGCTTGTAACAAGCAGAGCACTGTTTACGTTTCGTTCCTTTTTATAAAATCAGTTTTATTTTAATTTTTTAGGGGTAGGAGTATAATTAACTGACTGTAAAATTAATTGTTCCTTAAATTTTTGTAATTGTTAACCTTCGGTCACATTCCATGTTTTTAAAAAGTACGAAAGCATTTACTACCGACATCTTTAGGACAAATTCAAATGCAACTTTCCTATACCATTTAAAAGCCCTTCTTTGAATACTTCCATATGACCCTAATTGGTCACTTATATCAATACCAACCTTATTTTTGTTGTAATCAAGCGTTGCAGTCGGCTTTAAAACCTGTTGGTTCCATTTATTTTCTATTATTTTTATATCTAAACTATGTGTTTTGAACACATAAATAAAAATACTAAAAGTTGTATATATATATATATATATATATATATATATATAATATTACTATTAAGCTCTTTCACACTAACAACAATATAATTCTTATAAAGAATTTTTATAAATTTTCTGATATTGTAAAATATAATTCATCTTGGAAATGGAAAATTGAAAAATTATCATATACACATATTTCATTATGATCTGTTTCATGTTTACATTGCCTGCTCGCAACTAAAGTACACCAGGGTCTCAGCTACATATAACTGGCCTAATATTGTATATAGCGTCAGTCAATGTTGATCAAAATAGTTACAAAGTTAGAAGTGTCAGTCAGAAATGACTGACATTGAATCTGTTATCACAGCCATACTCGTCAGTCATAATTGACTGACATGTGTTTGTTATCACCAAGGTTCAAAATGTGGCTCGGGCTCAAAGTGTTAATAAATTCGGTTGTCAATACGAATGAAATAATCTCGCTCAATCAACGTACATACATACGGATGTAAATTTCCCGATATTAAAGTTTTCTGTTTTTTTTTTTTAGTGCAGGCCGTAGCTCAAACATTGTACGGTCTTTCATCCGATCAACGACGCTGCATCGATAGCATTCAAAGGATACAGCAACATCCAGAAAGTTACATATTTCATCGCCGATTCGAAAAATTACGAAAACTTTGAAATAAAATAAAAATTAACTTAAAAATTAAAACTAAACAATACATATAATTCAACAAGCTGTTCGGAATTCCTATTCGTTAAATACACATGTAAACGAAAAACGCTTTAGCACAATTTATATCAGGGAATTCCCTAACGGCGGGGAAAAGGGGTAAGTACCACATCGAAGCGCACGATTTGGTCCTCAGATAGATCTAAATATAACTGCGAAAACACGATCTTTGGAATTGAAAAATTCAGATCCGCTGCTTTCATTAAGTTCAATTCGTTATCAACTCACGATGAGGCTATTATAGTATAAATCATCTTACTTTTAGTCACGAGGTTCTCGATTATTACGAAGAAAAAAGTGTATTTTATATATGAACAGATACTACTTATCAATTTTAATATGTTTTCATATTTCCCGGATATACATATATATATATATGCACATTATAATTATATATGTATACGTATGTTAAAAGTGCTTATATAATTTAAGCGTATATTATAATTGCATATCAGTCTGCAAATGATTTTAAAAAGTATTTTTTCTTCTTCATATATAAGTTTATTTCATTTGTATATATATATATATATATATATATATATATATATATATATACTTGTGTGTGTATAAAATCCAACAGATATCGTGGTTGCATATCGATCGGCAAGTGATTTTAACAATCCAGACATATGTTATAACGCGTTCAAAACATTATGCCGTCACTAAAGCTGATGACAATACTTGGTTTTTACAAGTGAAGAATGCTCGTCTGGAAGATCGCGGTTATTATATGTGTCAGATTAACACTAACCCAATCATGAGCCAAGTCGGTTATTTACAAGTCGTTGGTAAGAAGATGTTCTTATAATTCGATGATTCATATATATATATATATATATATATATATATATGTCAATAAAAATATAAACATATATTAGTGTGAAGCTTTTCGACTGCTAAATCATTATACTAACCCACATCGATTAGTGTTAATGGCTTTAGTTATTAAACGAAGGACGCGAAATGATGGACGATAAAATTAACAAGTAATCACAACCGTTTTCGTAAACGAAAGAACAAGCCTAGATTCAAGTAATTGCTTATTAAGAATTTCCAAAGAAAACCGATATGATCTGCTTTTTTAGGGAAACGTGTATAAGATTAAAATCTAGATCAGAATAATTTAAAAAATTAGCTCTTTTGTTTTTCCAATAATACAAAATATTCTTCAAATCAAATCTAACATTAAAATTGTTTTGTAATTTTCCTGTCTGTATACCTTTCCTAGAACGTCGTTTATAATTCGTTAAATTTCGATTTTTAAATTCCTCTATGTGGTAGTAGGGAATTGTATTTAATTGGGCCAGCGTACAACGTCTTATTATATATAAATAAATAAATGTGTATTTATCAATTTTTAAAAACATAATAGTTACACCGCTACAAAATATATCACGGATACCGAAAACATGATTCGTACTCCGTATAATATAAAGGCTTAGAATATAAAGTCAGATATAATAAAGAACAATATTAAATCACAGGAAAAACCACCACAAAAACCTGAATGCTAATAACAAAGCTAAAACATTAAAATTAAAAGATTATACATATTTTAACATGTAGTAGTACTACTAGTAATCAATAATTGTATATGTAATATCTAGTACATAATAGTTTAGCTAATAAAGAGCCGGTGACACATTACAACAACGTATGTTTAATCCGTTTATGCTTATAACGCTTATATTTTAATTGTAAACTAGTTCTAGTATAATCACCTATATCATTCATTATTTTAAATTTACTCAATCTACAGGAGTCAAAAAATTTTTTTCTATGGCGCTTAATTACATCATCTATACCTGGTAAATGTAAAATACGATGCATGCGGTCAGTCCTTGTAAAAATAGGGAGACTAAGTATTATCCTACAGCACTTGTTCTGCAGTCGCTGCAAGTAAAGTCTTATTAGTGATTTATTTATACAGGGAATTTTTGTTCTATACCTGCCGATCTTGTCCTACTGCTATCGAATGAGATTTTAAATTTACTAACTTTCTTCAACGCGTAAATAACAAGAACACTAAAGTTACTTTTGGACAAATATTGCCAGTATGGCAAGTTGAAAAATTTGTATGAATTCAATATTGTATTTAGCCGTACCACCCTAATAGAGTATCGCGGATTACAGCACGGGTTGATAGAGTGAGAAGTATAGATGCCTTATAAACAGATAATATAATAATAATAAAATAAATCATATTAACAATATCAGTAATGACAGCAGTCATATTGGGATGGGCAGTAGCGATGACAGTAGTATTAACAACGATAATTAACGAAATAATCTTGTGAAATTTGTCGATTCTTTCGATATATGGACGAAATTACAGTGGTCCATAATAATCGAGTAGAACCAAATCTCTAAATGAATTCAGACATTTCGTGCGATGCACATAAGTTGTGTACAAATTCACCGGTAGATACTTCAACGTCTTCCCCCCGTCTGTACGTACATTTTCAAATGATTCTAAAGGTTATGTTCTAGTTATGATAAAGAAAAACGATAACAATGTAGGAAATCTACATTCTATGTTTTTTTTTATTACATAATAAAGTTAAGGAACGTGCTGTAGGATATCTGCATTAATTAGGTCATATGAAGGAGCTTTTTTCAAGGGCATTTCTTTAATTGCCTTTCTTACTTTCCGTGTAGTTATGGTCTTCATTGGGAGTGTCATTTGAAACGGTTCTTCTAGTGAATTATTAATAATTTTTTGAATATTAGACAGTACGGTGTCATTAGGCGTAAATACTTTCTTAAGTTGGTTCACGAATAATTCTGCTTTTTCTTTATTATTTTTTGCCCCAGCGTCCTTCCTCATTTCGTATTGGTTAGTTTACTTTTGCCACGCATCTAAGATATTTAGTTGCTTTCCATAGTGTATAGTCGTCCTCTTTATTAGCCGAAAGATTTTCGAAATATTGCTGCACTGCTTTATTTTTATTTTCACATAGATTTTAATTTTTTTGATCCTTATTTAATGCGAACTTATCCTGGGGATTTCTGCTTTTCATCTATACTCTTTATGAGTCTTCTTTTTTGCTCGATTAGTAATAGGACATCCGATTGAATTCCCTTTGATTTTTCCATTTTTATTTGTTCGGGTGTTGACAGCCACGCCGCTTTTTGTATCATACACTTGTAAGGTATTGAGTTGTTTGAAGCCATTCTTCAAATGACCTCCAATCTGTTTTCTTGTTTAAGTGTTTTTTTTCTTAACTACCGTCGAACTAATTGCAGCTATAACGGGCGAATGATCTACGTCACCAATCCGAGCTTATTTTGATCTCTACATATTGACGTTAGATTCCTTTAGCTATTAGGAAATTTATGATATTCGGTAATTTTCTTATATATGTGTAGGTTCTGTTGGTGCGAGAATAGTATACTTTTTTCCTCTATAATTTGATAAAGTGTTTTACCACACCGTGAAATCAATCTAGATCCTCGGGCATAATGCTTCGAATTCCAGTCTCCTCCAGCTATCCATCTATTTCCTAACAGCGAAAAGTACTTTTCTAATATTTTTTTATTTACTTTTTGATTTGGAGGACAGTATGTTGCAGATATGGGGTGATTGGCCCATATGCATCATTGATTACTACTGAAGTAGCTCGGATTTCAGGAGTGGATAATTTTTCAATTTCATAGTGTTTAATAGTTTTTCTAATTATTATTGCTGTACCTCCACGGGCTGGATGTTGCGTATTGTAGCAGCAAGTACTCTTTAATCCTATAATAAATTTTTTCAGTAAAATGAATTTCTGAGATGAGTAGGATATCGAGATTATTCGCCCGAATTAGCGTTTCCATCTCCTGTTTGTGTAATTCCATTGGCATTCCAAATGCCAATTTTATATTGTGTTAAACGTGTTTTTTGTACACTCGTAATATTTTGTTTATTATTTTTGTTAGCATCTCCATTAGGCAACTCATTTGTGACGTTAGTTTTTCTACAGTTATTCTTTTTGGTTTTTCTAATCAATTCTTTTCATCGAGAATGTACTCTGATTACAAGCCTCTGCATAGGTACGCGTGTTTCCATCTTTCTACTATATGTATCTCTTTTCTTATCATTCTGCGCTTCTTCTTTTTTGTTGGTATTTTGGGTTGCACCATCTATGTATGCTTAGCCCTTGTCATTGTTGAAAATTTACGTTTGAATATTTCTGTATATACTTTGCATCCTTTATAGTTTGCCAGATGCCCCTGCTCCATACATAGAGCGCGTGTTAAATTTATTTTTATTCGTTGATTTTGGTTTAGTAAAATTTGCCGTCAAATGGCTATCGACGCACCTAGGCGGTCTGAAACAGTTATTTTTGGTATGTCCATACTGTTGGCATCTCATGCATTGTACAATTTCCTTCTTTTTATAAGGTGGCTCAATGGTTAAGATTACATAAGTGTTCAATTTCGAATATATCCCTATTATTTTCTTTACGTTCGATATTGACAAATTGTATTGATGTTTCTTACTTACTCGACTTCGTATGTTATTTCACCTTTTACACGACCTTTTTGAGCTAATTCTTTTTAATTTATTCTTTATTTATCGTTGCATGAATCAACGGTATGGGATTTGACTTCTTTGCGAAAATGTATATCCAATCAGGTTGTTGTTCTCTTTTAATAGCGTTATCAATGTACGATACGTCTTTGTAGAATTAGTATTTACTTTAACTACATCGCCACGTGTAATTTTATAAGAGTAGTGCTCCCGTTTTAATTTCGTTTCAATGAATTTATTAAGTTCATTTATGTATGCCACTAAGCATAATAGGAGGAGGTTGTATAGGTTGAGATTCCGGTTTCCGAATCGGATTCTTCATCATTAAGTTTTTCCAATAATTTAAATCGATTTCTATTTCTAATTGAATTTTTTATCATTATTAAATGTTTTCCTCCGTAGAAGAAATATCTGATGTTCGACCTCTTTTTTTTCTTGTTGGTACTTTTTGCCAGGCTGGAGGGGCTTGATTGTCCCTGCCGCCTGTTCATTCATTAACGGTTTATTAATTGACTTATTTGTAGCTTATTTTATATTATTTAAACATTATTACGTAATAATAATCAAATAAGCTTACCTAATGTTGTTCGCTATCAGCTCGTAGATAAGAGACGAATTACAGCGAGTCGATTATTTAAGCGTGATAACCCGAGCATTATATAATTCAACATTAAGGTTATCAAAGTTTCCAACTCAATGAAAAGTAGCTCAGGTTATTATGATTAATAAACTAGGAAACCGGCAAACTTGATAACATCATATAGACCGATCAGTTTGCTTGCAGTATTGTCAAAAATCTGGGAAAAAATTTTGCTTCCCAGGCTCAAACCGATAATTCAAGAAAATGGTATAATACCCAATCACCAGTTCGAATTCAGAGAAAGGTACTCAACGGTGGAGCAGCTTGTAGCTGCTACAATTATAAATGCTTTGGAAGACAAAAAATTTTGCAATGCAACATTCCTGGATATTCAACAGGCCTTCGACAGAGTGTGGCACGAAGGAATATTATTTAAAATTAGAAAATGGATACCGTACGAATTATCTGCTGATAAAGAGTTAATAATAAACCGAACAAAATGTAACACAATCACTAAAAGTTTTTTAATCGCGAAGCTTTTCGACAGTTACGTCATTTTCAAGCTCGCACCAAAATTATTACATCTTTTTTTTTTATATATGAATTACCAGAAATGTTTATATGACAACTTAAAATTTGATATACATATTTCATTAGCCAGACATAATTTCAATTTTATATTTATTTACAATAAATTTTATTTATAAAACAGAATTTTTCAAAAATCTGTTTTATAAATAAAATTTATTGTAAATAAATATAAAATTGAAATTATGTCTGGCTAATGAAATATGTATATCAAATTTTAAGTTGTTATATAAACATTTCTGGTAATTCATATATAAAAAAAAAAAATGTAATAATTTTGGTGCGTGCTTGAAAATGACGTAACTGTCGAAAAGCTTCGCGATTAAAGAACTTTTAGTGATTGTGTTACATTTTGTTCGGTTTATTATTAATTAATAAAATCACTACTCTCCAATATATTCAACATTTGATAAAGAGTTATTTAGGAAACTGAATGATTACGGTCAAGCCAGATGAGGAATTATCCGATGTTCACACGATCGATACAGGAGTCCGTCAAGGTAGTACTTATCCTTTATTCAATTTTTACAGCTGATTTACTAGTCAAGGAAGATACAACGCTTTGCACGTTCGCTGATGACACATCAATTTTATCGAGAGATAAGTAAATCCACGTATAAATTACAAAAACACCTGAACGATATAGAAAATTGGCCGATTGGAGATTAAAAGTAAACGTAAATAAATCTACAAATATCAACTTTACACTAAAACGTTCGAATTGCGGTGATGCTTTCTAACAAGGTCGTACCTCAGAAAGATGTAGTTATATATGTAGGACTACATTTTGATAAAACTTTAACATGGAAACATCATATAAAAATTAAACGCAAAGAAATGGATCTTAAATCCAAAAAAAATGTACTGGATGATGGGTAAGCTAACACCTAGGTAATAAAATATTACTATATAATTCGATAATAAGACCAACTTAGATGTATGGCGCTGTACTGACACGTCTAGCTTTTCTAATCGTAATACAAAGATTTCAGAATAAAGTTCTCAGAGCAGTAACTAACGCGCCTTGGTACGCAACAAATAAAGATATTCACTCTGCGAAGTAGAATACGTGAATAAAATGATTAACACACTAAAACCAGGCGACTCGAACAACATGTAAACGTCAAATATGCCTTCTTGATAACAGTCAAACAATACGAAGATTGTTGAGAAAACATGTCTCAGATGACATATTAGATTAGTAAGCAGGATGGGCCATTCCACCTTGCACAAGTTATTATATAAATAAATAATACCTAAATTAATTGTGGCCTCTCTGGCCGTAGTAATTAAGAACATAATGAAAAAATAAATAAATAAAAAATAAAGTTAAGGGCTTAGTTATCGAGGTGAATATGTTTTTACTGTCACAAAGTACTCATAAGGAACTCGATGTTCGTTGTTTTATTCGCGAATGTTACTTTTCCGTTTTGGCATAAACGTTCCGAACAACTTCTCAATATAATAAATTACTGCTTCTTGCAAGGCATGCTTTGAAATTAAGGATAGTCGTAGACTCGGTAAACAGGATTCACGATGGTTTCCCCCGATAGGATTAATTTAAATCAAATTTCGTGGCATATTGCCTGAGTCAGTTCGGTTCTTAATCGTACAAATATTACTTGGCACAACTAAGCCGACACTGCCATAAACGAACAAGAAATAGATAAGACACAAATTTTCTAGGCCCCGTTAATAATTGGTTAGTGCAGAAATCGGGAGTAATTTTTCGATTTTGTGTCTATGTAGTTTGGGGATTATAAGCTGTGGGTGTGTCACCCAGTATTATCTTCTTCCCATCTTTTTCGTCAAATTTCTAAATAGTGTCATTTTATAGCTTTAAGAGCAAAGATATATTGAGTTATTATAGTATTCAGATTGAATTTTGAGATTATGGCGTTTGTTTCTTCTACCAACTACTCATTGAGATACGGAAAAAGAAGTCCACGTTTTAAATGGCAAACACCACTGCCCCACTGAACGTAAGAAGATCGGGAGGAAAGTATGTTAGTAATAACTACGGATGAGCTAAGTGAAATTGCTTTTATATCCCCTACATGCGTTTATTATTCTTTGCATACCGAAAAGTTTTTTTTGTTTACCGTTTTAACTTTCAGCCGGTTTAATAGGACGGTGGAGCAGTATATATGCTAAGGTGTTTTCAATCGGTGATTTGTATAACACAATTATGTAACTGAAGCCCCGTGTGTTTCTACGGGCTCGTAACATTTTACTGTATTTATTTTCAATGTGATGTTATCAAGATGGTGTTTAAAAGTTAATTTTTTTTATCTATGATAATACCTAAGTATTTAAAGTGTAAGGATTGAATACTTAAATCTTACACTTTAACGTTGTTTCTCTTCGAATTAAATGAATTTCTGAGAAAACTTTTTTTTCTCGATTGACACTTTTAGTTTGACACTATGTAACCAATTTTCCAATTTTGTTAAAGTATCATTTGCTATATTTTATAGTTCTACTTATTTCCATATGCACAGAGTTTTACATTTTTATTGTAGCGTAATTTCAAGACACTATTAAAAAGTATTAATAATAATAATATAATAGTAATAGTAGTAGTAGTAGTAATAATAATAATAGTAATAGTAATAATAATAAACATTAATTAAAGAAAAAGTTGGAATTTTTATGTTATTAATTATCACAAAACCGTTCTAGAGTCTCGTTGACATACTCATTAAGTAGGCTACTTAAAAAAATGTATATTCGTTTCGCCAACCTCTTTCAATTCACGTTCGTAATTGAGTGAATGACTCGCAATTGCATACATCGTAAATTAGACCCTGCGGTCTAAAAAGAACCACTCGTATTCTCGTACCGACGGTTAATACTGATCCTCGACACAATGCTCGCGCTACCTCTAACTATTTATACCTTTCTCTCTCGCAGATGCATGTTTTTCATCTATTTTATATATATATATATATATATATATATATATATATATATATATATATATATATATATATATATATAAACCTCAAACTACTTCACTATAAATTACATTTACGTCGAGAATACGCGGCCATAGTACCATTTCTCAATTTTTTTTTTTTTGTTTTTTAAAAATCTCTTAATTAATGCGACACTAATCGTAAATATTAAAAGTTTATTTCTAAGACCGGTATCGATAATTTTATAAGTAATACTATTAATTTTTTTTTTTTTTTGACAAAATAAAAACAATAAAATCTTACCGAACTATTAGCTATACGGCAGGTATTGTTATTGTAAACCATTAAATTATGAAATACAAAAACACCTTTCTCATTTTTTTAGTTAAAAAACAATATAAATACATAACGCGAATTTAACTCAACAACCTTATTTTATACAGGGAGGAAAACTATTAAAGAGTAAACGGTTTTTTTTTGTCTTAGATTTAGATAAGTATTACAATAATAATAAATTTCAAATACAGTGCAATGAATATAACGGTATTGCTAAAAATTATTTTTTCCATAATATTGAAAACAGACCAAGTAACACATCTTTCGTACCAAATTCTTTTTTAACGTACAATTCATTACTGGAATATAAAATTGCATACTCTGAAAATTGCGTTGCGTGTATACTGATACTATTAAGCACATACTCGACGACTGTAATCGTAGTAACACTGATTTCAGCGATACTGATCAACTGGTAAGCAAACGATTTATAATTTTTAACACTTTCTCGATTGCTGAACTAAATCACCGTAAAAAATATGTACATTTAGCACTTATTTACGCAATTAAATCCTAAACATGTTTAAATATAATTGCACCTTGTTTTAACTTATAAACTAATTATATAATCTCAACTAGTTTAAATTGATATATACATATTGTTATCATAATATTGTAAAACAGTTTGTTCAGAATTCCATTTAATTGGACGGGTTCTGAACAATCTGTTATTAACAAAAAACAAAGTTAATCAGTATTATAAAAATTATTTTATTAACACAAAGCTTTTCGACAATGACGTAATTTTCAAGCATATACAAAAAATATTACATATAAATTAACAGTAAAATTTATATATATATATATATATATATATATATATATATATATATATAAATTTATGCCAATTTCAACCCATTGCTGGATGTAGGCATGTTCCAGACATTTCCAACGATTCCGGTTTTGCGCAACCCGGATTCAATTGATCCCTGCATGTTTGGCAATGTCGTCTCGCCACCGTGTTGTTGGTCTGCCCCTTTTGCTTTTTGAATTGGGCACCATTACAGGATATGTTTGGTCCACCTGTCACCATGTCTACGCGCCACGTGTCCAGCCTGTCAATTTTAATTTTGATATTCGCTCCACCGCTTCGGTCAATTTTGTGCGCTCCCTGATCCAAGTAATGGTTTTTCTGTCTTTTAAATTGACGTTTAATATTATCCTTTCGTGAGCTGTTTGCGTTTTCCCGATTTTCATAATTATTCCCTTTTGTTAAGCTCCTCTGCTCCGTATGTTAACACTGGTAAGATACATCGGGTATAAAGTTTGTACTTCAAACTGTTCGGTATATCTTTGTTCCTGAATATGTTGGATAACTTCCCAAATGCGGCCCATGCGAGAGATCTTTTCCTTTGTATCTCTCTTTGCATATTTACTTCTCTGTCTGTAGTTATTTCCTGTCCTAAATAAATATACCGATGTACCTGTTGTGTTCCCCATTTATCTTCACTGACATACCATCCGTGTTATTAGTCATTACCTTTGTTTTCTGTTTATTTATTCTTAATCCTATTTTCCCAGATTCAGTTTGAAGCTCGTTCAGCATAGATTCTAATTTTTCTTGATTCTTGCTGATTATAACGATATCATCTGCAAATCGTAGGTGATTAAGTTTTTCACCGTTTACCGTTATGCCTTTCGAGTTCCAGTTTAGTTTTCTGAATACACCCTCTAAGGCCGCAATAAATAATTTCGGTGAGACCTTTTCGCACACCTCTTTTTATAGGTACTTCCGTAGTTCTTTTCCATAGTTTGACTTTCATTGAAGCTGATTCGTACAGTGTTCTGATAATGTTCACATATTGCTCTTCAACTCCGCAGTTACATACTGACTGTAACACTGTTCGTATTAATGCCTTTTCGTAATCTACAAACGCCGTATAATGGAGTGGGATGTTGTATTCTTCACAAGTTTTTGTACTAATACCGTTAACAAATGATCCATTGTGCTATAATAACCAGATCTAAATCCTGCTTGTTCCCTCAGTTGGTGACAGTCTATTATTCGTGTTATACGGTTTGTTATTACACGGGTAAATATTTTATATATTTGGGACAGCATACTGATAGGTCTATAGTTATGTAGCAATTGCGTGTTACCTTATGCATCAGAATAACATCCGCTTCCTTCCATGCTCTGGATATCATTTTATTAGTAAGGCACTGGTTGAATAATGATCGCATTTACTATTGCAGGACCGCCATATTTCAACACGTCTATATATGTCGATTTACATTAACTAGCTAGATGTAATTTAATTTACTATGAAAAAATTAATTTATTTTTACAGTTACATTTACTTATAAAATCGATCTTAAAATTAATTCTCCATCAAAATTAATCGTATTATTTAATAAATTAAATTTGTAGTTTTTCTAATATTTTTTTTTTATTTACATATATTTTGTATTCTATGTGTAAAATTTTTATAAAAAATGTGTAAATAAATATATGATTAACACTATACAGCGATGATTATGAACTTAGTAACAATCGTCAGCATCATCATCAAATCTAATTTTACTTGATAAACAGTACGTGTTAAGTAGAGAGTGATATTGAAATGATAATATATAACGTCCTATATTTGTCAATAAAATACGCGCCATTTCCCCTTACTTTTTTTTTTTTGTGTGTGTGTGTGTACAAATATAAATGTTATCACGATATAACGATATTATCGTATAACATAAAAAAAAAAAAGGAAAAAGTTTAAATAGTAGTACATGTAAATCACGATATCACGATATGCCTATATCAACTGACTGCTGGTTATACTATCTACAATTCTAACTTCTTCTTTTTCGTGCAGGCTCGAATCCGACTAATTCCCGTGTCCATTTCGCAACATCATCCGTCCATCTGGTTATAGGCTTTCCTCGTGTACGACGATCGTGTTAATCGACTGTATCGTGTACATTTGGTGCACCAAACATCGTCTCGCGATATGTCCTGCCCAACTCCGTTTTAGCTTGACGATTCGTTCTCTTATCGCGGTAATTTTGTTTATTATCTGATCCGTGAAATCGACTTGTAGTCTTGAATAATTCTTTCGCATGTTAGGAACATTGCACAGCTTTTCAGGCTATTCGGTATCTATTTGTGAAAATTTTTATGTTATTTTGGTTATTTTTATTTTTACAATACCGTGCGTAACTACCGAAGCTATTACGACACTGATGGACTTGATAATTGATAGTAAATGAGGTTGGAGGATAAAGGAATTGTATAATTGCGGGAATAGTTGAAGCGCTGTTGGATAGCTAACTAGGTAGTAGAGTAAAAATATGAAGAATAAGAAAGGTGTGGGTAAATGGGAAAAAATTAGACGTATACGCACGCGTTAGAGTAGACGGTTATGAAGTAGTGATATGTGGCCAAAATTGAGTGCTATATAGTTGGAACGGGATAAATTATCGTGTAGTTTCCAAAAAAAAAAAAGTCAACTTCAGCTTTGAAAATGCCATCCAGACGAGATCGTTTTATTTCTAATTGCATAGTGAACAAATGTATATGGCGCGTAGCAAGCTCGTCAATCGTTGATTCATATTATATCAACACATATAAACGGCGTACACACGCAGCAATACACCTGAACATCTGCACTATCTCGAGAAAGTGATTACGGGCTAAACTATCAAATGTCCGTTCCGACGAAATATCGTGCAAATTTCAAACACATGCACTCGCATAAAGAACAGACACAGCGCGCAATAAAATATTAAAATTCAGTTACTTACACGCTCTACGTCACATTGTACGATTATTTCATATAATCGTCTGTTGCTGAAATTTATACAGATTTTACGCATAGTAAACCTGCGCATTTAAATCGGTATCTATGATGTATTTTTAATGTTTTCAGTATTCATATGTAACGAACTTACTACGTTAGGCAACTTATTAAACGGCGCACAGATCCCGCATAAATTTTACGACCACTTAAACTGGTCTTTTTATTCCTCTGTTTTCCTTTCAATAATCCCGTCTACTTCGTTTACCAATTTTTGGAAAATACATTCCGAAACACCTATTTATACATTACCGAAACGTTGTTGTAATTCGTTGTAAGAAACTTAAATTAAATCGACCCCCGTCATTACACTCGGTCCGATTGATCATCTCTATTAGTCGATTATCGAATCCGTCCGTCAAAAAAATTTCTCTATATAACGACATTCGAAGAAATTTCGATTTAATTACACCGGCCTATAAACGATAATTTTCCTCTTTTAGCGGTTCTTCGAAGTGCTCGTTAATTTCTTATACACAGCGTACTCGTTGGTCACCATATATATGTACTTATAAACATTATGCATCTCTATATGCTTGTATGCATTATATATATGTATATTACCCATAAATATATAAAACACGTACGTATATTCAATTGACGAGTTTCAAGAAGAATACCAAATAATAAAGGGAGAAAATATTGATCGCGTTATTTATGTATAAGTTATATATACTAATAGTTATATATGCCGAATATTGATATATATATATATATATATATATATATATATATATATATATATATATATATATACTAATATTTACGCCTAATAACTTTTTCTTTATTTAAAGAAACCCAATCGAGCTGTTTTATTTTCCGATATAAATAAAATTCTTCGATATTATACAGCTTCGTTGAAATTTGAGCGCGACTTTCATTTCTTATGCGATTATTAAAGTGACACACACACACACACACATACCTACGTACAACTCTGTATTTCTTTGCAGAAAACCTTAAAGGCGAGCCTCTTGCGTAGTATACCACTAAATTAATGAACCGACCGTTTTATATAGAATCCGAGAGCCTCTCACGTACCTTTTTAGTATAAATAGTCTCGATATACGGATTGATTGGCTTGGAATAATATTTCATCGTATACCTTTTCGGTAATTTTTTGCTAACTGCACACTTCCTAACAGCCGGTAAATAACGCGGCTTAGTCGGCATATAAGACAATCTCGGTGTTTGAATGTAAAAGAACGTCTTGCGCGGTACTTCTACGATGTTTTATGGAGGAGACGCACGTTTTTTGTTTTTTTTTTTTTTTAATAACTCAAAAACTACTCGACCGAAATTTTTGAACGAAATTTTATTTAAAAACCGGAAAACCCATAGATTAGTTTACAATCATGATTTGTCGCAATATCGTTCGGTTGACCGCCATCTGCAACAACACCAATCATGCAGTCTTTTCAGAAAATTTTCAAACAATTTTTCGAGCATAGGCTCAGAAATCTTCCAGATCTTGTGGAAAACGCGTGTCTTAACCGGCAAAAATTAAAAATCCCGTAATTCTGAATTCTTTCCGAAACTCTCTTCGTACTGTCGTGATCGATTCACGACGAAAATGACGTTCCACGTAAAACGCGGATTGCTCTTCGTTATAGGATTCAATCATAACTGAACTATTTAAAAAAACAAAACTATCCGTCTTCTACGGGTCGCCCTATATATATATATATATAAATATATATATAAATATATATATAAATATATATATATATATATATATATATATATATATAAATATATATATATATATATATATATATATATATATATATAAAAATTATTTTATTTATAAACGCTCGATTACCAGGATCATTTGCGTTTTAAAGTCGGTTGTAAACTATTTATTAAGTTAGTGCCTGTAAGATACTATAAAATATTTTTAACTTTGTTCGGGTTATCCTCGAGTTTTTTATTCTGTCGTAGTTTAGATTATACGTTGGCTTCTGTATTTTGTGCATTCTAATAGTATATGCGGTTTACATTTAATTGCGAATTCGTGGCAAAAGTCCCCGTTGAGTAGGTGTTGTGAAAGAAGTAACGTTCTGTGCGTCGTTTAGCTAGTTTCGGGTTTTCTCTCTTTCAGGTCTGCCGTTTTCCAGTTTAATCTCGGCGTTAATTTGATACGAGTGTCTATGTGAACATGGAGTCTCCTAGAATTTTTGATGTTTTAATCGGTTGCGAAGCACTGTATGTAAATCGGTAATGCGCGTTGATTTTATTATTTTTAGATTTGTAGGAGACGTTTTTCTATCAATGTTTTGCTGGTGTCCATAGAAGAACAAGTTCATTGTTCTTGAATGCTATTGATTATGTATTTTAGGTTGAAGTACTTATAAAATAAATATTACCTTTTTCATTGGCCGCAGAAGTAACGGAAAAAACCTGCACCAGCGTATAAAAAAAAAAGGTTTTTTCTTCTTTTTTTATTTCCAATTTATACCTAGGAGGGGCTATCGACAAATGTTTGAAAGGAGACTGGCGAATTGGAGGGCACACTCGTTAGTGCGTTCTGACACCTATTTATTTACACTATCTCGAATCTTGATCCGTCTTGCGTCATCAGTTTGTTTAATTCATCGTAGTGTTCGCACAAACGCATCGTGTGATTTTGATTCTGTCGACGACCTCGTCGATGGTGTCAATTCCTAAATTTCGATAGATCAGTTCGTTGGTAACTTACCGAGGCGTACGGTATATCAATGTGAGAGCTTTGTTCGGAAAGCGCTCGATGATTATCCAAAAGTAAGTCATAAAATCTTACTAACGATAGTACTAAATATCTAAATGGTGAGGTAACGTAAAATTATGTCAAATAACAACTATATAATAACAAATCGAAGTAAACGCCGTTTTTAAAACTGCGGTGTTTGTAACGCGCATATGCGCAGGCTAACCGTGTCGTAGTGTCGGATTACGTTACAAATCTCAATTACATAAATCTCATTAGTATTTTATACGTCATTATGCTTGTTATAAGTTATGTTTTTATTTAATAAATGTATAAAATGTTGGTCGGATTCATTTTAATAATTTGTTAGTTATTATATACTGAAGTTAAATTTTCTGCATATTATACGCGTCTTTACTCATTACAATTCTGTGTTTCTGTATCCGACTTATCACAAAAACAATAAGCCTACAACAATGTTATGAGTAGTTAGCCGATGACCATATCAATGTAGATGTCATATTAATAATTATTCAACATAGAATTAGAATACTTCAGTAAACTAAATTTAATTTGCTATAAAAAATATGTTCTCTAAAAGGAGTTTTCAAGTATGCTAGCTCTCCGCGGGATAAAATCTGTCCGCGGGCCGTAGTTTGGAGACGCCATCTCTAAGGTTTAGTTCTTTATTCACTCAAAGTTAAGGCTACAGAAAAATGTTAGTTAATATTTAAGTTTCGCTCCGATTAGTTTTAAATTTAATTCATTTTATAAGTTTTGTTTTCTCACTTTTTACAATATAATTTTTTAACAACTCTTTTTCGTTTTATTTCAATAATTTTACGTTCAACGATAAAGTTGAACGATTAATTGGTGATACTTACTTACTTTCTACGTTCGGATAATCATTACGCATCGGCCCAGTAAGTAGCCAGAGCCACATATATGGCTTTTTCGTTGCATTAAGTCTGGAAGGCTGCTGATCCATTAGCGGGCACTGCGGTTTCTGGATTTCTCAACGTTTGCATTTATCATCTTTTTCAATGTTCCAAAAATCGTCGACGTTTTTCGGTACATCCGATCGTTGATAGCCGGAATAGGGACATTTATTATACTTTATTCGATGAAATTAGAGAAGATGAAGAAAATTTTTTTTATTTCACTCGCATGTCTAAAACTACTTTTGATAACCTGCTTACAAACATAAATGAAGAAATTTCCAAAAAAGAACAGCCGTCTTAAATGTATACCCGTCCAGAAGAATAGCTCTTAATAAAAACCGCTTTTAAAAACAAACGAGAAACGTGTCTAATGTATAAAGCGCCGCGTTTCACGAAAACCCATAAGAAACGTGTTTATCTGAAACCGACTCGGTTTTACTTTCCGCTTCCGGTCAAAACCGCTTAATGTGTTTTAGCCCTTAACCTATTGAACGCCAGATCTTTAACGGTAAGTTGTGGCCGTGCGGTAAAACTTCACATTGTATTCATCATTACTGGCTGCATCGGCTTCGTTCCACGGCTTAGCTGAGACTCGGGGTGATTACACGTCGACGTCGATTTCAGGAAGGTGATTATCGAGTCCGTAGAATAAACTGATTCGAGTCACCGTTACTTGCCGATTTAACGACTCACCGATTCGTAAAATATCACGCGTTTTGTCGGGCTTATCTGATTACACGTCTGGTATAGAATTGTTAATTTTCCAAGTACGTATTTTAGAATTTTCGTTTTCTTACTTCTATTACTATTTCAATTTATTCGCTTTTATTTAAGAAGTTGTTTTAGTTTTAATTTCGACATAATTTTGTTTCAGTTCGACACAAAAATTATTTTGTACTCAACTGGTGATCCTTTTAAATTGAATGACGCTAATCAACGAGACGACTGATTTATATTTCGAAGCGGAATTGATACATATATAGAAAAAATATATACTTGCATCGACATAAGTATCTCGAACGTAATAGAGTCCGGTTCGACAGCTTTTCAAGTTTTAAATTTACAGATTTTTTACTAAACTTCATCTCTTCGTATTAAGAGCTTCAAACTTATATTATCTCATTAGTCTATATAGACTTTTCATTGAACATACGGGATGTGAAATCGTGAACTGTAGTACGGAATCATTATTTCGGCCGCACTCTACTACGAACGCTCGCTGATCAACCGTTAGTTGCCGCGTTAATTTTTTTTTTTTTTTTTTAGGTTAAAGAATTATTTTTTCTCGGAATTGTTTCCTTAACATTTTTAGACAACGTGCTATATTTTCCGATAATTACAATAATAACGTTAATAACGATAGTCATCATTAATTTTCCAGCTTCACCATATTTCGTCGACGATGAAAGTATCGTAAGTTCGTCGAGGGTTAATACCAGAGAAGGATCAAATTTAACTTTAAGATGTAAAGCTCGCGGCTATCCTCAACCTACGATTGTTTGGAAAAGAGAAGACGGATCCGATATTGCGTTAGATTGGAAAACTAGAGGTAAATTTTCTCTATTACGTGTGATTTCCTTTACAAAATATTTTGTTCGCTCGTTACCAATCTCGCTGCATTGCATCTTTTTCTCCATATACGGATCAGTTTTGAAATTTTTTTGTTGTCATCCCGTTCCAGGATGCATCTAGTTCAACACCGTTCGGGTTGGTATTTTGTTTACCATTTTAACGGAGGCTTCATACGAGCCAGTCTGTTATCTTTATTTAATTATTTAAGTCTGTGGCAAAATCATACCACGTTGCTTTTTGGAAGTTGAAGCGACACGTTTGAATATTATATGTAAAGGTCTTTTTTTTTTTTTAACGCGGTGGAAAATTCATCATTGGTAAAAACCGCCACGGTGTTCATGCCATTGACCGTATCAGCATATACCACCGGGACTATTTTAAACATTACGTCAGTGATACGGACCAGGTAAAGGCAGCACTAAATGTGTGCCACTTCCTGTCTTTAGCCACTGGATGTCCCGCGCGTGTGATTGCAGAGCTGCCATCTTTAGCGCTGTCTATTAGCTTCTTCTTTTTTACGCGTGAAAACTCGCGCTATTGTTGCAATAGCGTTTCAGTTGTCTTCCTAGTATATTCAACAAGGTTATTCCGAGTCAGAGAACATCTGTGTTCATTCCATGCAGGGCAGCTGAACTGCGTGTGAACAGCGGCATCTTCAGTGCCTTGATTACAACGCCTGCATCCACCACTGGCCCATTATCCAATTCTCTGTAAGTAGCTACTGAAGCAGCCACGGTTGTTTAGAACCTGTGTGAGATAGAAACAGGTCTCACCATGATTATACAGTAACCACGCACGTTTGCCCCTAGCAACTTGAACTATGTACTGGGTAGCCAAATTGTGCATCAATGACCTCTGCCTACACAAGTTTAGGTTCACATTATACGACTACTGCGTTGCGAATTCGGAGTAGGTTTTTATACTTGTCGGGCCTTCAATATTGATAGAAACCAGCGTGTCATGGATGACCGTGAGAAGTGCCGTTTCAGGCTGCAGTTACCGTTCGTAATTTAACGAGTTAAAAAAAAAATCCGGTGCTTTACCTCCCAATAAATAAAAAAAAAAAATAAAAAAAAAAAAATAATAATTGCATCGGCTAAATTATCACCCTCCCCGTGGAAAAAACGGAAAATTTTGATTTAAATCAACACTGCGACTTAGATACGGAACATTTTCTCGTTTAATTTTCATTATACTTTATGTAAGTAGTTTCTACACTCGTACATATCCGTGCACACACGTAAACATTTGTCTACACACATATACACATTAAATGTATAAGTTTCAAAAAAATGTTGGAATTTAATTTATTCGAAATGACGTATATAAGACTAATTTGTAAAATTACCTTTATAGAATAAAAAACACATTGACACAAATTAACATATGTAAACAGTACTTTTGAACACGTGTAGTTGTATCGGTATTTATTTTTTTTCGTTGTTTTTAATTTTTAAATTATATTCGTTGTACTATTTCATACTTGTAAGACCACACTCTGATTGGCATTTTAACTGTTGCGTATGCTGTATTATAATCAAAAACAAAAATTAACAAGCGTGTATACGCCGGTGCGTGTTTACAAGTGCACATATAACGATATATAAGCATGTATTAATATAATTCGTGTAAAATATGCGAATGTGTGAACGCGTCTGTCATCAATATCCTAATTACGTATACATCGTGTTAACCATTAATCTCGGACTGTTTTTAACACAGACAACCGGTCATTTGGAACGGTGTGTTTAAATTATTAATATACCTACCTAAATTTTTAAAAAAGTATAATCATTATACTAAAATTCGATAAATTTGAAACGAGTTGTGGTAAAAAAAGTATTTTAATAAAAACGTTTTACCAAGTTTTAAACATAATTTTCGTACATATCTATAAAAGATGATTAAATGTTCCTTTTCAATTATAACATGATGCTCTAACTAACGTTGTGATTAAAAATTAGAAATATTTAAAAAATAATATTCTTATATTAACGTGCGGTGTATTTCGAATGCATTATTTTTATAGCACGCAGTCCTTACAAAAATGTCTCGTACACTCCATTCATACAGAGAGGCGTGTCTTGCATATTATGTATGGAACGTTTTTCGTTCATTTTTCGACGGACATTAAGTTATTCCGATTGACAGTTTACAGTATTCGCTTCATTCTCGATGTTATAACATTCAAACAGAAATTGACAACAAAGGATATGTTAACACCACTTAAGGATAATATAACAAAAAGTAATAACTATCCGCTATCCTTTACAAATTTTACTATATTAATGGATATGATTAAAGGACAACCCAGTCAAAATTATACATGGATTTACTAGCGACATTAATGGACTGATAAGAATGTTAGTAGAAAACCACAAGTTGTTACAAAACACGGCAATGAAAGCTCGAAAGGCTGAACAAAAAATTAAATAAATCCCCGAACGTTTCAGAAGTTTAAAATATAAAACTATTGTTAACACATATTACATTTAAAATTTTAAAATGATTAGGATTTTACAATATAATGAAAATCACCGTCGTCTGGCGTTCCCTCTAATTATAACAAAATTAAACGCAATAATAAAATTCTGATAATCTATAGGCTATACCGTTGAACACTACTACGTAGACAATAATTATAACATTATAATTGTAAGAATTTACGATATCAATTTCATTTTAACATACCTAATACTTTGTCCTTATATTATTTCCAGTTTATAGATTTATACACATACGTAACAATAATTCAAATAAATTTATTCGGTTGGGAGACCTAAACTGCCGGAATTTATTATGGGATAAAATAAACAACCAGAGAGGGAAACAATTATTAAACATAATACAAGCGCACGATTTAAATGTGTTAAACGTTAAAAACAGTTATTCAGAGAAAAAAAATCAAAAAAGTGTAATCTAACAATAACAACTACATTTAATTGACCATTGGGAAGTCTTATACGAGTTGAATGCTAGCGATCACTATTATATTACTTTTAACGTAAACCTAGTTACGACACGTGAAAGTGCTATTAGAGTTATTAATTATAATAGGTTAGTTATAGATTTAAATAAGTATATATACATGGTTGATACTGATGTAAATTGTAGTACTAGCGTAGAAGAAGTCAATAGATGGCTTAATCATTTACAAGCCTATGCCGACACAGTCTTAGATAATTCGTATAATAAGTTCAAAGGTTTATTGGACTCTGTACTACATAGAAAAAAAATATTGGTAAGCAAACTCTACAAAAAAAGTATAGACGATGTAAAAATACAGTTAACAGAAATAATCTATACAATAACTATAAAAAAAAAAAAACAATTTAAAGAATACAAGTTCAAAATTAAATAACAGCTTGGAAAAAACTTGCAGATGATAAAAACGTACATATGGATTAAAGTATAAAATATTTATGAATTAAAATCCACAGTTGTTCCAACATTAGACAATTATGCATGTACGGAACAAGAAAAGGTGGATTTATTACTATCCAAATTATATACCTTAACGTAAAACCGTTTAAAGTGAAAACATATCAAAGTAACGTAAAAACTGTAGTTAATAATGAAGAAATTAACGTAATTATTAAGCAATTGAAAAATAAAGTGGCATCAGGAATAGAGTATCTAATGGATTTATAAAAAACGATTTCATAACTTGTTTCCGTGTGTTCTTCCAAAACTTAAGGTCAAAACTTAAGGTACTTTTTGAATTGTTTATCGTGATGCGTGGAAAATTAGTAAAACTGCCAAAACCTAAAAAGAATCCTAACCCACATATTCTGCCAAAACCTAAAAAGAATCCTAACCCACATATTCTGCCAAAACCTAAAAAGAATCCTAACCCACATATTCTGCAAAACCTAAAAAGAATCCTAACCCACATATTCTGGCAAAACCTAAAAAGAATCCTAACCCACATCGTATCCAGCTATATCGTTATTATCTAACCTCGGTAAAGTTTATGAAAAATCTATACTTAAAAGACTAAGAGAATTTTCTGAAAACAAAAATATAATTAATAAAAATCAATCAGGAAAATCGTCAGAAATATATTCAATATTTTACAAACAATTAAAAGCTATAAAAATAGACACCTCAATACTTGTTTACTCACGCTTGACATAACAAAGGCTTTTGATAGTTTAGATTTAAATATACTTATATTATTATTAGAAAATTTAGATCGCAACATACTTAATGTTATAAATCAATATTTTGATAAGCGATCAACCATATTAAAAATAGGCACGTACTCGAAAAAACAACAAATTCTAATGGGAGTAAGGTTCTGTAATTAGGGCCGTATTTGTGGAGCGTAGTGTTTTCTCAAATTTATAATGTTACCTGACAATGTAGAAATTTTTACATTCGTCGATGATATAGCTGTAGTAATTGGTGACAAAAACGACTGTTTAAAATAAACGAAGTATACCGTACAATAAACATTACAGTCGTTTAACCTGAACATTAATGATACTAAGTCAAGTTACATGGTATTCGACAAAAGATTAAAAAACAAGAAATTAAACTTAATGCAATACGGTTTAAATGTACAATACGTCATCCAAACTAAATATTTAGGGCTATTTATAGACAACAATTTAAAATTTTATAATCATTTCAACTATATTACAAAAATAAAATATATTCGATAAATTATGTAATAACAATAATAGAATTGATTATAAGAAGGGATTAATTCTATATAAAAACGTAATTTTGCCTAACATAATATACGGCAGAATGATATATTTTGATATAACATAAAACGGTTTCAGAAGAAATTAAAGACCTTTCAGAGAGAATGGTCGCAATTAAATTAAATCATATAGAAACGGTTAGTTATATGTCATTGTGATTGCCGGCATTAAACCATTAAAATATTTGAAATCAAAAAACACATAAATATTTTTTTAATAAAGAATGACGTAAAGATACAGTTTGAATTTAATAATACTCATTACAACCTTGTTATTTACACGATGGAAAAATATTAAAACAGTTTAAAACCGTATAATCACTTTAGTGAAAAATATCAAATGCTTTGGGAAGCATACATTGAGGTTTAACAAAACATTATTTTCCCCCGTATCGAAGAACTAATATGATTGGTCACATTTTAAGACATGAAAGCCTATTAAAGATAACATATAACAGAATAAAATTTAGTAAAAAAAAGTATATACCTTAAATTCAATAAAAAATTTAATTTTAAATGTTTAGTACTCCCTAATTGTATACTTCATAATAAATAAGTAAAAGTAGGGCAAAACCCTTATCACCATATAGACTCTTTAGGAGATTCCCTCTTGCGGAGATCATAAAGCGGAACTCCCTCATGGGTAGCAGGTAGCAACCGATTAAAAAACGTTGTATTTATACCGAACTATTTTAATTTATTACCGGACACGGTATTTTTAAAGAATATATCTAGAAAAGTACAAAATTTCATACTCAAATAAATGTCAAATATGCAACCTACTACCCGATAATACTAAGCGCATACTTTTAATATGTAATCGCAACAAATTTTAATGATGTACTTGTGTTAGCCAACTAGTTAATAAGAAATTTACTTAATGATTTTGCTGTTGCTGAAATAAACTATAATACATTTATATAATTATACGAACTAATTAACAACATAATTAACTTTATTGTAAAATAAGCTGATTATAAACTTAAATGGATGGGCTCTTTTTCAGTTTATTATTTATAATGTTCTTGTATTAAATGTTACTAATACATTTACCCCATCATCGCGTATTACGAACTGGGGCAAAGAAAGTAAAAAATTAAAAATAAAAAATGTTATAACATTCATCTACGTTTAGTATGCGACTTATATGAATACTGGCTGTCTGCAATCTCTGTCTAATTTTACATGTTACCAAAACTATTCCCAACTGTTTTATAAAATTATATCGAGTTAGTTTAGTATTATCGCTGTAGGACTGGTGCATTACAAACACAGAAATGAAAAGTGAAATAATATTAATTACATCAACATAGACAACCGTTTTTTTTTTTACCGGTAGCGATTTTTATGTTAAAATAACTCTTCTGCAACATAAAGCATACACATTACTTCGAATATAGACACGATACTAAACTCTGAAAAGATACTGAGAAGTGCCGGTACATAGCAAGCGTGGTTTTTCAAAAACCAGAAAAATGAAATCATATACCGCGGTCAAATGGTTGTCTGTAGTTAAGGATTAATGTATTGTGCAGAATGTTGCGCATCGGTCGCTTTGTTTTAATTTATTAAGTTTACATCGTTGCAATGAAAAAAGAAAATAAATTTGTATTATTGCTATTGTTTTTATATTTTAATGATACGCGTATTATTCAAGGGACGGTCGTTAGTGGCGAAAAGCTGAAATTCCGCAAAGTCGGTCGTTCCAGCACTGGAGGATATTATTGTACTGCTTCGAACGGAGTTCCTCCGTCGGTTACTAGGGTAATTTACGTTAATATTCAATGTAAGTATTTATAAAAATAATACGATAATAATAATCATAATATAATCATTTATATTCCATCAAAGGTGGAAAGGTTAATTTTTCTTTTCTCTTCTCGAAATCAAGAACCGAGATAAAATATTTATCATCAACTAGATTGTGTGAAGAAGATGATCGACTTGAAAATCACAAATCTGCCCAATAACAGACTGGTGAGAAATAGCTAATTTAGAATGACTTTATGTCTGCTTCGTGATGCTTTTAATTTTGAGTCATCTGCAATTATATGTTTTCCAAGAATTCTGGTTACCGGCGTATTATTACGATTTTTTAATGGACTATCGCTCGAAGAATTTCTTCGTTTGTGTATTTGATGTAAAATCCTCTATATAGAGTACCGTTAGAGATGTATACCTGTATTTTTTTTACGTTGCTGGTCGAAGCGCATGCCACATAACTGAATATCATAAAGGCTTCAACAAAATCATCTTATAGAGCAGCAACATATTTTTTAGGTTCAATCTTGATTGAGGTTAACCGGCGGAGGTTTCTTGTTTTTATACCCAGTTCAATTTTCTTAGCTTTAACACGGTGCGGTCGTAATGATCCAGATGTACATACAACATGAACATACTAAACATGTGTACATATGCACATGTATTGTACATGTATGTGCACACACATGTATATATATATATATATATATATATATATATATATATACACACGCTAATACATGCATATATATATATATATATATATATATATATGCACACACATATATATATATATATATGTGTATATATGTAAATATATATATATGCCCGTACAACATTGTACGGATGAAAGAGACTTTACTCACCCCATATAAAAAAACCAACAGTTAACAATAAACCAGCAAACCCCGTTTTAACAATGAACATCACGTTGCCAAAAAATGCGCTGTGTGTAAAATACTATAAAGTTAGTTAATGATTTCCGACGATTCTTTGAATCAAATACGATACAGTCGCCACAAGCTTTTGATAAAGTATGGCATGATGGCTTAGTATACAAACTAAAATGCCTATTTCCATCTAGCGTTTATATTTTCTATTAAAGTCGTACATAGAAGACAGACACAAATTTATCGGCTCATAAGGTGAAACAGTGTTCTATCAACGGACAACAAACTTTTAATATACATATAGCTATTTTAAGACCGATCCAGATATACGGAGTGCAACTTTGGGCTTGTTAAACCTAAAAATGATGCATACATCGCAGAACAAAATACTCAGGCTGATTATGTAACAAATTAAACGCTACACGTTGATTTGCAGATAGAGTACGTAGCAGATGTAATTCACAAAGTCGGTGTAGAACGCATATAGAAAGACTTGTAGCGCACTTTGCACTTTCTATGAATCTCTTGGACACTTCCGATGACGTACGGAGATCGAAGAGTCGGAAACCACTTGAATTTTGGATAGGTCGGTATAGGGAGTGTGCCACTGGGTGCGCTCCTTCGTGTTTGATTAATTTGCCATAGATAATTGCTTAATGACCACGATGGTCATTAAGCAATAATAAATTTAAAAAAAAATCACCACACCGAGTTGATTTAGGAAATTTCATCACTTCAGTAACATTTCTGACGCATTTATAAATGGACAACATGTATACTTGCAGTATAGTGAATGCCAGAATAGACGGACAGTTATCGAAACACGAAGATAACTCAAAGCAGCTGGGTATATAATATTAGATAGACAGTTTAGCTGGCATAACATGGGAGCGCCTGCAGTCCTGTTGCATCCAGTGGAGGAATATAGAGTACCGGTACGATGTAACAGCTCTCACGTCGAGAAAATAGAAGTCGAGTTGAACGCGTCAACGAGAGTGGTTACTGGTCGAGTGAAATCAACTCCTTCAGCCTGGCTTTCGATACTCTAATATAATGCCGGCTCATATAATATGCTAACATAAATGAATAGTCGAAGTATGAAGAAAACAAAATGTTAGCCGGTATGCAGTACGGGCGAAGAATGAACGTTTTGATCGGTGCAAAGCCCGGAGAGCGGTATGAAAAAACTAGAAAGTGGATAACAGAAATTTAATATAAGAACCAAACGTTCGTCCACCGGGGTTTTGACTTAAAAAGGGAAACACGGGTCGATCGGATCAGAAGAGGTCACGGTTGTAGTGGTGAATTTATGACAAAATGCAAAATCAGAGAAGATCCAACGTTCGACTAAAAATTCAAGCTCTGAATCATATCCTCATTGAGTAGCCTCTTCAAGCTCCGGAAGATGGATGGAACCAAATTAGAGTTTTGTCGGATGCAGCGCATGCTTGAATGACCAAGTTGGACTTGAAGATATAAATCGCCAAGAGGAAACCCGTCATAGTTGACTGGCACTTGATATATTTTCATTAACTATTTATAGCCTTTTAATCATCGTTAGTCATTTATAATAATAATAATAATAATAATAATAGAGAAAAGATTCCAAACGGAATACTTACTATAATAGATGTAATTCTCTAGATTGGTTATAAATTAAGTATTCAGGAAAAAGTGTAGTAGCATCCAATAGACTAATAGGTGCGGTTAATGAATTATTGCTGTTGATAGAAATGACGAGTTCGTTGCGACACTTGAACTTCGTGTACATTGCAGATTCGATATAAAGCGTGAGATTTTTGAAATTTTCTCGATTGAATATTAAAGGTTGTTTATCATTAGTATTATACTTAAACCTAAGATCCGAAGAACAGGGGTAGTAAAACAGAAAATGTTCTACGTTGTAGTCAACACCGGACAAGTACGCATGGTGTATCCGAGGTAATTTGGAAAATGGAAACCGGGTAAATAAAAATCAAAGTTTCCACGCCCGGAGAGCAGCTACATATTGTAAACATTAGTAGATTTTTTTTTTTTTTTTTTTGTTCTATCAAAGACCTTAGCGAGAATGTATAGTATAAGACTCGTTTCCAGTCTTAAAACTAAATCTGCGTTGGCGTGTCTCAAAACGTTTAGCCTTATTAATGAAATTCTCGAGTGCTTTAATGCTTAGGACGATAAATCGACGGGATCAATATTTACGAATCGAATATTACTGACGCGGGAAAAATCTCCGATAACTCTGTAGTCAGAGGTGACATAGCAAACCCGTCGATGAAAAAATCCGACTGAGAATGATGTTAGAGATAACGTTAGCAGTAGACGCGGTACAAGTTTCGTTTGTAGCTCAAGAGAAATTTCCCGTTTTAATTATAATTATAAACATTATTACGGCAACGGGTATTCTAGACGTTACAAAGTACATGTGCATAGATATATATATAATAATAATATCATATACATAGATGTACACAGATTAAATACGTTATATTATTTACACATATTTTTACACACACATATATATATATATATAGAAAGAGAGAGAGTGAGAGAGAGAGAACGGAGTGAGTAAGGAAGAACCTGTTAGAAAATATTTTCCAATTTAGTAGAATGAAGTTTTACATTAATTTATAACATTTTCTTTATCACGAGTAAATTAATAACATCTGCATATCCTTAGGTTTTATTCTTTCATTTAACTAAATGTCGAAAACAGAAAAACTTACAATACGTTTATTTATATATATATATATATATATATATATATATATATATATATATATATATATATATATATATATATATATATATATATATATATATATATATTATAACAAGCGTATAAAAACGCATATAAATTTTTAGGCGTTTATATAACATTTTGTTGATGATGAAATTGAACGAAATTGTTCTGTCCTGTTTTCATCGTTAATAAATAATAGTTATCGCTGTAAATTCTATAACGTAAGGAAAAGAGCGAATTTACACGGCCCCTACTAAAGCGAACTTCATTCCGTATTAAATATTCCATTTCTGGAGGAATATTTTAACGCTTACTTACGAACACAATTTCCGAACATAACGACCCTTGAATAAATCTTTTAACTTGCGGGTAATTTTTTATGAATCATCACCGTTGTTATCGTCGCAATATGTAGACGGCAAAAATAATCGGTAGCAAACCGAATTAAATCGAAGTATTTAAACTGAAATAAAACGAAATTAAAATTAACCTCATACGTCCATATTTTTTTTTTGTTCGGTGAAAACCATGTTCGTATTTTTTCCTCGTGACGTTTCGAAAACGCTCTTGCAGTTTTCATAATGAAACTGAGAGCGGTTATGAAATAGGTATATTTATAGGATTGCACTCAGACGAGCGCGATCTTGAGTTAATGTTGTCCAAATGTTTCGTAGAGCCAGCGCCCTACTGTGCGCGCATCCATTTATCACGGTTTTTGTAATACCATGCGCGAGAACGGAGTTGTTTTTATACTAACTCGTGTTTTTCCCCATTGGGACACGACCAGCAACCACGTTGAATTTAGCTGGTGTCCATTACTGAAATTTGGATATTCAAAAATTTCAATCGCTTCACGAACAATTACCGACCTATATTTAACCATTTTTGATAAAATTTCGAAATTGTCAAATTGTATTTTGTTATTCCCTTGGACACTGATGTGAAGCCACTGCACATGAATCGTTCCTCTTATTGTGTTCTTTTAGTTTTTGAATAATGCCAGTCTGTCCGATGTAGCTAAGCCCGCACGAACGAGGAATTTTTTAAACGCCAGCCACGTGTCATTTAGTGAGTTGATCCTTGACGCTTTTAAAATATTGTTTTATTTTTTTATTCCAAATACTGGTCTAACTTGGTTTTCCGATAAAATTATACCTATTTTGTCTGCGGTGCCTCATGGGCGCAAATTTGTCAAGATTCTAAACACAATCCGATAAATATATCTACACTTTCATAACCGCTTTCAATAAAAGTGCAAGTGTTTTCGAAACGTCACGAGGAAATAATACGAACGTAGTTTTCACCGAAAAAAATTATAGACGTATGGGGATATCTACCATGAAGGTGTACTTAAATTTAACCAATTATTTGAAGTACAAAACGAGCAAGCTGAAACGGACGTAATGTTTATTTAATTAACTGTAATATCCATTTTTATCGTATACGTTTAATATAGTATAGACCTTTAATAATATACACACACATATGTGTATATATATATATATAAATATATATATATATATATATATATATGCGCAAGTATGTGTGGTGGTTGTATTTGTATGTAAATATAGATTACAATACATAAACATAAACTTATATATATATATATATATATATATATATATATATATGTGCGTGCGTGCGTATCTGTAAATGTGATTCTTCACTTATTCCAGTTCCGCCGATAATAATAGTACCCAGAAAGTTTGTTTACGCCAGGCTGGGATCTCGTGTAGTACTACGATGTCAAACTGAAGGTAATCCGATGACCAATTCGTATTGGGTACGTAAAAACGGATCGGCTAATTACTCGTCGGGTGTCAATAATACGCGTAACGGTTATCGTACGGATATGGAAATCATTATACGGAAAACTACTAAATTAGATTACGGTATATACGGTTGCGTTTCTGAAAACGCTCTAGGTAAAGCTGAAGGTTCCATCAGTTTACACGGTAAGGACAATAGTCAAATTTACACGGCTTAATTAACGAACCATTAACAACTAACCGCCTTTTTGCGAACTGACGTCATAAATAGATAGCATAGCGAAATTTTGGTATCCTGGTCGTCAATTTAAAACGATATTAAGAATATCGTGGTAGTCAATTTATAGCGAAATTTAAGTTCAATATTTTAATCTTTTTTATATTATATATATATTTATATTTTGTATTTATATTTGGTATTCCGTCGTTTGAATTGCCAAATTACTACGACATTTTAAAGTCGAATTATAAAAATAATTTAATATAATTAAATTAATTTTCGTTTATTATTATTTATTTACTAGGGTTTTGTTTACAAACGTTTATGTGTTAAATTTATTTATAACTATTAGAATGTTAGCGGTCGGGGTGGCCTTTTTAATAATTCCTCTGCAGATTGAGCCCCGGGGTCGTGACTTTCGATACGTAAACAATTAGAAGAGAACGCTCGAGTAACCGATATCTCGGTAGCTAATCTAAAAGGAAATATATTATTCGATTGCTTTCATAAAAGAATTTAAAAAAAAAATACATTAATCATTGTTATTATTATCACTTTGCGTATGAAAAGAAATTTTTTGACATATAACGTGCAAAAATAATACGAATTACATAATTATTATAGATATTTTTATAAAATTCTTTTATAAAAAAAAAATATTCGATTGTTTTTATAAAATAATTATATAAAAATATCTGAATTATCGTTATTATTATTTTGCCTACGAATAAATTCGCAAAATTTTGACATGTATAATGAAAAACGTGCAAAAATCAGACGAATGCAATGATTATAATATATATATATATATATATATATATATATATATATATATATATATCTACAGTCGTATATTGATCATAATTGACCGTCGTGACCATTATGTAGCAATCAAATTCCTCCACAGTTGTCGATCATCTGCCGAGTGTACCAAATCTGGTATTGACAGTTTAACACGTCGGTATATTTGTTTCGTCCATCGGGTCATTGGCCGACCTTTTCTTCTATGTCCGTTCATTCTTCCTAGTGTGACTGTCTTAAGTCTCGTGCACGCATTATATGACCGAAAAATTTGTGCATTTTATCGCGTATGTCTTGTGACAATCGTTTATCTATATTAAGACGCTTAATGATCGAGACGTTCGTTTGTTTATCGTGCCATTTTATACCCAGCATTATGCGCCAGCATTTCATTTCAAATGCATCAATATATTGCTGATCCGTGGAGTTTATTACCCATGTTTCGGAACCATAGGTAAAGATGGAGAACACCAGGGAACGAACAAGTTGTATTTTTGTAGAATAATTGATATTTCCATCCCGCCAGATACGTTGCAACTTATTCATAGCATTTAGACTCGTCGCAGATCGTCTCCTTATTTCTTTGCTTGAGCCTCCTTTATTGTTGATCCGGACACCTAGACATTCAAATTCGTTGACGACTTCATATCCGTGTAATTGTTGTGAAGTATTAGATATGTTTTCATTATATATTATATATATGTGTGTGTGTGTGTAGAATATAAAATATAAAAGAATACGTAAGCTCGACGGTGCACCACAGTCGAAGGAATCGATGCGATGACGGCAGATAAATGCGAATGATATTATATATATATACAGTGGCGTACCCAGAACATCCCGCCAAAACGAAAAAAAAATTAAAAAATTCGTAATAAAAATGAATAAAATATACACAGCCGAATGTGTGACAAAGAAATAATCTGCCGAAGATTCGGCACTATTCTTACATATAATACTAAATTATCGAAAAAAGTACAAACATATTTTATGTTAATCTCTAAGAAACAAAAGTTAGAACGAGAGCGAAATACCAACTAATATAATGAATGAAGTTAAGGGAAATCTAAAATTTTCTTTACGAAAATCACGAAGCTTTTCGGATGTTAAGCCGTTATCGGGTGAACATAAAGAAAAAAATAACATATAATAATTTATAAAATTTAAAAAAGGTACAAAATGTAAAATATTAATTTAGATTAAAATTTACAAAAATTATCAAAATGGAAAACCAGTTAAATTAATCCGATAGTGAATGTGGTAAACAAACAATCAGCCATATATAATTTATACATAAACAATTACGTCAAAGGCGCAAAACAAAGGAGGTACAATATTTCCAAATTTATTTATAGCATCATTCGTAAGTATGTTTCGAAACTTGCATTAGGAATTTAATATTCGTGAAATGAAAATCAGTCAGCTTCGTTTCGCTGACGGCGCTGCGTCAATTAGCAGCAACATAGGTTCTTTGCAGAATATGATATTCGGCATTCGTAACTGTTCTAAAAATTATGTACAAATATTAACAAGACTTAGGTCGTGGCGAATACACCTCGGAAATTACATATACAAAGTAAATGAACGCGTACTAATCAGATATGTATTTAGATCGTGAAATTACGATTAAAAAAGCGTAATGCGCTAGGAAATGGAAAGATGAACACATCTCTCGTGGATTTACATATGAAGCGGAAACAAAATAGATAGTTAAGGAATTTACTGTGATGCGGAGTACGTCGCGCATTAAAATATCAGATCGAAAAGTTAATACATGGATAAGATAGCAGATTATACTGCCGGATGCAGTTGAACGTGTCGCGCATCGTAAATGAAACCAGAAGATGACAGCTGGAAAATAATTGCTACGAGAAAGACGCAGAAATCACGGCGGTGCTAAATACATGAAGTTCAGCGAAAAGGAGGAACTCTTACTTTCAACAGTGGATTAGTATAAACGTATCGTGACTGTGATTAAATATATATATATATATATATATATATATATATATATATATATATATATATATATATATATATATAAGTTTCTATATACAACAACCCTAAAAATATAATATATACTATATACATATGTATGTTCGAAATTCATATGCGCTGTCCCATACAATCACGATGACGATGAAGACATGTATATACATGTTATATATGTAATGATCCTTGCAGCATAGCGGTAGTTGCTACCGGGGTCATGAATGTTTCATTGTAATAGATTTCTAATCGACTCGGATCTATGCATTCATTTGGTCAGTAAATAACTATCAGCTGCTGAGAAATGCTAAACCACCTCATATTGGTTTTCCAAGGATGCGTTGTTTGGCTTAATGAATATTTAAGTCGATGAGAATCGTCAGTGTACATCCTTTAATAAACTTCCAGATTGATGGGACTTACTTTTAATTTAATATGTTCCGCAAGTTCAGCCCAGTAACAGAGGAAACATCTGCAACGTTATAATCTGGTTTAGAATAGTTGAACGTAGTCATGTTTCATGTTTATCAGTTTTACTATTTTATCACATATCTTTAATCCCTTCAGACATAATGCCCACTATATGGGACATGAAAATTTAATTTTAACAAAAATTTATATAATTGAAATGTCTCAATTTTAAAAATACTTATATAAATACATTGAAAATTATCTAATGTTCACCTAAGAAGCAGTATTGTATAATGAACACCCCTATAAACGTTATAATTCAATGTTTTATAATGTATGACTGAAAGGGTTAAAGCGCAGCAAGCTGTTGTATTATTTCAATATTTTATAATGCCACGGAGTATTTCATGTAACTTGCTCTTAATGTCGATAACTGTGTTAACTGTAGATCTAACTTCACAGAACCAGGAGTTTAAGAAAGATTCATTTGAAGCAATAAGTTGATTATTTTATTTAATTTCAAGAATAGAAATGTCCCGACTTTTACCGAAGACGATTTTGTACGGTTTTCCGAATAGAGTAGAACGAGATGTTTCTAATATTAAAATTTTAATTCTCTGAATGAGAGGATTTCACAACCACGGTTGTTAACACAACATTTAGGTAACTTAATTTCTACAGTCTATATTAGATTTTATATTTACTACAGCTTTAAAATATATTTTCACAGTTTCTGCTCTAAGGTGACATGATCCACCACTTTCGCGACATTAAATAATACATTATTATTTATTAAGTTTCCTTATTTTAGGAAAAACACGGTAGATGAAATGATTTTTGTAACAAATTTTGTATAGTCTTCACTCAGTCTACAAAGCTGAACCGGTTCATATTTTTCTCATTTTTCGCATCAATACGGACTGAATGCGCCGCAAAGGTTAAAGTCGCTAAATAAATAAATTCTCATTTTTTTATTAGGCGATAGTTGTGAGAAAACTACTGTGAATTCATTACATATGTCCTGCTATCCTTTAAATATTATCCGGGCTTGCTCTTATCTAATTACTAGTTAAAAGTTGTAACTTATTCCTGTTGAACCTAAAAATTAGGTTTGTAATATTTCGCAGTTTTCGTTTTTTGCAATTGGGAATTTTTTTCCTAATTCCACCTGAAAGTATGTTGATGTATCCTTTTTGGTGGCTGTGTGAATTATAACTATTTTCTTATTTCGTGTTTTTAAATATGCGACCTTCATTTTTTACCCTCGCTTGGTGTGAATTTTATTTGTAATTTCGTCTACATTATTACTTTATATTTACTAGCCGTTCTACTTTTGGCCGAGTTTTACTTGTTTCAGCTGCGCATGTAAAAACTTCCTCATTGCCTCACTTGTTTCGGAATTTATAGTCGATTCAATATCAGACATTTTGCTACATCTCCTACGTTTTTCGTCTAACTGTTCATCATCCATTTGCTTTTGACTTTTTTTTTTTAACAATAATTGGGCTTAATAACCAAAATTACCTATTGTGTGCACTTTTAAAAAATTCAAAAATAAAAAAATTTCAAAAAAGAAAAGAAAACAGAAAAAAAAAAGAAAAAAAGACTTTAAGACTAATTTTAGATATAAAGACGTAGTAGGTGGCCAGAGCCGTGAGGATATCGTTGTTATTCAGGGCCAATAAGTAGGCAACCGAGTAGGGGGGTGACAGTTCGCGTATGGATGATAAAAGTGTTTTTACGCGTTCACATAAACTAGCGCGATCTCCTCCGCCAACTATTACGACGGAAGAGGTTAACGCACATGTTACAAGCGAAAGGGAAGGAGCCCCGCACCTGGCCTGACAACTCACCCCGAGAGTGCGCACAAGTACGCTATGCGTGCTTACGACGTGATGATGATGGTGATTATGTTGATGATGATGATGATGATGATGAGACGCTTAAAGAAGAGATAACGAAGTTAAATTGGGCTGATGCGACCGCCCACAATAGTAAAAGCTCGCCGAAGAGAATACGATTAAATCAATCGAAGATTCGCTCCGCTGCATAATGCTTTAGATGTAAGCTTAGATGTTAACAAAGTTATTCACCGAGGAAATATCACCGATGATAATAATAATACTATTTATCCGAATACTAACGATAATATTATAAATAATAGCAGTAATAGAAATAAAATTCCGCCAATTATTTTTCGCGGTCCACTAAAGCAAAATCATAATGAATTCATTTCTAATATTAATAAAAGTTTAAAGATTAACATTAAAATTGAAACGAATAAAAATACATACATTTTATATACCAAATGTATTATTACGATCAAGTACTAAAAAATTTAACGGAGATGAAAATCGAACACCACACACACACACACACACACACCGAAAACAAGGAAACCTGTTAAACTTATTTTAAAAGGTCTTCCATATAACGTAAATATTAACGATGTAAAAAGCGACATCGAACAAAAAATTAACGTAATTATTAATATAAAACAATTTATAAAAAAAAATACCGAAAATGGTATGGTAATAAATTTACCAGTATACTCGGTAACTTTCAACGCTAACTATAAAGATATTATTATAAAGAGATATATGTATGGTACGCTGGGAGAAATTTATAAATAGAAATCCAGTTCACCAATGTTACAACTGCTTAATGGCCATGTGGCCTATAATTGTTTTAAAAATTGTAAATGTCTAAAATGCGGTGGACCGCATTATTTTAAGAACTGTATGAATGGAAATATTTTAAAATGTACTGTGACGGTAATCATACAGATAATTCTAAGAACTGCGCAGTTTATAATAAAATATCGGGCATCGTCATTAACAAAAGGTCAGGTCGTAATGTAGCTAACGTAAATAATAATTCAGTTGACCTAAACAGTCCCAATATCACAAACTCGTATAATCGTAATTCATTTAGTAATGTTAATAATAATGATAGAAACGGTATTAATTATTCACGCACTTATGTTCAAGTGGCGTTTAATAAAAAAAATAATACGAATAATTATAATATTAATACTCACAGTAATATTAATAACGATTTATCTCAAATTATAGATTTACTTAAAACAATTGGTTTAAATAAGATACTTTTTTCTTTAAGAAATATCATGTTTAATTTAAAATCGAGTCGCAGCTCGGATATTTGTAATATAATCACAACTATTATCGTAACACCTTCGTAATGGATTAATATTTATTCTCTTTCTAGGCAAATAACGAAAAACGATATTAGCATTATCGGATGGAATGCAAAATCACGAATAAAATGATTGAACTAGAAAACATTTCATTTGCACAAATAATGTTAAAATTGCGGGAATTTCAGAA
Source organism: Coronaproctus castanopsis (assembly GCA_032883995.1). Taxonomy (NCBI): domain Eukaryota; kingdom Metazoa; phylum Arthropoda; class Insecta; order Hemiptera; family Monophlebidae; genus Coronaproctus; species Coronaproctus castanopsis. The sequence goes on along the minus strand of CM065054.1, from coordinate 85,215,269 downwards.
ACTAAAGTAGATGAGAGCACCTAACGATGCCGAACTATCATTTATTCCGTAATAATAAAACCCGGAACAGTGGAGGTGTAGCTTTACTAATACATAATAGCATACAGTGCGAAGAAATTCCTACCCCACAAACGAAGCACGTTCAGGCTGTTGGAGCCAAAGTCTGTCTAGATGGCAAATTGCTAACTATTTCTGCGGTTTATAGGCCACAAACAAAACCGATAAACTTTCAAACTGATATCAAATTTCTAATGCATTCTGCCGAAAGAGTTTTATTAATCGGAGATTTTAATGCGAAACATCGTACCTGGAACTGTTACAATGGTAACAGGGCTGGAAATGAGTTACTAAACTTGTCTGCAACCTTAAACTTTCAAATAAAAGCACCCAATGAATCTACGTTTTTTCCGGGCCACCCGTCTTCAAATAGCATAATTGATCTGGTCCTTACAAAAAACTACTATGAAATTACCGATATCAATTTGTAAGCTGCTTCCAATCATAATCCAATAATATGTTCTCTCGGTGGTACGATAAGGCGAATAACACAACCGAATTTTGATTACTCTAAAGCAAACTGGAGAAAATATCAACAATACACACAAAACGAAGTCAAAATTCCAATAACCTTACACAATACTTCTTATGTATACATTCGTTATACTCTATTATCTTAAAGGCTGCAGAAAGCTCCATCCCATTATTAAAAGGGAATGTTAAAAATTTTTCGATCTCCCCTGGCACTTTGCAAATAATTAAAAATTAAAAATTATTATAGGAAACTTTATCAGAGATATCATAATGAAAATATGTATATATTTAAACAACTATACGATAGGTTGAATAAATTAGTTAAAAGACGACTGTTACAAGAAACAAATGCTCATTACAACACGTTTCTCAGTAATATACCACAAATGAATAATCAGCTATGGAAAGTAAACAAATATTTTTCCCGGGGACAAACAAACTTGCCTCCTATTAAAAAACCTGGAAGTGTCGATATAGTAGCGTACTCGAACGAAGATAAAGCTGAGCTTATAGCAGAACACTTTCAGAATATACATAAACAGAATAAAGCAATGTCCACACGTTATCGCGAACGGAAATTAAAACAAACAATAAATACATTTTTAACAAATAACGTACCTGCATTAAACTATGCTGACTTAACCTCGCCGAAAGAGGTCAAGAACTGCATTAGGTCACTAAGAAATACATACTCTACCGGACACGATAAAAATTAGCGTAAAAATGATTAAAAATTTATCTCGTAAATAGTTGCTCTCGCAGTGTTATTTAATTCCTGCATTCGTTTGTGCTACTACCCTCTGTCGTGGAGACTGTCCTTAATTGTTCCTCTTCCTAAACCTGGCAAGGATGTTTCCTTGATGAAAAATATACGATCTGTTAGTCTGCTCAGTAACATTAGAAAAATTTTTGAGAAAATATTACTCATTAGATTTAGAAAACATAGCGATTTGACACTACTTGGCACGATGGAATTCTGTATAAATTAATAAAATATGGTTTTCCATATCAACTAGTTTCCATGACTAAAGCATATTTACATAACAGGAAATTTTATGTGAAAAATTAAAAACCAGAAATCTAAAGTCAGATATGCATCGGCAGGAGTACCTCAGGGCAGCATCCTTGGTCCATTCTTGTTTATTATTTACATAAATGATATTAGTACAATTAAAAAAAAGTTGATGTTAATTTATATGCTGTACTGCTCTGCTGACGTCATCATACCGTATTGATACGATTAGCAACAGATTAACCGCTGCAATTAACAAAATATCCGAATACTTTCATAAGTGGAAAATTAAATGATAGTAAAACAGAGACTATTATTTTCAGTAAACCTGCTATAAATGACTTTGTTCGACTAGACTGGAAATCTAAAGTAAATTATCTCGGTGTAACACTAGATTGTAAGCTAACTTTTACTAAACATATTAACGAGTGTATCTACGGGAGACATAAAAAAATGAGTATGCTGTTTCCAATATTTAACAGGAAATCTATCACCGGTGAACAAGGTTTTGATTTATAATCAGGTAATTTAACCTAAAATTCTTTACGCTACTCCTGTATGGTCGAACACCTGCCTAAGTAATATAAACAAATTACAACGATTACATTGCCTAAGAATAGTGTTGAACAAACCTAGATACAGCCTAATAAAACAATGCATGACATTTTAAACTATCCCTATATATAATAAAAAACAGGACCTCAAAATTTTTTAATGCATAATGTCTGCTGGCCGAAATGTCGATGAAATTGGAAACTACGATTATCAGTCTCTACGACACAGGTATAAAAAATATAAGACGAATTGAACATATCTTACTAGGGTAGTATTTAAAATTCGATGATATTATAGATAAATTTTATTTGATATATTTTTGTATTCTTTTCTCTCTTAAATTTTGTAAATTATTTTAACCATTGTGTTTAAAATTTACTTACGAATTACACGTTGCAGGTTTAATTTTTCCTGTAAATTTCATTAAGCGTTATCACTCAAAGTTATTATTTTCTTGTAAAATTTAATTAATCAAAATATACTTATTTTTTTTTCTTTCCTTTTTTTAAATATTTAATTGTAAAATTTTCTTGATAAAGGTATACCTCTGGTGTACAAATCACAAGCAAAAATCACGTGATTAGCGTCGGCTATATTTCCCGCATGCACAGGACAGTGTACAGATGGAGTGAGATTGATAGAGTACAAATGGCTAGGAAGGCAATTGTGGTTGCAACGAAGTCTGACCAGGATTGAAAAGAAAAGTCGAGCTGGGAGATTTTTAGGAGGTGTAAGAGCGAGAATGGATGTGAAAGGGAGGCTAGGTTGGGTGGATCTATAAAAGTTAAACCGTCTTTTACAAATCATAGACTTCCATCGATGAAGAAGGTCCGCTCGAGCAGATGCTACTAAACAGCAGCCTCGGAATGAGAATGCCCTCCAATGCCCCAAGCCCGATCGTATAGTTCATTACCCTGAATACCCTCATGGGCGGAAACTCAAACGAAAGATACCAAGACATGGTTATATTGTATAAGTAAACTAAATTTTCTACTATAGATAACAGAATGTAGTCCCTATGGTAGAGTAATCTAGAGGTTTCTTCAGACTTGCTATCAATATTCTCCCTATGATCCCATTACATCTGATATACTGAATGGCTTTGAGAATGGCAAAAGCATCTGATGTAAACACACGACAAAGTTTAGGGAATCTAACAGTTTGGTGTAATTTGCACCAGTGAGTTGAGATAGCGTATTTTTTGAACCATCTGAAAAGACTAACATGTGATTTGGCCATAAGCTAGCGGTGATTTGAAAAAATAAACTCTTGTTGAACAAATTCTGTGTTGTTTGAAATGTAAGCAGATTTTTCATTACCTTTACAATTGTTACGACCATTTTAGAATTCTTTTCGCTTCATTTAATTTTATTTTAAGAAGCTCGACTACTGAGATCATTTGCGTCTGTCGATTCATCGTACGTTATTAATCATGCGAGTAACTGTCGAGGAATTTTAGGAGTTTTTCAATTATTTTGAGAATTAGCCCGCGCGATAATCGTTTAAATCCTATTATTAGCGTATTTGTTAATATTTTATCGTATTCTTCACATTGTAAATACGTTTTATTGTTTAATCGCGCATTATATGCGGAGTGTGTGATGGAGTTCTAACAGGTGCTACGATATAGGCTTCTTGTGTCCTACGCGTAATATGACTGACGCTACTTCCTCTCGTTTAATTGTTTGTTTCGACATTATCCGGTGTCCCGATTTTGGTCTAATTTAATAAACGCCTGTACGAATGCAGTAGGTTTACCAATGTTGCCGGTAGAGTCTTGTAATTTTCCGTGATACGAAGAATAAATCTTGTGTACACAGATAAAAATGTTTTTAGATTTACTTTACATATTTTAACTGCTTTGTCTATAGCTTCGTGTGTTGCAATTCGTGAGGTGGTTCATATATATAGACGCTAGTTGTTTGTTTTCTGAAGTCAGTTATTATCTTGTTCGTTTCGAAGAAAAACCATTTATATATCAACAGTGCAAACTGTCAAACTGATACGCTTTTTATATGCGCTAGACGATGGACCACCTCTCTGTCGATATACGCGATATTTGTACAACATTTAAAGACGTATATTTCTTAAATGACTATATAAGAAGTTAATATTTTTTGAACCTTAAAAAAATAATACATTTTTCGCTAATTATAAAGCATTAGTTATATAAGAAAAGAAAAAATTACAAGAGTTACGGTGTTTTTTTCTTCTTAAAAAAAAAACCTTAAAACGGAACTATTCTACGAAATGGGAACATGGCATTTGATGGTACGACATTTCACCAACGAACGAACTTAAATTATCATCATTTTGTACGTTACAGAAAATCTTCTTTAATATGATTGTATAGATACATCGCTTTAACTTTAGTGAGCAGACTTACGTGTAAAATAACTACGAGTATTTCTTTAATTTATGAGTGACGTCAGAATTATCGAAAATTTTTTATTAATATATCGCGACACAGAGATTAAAAACAGATAATCCTGATTTTTTTTCTTTTCTATTTTTCAGAGTATATGGAAACAACGACGACAAATTGGCCAACAAGAGTATTCGTTAAAGGCATAACAAGTAAGTAAACAAATTTATACGCATATATATATATATATATATATATATATATATATATATATATATGTATATTTGTAAAAGCACGTCTACAGATGATTTAGGTTTGTTTATCGTCAAAAAATTAATAAATATCGAAACAAGTAAAAGTCGTCTTCTACGAATTTAACAGCAACAGTCAAATATATTACGTACTATCGAATCTGCTTCAAAATATGTCACTAATCTGACGCTTCATTCCGATTTACAAATACCGTATAACCACGATACAGCGGTATCAATAATTTTTCAATAAACTACAGCTCATAACATCAATCGAGTCTATCGGCGAACTCTCCTAAGCGATTCAAGAAATTGAACATCGCCATGTCTTGCCGATCGCTTGAAGAAATATTTAATTTTGCCAAACAGCACTACGTATGTATCGAAACCTAATTTAAATGCGATAGATTTATCGGTCTTTTTTTTTTTTTTTTTTTTTAACCTCATCCTCGAACTAACTTATCTCATTTGATACGTTAATACACTTCTCCATTCCTTCCATCTTCCTCATATTTCTACTAATTTATCACCATTGGTTGTGGTATGCAATTGTCGGTACCACGTTTAAAATATATATATATATATAGGATATTTTTATTCATTAATGTGCCTCGTCGTTGCAGCCATTGTATTCCTATTGATAGGCAATGTCCGAAGTTCTTGATATTTACTTATATTCAAGTTATCGTATACACTACTAATATTTATTATAAGTGTTTTCAGTGTTCCTCGTAGCCTTTTGGCCTGTGTAAGTTTACCTTTCATTATATATATATATTTTTTTGTAAGATTATTATCTCTTAATTGTAAGTGCCACACTATTTTCGCTGTATAGTACAAAAAATTAACCGCCAATAGATTGTTGCTCTCTCGTTAAAAAAAAAAAAAAAAAAAAAGTAACTATTAAGGTTTTCTGAAAAACTTACGCTACTTTCATTTCAGACGGCGGCGACACGTACGATCGAAATATAGGTTCGAAAAACGGTAAACAATTTATGACGAGCCGACTACCGGTAAATAAAACGATACTCGCAACGCCATCTACATTCGAAAAAGAGCAAACCTACGAAGCAAAATCGTGTGTTGCACGTTTAACCGGTAATTAATCTAATTTTTTTTTTTTTTTTTTTTTTTTTTTTTAATGATTTATAATACTGCGAGCTGTCCACCAAGGACATTTAGCAGTACGTTTAAAAGAATTGAGCACGAGGGGACAAGTATCCAGAGATACCTACCCGATTACGACGACCCTAAACGAGATCCTGCGGTTTCTGACGTTTTAGTCTCCTTATGTCACCGGTGGTATCAAGCAATCCCCTAGCAAAAGTATTCGTGTGGCTATCAAGTCTTCTTGCGTGTCTTTTAGCGTGAACTTTTATGACCTCGGCCACATAATCTATACGTAAATCTCGATGCAACGTTAGATTTGTTACATACCAGGTTGGTTATCATCCGAAGAATTTTATTTTGTTCTGTATTATTTTTAGGTTTGATGGTCTAGTACAACCCCAAAGTTACACCCCATAGGTCCAGACAGGCCTTAGAACCACCGTATATATTAAACGTTTATTATCTGTCGTTAGTGTTTCTCCCTATCAGCCAGTACATTCTTTTAACTCGAATATCTAATTCTTTTTTCTTCATCCGTATGTAATGTTTCCATGTTAATCGGCTATCCAGGTGTAATCCTAAGTACTTGACCGTTGATCGAACTGACAGATCGGTGCTATTAATCCTGACGGGTGGGGGAATTAATCTAAATGATAACGTAATTACGCCTATCTACGCTTTCTACTCATTTCCCCGTGTTAAGTTTAACTCCGTCATAATTGAAAACTGCGTTACAAGAACATTTTTCATACCTTATTACGATATTTCGATATTTCCCAATCGTTCACACTCCTCTCGTTCATTTCAATTATCATTGCCGAAAGTTTAAGCGTCTTAATGTAACTCCAATTTTTTTTTTTTTTTTTTTTAACCCGACTTAATTATTACTTCGACCGATATTTATAATTTTGTCGGATTTCTTAATCTCTGTCGCGTATCCACAGCCGTGTCGACTATACTGCCGTTATATAGTCTAACACGTCTGAATTTCTTGACATTCCGGAATTCGTAGTAACGATGTTATCGACGTTATCGCCAGAGAAGCTACTCTGTTTAACGTTTTGTCTGTTTAGTCACTCACTTCGTCAGATCTGCAATTCAAAACTCCTCAGTATCCTACAAAATTAGTCGTCGTGTTTAAATTCTTTCACTCCGCGTTATTATCTCGCTACCAGTCGTGTCCGTTGATATTTCAAACTGTCAACTATATCAACTTATCGAATATTTATTGTCGCAGTCAACCCGTTTATATGACGCATTAATTCAAGATTCACATTTGTAATGCTCCCAACTCTCCGATAAGCGTGTACACCATATTTTCATTAACTGTCGCTTATATCAACACGAACAAATCTCTCTTCTAAATTCGTCGATATCAATCTGGTCCTCCTTTTTCCGTTACTTCATTGACTTGCTCGGACGACGTTCGAAGTCTTCAAATTTCTAAACGAGTGCCGTATTGACGTATTAGAATTTATTCATTTATGAGTGTGACTTTCAATCGTTATTTTGCAGCGTTCAACCGAACGAAATAACATAACAAACCTCGTATACCAGTATATCCTGATAGTGCGAAGGCGGATACGAAATCATTCCGGAGCATTGACGACGTATTCTTTCGAAAAGTTTGACTTCGATTCATTTCGATTATGCAATTGTTGCAAGAGCTATACGATATCTTAAACTGCTCACAATACATCTATATGACTCGATCCCACCTGCGGATAGTTTGTACAATTGCAAATTCAATTGTTTCTTTTTATTCCACATGCAGCTCGTAAACCGAACATCTGATAGTTACGTCAGATTCAATTGATCATCGCCAATTGAGTGAAGGATAAATGCAACAATCGTGCATTATCGGTTCGACTTTAGAATAATTAATTAACCACTCGAGAAGCGGTTGTACCGGGATTAGATTTTCTAAAGGACAACTGTTAGAAACTGTTCCTTCGTTTATCGACTATATACACTTTTAACTATCAAATTTGTTCCTTAACCGAAAGCTTTCTATAGAAAAGATATTCGTCACAATATGAAAACGGTCGCCAAACCTTAGCCTATATTAAATTAAATCGTTCGGATGATTAAGCGATCAGTAATCGTTCAATATCGTAATCAGTTATGCTATTTTTAGTGTTTTATCTCTCTCGTTTATTTTTCGTAGATGCGATAAAAGGAGCTAGTCGACTGTTAATGATGATGGTAATTACGACGGTTTTAACGGGCGCAGCTTGATACGACGAAATGAAATAGTTCCCGAGAATCGAAAAGGAAAATTATCACGAAAATTCGCTCCGAAGGAATATCGTACTAAAAATTTAATTAGACGATTTAGTTGATTACATTTTTTTTTTTAACAGTAGTCATTGCGCCTATAAGGCTATTACTCAAAAAAACTGAAATAGTGATTACGATAGATTTTACTCCATTTTTCGAAGCTAATTAAAATAGAACGCGGGTAAATATATTTATTCGTACAAACAGGTGGTGCGAATACTTCGACGCTCGTACATGGAGACAGTTATACCGATTATTATTTCGCTTAAAGTAAATAAAACATTCGTCCTAACGTTTACAATACTTTTAAGTTAACTTTTTCCCAAACGTCGGAAAAGCGAATGAAAAAACTGATTCCGTACATCAGCTGATGCAGCTAGAAACATCATTTAGGTCTCGTGTTGTGTAGGAAGGACGGATTTAACTAATGACGCTTTATTTTCTATTATTGCTCGAGTAGTTTGTGTTTTATTAGTTTCTCTCATTTATTTTTAAATCATGACTCATCTAAGATCGTGACGCAAATTTTACCTATTCTACATCGTAAAATTTTTAGAATTTTTTAGAATTTTTAGAATTTTTAGAATTTTTAGAATTTTTAGAATTTTTAGAATTTTTAGAATTTTTAGAATTTTTAGAATTTTTAGAATTTTTAGAATTTTTAGAATTTTTAGAATTTTTAGAATTTTTAGAATTTTTAGAATTTTTAGAATATTTAGAATAAAGTATATAGTATAAGTTTAGTTAAAATTTGAAGTAGATTCATCAACATATGCGCGGGTGTGATAAATATGTAAACATCAGCGTTCCCGTAAGGTAACGCTGTTGGGAGTTACTGGGGGGTGGTAGATTTTTACCGGAGAAATATTTATATAATAAATTCGTTTTTAGAAATCCGTATTAGTAACGTTCGGCAGTTGAATAATAAGTTTATTCTTATCATTATTCAATTTTTACATCACTATTTTTTTTCTTTAAAAAATTGTCGCGGTTTAATTAAGTTGTATATACTTTTATTCAATTATTAACCTTTCAGCATTTTAGATGGCATAAGCTGCTATGTGAACGCGTAAAAATAAATAAATAAATATATAACTAACAACAATGTGCGAGAAATTTATGTACGAATTAAAAATGTTATTCGCAGTTATTCTAGTTTGTGAATTTGATTACATTACATTCATGTTTGTCAATTAGATTACGTTAGCGTTCGAATAAACAAATTTTAAATATTCATTAAAAAAAATAAAATAATTCATTTATTAGAAAATAATTCATTTATTAGAAAATAATTACGTGTTCGAACTTATTAAAAAACGTACGTTATATGATTGCCGAATCTTTCGAAATATGAATTATCAAATATCTTTGTCATATCTTTGATATTTGTCTACTTAACTAATCGAGAAAATATACCGACTGATGACGTTAGAAATGAACACAAGGGGTATGTATAGTAGGATGATGTACGGATAGATTATATTTATTTATTGCTGCTACGGAAATATATGTCAAACGAATTACGCCTGTGTATATTATTAATGTTCGTCTTTTAATTTAATTTTTTTTCTTTTTTTAATATATAACGTACTGTGTGTTGGAAGAAAGGCACGGAGAAACGAACTTTTAGATGTAGTTTTCATAACTTAAGGAAAGATAGGAGTTTTTTTTTTTCAGAAGAAGGTACGTTTTGAAGGATTATTGAAAGAGAACTAGATATGTTTAAGGTAGGGACGAATATTTATATATAAAGGGCAGGGGATGAATATATGTGCGATGAGTGCTACAAAGAGAGACGGGCTCATATGTTGCTGAAAATAAATCCATGCGTAGGCGAGATAAAAACCGCTTCATCAGGTATAGTGGTCGCTGATGGTTGTGGAACTGATTTAAGAATATGAAGCGAGAATTTAATTCCATTCGAATGTTGGCCCATCTCCGGATCCACTGCTTTTGAATACCGGACACGAGGAGCGTTTGAATAACGCGAACAGGTGTTGTTAAAATTTTCGGAACAGGTCCTATAAAGCACCATAATTTCGCTACGCGCGCTGTTCGCATGGCCTGCAATCATGGTATGCAGATCTGGTTTTTCCAACTCCGTGATATTGCCGCGTGATAAATTTTATGAATTCGTGTTGTTTTTCCGAGTGGCGCTCTATACGTTCGACAGCACCTAGAGTGTATTTAATACAGTTCTTATTTATATTTATAAAGTGGCAATACCAATGTCAAAATAGGTTTACACCGAGTGAATTTTCTTTTTCAATAATGAAAAAGTTAAAGAACACTTATAGACTACTTCTTTTCTGAGAACTACGTCCGATATACTCCTCGATTGATACGTGCTACATTCGATGATATTATCTTGGAGAATTTTAGTCTTTATTTATACGGATCGATTAAAAAGTCAGCTCAGTTAACGGGAGCAGCGATGTTCATTAAATTTCTTAATGATAGTAATTGAATGAGTAACATTCTGCACATTTAACGAGGAATATTCTGTATTTGTGGCAGCACCCCCGTTCCGTATATATGCGCGCGCATCTGCGTAGCATATAGATAGTGCTCTGAATGATAGCTCATTTTGTACGTAAAAACAAACGTACAATAGCTAGAGTCACGACGTAAATACGATGATGATGATTCTGCATTTAATCAGGAACATTCTATGCATTCTGTGCATTCTATGCAGAATGATCCTCATAAAGATTAGTAGTATAAATTATCTGATCTTCGTTCTGAATTCACCGCTGAGTGTGTAGCGGTGTTACAAATATCATCATAAATTGATATGAATCTTCCGGGTCGTTATGATCGACTCGCAACACGTTTTGAAGGCTACGGAAAACAAATGCGATTCCGTTCGATTTCCTTTTTATCATGTTAAAACTTAATCATTAGGAATGCTTCGTATATTCTTACGAGTAACCGATGCATCGACGAATCTCCGACAACGAAATTGTAGATTCATTAAAGCGGGGTCTTTTAGTGGTATAATATTCTCTTTAGTTTCAGACATATTTGGAGAATATACAGACTCTCTTCCCTTACTCGGAACTATCAATTACAACCGTTTTAAATTTCCGCGGTTCTACTTTCTGAAAAACATTAAGCTTAAAGCAGTACTTAGCAGCACTGCCCTCCCCATACTTCCTCATCGTTTGCATCCTTCGAATGTACTTCTTTAATCATATTACGTCTTGCGCAATACTTTAAATTACTGCGCTCATCGTGTAACGGTTTTCCGTACAATGTATTGTCCCTTCTTTATCTCGATAATTTACATCTGTTTCTAGACAAAGCGATATTTTTAGAGACGTTCTATTTATAGTTCGTTACCACGTTGGGTAGGCTATAAAAGGCATATCTATTAAATAGTGAAAAAAGAAACAGAAAAAAAAAAACAGAAAAAAACCAGGAAAATTGTTTTCGACTAAATTAAACAATTTCAAATTGTTGCATAAAAAATATTAATGCAGAAATCAATCGTACAGACCTTTTTTATCTTTGTATTTCGATGTTTCGATCTGTTCGCTTCACATTCAATATTAACGTTTCGTGGGCCGTTTGCGCCTTTCTTATCTTGCTGTTGTTAAACTTCGTGAACGTGTTCACGCTTGCTAACCGTATTATGTGAGAACTGGTAATGTGCACCACTGATTACATATAACTTCCGTTTTTCAGTTATACATCATAAAATGTTGACACAAAAACTATAAATTGTTTCTCTTCCATTGTTAGGTTCAAATCACAATCCTATTTTTTTTTTTTCAAATAGGTTGTGCCCTAGTAACAAACCGACTACTACACGTTCGAGATACATGTGTTAAAAATACTGATAAACATTATATTTCTAATATTATAACCATGCAAGGTCGTACCAAACCTAGTGAGCACTTAAACAAGTCAATCGTTTTGCAAATATTATTCAGATGTAAATTCCACCTCAGTTATTACGTTAATTTCAACAATTTTATCAGAAGCCGATATAAAAATATCGCACGTTCACGTATACGTTATTATTGCAATATTTATACGGATTAATTAAACTGATTATTAAACGAATAAAAAATTGAACTCTACGTTTAATTCCTCATCCGCACGTGACAATAGTCTGATGGAAACGTTAAAACTGTTTACTAATCCTAATTCTCACTTACCTTCTGTCTGTTTCATCAGGGTAAAATTGCGTATTCTGATAAAGAAAGAAAAGTGAACTTCCAGCAAATACTTATATCGCAACATATACGCTCGTAATTGTAGCATCCATCAGATGTGAAGAATAATTTACTTATGACATCGATGAAATAACGCACTCTATACGCGGAAAAACTAAAAGTAAAAAATCAACGAATTATATAATTTCTATACCCTAAAGCAGGTAATTCTGATCCACTGGCGTCGCGTATCTTTCCTTATTTTAATCTTGGCGAAATAGTTTTGAAAAAATTGTTCTTATTGCACTAAAAAGTTTTTTATACAAATTGATAATATTCAATATTGAAGAACAATTCGAATTTAGGGGGGATACATTTTCTACAGTAGTCGTGTAATTAGCGACGAGTTTAGACTATAACAGATAGTTTTAATCGAAATATAATAATACGCTTTTCTTTTAGATACAGAGAAATTTTATCCGAGTCGCTTTCTTATAGCACGATTATGGTAATTAATGAACGACCGACGGTTAGATAAGACCATTTTCATCGTTAATAATTAATACATCGATACAATTCGAAACCGTTTATATTTTAAACACGCATCGATAGTATAAGGCAAACAAGATAAAACTATAACGGAAAGGTCAAATGCGCAGAACTCGCAAATATTTGAATTAACTTTAATAATTTCTTTAATTCCATCTGTAATATCTTTTAATAATTTACACATTAATCTACCAGTTATTCTGACTGTTCCAACCATCGTATATTTTAAAAATTATCGTTGACTTTTTAAATTCGAAATATATTAACATTATCATCATTTATTGTAAATATACATTAAATTTAAACACTCAATATGTATATGTAATATCTTTTAATAATTTTATTTCGGCGATTTTCCATCGGTCAGGAAAAACTTTTAAACGAAGGCGTTGCTCAGAAATTTGAAAAAAGACCAATGTTTAACATGCATCATTTCGAGTGATTTAGTTAGTCCAGATCCTCGATAACGATAATAGCTTAAAATCTAGCTTATCCTCTTTAATCGGAAAGCAGTAATCAAGGGGAGTGCTGCATATTTTTTCTTGATTTATAACATCCGAGTTAATTATGAATCGGTAGAAATTCGAACTGTTTAAATTTTCCAGCAACAGTTTTATAATAAAACTTGTCCCAACATTTAGAATGATTAATAAAATTATCCCAAAATTCGTTTTTTTCGATTAAAATTTTATATATATTTAGTGTTTTCGATGAAAATCATTTACAGATTAACTTTTCACTAGCTTGTCTAGATCCATTTTATATATTTTTTTCTAACTTTAAGTGTCCCTACTAGTAGTTGAAATTTGTAATTTTTTCATACTGGTTAGTTAAACCGCCTAAATTGGTGTGAAATCTATGAACGTGATTATTTAACTCATTTATATGTTGACTTAGGTTAAAAAGTGTATTAAATTTTCCTAATATATCTATATTCATTTTTAAATCTAACCGTTTATAATTAATCGAATACTGTCGTTTATGCAAGGCTTTACGATCTTAACGCTGTAGTGATCAGAGAGTTCATAATGAGGAGTTGTGTGTGTTGAACGTTAGAACAACGTCTTTTACCATTCTTAAATCTATCGAACTATTTCCATCGTGATTACTAAAAGCAAATTCTTCTAATATATCTGCATCCGGATTTTTTCGTGACATTCTCCGACAGTATGCTTCTTATGTTAAAATCACCAACAATGACAGCAATTCATGTTGGGTCCTTTTTAGACAAATGTTTTTTAACTCCACAATTGTATCACCTTCCGGATCACAAGAAGGTTAGATAAAGTATCAAGAATTTATCATATCGAATATGATGTTATTATAGCAGCTTAACATATTAATTTGTTTTCTCGATCATCGTGACAGTTTTATCAGTTCATAAGCGTTCATATTGATCATTAATGCCGCGTACTTTTTATTATACGAGTCTGCCTCGGCTATTATAATGAAATCACTCTTTTCAAGTGTACAATTTCGAATTAATAAATGTTACCCGGTTGTGTTATTTATATTTAAACATCGAATCATAATCCTATTTTTATTTGAGCATGAATTTTGTCTTTCTACTCCAATGAAACATAGATCTACTGTATGACGAATAATCAAACGATTCAATTATCTATCGACTAATTCTAGGGTTTTCGTCGTGTTTTATCTAGGGGACAAATGATACTTTGCTTTTATATTTTTCTACTAAATCAATTTTATCAGGTCAGGCTTGACATTAAGCTGTTACGCGCCAAAACCAAGACACTTGTAACATCTAAGTACAATGCGTATTGATGAAAACGAAATGATGACCAACGAGGATGTAATCTCCCGTTGTTGTTATTATTATACTGAACGGATTTTAGTCGAACGTAAGCTTTTACATTACGGTCAAATTTGGTAATTCGTATTGAGACCTGTTCCATACCTGTCAATCTCCTAATTTCATTTACTATATCTGCCTCACTAATATGTTGATCCGCGAATATATATATATATATGAACACTTAAATGTTATAGAAATCGTTAGAGGCATATATTTTTAAAAAATACACCCAAGTGGTTTTTTATTATAATATGTTTGTTTAAAACATCCAGTAATACTTTAAAGTAATTATATTAATTACATATATTCCAGACCTTCTCAATAGAATATTCCTGTAGTGTTCTATGCATATTATTATTTGCTCAATACATAAGGTTTGGTTCTTTTCAATCGTCCTAATTCGGTCTGCTCGATTAAAAGTTGCTTTGTGAATTTGTATGATTCTAATTCATGCTTTCTTGCCAGTTCGTTCAGCACCAACACGATACTTCTGGTACATATGGCTCAATCACTATTTCTTTCGTACTGTCTAGCATTAGTGATAATTCTGAGAACTTCATTTTCGAACGTCAGAGCTTTATACTAATCTGCTCAGCGAAAGGATTGTCTTTCGAAAAGCCATTTTATCTGCAGCATGTTCAACTTTAGTTGCTCTATTTTTCTTTCTTTTGTTAATACGAACAGCCCAATTTAATTTCCTATACGAATGCATCTATAGATGGTTTACATTATTTTCACACTAGGTGCAGCTTCCGAATTAATTATAAGTGAATAATACGAAACTTTTCACTTAGTAAAATTAATATGCACAGGTTTCTCCTCATTAATTATTATTTTCAATTTTTTTTTTTTTTTTTTAAATTAATTTCTAAATACTTTCAATATCGAATTGTATATTCTTAGTTGATTCTTCTATACTATTTCCTATAGACATCAAAGCAGTATCATCTACATAGATTGTTTTCATTTAATTAGATAAGATTAATTGTCGTCGGATAAATTATTATTAAAAGAACTCGAAATATGATTCGAAGACGTCACGAAAAAGCTACGTTAAACGTATAAACAATTTCAACTTAACTCTTTCAGTCACGATGTCCACTATATTAATAGACTAAATTTCAAGCAAACGAAATTCTTCATTTCCCGGCTATGTGTCTTAATTTTTAAAAATATTCAAGTAAATACATATTAAAAATTATTTAAAATTCACCTAAGTAGTCGTTATAAAATGTATCATTTTATATCAAAAAATTTTATTATAGTGTACGATCGATAGAGTTACCTGTGTTCCAGGAAGTTCTTACCTAATAAAAAAGTACGATAATCTTTAATGCAGAAACGCGCTATACGGATTTCGCTGACGCGTCAATGTGGAAATCCAAAATAGACTATCAGACGATTGGAATGAATTTTTAATCTTCCCACTTAACGTTAGACGATATTAATGATATATAAAAGACGGGAACCTATAGATTGTCTGATTTAAGACTAGTATTATAATTAGGAATATTTTTTACTTAACACAGTTAATTAGCGACGGTTATACCATTGGAAAAAGTGATTATACTTTCTTTATTTGTAAAGAAATCATCATATTATAATATATATATATGTGTGTGTACTAATAGGTGCATATGTATGTACACAAGTTTTTTCGAACGTGTAAATAAATTAAAAACGACAATAGAGTAGTTTAATTCATATATTTGTCGCATTAATATCTGTGTATTTATGCTTCAGTATTAAATAAACTGTAATAAAAGATGATTAGAAAAAAAAAAGTATTAATAGTGATAATCAATCAAAATCTCTTCCGTCGCCTCATCCTCATTCCAATCTACCAGCCGATATAGTGCACGCCCAAGTTGCGTTTTTATTTAAACCGCGCCAGGTGCGCATACCGGAAACGGATGAGACCACGTTCCATCCTCCAAGCAAATGTAAATCGGTTGTAGCATAGCTTTGTCCGCGCCAGTGATAACGAGCGGTGGTTTACATTGGAACATTACTTTATCTCCGGGTCGATAGAAAAATTTCAAAGGCTTAATTATGGAACTTCTGTCGGTTATCGGATAAGGACACTTCTTTTCACCTAGGAAATTCGGGAAAGCTTATTTTACAATTTTTACTTTCTTTTTTAACGAATTGCCTATAATTACTCGAAATATGAATTAGATACGATTACGCAGTTATGAAGTTGGAATTATTAAATTTTTTTTTTTTTTTTTTTTGTTTTTTTATATATATTCATGATTTAATTCTTTTCCGATAACTTCCTTCACCGGCGATTTAGCTTAATCAAGAACGTCTATGGCAACAATTTGATAACAAGTAAAATATACGAAGATGCAACAACGCACACGACGAAGGGATACTTTTAGATATTATATAGATTCCACGACTTAAAGAAAGATAGGCGTCTTTTTTTTTCGGAAGAAGATATGTTTTGAAGGATTAGTGGAAATATCTTTAAGGAGGGAAGGAATATTTGCACATAAAGGGCAATTAATATAATGTAGGATAGTTAATCGACTATTACAAAGATGAAGGTTCTCGCAGAAAATAAGCGTGTTCCCTAGGCGAGAAAAAAACACGCTTCATTTTCTCTTCCAGGTATACACTGATGGTTGTGAAACTGCTTTCAGAAGACGAAGCGAATTCCAATGTTAACCCAAAAACCGTTCTATACTTATAACTAATTATTTAACGAACCTATCGAATGCCTTATTTCTAGGAAATGTGTATTTAAATTTCTCTATACGTTGCGAATAATACTAGCCGTATGAAATGATAGATCAACACGGGGATTTTCTTTCACCAAATGATTTCGTAAATAAGTTATTAACTTACTATTTTACGAGTGAAAATTTAAATAATACCTAAAACGAATGAAAACCCTAATTTCTAAGCGCTCTGTGTATTCGACATAACACTACCTGAAATGTCCATATTTTTTTCTATTAGCGAGTCCGATTCGAATAATTTATCGTCAATTATTACCCTAAAAAAAAAAAAAATAATTGAAATGTTCTACTACATTAAGTTAGCGCTATTCTTTTTTAGTTTTAAAGAGTTTTCTTTAGAAGTAATCTGCTAAAGTCAGCATTAAACATCATGTACGACAGAGTATATATCTATTCATTTAGTAGTAAGCTGTTCTCCAATGAGACTAAAAATGGTTACATTGTGTGTTATAACGGTGTTTTCTAGTGTACGTGCCTCTTGAAGGTTTTCATTAATTAAGCCTGTAGCTAGCTGATCCGCGATCCTAGACGTCTGTGTATATGTTTCCGCTGTATATTCTTACTACATCTTTCGCGGTTTCTATTTTAACGTCTCTATCATAATTTCTAATATACCGATGTACATACGTATAAATTTTAATTGGCAATTTTATAAATATTCGAATTTAATATCGTACACCACAAATTCAATACGACCATACTAGCTTAAAGATAGTTTCGTAATTTATTTTGTACCAATTGTGTGATTCGTTTCTCAATAATATCAGCGATATTTTCGAAATTGAATGTCTAATTTCGCTTTATATTAATATGTCTTTGCCGAGTTAGTCGTTTATCTAAGCGCAATCCCACAGCTAACACAATCAGTAGCTTGAAATTCTTTACCGTTGTCAGTAATCGGTTCTATGTTACGTTCGCGTTTGTTTTGTAAACATTATATAATGCGATTTTGTCTCATTAAGATGCGCCATTTCTTAGTCGATTTTTAAATCATATTTACATTTCTCCGTAGTAGTCCGGTTGCTTCTAAAGGATTCGTGCTTATAATAATAAGTGTGTATATGTCATCAGCAAATGTTGCAGTCATATTGGACAGGTCGGTAAATCAGCTGTAAATAAGAGGTACAATACAGGACCCGGAATACTCCCTTCTGGCACGTCTGATATTATTTCACGATGTAAGAAGTATCTTTCGTGAAAATATATAATTTCACGAGAGTGTACAGATGGCATTTTAAGTATTGTAATCCTGTTTTCACACATCTTATCGAAATGCGTAATATTTTTATTTCAGAACCATCACGTCGTCAATTTGTTCACTCGGTTTTCTCCACTTACACGATGATATTCAAGAAACATATCATTGAACCGACATTTGCGTTTCTAAATCTTTGTTTAGTCAAAGAAATATACGTAAGTTTGTCTACAACGGTTTTTAGAAAAATTACCCCACACCACGCGGTCGCTCATGAAGAATTGTCATCTATTGTCCTACGAAAAAAAAAAAAAAAACAGAAAAAAAAAACCACCCGGAATTTCCGAACCAAGCGCGAATCAGATCTAACGTACATTGATGAATTGACCAGACTAAAAAAAATGGTGTCGAATTACGAAAGATGCTAAAAATTATCCAATATTTTATTATAATATAAATATGATATAATCATTTATAAATACGAATTTATTAAATATTTATACGAATAATACAATTTCAGTAAAACGATTTTTTTTCCTATTACTCTTTAATTTCTCGGAATTGAACATAAATACCACATGACTCATTCTGTCCTCGTAGGTAGTAATCCTGTCCCTCTGGTGTTATATCAACGATGTATCGATGTAGCAAAATAATCATCGCACACGGCGATGAATAAATTAAAAAAAAATTGTTTTTAAAATAAAATTACAGCGCCATCTTTAGTCGTATTTAAAAATTTCTAGTTCGCCTACTAGTTGTACGATAGCGCTGTTATTTAAGTTTATCGCAATCGGATCGTTCGGTTGCGTTCTTTTTATTATTGAAATGAAATAAAATTATTCATTAAGTCAGTGACGATCGACGGAAGCATAGCTTTTTTTCCCCCCCCGTATTTTTAATTACTATTTCGATTAATTATTTTTTTCTATAATGATGATGTGAAAAAATAGACAGAACAGAAGCAGAACAGCATTTTTGGAGTATCACAATCACCGTCGCATATTTTTAATATTTAATTTATATTTTTTAAAATTATGATTTGTTAAAGATGTTTCACTTGATAATGGCGTAAATAAAGCTTTGTGTTTTCTATAAGAAAATAAATATTAGTGATTTAACTAATTTTCAATTGATTTATTATTATTATTATTATTTCTATTATTCTGCAAAAACTACTCGCTAACTTTTTTCTTCCTCGATATTTGTACAGTGATATTTACTGCATGAAAGATCTATCGGATTTCTCAAGTTATTCAAAGTATGACGTAAGTACGTGTATTTTAATATAAACAAAATCGTAATACAGTTTAATAATCGCTGTAAAAGTTTTTTTTTTTTTTTTTATCGCGAAGCTTTTCGACGGTTACGTCATTATCGAGCATACGTGATAAATGTTAGATACGCAACATTTATTACGTATGCTCGATAATGACGTAACTGTCGAAAAGCTTCGTAATAAAACTTTTACAGCGATTATTAAACTGTATTATGATCTTGTTTCGTTAATACTTTCATAAAATTACTACTCTCCGATATATCAACATTTATTTTAATATATACACCATATGTGTTAAGAAATATACAGGTAGGAAGGCGTATTGATCCTATCTTATGATGTCTGTATTGTGTAGTAAACGTTCATCTCCGTTGTCTAATAACGGTGATTACGTCAGCTGCTTTCTTTGTAAAGCGAACTTGCATTTCGAGAATTGTTCTGGATTAGTCTCGAATACGCGGACGTCAATGACTGCTGCGATGAAATCGGTTTGGACGTGTAAGGTCTAGTTCTCACAAAAAATAAGGAACCGATAGAGCGATTTCAAACAAATGATTTGTTGACGATTTCAAACGAACTTAAACGGCTCTTAATAGTCTAGCGATGAAAATTGCGACTGATGAAACTGACGATAAGATCGACGATATTTTAAAGATTATTATCGAACTCCAGCGAGAGAATAAAACATTACGTAGAGAAAACGACGAGTTGCATCTCGAACAATACTCGAGAATAAATAATGTTATCATTTGTTCCGACTTTCCCGGGGAGAAGATATCGCCAAAAATTGTAAACGATATTGGAAAGGCTGGTATTTATATCCGTCGTGGATATAGACACACACTGTTGTCATCGTCTGAAAAAGTGTTCAAAGCAAATTTATCCCAGTATAAACGTTTGTGGAATATAAAGAATTCGCTACTCCGGTGGTAGCAGAAAAGGAAGACAGATCACTGCATTCTTCAAACGGTCTCCCGAATAGTATTCAAAATCCATCTATTTACATAAATGAACATTTGACGATTAAAAATTCTAAACTTTTTACGGCTGCTAAAAATTATATGAACACGGTTTTTATGTATGTTTAGATAGGTGTTAGGAAGAACGAACACAGCCGGCTAGTGTATATTTTATCGAATCAACAAATAGATAATTTGCTATAGGACCCGAGTGTTATTCGCCATATTAAGGATGAGGTCCGTAAGTCACCTTCTGTTGTACATGCTCTAACGGATGTTTTAACCTGAAATGAGTATATTGTGACTAGCGTTTCGATGACGATTATATTTCCCTAAATGTCTTTATTCGTACGATTATATTTAGTTAATAATTTTTTTTTTTCTCTTATATTTACTAGTTTTCCACTTGTTTTGCATAGGTGCCTACTTGTATGAGGCATTCACACAGACCCTGTATACGTTTCGCATAAGTTATCCATTTAGGACGAAGAGTTTTAATTGTCAAATGTTCGTTTTAATCTGTTAACGATCGTGACACCAATTCTTTGTCGCAATTTGTAATTATTTTTGTGTCTATTTCGTCAGTTAAATATGATTATAAGCGAGATTAAGATTCTCAATTTAAATATTAAAAGTTTACGTTTTTTTTTTTTTTTTTTTTTTTTTTTTGTCTAACACCGGTTTACCATCTAATTGTCCTCTCGTACATCTGGATATATTCGGATTAAATTATTAGATACTCTATCGACGGTTACACGATCACTGCGCAATACAGAGATGATAACAGATTAGGGTTTTAATCTATATTACAGCATACATTGCCAAAACAAATACTAACGGTAATATTGTCGGGTTGGAAATCTCCACGGAAGAAAATAGATATCTTACTATTATCGAAATACATATATGTTTGCCCACTTCGTTGATGAGTTGCGTAATATGCCGAATTTATCGGGTGATCTATCTATTATAATCGGCGATCTAAATATCAATCTGCTGGATAATAACGAGTGTAATGATTATTTGTTACGTGTCGTAAATTAAATGAACCCGCATATTTTGGCAGACCCTGGTACGTCGCCTTCTCGTCTTGACCACATATTTTTTGAAGGGAACTTACAGTAATTTATTTAATTTAACACTTACAGTATCGAAATTGTAGATTTCACAGATCACCGTGGATTCTTGCTTTCAATCGGATGTCATTTGTTTACCGATTCTAACAGGGTTACTCCTATTTTAGGCAAGCAGTTATTTAGCGAACAACTTGAAGCAATAAATTTTTCATACTTGTTTTCCAGTCGCGGCTGAATCGATGATAAATTTAATCGATTTATTTCTAAACTCTCTGATTTAATAAAAAAAAAAAAAACTCCGAATATTACTCTCGATCTAGGCGGAAATTTACGAGTCGTTGGGCGACACAATCTATTACTCGCTTATGTCACGAAAAGCAGTTTGTTCATAAACAAACGTCGATCAACAACCCTCTAAACGTTGTTATAAAATAAAAGTTTAAAGCTATTTCTAAAAATGTTCAGAAAATGGTTAGAATCGCCAAAAAAAAAAAAAAAGAATATTATTCTCGTATTTTAATGTCGCCGTAATCAGAGAGATTATTGGGAAACAAAAGTCCGTTATAAGTGATGTTAACATTGATGTAAAGTATCTGTGGAACGCCTGGTATCTAACTAATTTAATGCTTATTTTGGTTATAGGGTTAAGGGGTTTATTAAATAAATTATCGTCGTGTCATCTTTCGGATTCATAAAATTTTCACCTGATACCTTTAGGACTGCTATACTCTCGTTCCCAAATAAATGTTCGTTCGGTTTTGATGGTTTATTATCCGTTCTCCTAATTAAAGAAAATGCGGATTATATTATAAAACCTTCATCATTTCTGTTTAATTAGTCAATTATTCCCGGTTCCCCCGATATACTTAAAGTTGATAACACCTGTATTTAAATCGGGTAATAAATCTGACCGACCAATCTGTATTCTACCGACTAAAATTTTTGAAAAATCTGTAAAGAATATTTTACTAGATTATTTACGAAACATCGGATATACTTCAGTAATCAGCGTGGATTTCTCCAATGGCACCGACGATGCACTTTTTGATCACATTTATCACATTTCAAACTAGAGGTACGTCTGTAGTTGCAGTCTATTTTGATTTTCAAGAGGCTTTTGATAGATCATGTTATGTTACTTGATAAATCATATTCTCGAGGTTTTAGGCACAATTAGTTTAAATCGTACCTTACTAACCGGAAATATGTAACTAAATTGAATAATGCTTGCAGTGATTCCGTTCCCTCACCACTATCGTGTTCCCCACGGTAGTATGCTAGGTCCATATTTATTCTGATTCTGATTCTATTCTGACTGACGATAACTATAAGAAAATTCGACGCTTTCTCTTCAACCCCCCCCCCCCCGATAACTTTTCTCCTAATCTAGATCGGGAAAAACTGTTCTAACGAAAAAAAAAGTCCGCGAATTTACAAATCTAGCCAACACCTCTACGCAAACCCTTATGCCTTTTAGCTGGTAGTAAAGGGGTGAAAAAAACCGCTAAAGTGTTTTGACCTTTTGCGGAAATTTAAGGTTTTTACTAAGTAGCCGAGCGTCTTTTGCTCCTCTTCATTTTCAACTCCCGCCGAATTATTAAGGGTCCGTCGAAAATCTGACTTTTTTCATTTAAACCACGCTATTAAATTGGGGAATGATCGGATCGATCAAAATTAAAATTCCTCATATACACTACACTCGTGGGAAGGTTTTTCCTTCTCACCCTTATACCCTTATCTTTTACATAAAAAAAACTCCACTTTTATCGCGGTTCAATATGGGATGATTTGCCAACTGCTCTTCAATTATACAGGGTTGAAGAGAAATTTTCACTATACTATCGGTCATTTTTCTCTCGGAATTGTCTCTACAATTTCACCCACTAACCACCACACCGCTGCAATAACCCATTCAGCACAGGTAGTAAAGGTTGATAAAATTTTTGTTTGACTCCTTGCGGCGTTTTCAGGCTTTTACAATGCAGAGCAGGATAATTTGGACCGTGTAATAAACAGTTCCAACTCATCTTCAACCTCTGCCGAATTATTAAGGGTTGAAAATTCGACGAAAATCTCGCTTCGTTGCTTGTTTTTTTACTTAACTTCACCTTATTACATCGACGGATGATCGGATTGTTTGTTGGCAGCTTTATACTATATAATGTATATAATAATGTATAAGCTAAGCTATCAGGTGTGTAGAACTGGCGTGTGGGTATGGAGTTGTAAAGTGTCAAAATGGAAAGTCGCTGTTTTTCTCCGATATTACGATAGTGGTGGGTCGAATATTTTTTCCCTTTTATATTTAAGATATTTGGATGGTCTGGATTTGGTTAGAACAGTTTCAAATTTTTTTGAGGAAAAACGTCGTTCAAAATACAAAATTTATATAATCGTCTCGAAAATCATGATTTGTCTACTACAAAAGGTTTAAATTAATATACCGACCGAATCTTCAAAATTGAAATTGATCTTTTTAGAGCGATTTGAATATTTTCAAAACTCCGAAAATTGACTTTTTCCATAATGTCTAAATTGGATTTTAATACCTATGACTTATTAAATGACGCGACTAGTCTCCCCATCTCACAGATACTTGCCGAGTAATAACGTCGGAAAATTAACTGTTTCCAAAGTTTGAATTAAGAATTTCGGGGTTGCATCTACTTTTCGAACGTTTGAACTTTATAGACGGCTACTACTATGTGAAATGTATCGTACAAATATAAAAAAAAAAAAACGAAAAAACGTTTTCAACTGTTCCATATTCTTAAACATATATCTTGCAGTTTTTAATACATTGTGTTTTTATCATTAGAGCGGGAAATTTGTAATTAGAACGAAACACAATGCAAATTTTACATGAAAACCTTTATAGTAGCCAATAATTTAAATAGTAAATTTTACAACAGCCAGTAAATTTCAACCGTTTACTGCGGAAATATTCATTTCTATATAACGTCTATCTTATAAAGCGAAAAAACCGCATAAAAAATTTCAAACCGAACCCAGAAAATTTCGACAGGGGTGTACACCTTTCAATTTTTTTCAAAATTCGATTTTTTTCGCTATAAATCGCCAATTATTCGAAATTTAGAAAAATTGTTTAAATAAAAGTTACGCGCCATTAAAATACGCGTCTTATGGTGGTATTGTCGTATTTTTATACATAATGCCCATTGAGAAAATTGGGCTTAAAGTGTTTAGGGGTTTTGTGCTGGTTTTAAATGTTCTATGATACATAGAAGTTTCGGGTTGACATTAGGCGAAAGTAGACGTCGAGATCTATCATTTATATAAAAATAATGTGGTCGCGTTCCTGCAAGAAGGTGAGACATGGTATGTACGTAGTAGGAGGATGTTTTGCAGAATGCGTCCGGATGACTTGGATTGTGGTCATTAGTAATTAGAAAGAAAACGTGGTCGCGTTCCTGCAAGATGGTCAGACATTGTACGGACGGTTTAGCACAACGATCAGAAGATTGTGCTCTGTAGTAATCAAGAGGAAATATAAATCGTGGTCGTGTTCCTTCAAGATG
This sequence comes from Coronaproctus castanopsis, assembly GCA_032883995.1. Lineage (NCBI taxonomy): Eukaryota > Metazoa > Arthropoda > Insecta > Hemiptera > Monophlebidae > Coronaproctus > Coronaproctus castanopsis. Next base: position 85,189,845 of record CM065054.1, on the reverse strand, counting down.
GTCAGACATGGTACGAACGGTAGTAGGAGAAAGTTTTTCAGAATGCGTCCAGATGGTTTATTCATCGCGATTATGTATATATATATATCGCGGATAGGTTATTATTATTACAATATATATATATATATTAGTACATACATACCTTTTAAAATTTACTTTTTATATTTGTAGTGATATACATTATGTACGTAAGCATATTTATTTTTTAGTAGGTAGGCTTAAATATATATATATATATGAATATGTGTGTATATATATAATATGCAGCCGCGGGTGCTTATTTAAAATTTACTTTTTAAATTTGTTATCATGTAATATGATATTTCCGTTTAGTAGGTAGCCTTATATATATATATATATATATATATATATATAATATGCAGCCGCGGGTATAGTGTGGTATATATGAGGAATTTTAGTATCAACGGATCCGATCATCTCTCGATTTAATAGGGTGGTTTAAGTGAAAAAGTCCGTTTTTCGCCCGATTTTTAACCCTTTATAATTCGGCGATGGTTGAATATGAAGAGGAACTTTTTACACGGTTCAAAAGACGCTCGGCTACATAGTAAAAGCCTTAAATTTCCGCAAAAGGTCAAAACACTTTAGGGTTTTTTTCACCCCTTTACTACCAGCTAAAAGGCATAAGGAGTTGCGTAGAGTTGTTGGCTGGTGGTTAGATTTGTAGCGACAATTCGCGGACGTTTTTTTCGTTTGAAAAGTTTTTCCCGATCTAGATTAGGAGAAAAGTTATCGGGGGTTGAAGAGAAAGCGTCGAATTTTCTTATAGTTATCGTCAGAACGTCAGAATCAGAAATAATTAATAATTAACAATAATAATTAATAATAAATCAGAACAAGCTCAATTACAAAGTGACGTTAACAACAACTCGAAATGGATCGATAATATTAAATTTTAAATAAAACCCGAATATATCGTTTATAGTTTGTACCTTGATGATCGTACATGCCAAGTAAAATTCGAAGACGAATACTCCACTATCTATAATGTTCTCGCTGGCGTGCCTCAAGAAGCACCGGGCTTTATCTGTTGTTCACGGCCGATTTTCCAGTTAGTGACGATGTTATAACTGCCACGTTTGCGGACGATACAGCCGTTTTAGCTGTAGCCAAAGAGCAAAACCTAGTCCACGAAACTCTGCAGCGGTCTTTAATAAAAATCGAAACCGGGCTGAGACGTTGGCGTATTGCAGTTAACGAAAGTAAGTGCACGCAGGTGACATTTACTTTGCGAAACTTAACCTGTCCACCCACTATGTTAAATGGGGAATTAATCTCTCAACAGAATTACGTTAAGTACCCGGGGATGCATGCTGACAGTAAATTAACGTGGAGCAAACATGTCGAGCAGAAAAGAAAACATCTAGACATAAAATCGAAGCAGCTGTACTGGCTTCTTGGCAGACACTGCAGTCTCTTTCTCTTGAAAATAAGCTTTTAATTTATAAAATAATGTTATAACCTGTGTGGACATACGGCCTTATGGGGCTGCGCAAAAATTAGCCGTAGAAATAAGATACGGCGGTTTCGAAATAAGATCATTAGGTTGCTCCTCCTTGGTATGTTTCGAATTATTACATCGTGACCTTCTCATTTCTTATGTTAAAGACGAAGTCAAACAGGCGGTTGAGCAGTATAAAAGGCGCTTGCATACAAATACACTGGCCATCGATTTATTAGATAACAATATTCAGATACGCCGATTAAAACGAACCAGATTTGATTTATCCTAATTTCTACTGTAATTCTTTTGGGGGCACTAATGGGTGTTGACGCCTCTCACGCTACTTCATAAAAATTGCTAGATGGCCTCTCGGCCAGTTTTAATTATGTTATTTATATATATATTAAAAAAAAAACAAAAAACATTTGGGCGGAGCAGGACTCATATTAAGCCGTTGCTGGTATTGTAAAATATAATTACAAGAAATCTACAATTCTGCAGTACGGTTTTGAATGTTACAGTTGTCGAATTTTGTTTTCGAAAATCAAGTGAAGTTTTCTATTTACAACAAAATAGGTCGAGCGCACGTAGTTGTCACTTTGAATATTCCGAATTACCAAATTTTAATAAAACCCATTACTCGGGCTATTTATAGAGGTGCTGTGCTTTTTAATTCACTACCGCCGGTACTAAAAATTCATTTAATTACAAGTGTCGCCTAAAGGTTTTTTAATACGTTACGTTGCTAATAAAAGCAGCACCGTTCATTCTTCTAACAATTTTTCATAAGATGTGCGCTCGATTTCATTTGGTTGAATTTTCTTCTAATACATAATCGTATATTTATCGGTTATATTCATTTATTTCATTAGTACGTTGTGTTATTGGTTTTGATTTTATTACACCTTTCTTTCTTAAACATTTATTATTATTATTATTTAATTTTTTAATATTATTTTTTTTTTTTTTTTTTTAAAGTTCATTTTGTTTTAAATGTATTTTATTATATTCGAATTTTCGTTATTTACTTCTAGTACTAATTACGTATTGTTCATATTTATTTACGTATATACGTATTCCGTTTATGTTTATTATCTTTATACAGGTGTTCCGGTAATTTTTGGAAATTACGAAGTATTTCGTTACTTTTAATTTTTCATTTACAAGTTTTATACTTTAATATATCATAATTTTTTATTCATAATTCGTCAGAATTGCGTACATTAGGTACGTGTATGTAATATGTATGTGTGTGTTTGGACGTGTATATGTTATTACGTGTTTGTATTTGCTAATATGTTCTTACATTTTTTATGTTTTTTTATTGTGTTTATTTTAATTTGATTTGTATACAATTAAATAATTTATTAAGGAGCGTTTTATAATTTGTTTACGATTTTTCGCTTATTACTAACATGTTTTTGTAAATGCTACAATTTTAATTTGTTAGCCGGCGCTCATCGCGCAGTTTATGCGCATAGTCGGTCTATGTTTTATTTTCATGTATGTAAACTTTTCAATGAAATGTCATAATAATAATAAATTGAAATTGAATTTTTGTTATCTAGGTTACTATTATTACCGTTATTAAGAGTATTATTTTAATTGTAATCGAACTTACAGGTTGGTAACGGAGCTGACCAAGTTCCGTTATCAGTGCAGATTAATAAATCTTCTCCTTCCAATTCAAAAGTACGGTCGCATCCAAATACAATCATCGAATTAATGACGTATTTACCATTGGACGGACCTTCCAAAACGCGACCGTATTTCGGAGGCGCAAGAGGTGGACATTTTATTTCTGAAAAGAGAGTTGGAATATGTACATATGTACACACACACACATATATATATATATATATATATATATATATATATATATATATATATATATATGTATAGTTGTAGAAATCATTTATTATAATAAATATAAATATAGATTGAACAAATCGGTAATAAGAGAACAATTTCACCGTAGGTACCGGCGCATACGAATATGAAGCGTGAATAAAAATATGAACAAAATAGTAATATTAATAATAATAATAATAATAATAATAATAGCTGGAAAAACATTACGAAAATCCAATAAGAACCTTATCGGAAATGAAAACTAAATGAAGAAAGAAAATAATGTACGTTTATTGTTTCAAAAATTTGATAAAAAGTTTGTGTAAGTAAGTAAGTTAAATTTAATGGGGAATACGTGTCACTAATTTCGGTATATCTGTTGGCATTTAGTGAGATTCTGCAACATTCGTAATAGTTGCAGTTTCTTATAAGCGCTGTTGGAGAACTGCAGACAGGGCATGCATAATGTTAACCTATTGATAGTCGTATATAATAACTTTATATGGGATCTCCGGTTGAATATAGGTGAAATTATTCGAATAGCTTTATGGGTATTATCTATGACACGTGATCGATGCGACTGTTGAAAGACAGACGGGAATCCATAATGACTCTCCTAGGTACTTAACTTGATCAATCGATTTTTATATCCGGTATAGGTTGCGGTTATCCGCGCTAATATTAATCTCCTCTCTATATCCGGCAAGCAGCTACCGTTATTTGTCAGTATTGAGCCGAGATACCTGAAATTTTCCACAACATCCAATCCACGTACTTTCTTCCATTTTTTATTACCATTTTTTTATCTACTATCACGACTTTCGTTTTGTTCCAGTTTATTAATAATCCGTATTCTCTGCATCGATCTTCGAGATGATTCTGTATAAATTTTGACATATTATCCTCCGAGCTACTTATAATGACAATATCGTCAGCGTAGCGCAAATTATTAAATTTTTTGCCGCCCACTGAAATACCATCATCCCAATTGTTCAGTAGTTGCCGCATAATATATTCCGTGTAGATGTTAAACAATAAAGGTGACAACAGACAACACCCTTTCCCAACTTGAAGTTAGTAGTTCTTATGTTGTTTACACGCACGACTGCCGAATTATTTTTGTACAATTGCTTTATTAAATATATGAGATGTTCTGGGGTTCCGTTAATATGAACCATAATTTCTGCCAGTTAATAGAATCAAATGCTTTATAGAAGTCTATAAAGCGCATATACGCTGTTATGTTATACTATCGAACTTTTTCTATTAACTGTCTTGCTATTATTATCGGTTCTCTTGTGCCTTTGCGTAGCATAAATCCTAGTTGCTCCGGGTAGATCTTTTTTTAGCAAGAATGTCTTCATTCTATCGTTTATGATTGACAGACTTTACTAGCATGGGATATTAGTGTAATCAGTCTGTAATTGCTACATTAGGATGTAAATCCTTTTTTTGTGTATGAGTGATGTAAGGCACCGGTCGTCCGGCCATTTCCCAGTTTCCCATATTTTACAACACCATTTATGCATAATGTCGATTACGCATTCTCCCATGGCTTTTATTGTTTCGATTGTGATATTATCTAGTCTGGCAGCTTTACCGTTTTTTATATTTTGTCGACTGGTCTGCGTACTTCTGTTCTTAATATTGATGGTTCTAAATTTATATTATTGCCGGTATCATTTGCTCTAACGCTGACCATGTCCTTATCTGTGAATAGCGCTTTACAGTATTCTTTCCACACTTCAGCAATCAAAATAGGGTCGTTTACTGTCTCCCCTGCATCATATTGCTTGCTTTCTTAAAGTCTCTTGTGATTTTAATTTTTCATATTGCATTTCTGTACATAACTTATTAATATGATTCGACTTGTCTCTCCTGCATGATGCTTTGATTGTCTTATTAATTTCCTTCATTCTTCTAACAGTTTTAGTCGTCAGACAGCCAGTGCTTTTTTCTAGTTGGTTCTTCTTTTGTACTGTTTCTTGTAGCTTCCTGTATCAAAATTCTCTTTGTTAATTGCCAGATTTCGTCAGCGTCCATATTTCCAGTATCTGGTAGTTTCGTTGTTTTTATGATTCCCTGTAATTCTTTAACATTGCTAGTTGATAGTCTGTCAGGTGTCTTTCCTGTTTTTGTAACATGTAATTTTAACAAATGCTTTGACAACTTTGTGGTCTGATCCGCATTCTGTTCCAGGTCTTGCTACTACATAGCTTATAGAGGTGTTCTCCACCTGGATCTGATTAACACATAATTAATTTGATTTTTACGAGCTCCTCCTGATGTGGTCCACGTTGATAGCTGCCTTTTGGGATGTTTGAACATGGTGTTGCTTATCGCCAAATCATCCTCGATAGCAAACTGCAGTAGCATCCAAATTTACCGACATTCCTTCTGATATTAATGTCGTTTTCGGTAGAACCTATTGTCACGTTGAAATCTCCCGTTATGGCCACTATTTCCTTACTTGATATTTTCCTCAGTATTGCTCCAAGTTCTCGATAGATCTTAAATATTTCTTCATCATCCGAGTCTCAAGTTGGCATGTATATAATACGGCAATTCGTTGGCTCGCAGTTAAGCGTCATTTTAATTATTCGGTCGCTTACGGTTTCAAACTCCTTAACATACTTTGTCATGTCCTTGCTGATGACAAAAGCGACACCACAGTATGAAGAATTAACCAGAACGGCAAATTATGTTCATTTCAGTATTGAAATGCCCCGCATCCTTCCAGTGTGTTTCAGCCAAGTCACAAATCCGGATTCCTTCTCTAGCGAGTTCATTCTCCACGATGCGCAGTTTTCCCGGCTGATTAAGTTAACATTCTATGTACCTATCGTTATCTGCCGTGTTATGTTCGATTTTGTTGATGGTTATTTTTACCAGTAGGCCATTTCGCATGAGATGCCTGGTTGTCCACATCATCATGCCCAGTAGCCTATTTGACACTGATTGACCTGGACCCAACACAGCGCCGATTTCCAGTCGGATCGCATGGCATACCATTACATAATATTCTCCCGGGAAAATAATCAGCTGGTTTTCCATTGCCTGCCTGATCGCAGTTCCACAGCCGGGTGAATTAATAAGTAATTTCGCCCGTGAATATCTCAAGCCTTAAAGTCATTCTTCATCAGCCTTGAATGAGTAATAATGCCGCTGCTGGCCGGAGCATCATGGTTACTAGGGAAAATAATAATGTGGTGGTTTCCCTTTGCCTTCCACATGATTTTCTAATAAGGGTTTACTCCCTTAGCCTTTGGGTAAAGACCCGAACCGCAAGACAGCAGTTTGTAACTGAGGAGGTAACAGTGTTGTAAGGTTTTTACGGTGAAAACCGGCCGAGGGAGAGACAGTCATAAGATTTATGCAGACTTTTATGGTCAGTTCCTCAATTGTAATATACTTCTTAGAAAGCTTGATTTACATACACACTATAGATATTACGGTCACGCGTTGGTAAAATATTCTCGAATGGGAAACAATGTAGGCATTCACACATACTATCGGTAACGCTCGAGTTTCGCTCTAGTCACGATCGATCCCCGTAAAAAACATTAGTTTCCGATATTTTTAACGATTAATAATTATCATTATTAATATAATAAATTTAATATTAGTAAGTATATAATTTAGTTTTTTATACGTCGCTACATGAAAACGTTTTAAACGTGACAAGCTCATTGCGCGAAATTAATGAAAGTTTATAATTATTGTCGTTATAATTTATTTAAACCTCTTAATTTATCTTATTAATTTAATTTACCCGTCGTTGTACAAAAAAAAAAAAAAAAAAACGTTTAAAATCGTTTTAACGCGAACAAAAATTAATGCGAATATTAAGAAGTTTTTAATTAATTTTAAATACAAACAAATAAAAATATATATATTTTTTTTTATTATAAAAGAACAACAGAATACGACCGAATTCGGTTATTGACGGTTCAACACTGACTTAATATCTGAATCTAAAGACCTGTAGCGCGAATCAAGTCTAATTGTTTGGTCGAAATTAATCGTTGAATTTAATGAATTCATCTTTTCTTTATTAAAACATCGACTAATTCCGTCGCGGTTTTCACCGGAAAACAAATCGACAATTGGACGAGATCGATTCTTTTATTTCGAAGTTAAATTAAAAATTTTCCTGCCGGAGAGAAGAACCGTGAAATTAAAGTGAAATTTCTAAAACCTCGTTTGAAGATTTAAATAACATAAAAAAATAAGTCCGAACGTGTGTAGAAACTTAAAAAGTATAATATCGAATATAAATATTTTGTAACGTTCATCGATGAGTTCACTTAAAGTAGTATTTTTATTTTTATTTTTATTTTTATTTTATTATTTATTTATATTTTTTTCAATTAAATAGTATTTATTTAAGAACTCACAATCTAAACAATATATTTTTATAATTTATACACTTAAGTTTCTATATTAATATGTATAATTTGTAATTAGAAAACTTGTTTGTTAATATATAACACCATCATAAAAATCCTATATAGAAATATGGGATACAAATATGGGGGATGTACTAAAGCATATCGTTAATCCAGACGGCTCGGAATAAGTTTCTTCGACTAATGCTCGCCGGTTCGAACGAAATGATGCATTACATGCAGTTTTACAGATGGGTCAACGAAGTAATACAGGATTATGCTGACCCACACCACAGAAGACTTCATCATCATCATCCAAATCCGGAGGTCTTGACACTTTTGCACACTGATCTTGACTTAAGAAGGCTTAAACGTTTCAAACCTACCGACTCGGTTGTTACTAAGTAATATACGTGTAACAGAGCTTAACCATTGGGTTAAACCTCTATGTTGAATAATCACGATTGCTGCTTATTTAAACTAAAGTTTAAGATTGCAGAAAGGAAGTAGCTGTCCTTTCTTGGAGCTACATTAAAAAAAAAAAAAAAAAAAAAAAAACGTTTTGTGGTCAGGTTTTGTATTTTTTCCGGGCAGCATTTTTAACGTTTTGTTTTATTTTATTCTCTCTATATTCTTACTGTGTTATTATGGTAATCCCCGGTACACAATAATGTTTGTAACCCATCTGTTATAATTTCTTCAATGTTTATAATTTATGCAAATATACTTTGTTGTTGTTCTGGTTGTTAAAGTAGCGCATCCTCAGCTAAAAAAGAACAAAAAAAAAAAATATATATCATTTACGACGCTCTAGTTGAGTATATACAGTATGGATAAATAATATTCTGTCGGGATGTATATTATCTAACGTATGTAAAAAATGTGGTGGGAGTGTGTGTGTGCAATTACGCGATTATTTCGTCTGTTATTGTATTGTAAAAGTAGTGAGATAAACACAAATGCTCAACGTGCTACTTGAAGAAATCATAAAGGAAAAATGAGGAAATAAACTAAAATTAAAACGTCGTTAATAGATGAACGCTTTTGAAATGTGGAGTTATAGAAGGCTGACGAACATATCGTGGACAGATGACAAATTCCGCTGTATCGGCAATAGCAGAAGAAAAAAGAAGACTACTACTGGAGTATATTAAAAATTGAAATACCTGGCATATTACAATTCGAGAGGATGGAACCTTCATGATAGCAACGCAAGGAAAAATTACTGGAAAATCAATAAGAGCAAGAAGTCGGCTGAAAGTAATGACAACGAATACACAGAACTTACGAGAGACAAGTGCTCTCTCTCTCTATCTCTCTCGAAAACGAATAATATGAATGTATGCAATCTCCTGGATCAGGTAAACAACTATGATGATAATGAATGTAAAATAGAACGAACGTGTGACGTGAGGAGGGAAATAGTTTATCGTTATTTACTGCAATACGAAGATCGTTTTTGTTATATATATATATATATATATATATATATATATATATATATATATATATATATATATATATAGTCAAGTAAATCGGGTACTTTATTGTTGTTTTTCATGACGAGTATAACGATCGGCCTTTAGATATTGCATTACATTTAAGCGCAAATTTGAATCTGGTTATCGACAATATGTATATATATATATGTGTATATATATATAGATATAAGAATGTCGCGGTGGCGTAGTTGCTAGAGTGCTCGACTGTGTGAGCTGGACACAGTCGAGCGTTAATTTTTCAACATTACCTAATTTTTAATAATCACGGAAAATGTAGTGGCACCCTACTCAGTATGTAACATGCTACTCACGATATTCGACAACGAACTGTACGATGATGATGATATTTATATATCTAATCTATCTATATATTTATCTATATTCACATACATACATATATATATATATATATATATATATATATATATATATATATATATATATATATATATAATATGTATTCTTATATATGTGGATTTATTATAATTTGATATAATTACTTCATAGTACACATTTACGCTAATTTGTACTTAAAATATAAAAATGAAGTATTATTGAAAAGGAAATTATTTTTATGTTTAATAAATAAAATGCCGCTGTAAAATTATAATATACATCCAGTTCGGAAATGGACGAACCAGCTCTCGACTACAGCAACGAGATTAATAATCCTCACGAAATTAACTTGCCATGATAAATATAATATCCGGGAATTTAAATATCCGCCCTGGAAAAGAAACTACAGCGAAATATTGAATTAACAGAAGAATCGACTTCGACAAAAAGTATCCGCTTCTCCTCGCAAAAGACATGTGTGGTACAATTCAGCAGGAAAGCCTCGTATACTCGTCTTACCCAACTAAAATTAAACAGTACGACTATAATCGAACTAAATTCTTGGTATTAATCACGGATAAAATAAAGTGGAAGGCGCATGTAGATTACGTAAAAGCTAGATGCACAAAGGCTCTTAATGTACTCAAAATTCTACACCACATATATCGTGGGGCTCGGACAGAAGAACGTTATTGCGTCTATATGGTATACATACGTTAGATCATTATTGATATTACGGTTCAATTGTATATAGTGCAGCAACGACAAAATTGATATGCATCAATTAGATGCAATTCAAAATCAGGCACTTAGTATTTGCAGCGAAGCCTTCCGCACTAGTCCAGTATCAAGCCTACATGCCGAAACAAATATAACAACGCTGAAAGACCGAAGAATCCTGTTAGCGCTGAAATAATATTTCGAATTGAGCATGAAGAAAACCCGTCCAAACTATTACACAAAACCTTTCATTCAAACTTAGAAAACAGATACAGTAAAACCAACGATTTAACAACGGTTGATTGTACCACACAAGCCTCCTCGTACCCACCATTGCAAAAGCCAACGCCATGGAAATCCCCGCTCACGGATAAGCAAACAATTAAAATTCGCGATAAATCTTGTTCGACGAGAGTCGTGGTCGAGATTAGCGCAGAACAAATTACGGAGAATCAAACCGCTAATTAGTGTACGACGTCGTACCGAGCGAACAGACATAAAGAGATGAGCCCGATTACGAATCGGCCACACTAGGTTGACGCAAATCGAGGAGAATGCGTCTTTAGTGACATGCAAGTTTTTATGGTGTGCGCGGTAGTTTGCCATTGGCTTCCACGCGATAATATTCGGATTATTTATATTTTCTGATGATATTTTTTTGCGTCGTCGATCGTATTCGAACTCGGTACGTTCCATATAGAAGTCCGTGCTTCAACCACTAGGATATACCGGCGACTTATATATATATACATGATATGTATTTGTACAGGTTTGAAGTATCAGGAGTTGAAGTTAAAATTAAATTTCCTATTCTAGCACAGCTACCGCTGTTATATTATATAATATATATATATATATATATATATATATATATATATATATATCGGTGACGGCACTAACACTCCACTTCATATAACATCGAATTAACAACTATGTTGCATATAATTACCGCCTTTTATGCAATATAAAAAACAACACAACGACGATAATTGGTATATATATATATATATGTTGCGTGTGTGTGTGTATGTATAGGCATGTGCGCTCAAATAGTTGTGTACAATTAAATTGTGTATAATCGCTTGTTTCACCTATGCATTTAGGGTTCGCGTAAGTCCACTGGCCATTTTCTCGGCATCTTATACGATTATATCCGTCCAGTCGGTAGCCGTATTCACATCCAAATACAATCGTTCCGCCGTAAAAGTAATCAAATGATTCAATCGTCAAGTAAGGTTCCGATAGAACTACTAGCGGGCATGAAATGCGGTGACATTTCGGTGTTCGTTCAGACCATTTGCCTAGTTTTAGATTGAATAAATTCGTGAAAATTAATGTTCAGTTAAAATTAACGTTGAAATTAAAATTAAAATTCGAATTTCGCGCATATATCATATTAACTTTTTACGTTTAAGGCCAATATAGTAGTGCAGAAGAAGACGTACTCAATAAAGTTTTTATATATATAAATGTATATATATATATATATATATATATATATAAATGTGTATATATATATATAAATGTATATATATATATATATATATATATATATATATATATATATATATATATATATATATCATCATCATTCATTCATATACTCGTCCTCCAGCGTAGGTACTCATTTGCTACAAGTTATTTTTCGCCACTTATACCTGATCTCGACTTGACGCATAATTTCTCAGATAGTCGGTGTACTGGTTATTTTTTTGAGCTGGCCGATATACCCGCGTAGGCGGCCGGCTTTTCTTTTTTCCTTGTATCTTATAATCTTTCTGATATTACCATTACGTATTATACGCACGACTCAATCGCTTCTAATCTTTTCGGAGTTGGTTTGTTTAACGTCCATAATTCTGATCCACCTAGCAACACGGGAAATACTATTGTTTTCATAATTTCACTGGATTTCGTATAGCTTTCCCTATTTTCGTTAGTTTAATATTTTCTAGTTTTACCATTGATATCCGACCTTTTACCTCTTCCCGGCGTGATTCAATATTAGGCAGAAGTGTTTCGATGTATACTACATTTTTTCGACCATGATGTAGCGTTTTTCACACAATTTGATTTGAATGCAGCCTCTTCACTGTCTGTTTCCATCGTCTGCAATAAGTACGCCATTCTCTGTAGCAGTCGATAAAACTGTGTCGTCTGTATATCTACAATATTGGATCCTATGTCCGCCTATTGATATACCACAGCTACAATTCTCGATAGTCTTTAGCATTATTCGTAAAATTGACGTCTTACATATCTTTTAGTTTGGAAGCTTTCTGATATTTCATCTTCAATATGTACATATGCTTCATTGAATCATGCATATGATGTATATATATATATATATATATATATCGGATTATTCTTATGATTTGTTCGGGTACCTTTGACAGTTTTAATGTCTTCCGAAGCAGGTTCTATACAACATTACGATGCATAATATGAATTAAATTCGTAACATTTTTCTATTAATTATCTTATAATAATAATAATAATAATAAGTAGATTCGGCACCATTCCTTAGGTCAATCCGTTTTTGCCCATATTGCTTCGCATATCTTGTGTATTATATCAATTCCTGTTTATAAAACTTTATTATAAAACTACAAGGGAATAAGGCCTTGGCTATTTTCTCCTGAAGCTATTTGTTTAATCGCATTACTTCGTACCGCAATATAGGTGGTTCTGTATTTATCCAATTCTCTATATTGTATATTTTTGTTCACAAGTTTTTCGTACGATTTACTGCTCGAGGCTTTGATATGGTAACACGGCTTATAACTTCTGCACAAGATTTTTTGAACAGTTCTCAAAGTTAAAAGTTTTCCATCTTTTTATCGAATTCTCTACGTATCTTGTTTATGAAATATTCCTTTGCCTTCTTGTAGGGCTCGACTTTTTCCACAAGGGATATCCTCGTATTCACTTCTGTGCTTATTTTCTATTATGCCTATTATTTTGATGCGCTGTCGTTATTTTATTAACTCCATCTAGTATTTATTATCAATTAGGGTTTTTTTTTTTGGGGGGGCTACTCACGTTGTTTTGTTTGGTTCGTTGCCTTTGTTATAACATTTTTACAGCTTTCCTATAATTTTTCTGCTTCCGTACTGCCTTCTTTTTCTGTCCTGGTATTTTGTACATCGTTTTCTGCAAATCATACTGCAGTGAGTTCTTTATATTACATGTATTCCTCATTAAATGTTTCCGACGATTTATTGTTTTTAATCTAATGCAGATCTCCGTTATAAGCGAATTATTATTATTATTATTATTATTATTATTATTATTATTATTATTATATATACATATATATAATACGAACTGGTGTGGAACGTAGCGATTTCGAATTGTACATGATAAAATGTAGTTATAATCGCTAAATTTTAAAAACTAAAAAAGCTTTTCGGCGAGCCGTTTTCAAGTGGACGAAAATAAAAAATACGTAAGAACTAAAATAAAAATGAACTAGATATTACAGCGATTACTGATAAGATATAGATGCGTAGTAACTGATATGGTCGCTAAAGATGATTCTAAGAGATTCGAGAAATTCGTCAATTTCCCTAGTACAATTCGAGGAGTTTATCTTATGTACGAAATGTTTCTTTTTTCACATAGGCCGGTGAAAAAGGGCAAATCAAAAATAAATTGGTTGACATCGTCGTTATTTATTTTCATTCTATCGTTTATTCTACTCTATTCTACTGGTATTTTGATCTTATTTCATTATATTCGCTTCGTTATGTTATTCAATACTATTTTGTTGTGTCATTCTGTCATTCTTTTCTATTCTGATATTCGACATTATTCCAGTCTACTCTGCGTATATGGATACAAAGTGCGTACACGCGCGTGCGTGTATATACATATATACATATATACATATATACATATATACATATATACATATATACATATATACATATATACATATATACATATATACATATACATATATATATATATATATATATATATATGTATATATTCTAAAACCATGCGAGACCGTAATAAAGTGCTCGCGGTGTCTTGTCATTCGTTATTGTTATTTGCAAATTTATAAAATTACAACGTAACAACCGCATGTGTAAACACGAAGATGTAAAAGAACCACTTAGCCGATAATGGTATTTACAGTTTGGCCGAGGATTTACGCCATTTACACGTCAGACGGGGATCAAAGCGTAATACCGACAAAGTTGTGGTTTCGATGTTCGAGCACGTATCCATCCACTTAAACGAAACAATAAAAGTAAAAGGTAAAGCAAAAAAAAAAAGGTAACGAAGAATGTTCAACGGGCGGTGATGAAACCAATCGCAGCTGGAGATTTAGTTCTTCCGGCCAAAACAAATATTCTCCCAGTAGGCCGGTGTTCAACCGTGATATTTTTTAAACGGAGGAGCAAGATTTGTCTCACGGACAAACGGAACGGCTGAATGTAGTAGAGAGATAAAATGAGAAAATCTAACCGATTTTTTAAATACTCTTACTCGCTTCCGATAGAATATCATTTCGTGCATCATTTTCTAAACTATTTACTTTATCCGAAATGAGGGAACCGATTAGTGCGGGAAGACTGTTCTTCGAGATGTGGGTTTAAAAATAGCGTCAAACTTCATTTTCGTTGGTAATCCTTTATCGGATTTCTTTACCGCAACCACTACTTATACATGCGAGATTAGAGCGCATAAAGTCTCGCACTCTTACGATGCGAAATGTCGACGATTAGTATTAAAACTATTTTAAACTGATTTTACACTGACAAAACCACGTTAGAGTAATCGCGGAACAGAGGGTCCTCTGTTTTCTCTAGCACAGTTAATTATTCCGGAGCCCATAATGTGTCTGGAGCTTCATATTTATACAGTTGTCGCATTCGTCCTTCACCGCGAATCAATTTGAATCTGACGTAACAATTAGATGTTTAGATTGCTAGTTAGATATAGAATAAAAAGAAACAACTGAGTGTGCAATTACAAAAACTATCCGCTGGTTCGAGCCCGGTAGATGTGTTATAAGCAGTGCGAGATATGTCTCAGCGCAGGAGACTTTGCAGCAGTTGCATAATCGAAATGAACGGATTAGGTCGAACTTTCCGAAATAACACGTTGCCGCTGCCCCGGCAATGATTTCGTACCGGCCTTTACATTCTTAGGATACGCCGGTATACAAGATTTGTTATGTTTGTTTGTTTTGGGCGCTGCAAAGTAGCGATTACAATAACAATCGGTTAAATAAGTTAATAAGGCGCTGTGTTAGAAATTTAAAACGGATCAGAAAGAATCGACTGTCATCGGAGTAAATCAACGCGGTAACGGACAATGGAGTTAGCCGATTGATGTGGAGGAATTGAGGGAGTGAGTTAAACGAGTTTATAATAAGCGTCAGTTAAGGAAAATACGGTTCTCGTCGGGGATAATACGTCTATCTGACGGATAGGAGGAAAATCTCGAACAAATGCGTCAGAAATCGATTATGTAACGTAATCGGTGATAATGACAATAAATTGCGATAGTTAATATTCATAACAGGCAATTGAAACACCAAGTAATAGAGGGGGGCTAGCGAGATAATAATGCGTACTAGAAGAATTGGCTAAAAACGAAGACCAGTCTTATAGACTGCGCAGTAGTCTGCGATAGATAACTGAGGAAGCAAGTGCCAGAATAAGTGCTGTGTAAAATCGTGAAGTCCCGAATGTCCGGGAATGCAGTCGTATCTCCGCTGTGATATTATAGTAAATAAGTCAGTTGTCAAATCGCTATGGCGAAAATTATGTTACGTATAGACGTAAATAAACGGTTCGTGGGTTTTTTTTTCTCCTCATAATCAATTTATACGTATAAATAGTACGATATCCACGAGTGGAAATAAAATTTCGACACGATGATCGACAAAATTAGGCACTTCTCGATCAAACTCGGCCATCTTGTATTCCTTAAAGTCCAGGTGAAAATTAACCGATCATCTTGTATTAACCGTAATACATAAATATCGCGTATTATATAATAAAACTCGAAGTTGCCCGCGGCTTCGCCTGTGTAATTATTAATATTATATTTTTTTTTAAGCTCATCACAAATAGGAGAGAAATTATAATAATTTAAAGTCCCCCGATACGGTGATTAACAATATTCGAAAAAATCGCAATTAGAGTTTTATATATTAGTACAGATTTACTTTTCACACGTCGGTCGCTAATGTCGCGATAATCATATACCTTCGTAACTAACATAGAAGAATATTTAATTCGATTCGCCGACCGATTAAAACGTAATCGTCAGAAGATAGGGAATTATATATCTTACCGGTATCCATACAAGTGGCGGTAGCCGATCCGATTAATTTGAATCCTTCCGGACAGGAGTACTGGACTTGCTGACCGACATGGTTTCCGGAACTTTCGACGACCAGATGATGAGTTCGGCGATTTAAATGAATTTCGTGGCAATAAATTTCTGCGAGAAAATTAAGTAGGAAAAATTAATTTCAGTCGTGTGCGTGTTTTTTTATTGCGTGTGTTTGTGCGATAATTTTTTTTAATTGGAATTTGAGATTCCGCCCACGGCTGTACAGACGACACTTACTAAATACTTATACTACAGGCTCATATGTAATCAAATACGAACGCACGTATACGCTATTATTCTGTGAGCTGAACAGACGTCTGAGACTAGTAGTCGAGAGAGGGATTATTTTGTTTACAATACGTGACGGGAATTTCGATTGATACATTCTGTAATAACTGCAGCCGAAAAATAGGTGGTTTTCATCGGCTGATCTGCATCGCAGGGATGGGTACAGAATTGCGAAGAGGCTAATTTGTGTTGTGTAAATAGAACGTATGGAATGTTGTTGACGTTCGAGCCTTAGGCGACGTATAATATGAATAAACGAAATTCTGTTTTCTACGTTACTAGGAAGATGGAAGAAGCGGGGAATTACTGGAATTAAAGTTTGAATATTCCTAAATTGTTTGGGCTGAATAACAATATTTCCAAGCGCGGTTCCAAAATTCCTTGCGCGAAAACTTAATCTTAGATAAAATGTCCACTGACATACTGAAGTAGAATGATCAATTCTCGTTGGAGCTTTTAGTAAGATTGTGTCTATACCGATCCAGTGAATACCCGAATGGCTATCCGGACAAATTTTACACAAACGCGTTTCCGAGATAGATCGTAAATATTTCTTAGGATATCGTAGATTGTGATGGAAAACAGCGACTATTAAATGAGCAATTTGAAATAGCTTCGAGAGTGCTACGTGAATCCGTGAAAATAATTAACGTAAGAAGGATATTGGAAAGAATTTCAAGAATGTTTATTATTATTATTATGGTTTACATAACATCCGATTAAGAAGATTCAGGATTCCTTTACTTATCGATAATAGTCATGTGTATATGTTTTCGCATCTGTAACGTTGTCAGCAGTGCGTAGCGCGAATGTTGTATGTTGTGTATTTTAATAATTTACTGTTGCAGTGCGATATTAATTTCTATTATGCCGTCGTCGTCGTCTATATCTCGTGATAAGCGGAGAGTGGTGACGAGAGCTAATGAAAGAAACAGTAAAATATAATACACCTCCTACGTCGGAGGGAGATCAATTAAGATTAAAGAAGCAATAAAAAAAAAAAGTAGTAGACTTCAAACTTGATAAAGACCTTGAACGTATATTAGTGGAGAGTATAATGGAGACGGTTAAATCCACGCTCAATAATTACTTATCGCAATTTAATCAGCGTGTAGATAAGATGGAAAAAGATACCATCAGTAGGATCGACCAACTTGAACAGTACTCGCGGTGGAACTCATTGATGATATACGGGAAGACGACAATGAAAATACGAATCAACCAGTAAACTAGCTGCTGATAAACTCGGTATTTCCGGCTGATAAGCGACGACATGAAAAGGACAAAGATCGTTTTAAACCGCGGCCTATACTGGTAAAATTTACTCGTTACGCATTTCAATGGGAAATTTACGAAAAGAAGAAGAAACTAAAGGAAACGCAAATTATTGTCCGGGAACGGTTAACGTTATTACAAATTATCGGGGATTTATCAGCCAAGTAGGGAAATACGGACGGTACAATATGTTGTATCGATGGGGCAGGCCAGAAGTAGGGAAATACGGACGGTACAATATGTTGTATCGATGGGGCAGGCCAGATCATGATAATCCGGTCGATACATACAGAATTATTTCAAATTATCTACTACAACTACACCGACGTCGTATCGGTAATTATGATTATATAACCGCACCGCTGCGTTCTGTTGTTAATGTTGGTTTTTTAGTAGTAAATGGGATTATGTGATGGTTCATGTGTGGTTGTTTTGTGTGTGTGCGTATGATAATGTCGATGTGAAACGTGGTTGTCCGAGTGTGGAATGTAGTTTGTATTTGTACATATAAGTATATATATATATATATATATATATATATATATATATATATATATATATATATATATATATATATATAAGTATGATTATGTTAGGGCGTGTTATATTGTCTACATGTATGCTTTTGATGTTTGTGCCCGTAATTCATTAGGGTGTATCTTTACCTAGTATTCTTACTTTGAATTTTATGTGCAAATATTGATGTTGTTTGCACATAATTCGCGGAACCTCGTTGTTCTTGAAACTAAAATGGAAGCTGCGCTTACTATACTTGCTATACTTTTCCCTTATTTTTAATTATCATTATTATTTTTTTAAATTATTTTATTAAAAAATTACAATGGGTCTTAGTGTATACTATCAAAATGTACGGGGCTTAAACATCAAATTGAATCAATTTAATTTAAATATTTATAGTCATAAATACGATAATACGTGATAGGAATTTCTCATTTCGTAATAACTCTAACTGAAAACTAGATAGCTTTTATCGACGATCTGCTCTCCATCGCAAGTATGAATGCAGAATGGAAAACGGGCTACTATTTTGTTTGTGCAAATAGAACGTACGGAAGAATATGGCTGACGTTAAGCCTTAGTCGGCATATAAAACGATTATCTCCACTTGGACATTGGTAAAACCTATAGTACTGTTCAGACTAAATTTCCTCCTATACCCTGGTTCGACCATCTTCTTTCTGTTATTCCGATCAAAACTCTCCGCAGATTTGTTGTCACTCCCATGCTCGCGTTCTGGTCATTCTAGAGTAGTTTTGAATTTCACTCTTGTAAATCCTCCTTCTGTTCATCGTACCGATCGTAGTAGCGTTAATTTTAGAGACGATATTAATTAATCATTTATTTTTTAGCTGAAGTTATTATCGAATAAAAAATGTTCGTACGTACGATATCGTTGTGTATTTAGTGCGTTCTTTCGCTCTGCGTTTTACTTTGTTTTACTTTGTGCGACTCCGATATGTTTCGTAGTCCACAGAAGGGGAAACAAACCCTACCGCATCACGCTAATTCGTCGCGTAGAAACATTTACGCGATGGCTACGGATGATAATGAGTTTCGATGACGATGATGATAATAATAAATTGTTGACCGATCATGAGATATCAGAGCTACTACTGGTGAACAAAATGCGTGGCTACACGTTAGTCAACATAACGGTGGTAGTAACCCGAAAAAGCAGCGTATCGATGATACAAATAGTACAATACCAACTAGAAACAGGTTTTCGCCGCTTATCACGCAATCGGACGTTGTACAAGACGTCATTCACACCGACAAACAGCCAACAAAAATGTCACTAAAGTTCACTACAATCACCGACATAGCACACGGAAAGTAGAACAAAGCCGTTCCGCCGATTATCGTTGACAATTAGAAAACCACAATCAATCGGTAACAGAGATAAACAAATTGCTAGATCATAACGTAATTTTAAGATCAAAACCTAATAACACAATATTTTATACTAATAATTTAAACGATATAAACTTACTACTATTCTGAAAGAGCGTAAAGCTCAGTTCTTTTCGTACACCCCTAAAGAGCGTAGACCATTCAATATGATTTTAAAAGGTCTGCCAAATAATATATCTCTGCAGGAACTTCATTTCGAATTAAAAAATAAAATATAAATTGAAAAAATTGTACAATTTCAACAAAAAAATCCCGATTCCACTATTACTTTATTGCCTATTTACGTCATCACATTCCCCTCTCACATTACCCCCCCCCCCCAAAAAAAAAAAAAAAAAATTATAAATATCAAAAGTTTATGCTTCTGTCTTGTTAGGTGGGAAAAATATAGAAAAAAAGACCCCATTGTGCAGTGCCATAACTGCCGGAAATTTGGCCACATATCAAAATAAATTGTAATAAATTAATTACATGTTTAAAGTGCAGCGGATCGAATTCCAGCAGAAACTGTCCTACTGTAACTAAAGAATCAATAAAGTGTGCTAACTGTGAAGGAAATCATACTTCTAATTCAAAATCATGCCCGGTTTATCTAGAATCGAAAAAATTAAACAAACAAAAATAGGAATCCCAGATTAGTCTCAAAGCCATTTGTACAGGATTTCCTTAATGGTAACAGTAGCAGTAGTATTAGTAAGAATAATAATAGTAATAGTAATTATAATTGTAATAGTGATAGTATTAGTTATATAATAGTAATAATGATAGGAATAATAGTAATAATAATGTCAATAATAGTGTTGGTAATAATTTAAGAAATAGGTATGATAAAACTAATCGCTTAAGTTACGCAGAAATTACTCGACGTCGTGGTGATAATTCTATTAATGATAACGATGCGTTCAACTCATCCGATTTTTCGGATCTATCGGCTATCTTTTCTTTATTTAAAGGTATTGATTTAAAAAAGCTGATGCACGTGCTCAAAGCGATAATTGTAAAATTAAAAACGCTAGGCAATACGGAATGCTTCACAAAAATAGCGGCTATTTTAGAAATATTTGTAGCTAACTATATCTAATTTAGTTTTATGTTCGTAATATGAGTGTGCTAGATCTGGCATAAATTTAGTTGCTTGGAATTGTAACTCAATAACTAACAAAGTAACTGAACTGCATGAATTTGCAATTTCCAATAATGTTGATATTATTGCTCTATCTGAGACCAAATTAGTAGCATTACACTTAAGTTCCCAGGGTTTGATATTTATAGAAAAGATGTAAATCGTCACTGTGTAGGAGTAGCGCTTCAACAGACGACTCAAGCACGATCTTCTGCCAACACCTCATTTAAATTGTATACAAGCTGTAGGTACAGATATCTACACAGACACCAGTAAAAGAAATAATAATAATACCAATCCCGGTATAGAAATTCTGACCATATACGCTATTTATAAACCTTCTAAGCGAATGTCAAGATTCAGGGAAGATTATCATTGACGATGATGAAGAATAAAGTCATTCTAATCGGAGATTTGAACTCGAAACATAAATCCTGGAATAATTTTAACAATAACCCAGCTGGTAATATCTTACTTAGTACCTGCATACAAAACAGAATACAAATACTTGCACCACGTGATACTTCCCATCATCTATTTGTCGTCCTAGTATTATTGATTTAGCTGTAGCCAAGAACGTTAACATCGTCTTACCTATTTCAATTAATGATTTATCCTCCGATCATAACCCGATATTTGCAATCATTAGAACCGGTAGTAACACAGTTCAAAAGCAAACGCAAAAAATATTCGATTTTAAAAATGCAAATTGCCAGTTATACAAGCTTCATAATAACATCAATTTGAATACCCCTATCTCTAGCGCAGATAATATTGACTACTGTCTGGCCCCACTCTTATGAAATCGATTCACGAAGCCATCGCTCTTTCTGTTCCCACCAAACGGAACGTTTTTCCTACACCTTCTCTACCAGCGTATATAACCCAAATAATCAGGATAAAAAATGTTGTCAGAAGATCGTATACTGAAAGTCGTTCGCGTAGTGATGCCCAGAATAAAAAGAAACTTTTAAATCGATTCACGAATTTAGTTCGTTATTTGCTAAATAAATATAAAAACGAAAAGTTTAATAAAATGCTTTCTAATCTTTGTGTTAAAAATAATAGCCTTTGGAAGGTGTATAAGCAATATACATGTCATTACGCAGCCCTTCCTCCGCTACAGGACTCTCGCACTAGTAAGTATAACGACGCATACTGAATTACTTGCTGCATATTACTCTGATATACACAGTCGTAATATCAACTTAGCCACCACCTATCGAAAGAATAAAGTATATACACTTGTTAGAAGATATACAGCCTCGTCTCAGGTAACAACTGATATCAAATTCACGTCTCCGAAAGAAGTTTTTACATTCATAAAATCGACGAAAAATAAAAACTCGGTAAGTCACGATGGCATTTCTTCTGTCGTCATAAAAAAGCTGCCTCATAAATTGTACAGTTAACTAACATAATTAATGCTATGTTTAAATTCGGATACTTCCCTTCTAGTTGGAAAATTGCAAAAATAATTGCATTACCAAAACCAGGTAAAGATTGTTCCCAGCTAGACAATATTCGTCCCATTAGCCTACTTAGCAATTTAAGTAACTGAAAAGATAGTTTTAAATAGATTAAGAAATTTCGCTGATACTAAGAATTTAATACCTAAACAACAATTTGGCTTTCAGCCTAAATATTCTACAACGCAGCAAATTTTGAGAATAGCAGACTCTATTACGGATAATTTTAACTTCAACAAACACACTGGAATGGTGCTATTCGACGTAGGCTTTTGACACAGCCTGGCACGAGGGCATTGTTTATAAGATGATAGAGACTAGGTTTCCACGCTACTTAGTTAAACTTATCGATAATTATTTAAGCGATAGATCCTTCTATGTTTCTCTAAACAATACAATGTCATCTAGCAAAGCCTGTTTAGTTGGAGTACCGCAAGGTAGCGTGTTAGTTCACCTTTTATCTGCATGATTTTCCGGTAACAAACAACACTGAAGTTGCTTTGTATGCTGACGATGCTGCGCTCTTCTGCAGTTCCTACAGGCCGAGCACTATTCACAAACGACTGCAAACTGATATTGATCGTGTGATCAAATTCTTTTCTAAGTGGAAAATTGCTATGAATCCGGCGAAAACTCGGGCAATATTTTTTACGCGTCGAAGGCCTTCTTTACCACGTAGACTTCATGTCAGCGGCGTTGATATAGATTGGTGTCAGACCATATGCACGTTACCTTGGGGGGTCATTTTAGATGACTAACTTTTATGAAGCATTCATGCTACTTTAAAAACAAATAGAGTAATCTGTACTTTATATCCGATGCTTAATCGTAAATCTTATTTAAATATAAATAATAAATTAATCATTTATAAATCAATGATTAGGCCTATCCTTATGCACGTCCGGTTTGGTCTTCAGTTTCGAATGCCAGTTTTATAGTTCAAAATCGATGTCTCAGATGTATTGTCCCCATATACACCAATGTGTCATATATGCACTGTATACTGCAGATTCTGCACGTAAAAGACTACATATAAATTATCAAAAAATTTTTTTGACAGTTGTAGTTCGCAACACAATGATTTGCTTTCAGTGATTGCAAATTACGATTCCAGGCAACTAAGTGTTAGGTACACCGAGTATAAGCACCGACGACGAATTAAAATTTACTTTACACATAATTTCTCTGTTATTTATTTATTTCGTTTCATTATTTTCCCGTTATATATAATATTTCCTTTTATCGACGTAAAATTATTTATCTATATTATAATTAATCTTTTATTTTTTCTTTGCGGTGGTTTTTAGTATTAATTAATTTTTCCACCATACAATGTTTACATACTATTATTATTTCAATTGTATAATGTAAGAATTTTATTTCATAAATGGAACATCATTTCCGGCACATTTATTTTATTGACGCACATATCCGTAAATTGTTAATGTCAAATATACTTTCTTTCAAAATTATTATCGGTGTTTTCCATCCTTGCTGTACCTTATCCTTTTTAAGTTTCGACGTTTTGTTACTTAAATTCGTTAGTGTTAATCGTATTTTAATAATTTTCTTTTTCCCCCTTTTGATTTTCCTCTCTTGTTATATTAATATTTCGTAGTTTTTTCTCTTCCTTTAGTTTTAATTCATCGGTTTATATTTATTGATTTATAATAGTATCTACAGTCGGGCCGTAAAAACAAATATGCGAAATATGCGATGACGAATATGAGAACAATGAGTTCAAACGATAAATAATCCCGAACGAGAACATTGAAAATATAAAAACGATACGTTCGACGAAATATGCGATCGACTAAACCTTCGGAGGATCACTCGTCGTGGAATTTGTCAAATATCTGAAATTTATCGTTAAAAATGAACAACTAACATAGTAGATGAGACTGATTTTCTACGCATTCGATGAAAAAGTGTCAGCTGAATTTTATGTAACCATCTGTCGGTTATCTACAATAAATCTTGCAATTACAAATAACAAGTTAAGATTCACCGGTAAAGTTCGAAAATACTTATCGAGATAATGCAATATCGAAATTAACATATCGAATGCAATCGTGAGATTTATCAAGTTCAAAAATTATCAAAAATATAATCGCTTAAAAACCCTTACTTCCCCCTATCGACCGATTTCCTCGATTACGAATCCACTCTGGAGTATTTGAGAAAACTTTACTGAGAAAAAAAAATGAATATATAAATTAAAGAGAGGAAATCGTAATCGTAGTAAATTTTCAGTTTTTCACAATCGGACGTTCTCTATAAAATTCGAAAACAGGTAATGCTCCGCGGAACTTTTATATATATTCAGCGGGGCTTTTGACCGCGTCTCTGGCCTTGGACTTCATTATAATATTATCAAATCGTACTCGAACGAACAGTATTTTCGCATTGCGTTATAATCCGTCGTTATCATAAAGTATACAGGCGCAGATGCGTCTAGTGTGAATCTCTCCTATAGCCGGTATTCACTAGTTGTATACCTAGAACTAATAAAGTAGTTGGCGCAAAAGAATGGTACGGTATTGAGACGACGTCAATACTCGAACTTAAACGATTACTTTAATGAATGGAAATTAATCGCCCCGGAAGAGTAATCACATTTACTACCGAAAAAAAAACTTCGCGCGGTTGATAATAAAATTTTGATAATAAAATTTCGAGTAAGTTGCGCAAAGTGACTGCGCTAAAAATAACTCAATGCTCATCCGTGTCGATCGTTAAACCTTTTTGCTCACGATGGCCGCTATGTGGTACGTGAAATTTCAACGCTAAGCAAATTTTTATTTTCCGGTTAACGTGAGGTCTCAATTTTAAAAATATTCATACAAGCGCGTCCAAATTTATCTACAGTTCACCCCTAACAAGCGATATTGTATAGGGTGACCCCCACGCGAACCGCATTATCCACGTCCAGTGTACACACGAGGTTTTTCTCCAGTTTCAGTTATCACGATAACAAGAAGGACTGCGCGATTTGCGTGGAACGTTATTTTCGGCGTGAGTCGATGGCACAGTACAGTGAGAGTTTCGAAAAGAATTAACGCGGTATAAACCAGTACCATCTCGCACTTCAATTTTAAGGTTGAGGCACCTTCAGTAAAAAAAATCGTCCTGTGCAAAAAAAAAGCAGTTCTTCAATTTCTCCGAAATATAGATACGAGCAATTTTATATAACATCCAATTATTAGTTTTTCGGGTGTTCCTGATCGTAGAAGCAGTACATGGTACCCGATAAAAAAAACACACACGCAAAAAAAGAATTTCATTCGACTTTATCCAAATATTTTATTGCCATTTTTCTCCAACGTTGCGTTATTATTAATTCTCGCCGATACTAGAATTTCATATATGCATATACATATATATATATATATATATATATATATATATGCATATATGTATGTATGTATTTATATTTTTGTACGAAAATTACAAATAAAAGAAAAATATGTGTCAAACGTGAGATTATTTTGATTGTTACATGTTTGCCGGGTATTTGATTTTTTAGTTTATTCTTATTTTGTGTCATTATCATCATTATTATTAGTATTATTATACCATCACCATCTTATATATATATATATATATATATATATATATATATATATATATATATATATATATATAAATAAAAGTTTCTTTAGCTTTTATTTGCTTTCTCTTTCGTAAGTTTTCCTTTAGTGAGTTTTCTTTACTTTTCAATTGTGATCGCCACGGGTTGATTTTCTATCAAAGCGTTCATTTTTTTTTGTAACCCCCGTTATTATTTTCCGTCTTCCTTCTTTTTAACAGCCTGCAGCTTTCAAATTTGCCGCATTGAGTCAACAGTGTTATTTTAAAAGCTTTTCATTCTTCATTTTCTTTTGAAATTGAAAATGGAGTATGGAGTAAGACTCTTCGAAACATGCGTTAACAATTTTAACTCTTTATACGAAATCAATTCGACCATTTCGTCGCTTTACACATGCGCCTAATTGTTCGTAGAGAAATTATTATTTTTTTTTTTTGGGCACTGCTAAGGAGTAATCACACTAACGTGTTGATAAATAGTTATTATATATTGATGTTACAATTGGTTAGGAATTTGTAAAGAAGGAGGAAAACACGGGAGACATTAGAAAAAATTAAGGAAGTGATAGAGAAAGGAGGACGATACCCGATGGATATTAAGGAATTCAGGAGTGCGAGTTTGTCAGCTGTGTGAAAACTGCAATTGAAAAGGATGTGGTTTTCATCGACGATAATTTGTGAATCGGCTGGATGGGAACAATATGGGGAACTGGAAATCCCAATACGAAACATGTGAGCCGGAAGACGATTGTGTTCAGAACGTAAACGGGTGATGGTTGTAATAAATTTTCGGAAGTTGAGGTGTATGTTGGGCAAATTAAAGTACCAGGGAGTAGGTGATGTGGCCAGATAATATCTAGGGGTGGAAGAACTAACTAGCCGCGATGACCACTCGTAGGATATATCCATGTTGGCAAGAGATATCAGGTCTGTGGTGGAAATTGCCGGCACCAGAGACCCGAAGAAAATGGCTTCCTTGGCCAGAGTGTCGGCAACCTCATTGCCATGAATTCCGGAATGACCGGGAATCCAGACGTATGATATTAAGATGCCGCGGCTGAATAGTAAATAAGTCAATTGTCGCACTGCCAAGGGAAGATAATTGGAATTAGGTTGAAAGGAGGAATGCTTCAATGCGAGGAGAAAACTTAGGGAGTCGGATAAGATTAAGTATAGGGAGGAGGAATGGTGATCTAAACGTGATAATAATTGCAGAGTTTTAAGGATGCTTAGGCCCTCGGTAGTGAAAATTGAATTGAACTGAGGAAAAATGAATGATTTGGAGATATTATATTGGGGTAGGTAGAATGCTCCCGTAACGGACCAACCGGGAAATTTGGATCCATCTGAAAATACATGTACATGATTAGGCCAGTAATTTTGTATGAAAGCATTAAGATCAGGATGGGAAGACATGATGGAGGAGAAGGAGGAGGTATCAATGGAGATGTTAAAAAGATTAACATGATATGAATTAGTAAAGTAAATTGTTGGACGAGATGGAAGGATAAGATACTTGTACGTCCGGTATTTATAAGCTGCAGAGGAGAGTAGTGGAATACGGGAGCGAGTGAAACGCCATTTTCTGAAAATTTTTAAAAAATTTGAAGTGAAGGAATTAACTTGTTTATTGAGAGATTTCAAGATAAATTGGAAGGCTAAATTTTTACGTCGGTGGGAGAGAGGAACAATATGAGACTCGGAGGAAAGAAAGGGAATAGGAGCAGAACAAAGAGAGCCTTAAATTAAGCGCATACAGAGGTTTTGTATTTTATCTAATTTGGTTAAGTGGTGACGGGAGGGTTTTTATTTTAAACAACGCTAAATAATACAGCTGCGCGGTTGTAATTTGCACCATTTTGTTTATACATACATTTATACATAATATATATGTTTGCCTGTGTGTACGAACTTTGTAGCTTAGCACTAATGCTATAGCTTTCTGCTGGTATAAGCTCAACTGCAATCGCACGGACGACGAGAATTTTTTACGGTAAAAATACTTCGTTTCCTCGAGAACTCAATCTTATCGGATTGTTGAAATAACAGTTTTGTTATATCATCCTTTATTACTGATATGTATATATATATATATATATATATATATATATATATATATATGTGTGTGTGTGTATATATATATGTATGTATATAAGTGCCGCCGATGCATATTGAATAAGTCAAAATACGAAAGAATCTCATTTATGCGTGAAATACCCTATTTTAAACGTTATATATTAAACCTATCCGGCTGCATTCTTCACTCGGTGTTTATCTCACACTAGTCCGCACACTAGGCCTATTGGAGATTACAGTGTTTAACTCTAGGAATATTGGATATTACGATTTCAAGTGACTAAGCTATATACGAAGTATACTATAAACTGCTTATCAATTAAGTTTAATAACTATATAGTATAAATTTTGTTCTGTATTATAATCGGAGTTACCTTATTGTAAGCGTTGTATCTATAAAATGATAAATTACTTTTAAGTATACTGGTTTTACAGGTTTCAGCGTTTTTCCCCGTTAATTTTCATTACGTATTTTAATATAAAATAACGATGATAAATATATTAATAGAGCTATCACTGTGGTAAGGTATTTTCACCGGTACACATTTATCATTATCTGCATTATTGTATGAAAATACATATACCGTTATCTTTTTTGTTATTATATATATGAACAACAAAAAGAACAGTATGAATCACTGAACTTTAAAAAAAAAAAAATACAAAGCTTTTCGGCTGTTAAGCCATTGTCAAGTGAACACGAAAAAAAAATAAAAATATAAACAATTAGTAAAAGCAAGAAATATAAAGAACACTAATTTAGGCGCATACTTCGTTAATTTTTGTAAATTGTATATCTGAATGAGTATTTTTATACTTTATATTATTATAAATGTTTATATTTTACTTTTTATGTTCGTCAGATTATGGTTTGACAGTCAAAAACCTTTTGTGGATTTTTCATGAAAAAGTTTATTGATTTTAACTTCTATTTTTGCTGTTTATTTTTTGAAAATCACTACATTACACACTTTTCTAATTACACACACATATATATATATAATATATATATCTGTTCATTTGTATATATATGTGTCTTTATTAATGCCCGCATGAAAACGACCACTAACTGAAACTTGTACATAACCCAATCTAGACGAAAAAATCCTTTGCCCATTAAAAAAAAAAAAAAAAACTTGTATATAATCTAAATCGAGTACAATCGAGTAGGCTTACTCCATGTTTTGCAATCTCGTAAAATACGACAGATCTATTAATTCGTATCTCCATCGAACAACACGTTGTACCTGTAGTGCAGTAGAACAATATGTAGCAAATGAACTGAAATTCCCGGAGAAAGGATTGGCGTAAGCAAGGTTATGAAAAACGACAAGCCAGTGTGTTAATGGTAATAATGATAAGAAACAATCTAAACTAACTCTCGATCGATACGAAACCTACTCAACAGACGGAGAAAATGATTAATTTGGAAAATGTAGCCTAAATGAATTCTACGGCTAATTCTGTATCGTATACACTCGAGTTGTCGTATGTTTTTTTCTATACGGATCTGCACAAGAAAAGGCGGAAAATCTGGAAGACGTTGACAGATCGCCGGGTTAAAATCTTATCAGTTTATTCGGAAAAACAACGCAGAGCAAGCGTGAATTTGTAGGGCGCGGAATATTATTTTTCATTCGAACGAAACCGAAATCAAAATCGAAATCGAGCCGGTGGATATTATAAAAGAAGAATTGAAATGGCGTCGAAGTTCGCAATATTCACGCTGCGTGATAATATCAGTCAAAAGAGAAAAAAGCAAAAATCTCTTCCATTATTCTCGATGGATCTCAAACTCGCGGCGGAATTGTCCAGAAGTCAAAACGACTGTTTGATGCTATCGATAAAAAAAGTAGAAGAATTACGAAGTGTAAAAACTACCAACAATTAAAGATAATGCCAGTATGTTTTTTTCCCCTTTTTCTTAATGGCCTTATACAATTTGTCCGTATATACAATTTGTCCGTATATACAATTTGGCCGTATGTACAATTTGTCCGTATATACAATTTGGCCGTATATACAATTTGGCCGTACATACAATTTGGCCGTAGAAAGAACAAAAAATAAGTCGCGAATAAATATAAATGGATGAATTGAATTAAACTAAAGGAAGAGAAACACTCTGTAATATTAATGGAATATCAAAAATATAAGAAAAGGAAAATTACTGCTAAAACAAAAACCAACTGTTATATTAGAATACGATTAATACTAACGAATTTATACTATTAAAACCGCAAACATAAGGATAACACGGATAAGGGATATCGTAAGATGGGAAATACCATCAAGGGAGAATAACTTATTAAGCAAGTATGTCTACGTTCGGACTACCTACGGGTAAAAAATAAATGACTAATATCTCCTATATAAAATTAACGCTACTACGAGCGGTAGAATGGACATAAGAAGGTTTCGCAAGATTGAAGTTCAAAGCTACTTTAGAATGACCAGAGAACGTATATAACACTGGCAAATCTGCGTAAAGTTGCGATCAGAATGACAGAGTGAATTGAACCAGGGTGTACGAGGAAATTTAGTTTGAACAATACTATAGGTTTTCCTCTTAAAATGTCGAAGTGGACATAAGACCTACCGAATGGAAGAAACAAGAAAAAACATAAGGCCGGAGTTACAGCGAGTCAACCTATTAATCAGAACTATCAACTCAGCAACTGTAACTTATTCATTACTAAATTATGAAACACAACAAATGCGACTCAGGTAAGAAATCCCGGTCGTAATAACACCTAGTTATGTCAGCATCTCGGCCCTCGAGATAGAGTGTCTACTTAGAATGCTTTGAAAGAAAGAAAAATCTACATTTTCAAGAAACGCCGTATTATTCAGTCTGCACCTGTTGTACTGTGGGTGAGGTTGATGATGTTCAGCACACATTATTTGCATGTCCCGCTTTTGCTGCCCTGCGTCATAAATTTGGTATTGAGAGCACAGACATTTTTCCATTAGGTAAAAGAGTTGAAAATTTCCAAATTTCCTTACATATGCTGAACAGGTTATGAGAATTAAATTTAAAAAATTGTCTTCTTTTTAGCGCTTAAGTCAATCGTTAACCCGAGACCGGTGCAGTTTTTATTAGCTTGATCAACTGTTCGTCATCTACTTATAGCGACTTTATGATTAAATTTTTTTATGAAGAATTTTACTTCTGTTCTATAATTACTTTTTGGAAGTTTGTTTTACTTTTTTGTTCTTTCGCTGATTTTTGGCTCCCTTGCCGTGCATGTTTTTATGCGCTGCATTAATAAAAAACAAAATTTACTTATTTTATCAGTGTCTTTTGAAGATTTTCCCCCTCCCGCTTTAAAAAAAAAAAAAAATATTAACGCTAGCATTGGAAAACTAGTATATCTGAGTTGTAATCGGATCGTCTGATAATAATGGTTTACCCCTGTTTTTTCATCGAAGGTAACGCGAATATTGAAAATATTGCAACCGTTACATTACAGTTAACCGAAATTATATATAAGGTATATACTTAAATTTCTAATGCTGAAAAATGGTCCATTTTTATAATAAGAGAAATTCGCTCGATTAGGTATGTACGAATTCTGAAAGTATTTGTTATAGTACCGAGTCGTCTAAAACGCTTTTTTATTATAAGTCTGCGTTTTTACAATTTTCAAATCACTACGTTTCATTAGAAGAAGATGATGGAATATTTAAACAACCCAGAAGGAACGAAACAAGGTGATTGAATTTCTCCACGGCGCTATTTAATACGGTGCTGGAATTCGCTTGAAGAAAATGAAATTTCTAGAAACTGAAGGAATAAATATAGACGAACAATATATAATCTTGAATTTGCAGACGACGTAATTCCATTTGCGGGATTTGCAAACGAACTTTCGATAATGTTAGAAGAATGCAATTGTCTTACTAACGATGCAACAGTAAAAATACGACTCGATAGAGAAGAATTATAATACGCGCAGGAAACAATTTATTTGGGTCGGTGCTTATCATTTGACCATCGGATGGACAAAGAAATGACGAGAAAACTTACTGCAGCGTGGAACAAATTTTGAAGTTTAAAAGGAATTCTAAAAAATAGAAGCTAGAAAATTAATCTAAAAGTAAAAGTTAGTATTCTGGAAAAATGAGTCGTACCAGTTTTGCAGCATGGCTGTGTCAAACGTCTAATATTGAGAAAACTAGTCGTGTACAGAGAGCAATGATCTGTACTCAGAATTGGAAGAATCGACCGAATTCGTTCGGAAACCGCGATCAAACCGAAATAAAAGCCCATTGAGAAGATGGCAATCAGCCTAAAATGGAACTGGTCACACGATTCGTCGGGACGGTTTGACCGAAAATGTAACCAAGTTGATTCCAGATTACAATAAAAGAACCCGTTAAGGTGAACTTCAGAGAGCGGATGGATTCTACTCGGTTAAACTCGGATAGAAAACGGAATGGAAGAAAACGCGCCAATTATATACGTAGTGTTTATAACGATAACGATTATTACTGTTTATAGGTGTCTGATATGTAATAATATTGTTAGTATATTATTCATGGGTGGAATTGTCGAAATAAAGACTTTATTTATATTTTCTTCAACTATTTCATCGAAATGTATTGATAATACGCCGCCGAAAGATTTATGAGGCCATTCCACGATTGATCGATTGCGCAAGGAAAGTTCTCGACGTTCGAACAGCTTTTGATAAAGTTTGACAAGGTGACTTCTTAAAATATTTCCCGCCGAATAATCCGTACTTAGTGCTAAAATCGTGCGTTGAAAATCTAAAAGCGTTATAACCAGTCAGCAATACATGCTGTTTCTGTGAACGTTTCCAGGATTTGCCGTTACGCCCCAAGATGTATTTATTATATAAATACGGATTTTATACTGTGTACACAGAGAAATTTGTGGACAATGCAGCGTCGCAACATCTACCGCATGAAAATCCGAAGATAGCTAACGATAGTGATAATTTACAAAAGTCACGTAGAAAGTAGTGTCAAATTCACATTTAAATTGCATAGGAGCGTATACATACATACATATATATCACAATATGCCTATATCAACCCGATCATGTATGTAGGCAGTCCCCAAACTTTTCGAACGACTCCTATTTTATACGGCTCGGATCCGATTGATTTCTGCCCATTTAATAACATCATCTCGCCACCTGGCTATAAGCCTCCCTCGCAGATGTTGGCTGCGAATTGACACACCACTATAATATCCGTTTAGTCCATCTTTTATCCTTTTTTTCGCCAAATGTCCGGTCCATAACCATTTTAGTCTGACGATCGGCTACACTGCGTCTACCAATTTCGTCCGTTTCCTTACGAATATCGAGCTTGATTCTAAGGATAATCCTCTCGTTAGCCGTTTGGTTTTCCAAATACTTCTTGCTGTCAACGAGGCTCCATATTTCAGCTCCGTACGTCGAAGCACATATTAATTATACAGATTACTTTTAAGGCTATTCGGTATTTATCTATTTTTAAAAAAAGGG
This sequence comes from Coronaproctus castanopsis, assembly GCA_032883995.1. NCBI lineage: Eukaryota > Metazoa > Arthropoda > Insecta > Hemiptera > Monophlebidae > Coronaproctus > Coronaproctus castanopsis. Next base: position 85,155,977 of record CM065054.1, on the reverse strand, counting down.
TTCCCTAATTTCCCAAATACCACATTCTTCTTTTAGTTTCCAGCTGCATTATGTTATTCTTATACCTAGTGTAATTTCCTGTCTCGGGTTATCGACTTACGCGTTCACTCTTTTCGCCGTTTACAGTTACTCTATCATTATTTTGATTTTTCGTAAATTTATTTGAAGTCCTATTTCCACACACATACAGATACATATATGTATATATATAGTGTACTCTATTAAAAAATCCTACCTTGTATGCGTATCATTACGAAGTTGGTCAATTTGCGAGAACACGAGCACAAATATTCTCCACTATCATATGGTTGTCCCGCATAAAGTACTACGCGAAATGTCCACTGATGATCATCTCTCTTAGTCCAACCTAGAAAAAAATACAAACGCCGTTCATAATTATCCATTGTGATTTATTTTTACTGTGAACAATATTTGAAAAATGTTTAACCTACATATAAGGTTAATAGTTGATATTTCAATTTTCAATATTATAATTTATCGAAATTAATTGTGTGTTCTTTTGTTTAATTTCGCTGTATAATTGTTTTCTATTCTTTCTATATATTTTTCAATACATATACTATCAACAATTTGCCACGTTAGGAGAACATCGTTCGGTATTTCATATTTGATATCATGCGATGTTATAAATTTATCGAAATTTTAGATTTTATATAAATCAATCTGATGTATAATTAACTCGATAAATTTATCTAATTGTAGATTTTATATCAGTTAAAAATTTAAATTCGCTTTTATTATTTTGACCGTCCGTATGATCCGGGATAGCAATAATATTACTTAAGTGTATATGCAAGATACATCATACAATGCTAGATGTGATAGGCGTTTAATAAAGAGATAAAATAAAAGTACGCACAAAAATCATATAATGTGGCACATATAAAGAGATTAATTAAAAAGAGATAAAAGTAGGGCTACATGGTGCGCCTGCATGATCTGAGACGCTACACAAATATCATTAAATAGACAATTTATTTATAAATTGTCTACTTTAACGATATTTGTATAAAATCTCAGATCATGCAGGCGCATAAAAAAAACGAGCACAAAAGATTTGACATTATACAAATGTATCATTTATATATGTAGGCAATTATAATACTGGTACAAAAAGCTAGCCACACGTGTATATACGAGATAAATCATACAATGCCACATGTGGCACGAGTTAAAAGTAATACGTTACGCACACGTCAAATCGATAATTTAATTACATTGACATATATATATATATATATATATATATATATATATATAAAGTGAATTTTAAAACATTCGAACACACGTATTTTACAAATACATTCTAAGTTTTAAAAATATACGTTTAATAGTAACGTATTTTACGCCATTAGTGAAAACTTATAATTACTTAAATTATAATAAACACCTGTAAATTATATTATAGTTCGATAAAAACAGAAAAACATATAAATACCATTCGAGTACTACTCGTTTAAAACTGTATTATTTTAAACTATATTTCATTATGTTATTTATTTAATTAATTTGGAAGTTTCTAATTGTATTAATACTTATTCGTAGTAATATATTACAGATATGTCGAATCAATAATTTAATTATATTCGCATAATGTATGTGAAATAACTACGGAAATGTTAAAACATTCAAACATCTGTATTTTGCAAATACATTCTAATTTTTAAAAATACACATTTAATAATAATGAATTTTACACCGTTAGTGAAAAGTTGTAATTACTTAAATTATAATAAACGTCTGCAAGTTATATTAGTAGTCGGTAAAAACTGGAAAACACATTGTATTACACCCTCAATAAATGTTACTAAAGAATCAAATAATTCATAAACCGACTAAAATTAGTTGTTAGTTGTCTACTAACACTATATTACGCGTTCAACAGTAACTATCTAATGCTGCTAACAAAAAATAACTAAATATTAGTAACTTATATACAATAAGCGACTAAATTGTTTTCGTACTATAAATCTTACTAAATCGTTTCAGCGAAACCGACTTAACAACATACCCATTTGAACCGAATAGATAAACGACTATTTCATTTTCAAAAAATCGTTCGATTTTCTTCTTCTTCTTTTTTGGTTTGTGACCGTACTGTATACTGCTACAAAAGCCAGAAGCATTAGGAAACTATATTTTGTATTTAGGAGGAAGAATAGGAGTTTAAGAGAATTGGGAAATGTTGGACAGGAACTTAGGATGTGAACGATGGAAAGAGGAGTTATGCATGCAGGACAGATAGGCCGATCTTCGCTGGTGAACAGGAACTGGTGCGTAAGACGTGTGTGTCCGGACCGAAGGTGACAGAGGAGGAACACATCATTCCGTTCGGACGTTGACGCCATCGGGTTTGTGATGCTGACTTCAACATACTCTAAATGTGGATCGTCATATATTTACATCTTTGCTTGTCTTTGGTAAGGCCGGAAACGGTGTTATATTACACGAATCTGCTGCCGCTGTGTCAGCTTCGTTGTTCATATTGCGATATCCGGGTATCCACGCAATTACAATCTATCGCTTATAGGTAAACGATTTTTCTAGTATAATTTTCGCAAACGAATGCTGATGTTCGTGTTTATTCTGTATGATTCTAACTGAAGTAAGAGAATCTATGGAAATTAATATGTCGTGCTTTAGCTCCGATTCTGCAATATCAATTGCTCAAGAGATTGCATATAACTCTGCCGATAATACAGGGAATGTGGATGGATATCGGATTTTTCCATGTTTATAAATGACGGCGCAACCAGCGGAGTTTCCTTTTTTTGGCTCCATCCGTGTTTAGCACTTCATGGTCACCGTACATTTTTAGGAGATTCTGGAACGAGTTCTGAATAGGGGACTGAAGAAATGAAAGGGAGTTTAGGAGAGAAGTGTCAAAAATTATGGGAATGTGTATCGAAGGAGCAATATGCATTCGGTTGGTTCTGCAGAGGGAGGAGGGTTGACGACAAGATTGTGGAGGGTATCTGTAATTTTATTGCGGACAAGTAAGTTTGAATAAGGTTTGATTCGGTAGTTGCGGTGTGGCGTTGCATGATCAGGAAGATCAGGATTTGTGAGTTAGCGAAGGTGCAATTTAAGTAGGATGTAAGAGTGATGATGATAGGCGGGAAGTTCTCCCGAATTTATATGGCAGATGGTTTATTTGTGTTGATTTCAATGCACCAAGTGCTAGGCGTATTCCACTGTGGTGGACTGAGTTTAATCGTTTCAGGACTGTTGTCGTAGTTGATGCGTAAGCAGGAAAATCATAGTCACATTTGGTTTTTATCTGCTCTGTATACTTTGAGGGGAGAAATTTTGTAACAACTTTTTCTTCAGATTTAGTCTTTGCGTACAAGCCGCTCGGAGGTAATTTATGTGATCCAACCACGTCAATCTTCTGTCGAAGATCAAATCAAGATATGTAATTCAAGAAACAGTTTCTAAAGCCTCAGATCCCAAGATAATAGCCACCTGGTGCTGGTAGTGATGAATTCTACCGAAGTGTATCGTTTTAGTTTTTCCAGATGAGAAAGAAACACAGCTGTTTGTGGACCATTGACTAAGCTTCTTTAGTAATAAATTTTTATATTATGTAAAATCGAACGAAAAAATATAAAATATTAAATAAAATTAAAATTTGAGTTAGCTTCTGTGTAGCTTCTTGAAGCATGGTTTCACCAAGCTTATAATCGTGACAATGAACAAAAATTACCAGATCGTTAGCGAAGAGTGCACTTCGGATCATTAGATTTATTTTTCTACCAGCATCGAGTTTATAGCAAAGGTAAAGAGACGGTCGGACTTAAAACTGAACCCTGCGATACACACCATTTATTAATTCAAGACGCTTTAATATCTGGTTATTATCGCCTGATCCTGAATCGCCACCAAAAATCTTTCTGTTTACGGGAATAATTCTCCACATATCAGCTACTTATTTGATAGATATTCCACATAGTGCTTTAGTTTTCCATGTTTCTTTTAAGTCTAGTCTATTATTAATGTCAGTTTCACTAATTAAATTTAATGGAGTGTAATTTTTTTCAGATTGTTTAGTTGCAGGCATTTATTTTAATGCCTCTTCTAACGTCTGTAAATCTTCTATTCCGATACCTGCTCATCTCCTGAAGTAATATTGAGTATTCTCAAAATTTTTGATGTCGTTTAAAAATAAATATTTTAATATCTCTTCTAACGCCTGTATATCTCATCTACCCACACTTGCACATCACTGTAGTAATACATAATAAATTTAACATTTGCAGGCATCTATTTTAATGTATCAACTAACGCCTGTAAATCTCCCATTCCGATACCTGCGCATCTACTGAAGTAATATTGAGTATTCTCAAAATCTGCAAGCGTTTTAAAATAAATATTTTAATATCTCTTCTAACACCTGTATATCTCACCTACCGACCACCCAGCACACCACTGTAGTAATTTATTATAAATTTAACATTTGCAGGCATTTATTTTAATTCCGCTCCTAACGCCTGCACATTCAGTTTGTGCCGAACGTTCGCGGTGACTTGTTCGTTCGCATGTTTGGAATCCGGGGCAGAGGTAAGTAGTTTTATCTTTCTCTCCCCGTGTATTTTCGTGCGTCCCGCACGCTTTTCGCGTCATTTTTCGCTTAGTTGGCGAATTTTAAACTTTTTTGACTTTTTTTATTTTATTTGTTTTTATTGTTAAGTACGTTCTTACGGTCATTTTAATCCTAACCTTATTAAATCTGGACTGGTAGCTTTGAAGCTACGGATTTTTAAACTTTTTTCGATATTTTATAGTAGTGTTATTTTGGTGGTTTTTCACTTTTTTTTTTTTTTTTTTTGCCATAATGGACGACCTAACTAGGTCGTCTATTAAAATCTATTACAGACTTGTCCAGTAAAATTAAATCACAATTTGGCGACAAGTCAGTGTCAAAAAAACAAAAAGATTCTGTGTTAGAGGCTTCCAGCGAAATCAACAATAATGTTGCGGAAGCAACGTTGTTAGTTACAAAAATTGAGAAAATATTAAAGTCAAAATCATCACAAGTTCAATCAGCTGTCAGTGCAGTACTGCATGCACATAAGCCATCGTCATCAGGAGTCTCTTTTAGAGATGCCGTAGTTGGTGACAGAAGAAAGAAAACTATTCCAAAAAATAAGATTATCATTAAATCTTCAGATGCCAGTGCGGTTTTCGGGCAATTAAAATCAAAAGTTTCTTTAGTTAAGGAAAAAATAAACGTAACCTTCTTTAAAAAAATAAGTGATTCAACTTGTATTATTAATACAAGCTCAAAATCCGAATCAGCTAAGTTGGCTAAAATTATAGAAGAACGAATTCTTAATTGCGATGTTAAGGAAGAGAAACTCCTTAATCCTACGATTTTGTTGTTCCATGCAAACAACATTTCCGAACAAGACGTTAAGGATCATGTGATGGATTTGACTGGCGCTGATCCCATCAGCGTCACAAAAATTCAGAATAATCGAGCTTCAAGGATCTATGTACAACTTTCTCCGGCTCAATACAAATTACTTCCAGATGGTGGACGTGTCCGCATTAATTGGGAGTCACTTCCTTTCGTTGATGCGGTAAGTCCGCGGCAGTGCAAAAAGTGCGGAAGGTTTGGCCATCCGGACAAATACTGTCGGGCTTCCGAAGCCCAATCCAATTTCCACAAGCTTTGTATTGAAAATGGTGCTTGCTCATGCTGTACATTTTTAAAGATTAAATCTACCTGCTCTTGGCAGGATCTAAATAGTAAATTATGTGATAAGGACTCTCTTTCTGTAGCCTTTAAGGCTGTAGATCACGCTACGTTCTCAAAAAATTGTCCCTGTCTCGTCAAAGCGCGAGAAGATATGAGGGCCAAGGTTGACTATGGAGCGAATTAATTGTTGCTATTTGAATGTTGACAATTCGCGTGCCTGTCAGGCACTATTTTTAAGATATTTTTATAATAACGATTTAGATGTGTGTGCACTGGCAGAGCCTTATATTAGCAATGGTGAGTTACCAGTTAGAAATAATTATATATCTTATATTAATAACCGAGTTGCAGTCATTTTGAAGGCGGATCTTCCGCATTCTTTGCTGTACACTAGGTTTAATTTAATTACTGTTAGGCTGAGTAGATACATTTTAACATGTGTCTATCTCTCCCCAAATAAGCCTAAAACCAGAGCTCTGTCATTACTTGACCAGACCTTGGGGCAGCTTCCAAACTGCTATCATGTGGTCGTTGGGGACTTTAACATCAGGTTGCCAGTTATGGAGCCTCGTGTTAAGGAAACCAAGGACTCTGTTGATTTCAGCGAGTTGGTTGCTTCTAGGGATCTTGTGGTTGCGAATGGTAGTGAACCTACCTTTGTTAATTACAATGGTTGGAGTATTATTGACTATTTGTTGGTCTCTGCCGGTGCAACCCAGTTAGTATCTTATAAGTTAGTTGAGATGGACCTTGCGTTCCATCGTAGTTTCATATTTTCTATTAATGACAATATCAGTCGTCCCCCTCCTAGACGGTATTATAAAATTTATATCGAACAATTTGTAAATCGTCTCAACTCTACCTATATTAATAATCTTATTTTTAACGTAAATAATTGTCTGTCTAGTGGGCGGCTGAACTCCCTGATCAGCCAGTTCAACAAGTATCTGGTTGAGCTGATTGGTCAATGTTTACATACTGTCGATTTTCCACAAGTAGACTGGTGGAACGACAGTCTTCAATTTTTTAAGAATAAGATTAATTTCATTAGGAAAAAGCTATCTAAATGTAAAAACTCCTTCAGTATCTTTATTTATAAGAATGTGCTGAAGGAGTTAAATAGGTCATATAAATTCGAGGTAGTAAGGGCCAAATTCCAACATTGGAAGGCCTTTGTTAGTTCGAGTACTGCTTGGGGTAGGCCATATAAAATGCTATTCAAGCAGAGATGTGATTCGTCTTTGCCTGATTTGAAGGTTGGCGATCAGATTATAGTTTCTGACAATGAAAAAGTGAGTACTTTATTAGACCACTTCTTCCCCTCCAAAGTTGATATTCCCTTGGCGGTGCTACCTGTTGATGGCTGTGTTCCTCCTGTGGTAAATTCGGACAACATTACGTCCATTATTAATAACATACGCAATAAAAAAGCGCCTGCTGATGATAGGGTCAGCAACATCATCGTTAAAAAAATTCATTCTCTGTATCCAGTTTTGTTGCATACTATTATGGATAAATGTATTAAACTTGGTCTCTTCCCAGATTGTTGGAAGGTAGCTTCTTTGAGGCTTCTTTCCAAGCCGGGCAAAGATCCGTCCGAGTTGTCAGCGTATAGGCCTATCTCCTTACTGAATTGTATGGGGAAGGCTTATGAAAAAATCGTCAATGAGATGCTGGTACAGGAGATCGCTGCTCGTAGCACGTTGCACCACCTTCAATTTGGTTTTCGTTCAGGTGTATCAGCTGAGCATGCTGTTCATTCTTTAGTTTCAACAGTCGAGCACTAACATTTCAGATGGTTGCTCGGCTGTTGTTATTTCATATGATATTAAAGGGGCTTTCGACAATTGTCGTTGGTCTGCAGTTGTTGATGTTCTTAAGGATAATTCAGTGAATCTTTTATTGTTAATATTATTATAGATTACTTTAAGAATCGTTCCGCTACACTTAAACTTCGATTGTCGGCTGGAGTTAGAGCACCTTCTTGTGGAGTTCCTCAGGGTTTGGTATTTGGACCTACTTTGTGTGAACATACTGTACTCCACTGTGCACTTTAAAGTTGAAAATTTCTATTCTTATATTAATGCTACATGTCAGTTTATTTCCTATGCCGATGATCTATGTTTAGTGTTTAAAGCTAAGAATCAAACATCATTACCGCTTCTTACTTGTATTTCTAAATACCTGGAGAGTGTATAACTTTTTCCCCTACTAAATGCACATTTTCTGTGTTTGGGAATGCATCTCTTGTTGGCCGGATTAACGAGCTTGAATTATTATCTGATTCAAGCATTTCTTTTTCCGCATCTTTGAAATACTTAGGTATAATTATTGACAGTAAATTATCGTTCGTTCCTCATTTCCAGTACATTTCTTCCAAGTGTACGGACATGTATAATAAATTACTGCGTTTACAAAAAATGCACCGGGTCTTGAATTTAAGGAACGTGCGATTTTATATAAAGGCCTCATTCAGGCCCGTTTTGGGTATGGTGCTGCCATTTACGTTAATCAAAGAATTCTTGGTCTAGCCAGCAAGCAGCAGAGGAAACTTCTACTTCGGATGGCTTCTTTATATCGAACTACCCCGACCTCTGCAGCTTGTGTTGTCTGTGGTGTCTTGCCGCTCGATCTATTTCTTGTCGGTAGGGCTCTCACTGGCGAGCATAAGCTCGGAGGGGGGGTTGCTGAGATGAAACATTCGAGCTTGCTAGGAGGTATTGCTGTACAGTCTGTTCCATATTTGAAATTTAAACAACAGATAATGTCTTTGTTGGTTGAGAAGTGGCAGGACCGGTGGGATAAAGCTGAAACTGGCAGGAAGACGTATGCTTTTCTTCCTGATATCTCTTTACGTTTGAAAATGCTTAAGTTTGACGTCAACTTCTACAGTGCTCAGGTGTTGTCAGGTCACGGCAGGTTTGGTTCCTATCTTCATAGGTTCCGGCTTGCTAATGATCCTGTCTGCACGTGTTGTACTGTAGGTGAGGTAGACGATGTACATCATACGTTGTTCACGTGTCCTGCATTTACCGCCCTTCGTCGCCAAGTTGGTATCGACTGTACGGATGTATATTCTCTTAGTAGGAAAGTTGGAAGTTTTCTTTTGCTGGCCGAACAGGTCATGCGTTCAAAATTTAAAATACAAAATTCTTTTACTCGCAACTGACGCCTAAATCAGCTGTGACGCCAATATCGTTGCTTTGTTCGTAGCCTGGTAATTTATCTGTTTATCTTTCTATTTACATTAGTTAATCTTTTAATATTTGATTATTTTATTACTTAATTGCCTTTTACTTTTTCTTTGAGAGTCCTTATTTTTATTTTATTTTTATTTTAAGATTTTTTTTGTGGATATAAGTTAAATTCCATTTCATTTCCTTTTTGCCTCGTATTTCATGTTATTTTTATTAAGTATGAATAATAGCTTTTTAATTATAAGTTTATTTGTTTAAATCTTTCTATTAGAAGGTTTTATTTTAACTTTTAATTTATTATTTATTTTATTTTTCTGGTAGAAGTTAATTTTTGTACAAACTCATTATTCTTTATTTGATGGAAGAAGGGACTATGTATTCTCATCCCTTCTTTCATCGCTTTAAGTTAATTATAAGTGTGGAGGTCTTTGCTTTGTGCAATTGCCTTCATTATTATTATTATTATTTTTCTCAATAGAGGGAGGGGGTTTTTAGTGGGTAAAAATCCCACACACTGGTTTTGGTTTCCCAAGCAGTGCATATAATGCACTGCGTGATTAAAAACAAAAATTTATGTGATATCAGTGTCTTTTGAAGATTTTCCTCCTCCCGCTTCAAAAAAAAAAAAAAAAATCCTGCACATTTCCTCTTCCGACACCTGCTCATGTCCCGAGTAATCAAAATTTGCAGGCGTTTAAAAAAATATTTTAACGTCTCTCCTAAGCATATTTTGACTTAAAAGTAATATAAAAATTTTCAGGCATTTAAAGATAAATATTTTAATGCCTCTACTAAGCATATTTGGAATTTGCATTATGGTTGCACTGATTTCGTCTGGTATAGTATAATATCGAGAAGTTTGTTTTACCTGCCAACAGCTTACAGACCTCTGAACTAAGGATAACCGGATGTGTGATTTCAATGATACCGCTTATCGATTGCCGCATAGAAATTTCTCTAGTAACAATTCCTCGAAAATAAATGACGGCAGAGTGGTGAAGACAAGTTGTTGTTAAATGTTAAAGGTTGCATTTAATGAAGAAACAACATCCTAAACAGCAGAAAAAAAAAACAGAAAAAAAAATCATTAGATGAGAAAGTCACTCACTCTGGTGTAAAATCGAAATAAGAAGACAGAAGCAGCTTCGCAATTAATACCTAAAATCCCATAAGACCATAGAAAAAGGGAAAAGAAAGAAACTTTGCATTGTGAGGAATGCTAAATTGCAGAAAAAAAAAACACAATCCATAGATGTAAGTCGCTTAGTGTGTATCCATAGGAAGATGCAGAGCTTTGTCATCAATATCAAAATCCCATAAAAGTCATGACATAATGAACTCGAGCCACCCTTTCACATCGCTTGCTCTATCTGAGCATTGTGAAATCATGAATGTTAAATTTGCCAAATTTTTGCTCGCCATGTGTTTCTGTTGTCCATTGAATAACTCACTGAATTACAGGTTACTATATATATATAGAGCTTAAATATACTTTTTATTATATATATATAGACTACTATATATACCACACTTTTTATTATATATATATATATATATATATATATATATATATATATATATATATATATATATATATATATATATATATATATACATAAATTATTCCTATGGCGTTCAAACGCACTGTGAGCTGCATTGCCGTCTTTCGATTGTTTTATTTTTTTCCCTGCCCTTTAATGATGTTTCTTCACAAGGCCAATTTTCTTTTTTTTTATTTTCCATGGAATAGCATTAAGAGCAAAGTTAGTCTCTCAATGGATTTTAACATTGATGGTGAAGCTGCTGCGTCTGTATTCTTATTTAGTGACTTTGAAACAACCGATTGTTATCATTTTTTTATCTACTGTTTAGGATGTTTCTTCATTAAACACAACAACCTTTAACAGCAACCTCTCTTCACTTCCTCTCCAGATTCATTTTGGGTACTCAGGTGAGTATAATGCGGCAATTTGTAATCACACACCCGGTTATCCCTAGTTCAGAGGTCTGTAAGCCATTGATGGGCGACAGAAACTTCTCGGTATTATACTATAACAGATGAAATCAGTGCAACCATTACGTAAATTCAAATATGCTATTTTACAAACGTCCCAGCTATCCTCAGTTTAGAGGTGTGTACACTGTCCGACGAAATCGGTGCAACTATTATACAAATTCAGAATATGCTTTTGAGAGGCGTTAAAATATTTATTTTTAAATGCCTGCAAATTTTGAGAATACTGAATATTACTTCGCAAGATGTGCAGTTGTCCGATTGGGTGATTTGCAGAGGTTAAGATAGGCATTAAAATAATAGCCTGCAAATATTACTCTTTTCCTTTTGGATAATTTAGTGATATGCCAGTGTCGAAAGGTTAGATTTGAAGGCGTTAGGAGACAAGTGTTAAAATAAATATTTTTAAAGACCTGCAAATTTTGAGAATACTCAATACTACTTCAGGATATGTGCAGGTGTCGGATTATTTGCAAGTGTTAGAAGTAGCCTGAAAATAAATCCCCGCATATTTTTAACTCAGTTCAAATTACTTCATACATGTGCAGGTATCGGAAGATGAGACATGCAGGCGTTAGGAGAGGCATTCAAATAAATGCCTGCAACTTTTAAACTTACTTCGGGTTACTTTCGAGATGTGCAGGTGTAGGAAGAAGAGATTGGCAGGTGTTTAAAATATTTATTTTATGTTTAAGTTATTTAGTTTTTAAATTGTCATTAATCGGATTGCAGTAAATTTATGATAAAAAATTATATTTTAATTATATTAAAAATCGAGTTAAACTTCAATCGGTAACAATAAGTTTCATTTTATTATTATTTATAACTAATTCGGCGCTCTTGCAACGATGCACATAGCCGGTAATTTACCGATATTTACATACTTTATGTAATTTATATATATATATATATATATATATATATATATATATATATATATATATATATATATATATATATATATATGTATATATATATATATATATATATATATATATATGCTTCTAATGGAAGTGTAATTTGAAATAAATAAATAAATAAAATAAAATAAAAAAATAACATTTTATCGTGATTATTATTATTGTTTTTTATTGGGGATGCAATTACAGCCTACCCAAATCATGATTATTAATGGAATAAATTATGTTCGCGCAATGTAATGTTATCTCTTATTCATTTTTGCACATTTACGAACGAACATTATACATTTCCTGATGTATTTTTTGTAGTCCAAAATTGATTTCATTAAATTTTTTTTATTAATAATTTATTTCCAACGTAACGTGCTTTTTTAATATTCAGTTATTCACGACACGTCGCACTTACAGGCTTATTAACGTTTGAATTGGATTTTAATAATTCTCCGAATTTCGCAACGAGGTAATAAAATACAAATTAAAGGATTATTATTAATTATTATTAATATTAATCCCGTTAATTCGTATTTTATCGTTTGTTAAATCGAAAAACAGTCGTTTTATCGAATAAAGTAATTATCGTTTGAATTAGTTAAAATTTAGAAAATAAGACAAAACTTCTTATTTTATTTTTTATTTTCTTTTAGGTGCCGTGTACCGCAACTACTTAGGTTAGGGGCATCGAAGGTATTTTAATTAAATGAATTGATATTTTGTTACTATGAAAAACTGAACGGTTTTTTCAAGTTCCGCTGGATTATAAGAGAGCGCCGTATGAATTGAAATATTGACATCGGGATGGCGTTTCTGAAGTGGCCTACGCTTTATGTGCTCGCGACTGTTTAGAGGCTCTCGTCCGCAGTAGCAGCATATCGGTTGATTTTTTTTCTATTACGTAATTACGGATTAATGTATTATGTCCAATTCTGAGCCGAGTTAGTACAACATTGTCACGTCGCGATGGGATGAGATTGTTCTGCATGGAGCTGTGTTCAACTTGACGTTTCGGAGTTTGTTGGTTGTGGGAATACGCTTTGTAAGTTCCATGCCTCGTGAAATTTGTTTTTTGTCTATTTCGTCTTGTATTGGGATTGAAATTTTTGGTAAACATCTCGGTCGCTTCTTTCGCAGCGATGGTCAGCTTTTTTCATTTTCCTTTATGTTGGAGCGTGAAGCGATCCGGCATATGATGGCTTCTTCGTACGTGTTGGTTAGCTGACGGGTGAATATCTCGGACTATCGTGTGGCTAGATTTTGTGAGATCGAGATTAATGCTTTGAAGCCGTGAAATTGTACCTCATTCGATACGTACGAACAAATCTTTGCGAAAGTCTTCACGTACGTCCCAAGAACTGACTGTGCCGGTATAAAAATAAATTCCCTTACAGGGAACTAATTACACCGGAATAATATTATGTACACGCTGTATGTGTATATATTATATATGTACATTATTATTATTATTGATAGTATCTTATTATAATAAGACAAGGATGAGATTGCGGGAAACTCATGCGGGAGTAAACGACGGATTAGAGAACTAAAAACTGACCTAATTAATTGCAAAAGAAACTATTGACTAAATATCTACTGAAAAGTGTTACATAATTACAGTTTTAATTAATTATCGAACTTGTAAGAAAAAAACAGAACTTTACATTCATCAATATCTAGCGTATTTTCCCAGTACGGATGAATCAACAGTGTTCAGTTCTCTGCACGCGTTGTGATTAACAGTTCATATAGGAAGGTCATGTACGTGTTACTTTATATAAAGACTGTGTGGTTTTCTAATACTTAAATGAGTTCGGACGAATATTTGGATTGCTACAAATTAGAATTATAATATTTAATCCGGCCAGGCGCTCCGGCGATGTTGTGCATAGGCGATTTTATTCCCTTTAATTTAATATCATATTCATAATTAAGGATGAAATATGTTCGACATATTACGAGTGTTATATCATTATTATTATTATTATTGTTTATCCATATTAACATTTGTTTTTTTTTGTTTATTTATTCATTAATTTATTGATTTGCAATTATTTTTTATTTTATATTTCTTCTTTTCATCATCAAATAGTAAAATGTACTATTGAAATTTACTTAAATTTGATGCGATTTGATGGCGATCATAATGATGATAAGGATTATTAGGGTTATTGTTACTGTTTACCGTTATCATTATTGTTATTATTATTGTAGGATAAGTAAAATTTGAAATCACCGGATTATTCAAAAACCAAAATAGCAGATGGAATATACATGTCCCGACAAGCTTAGTACTCTATATCCTGGCAGTTACAACGTTCATGCATGAACCTTTGAAGTTATTCGTTCTTCGAAAAAAAGGGCTGAGTAAAAATCTTTATAATTTTGAAGTATGTGTATTTCCGTGTGTGTGTGTTTGTATGTGTGTGTGTGTGTGTGTGTGTGTGTCAATGCTTTTTTTAAACTAAAAGGTAGAGAAAATGCGATTTTTCCTGGTCGAGATAACTGACATTAATCGGATTTAAAACGAACGCGACTTTTGTATTTTAACAATGGGTGAACTCAAAAGGTTTCTATACATATATATATACATATATATATATATATATATGTATGTATATGTATACACACCAATATGTATATATAGTTAGCGTTTATATATAACAATTTTCAAATTATTTATAGTGCTGTTGTTGGCAACAAATATACAACCCAGTTTATATATATATATATATATATATATATATATATATATATATATATATATATATATATATGGTTGTGTATGTGTGTACGTGTTTGTATTTTAACGTACGCACGCTATATAGCGTAAAATTCATTTTTCAATTTACAGTTAAACCCTATCATTAGTAGTAGATTAATTAAAAGCCAGTTCGTTTATAATAGTGCAGAATCGTTTAATCGGATGTTAAAGAATAATCAGATATCTACTAATTAACCGATTGCTTCTTTTCTATCCGGTTAGGGCAAAAGGATTTTAATCGAATTACAACATCTACAATCCGTTTTTATAACAAACGGTCGGGGCTTCGTTTAGGCTACTTTGCTGGATTTTGTCTTTTTATACGCGTCACGTCAAGAACAGAGGATTATAAAGTCATCACAGTCGCAACATGCCGATGGAATTATGAAAACAAAAAAAAAAAAAAAAAAAAAAAAAAATATACACCTATAATTCGTCTAGCGATTTTCTCTTCTTCGTTTGTTTATCGCTGTCTTGATAGCGCTGCTGTCGTTGTTAGCAGGCCTGTAAGATCGTTTCAGTTATCATTTATCGATATCGTCGTTAATTAACTTTCAACGTTGCATTTGTCCGTCGTGACACCTGTATTGATTGGGACATTATACTAATTAAATCTATCTCCGTAATCATACGTACGCTAAAACGTGTCGATATTACCACACGTAATCACCTCGTCTCGTACGTTATCGCGTGCTTCGCTTTAAAAATGATAAGATCTGCCACCTCGCTACGTAAAAATCTTGCTGGACAGGTGCGGAAATCAACGACCGGTGTCTATCAACCTATACCGATTGTTAATAATGATGGCCCAACAACGACGAAAATTAAATAAAACCATTATACTTCGAAATAATGACGGACATAATGCGTTAAAACGTTAATTATCTAATATACATCCTCTCATAGTGAGACCGATGAACGTACTTGGCAACGCACGAGTAAACCGTCGAAGAAACCATCACTAACACCGAACGCAACATCTTTGAATTTCTAAAACACGAATATTAGGAAAACGCAGATGTTCACGAGAAGATGGAAATGGAAAAAACCCTAAATAATATATGCCGGTTATGAATGCGAACATTCGAGAACTAACGCAGTATAAATTCTATCCAAAATACTAACGACGAGTCTAATAAAATCAATAAAGCAATCATCGATAAAAGTATTCAGAATTACAACATTTTCAGAAAATTTTTATCGGCAATTCCTGACAATTCATTTTAAAAACAACCTTATCGGGCGTTACTGTTAAACCAGGAAACGCGTCTATCGGAACATTATTCGAAATTTAAAAGGGAAAAAAAAATCAGTACACCTACTCCTTAAGAGAGGACAAACCATTTAGAGTAGTTTTAGAAAACATCTACCATCGAGTGTTAGGTGAAATAAAAGAATCCATAGAATCTTTCGGATTTAAAGTACTGAGAATCGACAATATATTCAAATCGCTCCCCATGATGTTCCTTGTCGACCTGAATTCGTCGGAAAAGAACGCCTATTCGATATTATTCAATCGTTGAATACAGTTGTAGTTTTCGAGGAACCGAAAAATGGCTCCAGATGAAAACAGTGTAGGAGATGTCAACTTTTAAGACACTGCAACCTTCGTTCACGGTGTATTAAACTAGTAAACACGACACAAAGATGTGCAACAAAAGTGTAACAGAACCAGCAAAATGTGCACTGTGTGACGGCGCTCATCCTGCCAGTTATAACGGTTGTTCGGTATACATGCGCGACAATATTAATTTTCTAAACCTCCGTATTTCTACCATTCGACATCGAGGAAATATCAATGCACCATGTCAAAGTGTGTGTCCAGTGCGCGTCAACACGTAAACGTAAATCAACCTATGCAAACGTTACTACATTAAGCAGTACGAATAATAGCGAAGCGCCTACTATTATTAATGAAAATTATATAAATACTACTACAGTGGGCAACGCAAATCATAATGAAATGTTTAAAAATATACAAAAAAAACACCAATAACAATAGTCGTAATAATAGAATGAATAATAATAATAATTCACAATTCGATTCAATTTATTATGATATTTCGTGAAAAAATTTACATAATAATAATAAATAATAATGATGATAATAATAAAGAAGATATCGCTTTAATGCCGAGTTCCTTTTTAAACGAATTTAAATAAATCAATTAATATCGCTCTTAACGAGAGAGTAATCGACAAATTACTACCATAAATGATAATGTTAAAACATAAAAATTCCCCCGTGATAATGCTAGGGAATGCGCGAATGGTATTTCAGGTAAGACAAATAATTTGGAAATTTGTCTCAATCAGAATGCGGTAGACACGTTGCTTTAATTACCGAAACACACATCTGATATATGTATGAAAATAAATGGACACACCGAGTGCACCATCTTGATGGTACAGCTCTCATGGAGTAGTGATACCACGCTCATGGAGGGGTACCATATATGGTCGTGGTTAAAAATTCGCATAGGCGGTATAAAAGATTTTCTACAAGTAAACACGCATATATCAACCAATCGCAGTAGTCATTAATTTTTGCCAAACAGCGCTACTTATGTATCAACTAAATTTAATTTAAATGCAATAGACTCTTTTCTAACCTCATCCTCGATCTAACTTATCTCACTGCGGATGTTAGTCGCATATATTTCTTCCTTTTTCCTTCCTTTCTATATTCATTACCGTTGTGGCGTACAATTGTCGGTACAACGTATGTGTGTGTGTGTTGGGGGGGAGGAAACA
This sequence comes from Coronaproctus castanopsis, assembly GCA_032883995.1. Taxonomy (NCBI): domain Eukaryota; kingdom Metazoa; phylum Arthropoda; class Insecta; order Hemiptera; family Monophlebidae; genus Coronaproctus; species Coronaproctus castanopsis. The sequence goes on along the minus strand of CM065054.1, from coordinate 85,138,615 downwards.
CTCTCGTAATGTAATATAATGACGATTTTCAAAGCTTCGAAAAAAAAAACAACTACAAACAAAAAAATCCGATAAACCTTTTTCCCATATGAAATACACTTTCGTAATTCGTTATAAAGTTCTTCCGTACAAAGAGCTATCCCCAAAACCTGTACAGAAACACACATATGAAATAGAAATTTTATAGAACAGCGGTAATTTCCATATGAAAATTATCCGACGTTCGAAATTACGATATCCGTAACAATAATGAAACACGAATGTTACTTATTGTCTAGTCGAGGACTGATATTTATGCGCGACGACTCAATTTCTTAACGAAGAGTGAATATAAGCAACACCTAAAAACTAGTACGATATATAATTAACACTGCAATTATAATAACTACTAACTCGCAATTATAATAACAACAATAATAATTTTAATTTTTTATAATGTGGAATTTAGTGATTTTTTTATAAAAAAGAAATTTTAACAATTCAAAAAATAGGACAGAACAGAAGCAGAACAGCATTTTTGGAGTATATTTTCACAATCACCATCGAATATTTTTAAGTATATTTAATTTATATTTTTAAAATTACGATTTGTTAAAAATGTTTCACTCGATAATGGCGTAAATAAAGCTTTGTGTTTTCCAAAAGAAAATAAATATTAGTGATTTAACTAATTTTCGATTGATTTTTTTTAATAATAATAACGATAAAAATAAAAATAATAATCTAATTATTTATTTATTCTCGAATAAAAGTGAAATAAAAATTTCTTAAGATTATTTACAACGGCTATGCTCGCAAATGGTCCGAATTTTGTTCACTAATATACGCATGACGAGTGTATTATATTATACATCTATTAAATTTACCCAGCATGTACGCGTGAAATATGTTTATTCTTAAAAAGCCGCTACTATTCAGAAATTTGAAAAAAACAAAAAAAGATAGAAAAAGGACAAGGATAACACAACTATTAATACCTTTTAGTCGATAATATATTACATATACAAAATCAAAATTAATCTCCCGATTTCTACTGTACGCAATTATTATTAACAGGGAATGGAAAATTTCTTATGTCTTATCTGTTTCGACTTAAAGTACGAATGTGACGCAGTAGAAACTGCAGACGCTCTTTTCATATCACCCTATCCCCGACTTCAAAAGAGCGTACCAAAAAAATTAATTCGAACTTACAAGACGAATGTAGTACCGACCGACAATAATATGCACTAAATTAAAGATGATCCATATTTATATCACCATTTACGCTAGCTGAATCATTCGTCAAATTTAATACATTACGAAGTTCAGACTTGAACTCTCCGACGAGTCACAAAATCGGGAAATATACCTTTCAAGATAAAACTAATATACGATGTAGTTGTTTATATATATGAATATATTGATCGATCGATCGATTGTGATCGAGATGATTAATTTCTCCTTTCAATTCTTCATCCACTTTCTTCCTCTATCGTCCTCTGTAATATTATTTGGTTTAGTTTTAAATAAATCTTTCGCGAGATTTATTAATTTCGATTCCGCAAATTCTCCGCAATACGAACTAAAACTTCGGCAGATCGGCCGTCATCGAATACCGTTTAGTTTTTATCGTCGACCGATTGTCGAAATCTGGTAATTCAGAAGAATACCGTAAACACGATCGTCTGGTTATTATTTACGATCGATCATCATCAATTCCGAATACGAAAATATATCGAACGTTAATGACACATCGGTTATCGATGTTAAAATGTTTTTTTTTTTTTTTTTTTCGTTATTGACGCAGAGAATGATCAGCATTTCAGATAATCCTCGTTTACTGACATTTCAAACGTTCGGTAATCTCGCGAAAGACTTATTTAAAACTAAACCAAATAATATTACAGAGGACGATAGAGGAAGAAAGTGGATGAAGAATTGAAAGAAGAAATTAATAATCTCAATCACAATCGATCGATCGATCAATATATTCATATATATATATAAACAAATATACATCGTATTACAATTATAATAACATTTACTGTAATTGCGCGCGTATCTTTGCGAGCAACGAGACGTTACAATCGAAATATCGACATAATTCGTAACCACTCCGGATTATACAGATATATGTGTACAATTATTGCGCCAAATAGAGAAAATCTACTTACACTAGAAGAGCAAAACTCACGATTTAATTATAAGTAATTACTAGAATCTGCATATCTAAACGTATTTCCATACATACGCAGATCACCACTGAAATACAACGCACCAAAACATAAATACTTCAACAAATTATATTATCACACACACACATACATATATATATATATATATATATATATATATATATATATATATATATATATATAAAGCAAGCGGAGAAGATGGAATAACCGCAGAAATGCTGAAATGCAGTGGGATCAAAGCAAAAAAGCAATTGCTAGATATCTTCAATCAGATTTATAAAGATGGTTTATTACCGGAAGATTTTAAAATGAACAACATCATACCAATTCCTAAAAAAGGCTGCTCACAATCATGTTCAAAACATCGAACGATAGCTTTAATGAGCCATACACTGAAGATATTATTAAGCATAATAAATTCGAGAATAGAAAAGAAAATAGATGCACAGTTAAGTGAAACACAATATGGGTTTGTAGCAGAGGGACAAGGGATGCCATAGCGCTGCTGAAGTTAATCGTCCAACGTGCTATAAATGCGAACAAAGGAATCATAGTTTGTTTTTTAGACTACGAAAAAGCGTTTGATAGGGTTGGACATGCAAAACTAATAAATATCCTACAAAAAAAATACGAGCTTGATCAAAATGATATCAAGATAATTAAAAATCTTTACTGGGAACAGTCAGCGAATATTAAAATCAAAAATAAATACTCTGAAAGAAGGATCAAAATACAGAAGGGTATAAGACAAGGATGCCCGTTGTCGCCACGTTTGTTCAACGCATATGTTGAAGAAATAATGAAGAATGACGTGTTACAGAAAACTGGCTGTAAAATAAACGGAAAAGTAGTCAACAGCATAAGCTATGCGGATGACAAGGTTTTAATTGCAGAAACAGAGGGACAGATGCAGAAGATGCTGGATGCAATCAACAATGAAGGAAATAAATTTGGTATGAAGATAAATACAGGAAAAACCAAAATAATGAAATTTACAAAGACTAGCAGTAGTGACCCGAAAATAAAAATAAAAATCGACAACAAATTGATAGAAAATGTAACCCAATTTAAATATTTAGGAACAATAATGACAAATGATGGAAGGGATATCAAAGAAATAAGAGCAAGAATTGCAATGGCAAAACAAGCTTTCATGAATCTGGAAACCGTTTTGAAGAACAGGAAGTTGTCAATGGAACTAAGGAAAAGAATTGTACAATGTTACGTGTGGCCTGTGCTAAAATATGCGGCCGAAACTTGGATCATTAACGCAAAGTGCAGAATGATGTTGGACGCGTTCGAAATGTGGACTTATCGACGATTGTTAAGGATATCATGGAAGGACTTCATTTCCAACAAAAACGTGTTAAAGAAATGCAACATAGACAGGCTGATGATAGTACAAGATATCATGAAAAGAAAATTGAAATATATAGGTCATAAACTTCGAGAAGAGGGGCTGTTTATGTTGGTAGCACAAGGAAAAATACTTGGACAAAGATCAAGAGGAAGGAAAAGATTCGAATATATAACATCAAACACTGGATTCAACAAAGTCAGGGAAGTAGTAGCTGCAGCAAGATTCAGGAAAATATGAAAATACCAACATCCTTGATGCGCAACCTCCTTTGAAGGAGACGCAACATGATGATGATGATATATATATATATATATATATATACTCAAACACACCTTAAAAGCATATTTTTATGTACATTCTACAATTCATCGAATTTCAAAATTTATTCGTTAATTAAAGAACAATTAGTTTTCTGAACAATAAAATCTGTAAATATTTAATAATATTTAATAATAATAAGGGTATAATATGGAACAGATATCCTTGTAAACAATTCCTTCAATAATAGCGGCAAAATTTTTGCGCGATAACGGCCTTCATTATTCAACAACAACAATACTGACGTCGATAACGATTCGGATAGGCGGCCGGATAGTTGCCTTGTATTGTGTAAAGAACAATGCTAATATTCAATCCGTTTATAACAATAATCATTCCTTGACAGTTACGAAATATCCTTTATACTGCCTAAATTTTCTTCAATATTTACAGCTAACTGCTATCCCTCAGGGGTGTTCGCTTTTACGCTTCTGTAAATTTATATTGTAGTAATTTTTTCGAATTAGCGCAAAGCTATTTTAAATTCCGAATTTAATAGCCGCTGTTTTCCATCAATCTACGATATCCTAAGAAATATTTACGAGCTATCTCTGAAACGCGTTAGTGCAAAACTTATCTGGATTTCCAGTCACTCATTTATACACCGGACTTACCGTAGACAAACTTGTTAGAAGCACCCTCGAGAAATCACATTCTAAATACACCGGGTTAGGGGACATTTTATGTAAGATTAAGTTTTTGCACGAGGAATTTTGTAACAGCGCTTGGAATTATTCGGCCAAACAATTTAGGAATATTCCAACTTTAATTTCAGTAATTCCCCGCTTCTTCCCATCTTCCTAGTAACGTAGAAAACAGAATTTCGTTTATTCGTATTATAATATGTCATATCAACGTCATCATCATTCCATACGTTCTATTTACTCACAAATTAGCCCGTTCGTCATTCTCTATCCATCCTTACGATAAACACTAGATTTCCGATGAAAACCACCTAATATTTCAGTTGCAGTTATTATAGAATGTATCAATCCAAAATAAAAGCTAACTTCAGATGTTTAGCTCTCAGAACAGTAGCGTATACATGATCATATTTACATATCAACTTGTAGTGCAAATATTGAACAAGACATATCGTCGTCGTCGGTTTATTACATGTATGGAATCACTAATGTCCATATTATATATATATATATATATATATATATATATATATATATATATATATATATATATATAATAAAAAGCATATTTGATAACAAAGAACCCCAAAAAAATACGCCAATGTTCTGTATTACAGAAAATGTGGGGCTGGACCAAATTGATTCGAAACGTACCAACGACTTTACATGGCTAACATCATTTTCCACTTCTTATAGTTTGTTAAATTTAATAATCTTAGGCAGCTTATTAGAGAGTACGAAATCCACTTGCGATATTTGTTTTATTTTTTTCGTTTCATAATTGTCATTATCAAATCCCTCCCGCAGCGTCTTTTAACCGGGTTGTCTGTTTCTAGGACTTCCGCGAGTTCTTTTCCTTTTGGTTTTTACCTTCAAGAATAGTACCGAAGTAATCCGCCGTGCCGGAGTGGCAGGTCCAAATTAATCGTTATCTTTTCTCTTCAATTTGTCGTAATGTCTGTTCGTTTTTCGACTTTTTATACTCAGTTCGTTCTTACAATTTTCCTCCGAGTACACATCTCGAACGCTTGTGACTTATTTATGTTCACTTTATTTCATGTTCAGTTTTCAGCACCATAATGGGCTATTTTCAATATTCTTTTTCGGAGCTTCAACGGTATCGACTTTAATCTCAATTCTTCCGTTATAATCTGGCCAAGGTATTTAAACCTTCGTCTTTGTTCAATTATTTCGCCGTAAATTTTTATACGCAATCGACACACGCGCTTCCAATCGTCACTGCTTTTCTTTCTCTCACATTTATTATCGAACCCGGTACCTTCCTTTACTTTATTCAAACGCCGTATCATTTTTTGACTGCATTTCCTTGTGATCGGCGCGAATTTTATAGAGTATTTAACTTCCTCCGATTTTTAATCCGTAGTTAGTACTTTTAATTGTTCAACTATTAACTCCACATAATTATTAAAAAGACACGACGGTAACAAACATTCTCGTCTCACTTTCTGTCTTTGCAAGTTCCGACGACAAGTCGTTAGGATTGTTCGTGTTCGTACAGATTATCTATAAGCCTCGATAGACTTTCAGGACAACTCCTATTCGGACATACTTTTATTGAACGCTTTGCAATAGTCGATGAAGCAAACATAAACGTTGCGGTTTACACTCATCATTCTTTCTTCGATATTTTCTAAGACACTTATTGCATCCCACTTAGCTTTGTACTTACAGAATACGAATTGGTTTTTACTTAAATACGTTTTTCTATATACATATATATAATCATTCGACCGTTTACGATATTTTCTTTACGTCCCCCCCCCCGGGGGGTAGGTAAAAATAAACACGTTCTAATTTAATAATATACTCTTTTTAACCGTTAAACGAGGCGAATTACGTCACCATCATTCCGAATAATAGTTATGTTTCTTACACAATACTTGTATTACTTTATATTTGACGTCACATTTTGTAGATATTACGTTTGTTAGAGATATTTCAAAAAATCTTCAAGACTAATGCTGATATACAGAATTCGTCCGATTTTGATTTTAACAGAGATTAATTAACAACCGCATAAGAACAATCAGTTTATTCTTAATAAATTAACACGATACCTAAATGTATGAAATTGAGATAAAACGAATTTCGAAAACTTGTAACACGAATAAATATACACCTAAATGAAATGACAATTAACGAAAAATGAACGTCGTCAATTCGGAAACACGTACCAACTTCCTGAATACTTCGAAAAGACTGACTCTGGCATCTTTATAGAAGGCCTATTTATACCAAACTAAAATGACTAACCGGTAGTATGATCGAACGCCTGACAAGGAAAAGAAACGTGATTGGTTGAACACGTCTGACAAGTAAAAGAAACCTGATTGGTTGTTCCATCCAACTATACTCAGATAAGAAATCAGCTGACATCGAACCAGACGCTGCGCCAATTGAACTTCACATATTTTCAAACAACGTTATTTAATTGTTTTTACTTTTTTTTAAAATATATTATTAATCTTTATATAACGAACGCGTTTTACAGTGTAATATTTTTTTTTTTTTTTTTTTTTGTAAATAACTCCTATTAAATTTACATACGTAATTAGAAATTCTGGACATGATTTTTAGGTTTGCGTAAAGTGCAACGCGCGACTAGTTATCTAATTTCATAATTACGGCTACTAGTTAAAGAGTTGTTATTATTATATTTCTCAATAAATAAATAAAAATTCCTAATAAATAAATCGAATTAAAAAACGTGTAAAATTTCATTCCCGTCGACTTCTTCTGTTCTAACAATCTTGCGCTTCGATGGAGCAATTAGATTAATACGTGTTGGTTTTTTTTTATCCGGATCCGCGTTGTTTGCATCAGTGCTGATAAGATGTTGATTAAAAAGAATAAACCACGTGTAATTACGAATATTCTTGTTTCGTCTTTATTCACGAGTGAACTGACGAACATTAGTGTAGTAATAGTAATAGTAATAATAATAATAATAATAATAATAATAATAATAATAAAACCAGATAATCGCGGTAATGATGATAATCACGAAACTGTAACGATGAACCAGATAAAGAAAATTCCAGGAATAAAATTAATGGCGCGACACGAACTCGGGTTTTTAACCGGGGTAACTTTCGAATAGTTTCGCAAAAGAATTATGATGAACGACTTCGCCTTACCGTCGATGGCGAAATACTCCGCTTTGATAGCAATTAATTTCCTATATAAACTCCAATAATATCGTAACAGTTAACACCATCCCCGCCCCCACCAACCCTACCACCAACAACATCTCGATTTTCCTAACCAACCGTGTCAATGCTGTAGTGTAACTTCTGGACCAGCTAAATTTCTCGTTTAGACAACTATTTTATCGAATTCTTATCGGCAGTCAGAGAAACATGGCGGCGCCTTCAAATCGACAATTATTTCATATCGTGGCTAACTTTTATTACGGGCTTTTTAAAGTATTCCGTTCTCCGTTTCCAATTATGAAGTCTCGGTTCGTTTTGTATTCTCCAAAAAAAAAATCTTCTCTCGCTTATTTTCTGACCCTCACACCAATCCCTATGCATAAGTGCTGTAGAATCCCTACAAGTCTTTCGACATTTCTTCTCACGTTGGCGTATAATATAATATTCACATTTCGGACTGAACGAATTAATATATACACATATATATATATATATATATATATATATATATATATATATAGGCAAAGTTGGAGAAGAATGAGCTAAAATTTTATCTGTTACCCATGTCCTTTGTGAAACCTGCTTATTCTTGCGGGATTTGTTTTTCCATTAAAGCGTACAGGCAACTATAAAATATCCGGAGCATTGCTCTGGCATGCTAATATCAGTGCTATCGTACGGTAATTTTCACACTCAGTCGTACCAATACGTCCGTATGCATAAGTGCTCTAGTAATCTCTACAAGTCTTTCGACATTTCTCGTCATGTTGGTATATAATATAATATTCACATTTCGAACTTAACGAATTAATATTTTATATATACATATATATATATATATATATATATATATATATATATATATATATATATATATATATATATATATATATATATATAAAAGACTGTCAACAATTGTTTCCACAAGAGTGATTAAATTCTTTGGACATGTCATGCGGAGACCAGAAGGATTACAGAAGCTGATGATCAATGGGTATTGTTAATGGTAAACGACCACCAGGACGTGTACCGAAACGATGGACAGATGTTGTTCAACAAAGGACAGGACTTTCAATTGTGGAATGTGTACGACTGTCGGCAGATCGGTGTAATTGGCGAACACTTATTGCTTCAGCGACGGACTAATCACGATACCCTAATTAGGGTGACGACTACTGATGATGATATATATATATATATATATATATATATATATATATATATATATATATATATATATATATATATATATATAGGCAAAGTTGGAGAAGAATGAGCTTAAAATTTTATCTGTTACCCATGTCCTTCGTGAAACCAGCTTATTCTTGCGGGATTTGTTTTTCCATTAAAGCGTACAGGCAACTATAAAATATCCTGAGCATTGCTCTGGCATGCTAATATCAGTGCTATCGTACGGTAGTTTTCACACTCAGTCGTTGGTGGTTTTTTGCGAATTGTGACACGTTGATTAACGCCAATCTATTAGCTATACTTCGGTTTTCCATATGGCATTACATATCGTATTATTGCTTACTTCCCTGCTACTTTTAATAACTCGGCAAGCATATCATCTGGGCTCTCAGTGTTGCTATTCTTAAGATGTTGTATCTCGGTTTTTTACTTCACTAAGAAGTATTTCTGGCACTAATTATTCTATTTCTGCTAAGCTGTTTAGGTTGTCGGTGAACGACCTATCTGCGGGGTCTTAATAATTTTGGTACAACATTTCTCCGGCACACTTCGACAATTTCTTCGGCGTTTGTTATCACTTTATCGTTATAATTATTATTTGTTATATTTTCGAAGTTACGGTTTTTTATCTCTGCACAGTGTTTTGTCATCATTTTCGTTTTATGTAGTAATTAATTATAATTAATTAATTATAATTAATTTATTAGTATTAACCTCTTTACTTGGTAAGTAGCTTCGACACCCATGTCGTTCACTTTTTTTTTACATAGTATTTATTTAAGAACTCACGACCTAAACATTATATTTGATCAGTTTAATTAACTGCGACAGAATAGGCGCATTTGAATTCGTTTCTACGCGATTGAAATTCTCGAAGCAACTGATTATCGTTCGTTGTATCTTTAATACTTCGGGGGTTATTGCTTTGAAGTCTTTTCCGATATGTTCGTTCAAATCTGTTAGACTTCTTATTGATAGTATAGATTTAGTTTCAAAAACGGATTGATGCTTATTTGCGTCGTTTTTCTAAATAATTCAAATTTAATTTTTTTTTTTTTTTTATACAATAACAACCGTCCTCCTCGATGTGCTGCATACGTTCGTTTCAAAACACGACGAAACAAAATGACGATAACGATAATAATGATAACCATCGCTTTAGAACGGAATTTTCAGACTGCGCTTGTTACGTCGCTGATTTTAGCGAATCCAATTTTCGATTTTCCTCCCTTTTGCGGAATTCCCGATTATTTTTCCTCACATTACTAGAACGTGAACAACATTTTTTTCCCCGGTGACTTATATACATATTAGGGTTTTTTTTTTTTTCCATGTCTCGAACGGTAGTTTATTAACTTTATTTTCCAGTCGATGTTGTTTATGAAAAAAAAAAAATAATAATAAAAAAAAAAAATTAAATTAAATACGGATTTCGCTGTCGGCTAAAATCGTTGAAATTTTCACGCCTACATAAAGTACGTACACATACACATAGACGATAATTTAAATCGGAAGAAAATGTGCGAACAACTTTTAAAACGCGAATAAAAGTGTAGAAGAAATGATAAACGAAAAAATGATGATGATGGTGATAATTATTATTATTATTATTACTTCGTTGCGAATTTGGCAATCAAAGGACAAGCGGTAAATTACTTTATGATGGATTGAACGTCTCTCTCTTTCTGTCCAATATTTCTTTTGGTCGTTTTCTCTCTTCGCCCGGTTTTTTCTTCAATTCTTTTTTTAAACTTCTCGAATTACTTTATTTTTTCTTAAATATTTCACTATTTTGGAATTTTCTTCAGCCTTGATTTTGATTAAATTCTTTCTATACCTACTGGCATATTTTGTTGTAAACCACCAAAAAAAAAACCAATATTTTTTCGATGAATACTTCTGATCCTTTTAAGATGGTTATAAAATGCGACTTTACATTTACGCCTCGTATCCGTTATTTTCTCGACTATTTCGTAATATATATCTCTATCCGCCCGCAATAGTTTCAACGTGTCATTTTCCTACATCGGTCCGAAGATTTTCTTCTCCTTCTTTTCAATCTCGTTTAATATATTCATTGAAAGACACTAAAGATTACCTGTAGATTACCTGTAGATTTACGGAGAGCACCTAGGCCAGAGACGCGGGAAATGAGAGAACGTAAGGTTAGTGAGTTATAAATTGAAAGTTGGAAGAATAAATGTGAAGGACGAATTATTAAATTAGATTATGTAAATTGAAGGATTTCAAATAAATTATTAGAAGCATCGTGCGTGTAGGAAAGAATATTTAGGAGGCTGAACGGTTTGCCGAGGAGTTCGGAACTCAATTGCATACATTCAAAGAGAATGCGGTGTAATGACAGGTTGAACATAAAGGAGTAGGAGGATTTTTTAGGATATAACCGTGTGAGATATTAGTGTGACCTAGGCGCAGACCGGCAAGTACAACATCATCTCTTCTGTTTGTTAAGTGTGATGGGGTCCGGAGGAATGAATCTCGAACCGATCGAAGTTTTTTTTTTTTGGTAAGAGGAAGTGCAGACCAGCGCGCAGTGGCGTAGCCAGGACTTGGTTGAAGAGGGCGGTTCAAACAAAACTAAATTATAACAGTAAACCCCCGAGTTAAATTTAACAGTAAATAACCAAAACTCAAGTAGGTTAAACCCTAATCCAACTAGCTAGAGTTATTTTTATACTTACTAGACGTCGAATGTGTAATTCTATTAGAAATAGACGGAAGAAATATTTAACGTCACTGGCATACACTAATAGTATGTAATTGATGACAGAGATGGTTACAATAAATTCCGTGAAAAAATTAAATAATGATTTTATATTTTTTGAACGAATAATATATAATAATACTTAAACAAATTTAAACTTTAAAATTTGTTCTTCGCGTTTCTCTAGAAAATTCTTCTAGTACCTCCTATATTAGAAAACTATTTATTTACTTCAAAAACAACGAAATTTACATTAAAAATAAAAATAAAAAAGTAAGTTTAACAAATGCAAAACTGCATTTAACCGCGAGTATATATTTCGTTATTATCAGATTGATTCCAAGCCGCCCCCCCCCTGGCTGCGCCACTGCCACTGCGAATGTTCGATAAATTACGTGATTCCGGCTTGATAACTTGTGTTTTTCATCGTGTAGATTTTTCATTAATCTAAAATACGATTTCCGTTTTTATCGATCTATCTGTAATAGTTTCCTCGTTCAGCGCAATTGGCCGTATTATCGGAATTCTAGATGATGTTGACGTAAAGTGGACATGTTTCTAACCACTTAGAATATGCAACTGCAATGAGCAAAATACACGCCCCCCATAAACGAACCAGCGAGAGATCAATGCGAATGTGTCGTCAGAGTTTTATTAGTCATTCCTAGTGATGTAACCTCGTTCGGTTCTTATTGTCGGCATTACGCATTCAGCTACACGAGTTTCCATATACATGCATCTTTGGCCTGCTGTAAAGTGGTACAGCTTCCATTTTTACTACATCTATGTGTAATATTGTGAATTTTTAATCGGGGCATATAATTAAATTTCTCCAAAAAAAAATACAACTTATCCGACGTTCAGTAATATAGAATACGCCGATGACGCAACAAACGTAGACGCGGATAAATGTGAAAACACAGTCACAGAGAAACTGTAAGGATCACTTGAACACATACGGACTTGGCAAAAACGATAGCGCGTATTAGTCAATGAAAAAGTAAGTTTAACGCGAATTTCTTTCACATAAAGTTGAACGACTATCGAAATAAACAACGCCGCCATTCTAAATACCAATAAGATAAAATATTTAGACGTGTGGCGCTAGACTGATCTGGACTATTCGTGTTCGGAAAAAGGTCGAACATTTGAGGCTTAAAACCAGAACTACGTCACGAATGCTAATTAACAAATCGAGGTTATCTCTCGTTGGAAAATAATAAATACCGTATACAATAGTTTTATGACCGATCTGGATATAAGGTATATGGGTAAACGGGGCTGCGTAAAAACGTTTAATTTCCGAAAAAATGATAAAGAGGTATTATCGTATCTACCTGGTAAGCCTCAAACTATACCCTCAATGACGACTTAAACATAATATCTGCGGAGATTGAAATAAGCCGATAAACAAACAAACACGCCGTCCAACTGAGGGTTCATATGAATTTACTTGTTACCAATTTACTGAAAAACTAAGTGAAATACGCAGGCTCGGGGAAATTAACTCTCTAGACTTTGTTCAACCATTATAAAGTTCAGAAGGAATACTTCTGAGTATTAACGCTTCACAAAACATCGTTTATCGCATTGAATTATTTGTTAAATGATAAATTTGGTCAGTTTTGATTGGTGAAAAATAATTAGAACTGGAATACAATGAAAAGAAACTTTCGAAAAGAATTCATAGTTACACGGTGTAAACCTGTACTATCTCGAAATTCAATTTTAAGTTAACTTTCGAGAGGAGACAACTTCTTCTGCAACGGCCTAGACAAAAAAAAAAAAAAAAAAAAAAAAAAAAATAAGGTTCGTAACATTGATCAAGTTCGAGAATCGATCATTCGGGTTCCGCTCTGCTCGTCATCATGTTGCTTCTACATGTAGAGAACATCTGTTCGTCATATATTGCTGTAAGACTTGAAATTTCATCCTTATAAACTAGTAAAAAAAGCACCGACCATGCATAACGAAAACTTTTACCTGAAACGATGGTGAAAACAATCGAAGACGAAGAGATCGATTCAAATAAACTTTGGATAACATAAACAAAACTGCCGCCACTAGTTCGAATCCGAATTCAATCGAACGGAATAGTGTGGCCTCCTTTTTTCAGTGGTACTGTCAACGGAACGCGCTATATCCAGATGATAAACTTGTTTTAGCTTTCCTCACATCGTCGTTGTCTTCATCTGGACTGTATACGGTTTCAACAGAAACACTCGCAGTACCGAAAGAAGCGTTCGGTAACCGCATATTGTCACGTCACACGGATTTCGCTTGGCCGCTGCGCTTGCCAGATATGACAGCTCTTTTTGTGGGGATACCTTATCGCATTTACAAAACATGTACACGAGATCTGGAGGACCTGAAAATTCGGATTTCTGAAGAAATTTCAAAAATTCAGCTAGATCTGCTCAAAAAGTCTTCGAAAATGTTGTAAAAAGACTGAATAAATGCGTTGTTGCAAATGGCGATCATCTGAACGGTATTCTATTCCACAAATGATTGTATAACCTAATCTCTCATTTTCCTATTTTTAAATTTCATTCATAAATTTATTAAAATAACCGGGTCACCCTATAGTGTAAGATCAACTAGGATAGTTTTATTTTATCAAACCAATTTCCGATTTTCATCGCGGAATTATTTAAAATTAAGCATATATATATAAAAACCGCTACTAGTAGCCGTAAGCTAAAATTTTCTGGCTATTACATTTTTGTATTTTCTTCTTCTTCTTCTTTGATTTTTGACCTGCTACTTAGGCCAGAGGCACGGAAGAAAAGGAGTTAAGAACTAGATTGAAGGATGTTTGTGATTTGGAGGAAGAGGAGAAGTTTAGTCTCGGCCGAAGAAGTGCGTTGTAATATGTCGGGAAGGTTGTGAGGAAGGTCAGCGAGCTGGCGTTCAATACGCTGGACAGTTATTTACTGCTTTACTACCTCGGATATCCTTACATCTTGAGTTAAATCTGACCGTTCTTTAGCCATAATGTGGGCAGGATATCAATTATTCACTTCAGGAATACGTAAACATTCGGATGCTATATATACTGATGGCTCCAAATTCTTAAACAATGTAGGATGAACAGTGTCGACAGATAATGAGATCCTCGTGCGCTATTCCTTACTACCTAATTTCTCTATTCTTTCTGCCGAACTTTATGCTATCGTCCTTGCTATCATATGTAAAATTGAAAACCTAATCGAAGATTGCCCTCAACAGACTCATCCACGGCAATACTGGCTACCTCTAATTATCATTCATTTCATTAACATCAAATTGTGCTAACATGATGATCAAGTTATTGTGGAGAATGGAACTAATACATTAGCCGAGAATGGTTTGGGTTCCTGGCTACACTCGTGGCCATACAGCTATCACTCACAGTTACCTACTTTCAGCGTCAACTTCCACCTCGTTGTTCATGCGGCAACAATATCATCGCAGTGCATAATCTCTTAATCGATTCTACTAATCCCAGCTCCTTGCGCACTAAATTAGCTTTGTCAACGACTTCAAACACTGAATTTCGGGACCAGATAATATGCAGCGTGTTCTTCGATTCATCCAATCATCCGGCGTTTCACTTCTAATCTAAATCTTCTCATCCGTGTCTCCGGCCTTGCAGCAGTATATGGCACGTTAATGGAAAGAAGAAGAAGAAAATTTGAACATAGGTTCGTAGTTGCTCGATATAATTATTTTTTATTTAATTTGTGTGCGCACGTGTATAACATATAATTTATATACATACAAATAATTTATATACACAATATATATATATATATATATATATATATATATATATATATATATATATATATATAAATAATCAAACAAATATATATATACACAAACACACACACACACACATATATATATATATATAAAACATGGGGGGTGATCCGTAGTGCCGTTATTAGATTAATTTAGTAATTGCATTATTTAATTATTTAATAGTTTATATATTCTTAGCAACTCTGGCGTTCTTTCTCTTCTCTTTACTATGACCCTTAAAATTTAAACTTGTATATATATATATATATATATATATATATATATATATATATATATATATATATATATATATATATATATATAAAATTCATCACTTAGATCACTTTTACTTTTTAATTTCGTTTTCTTTTAATATATTTCAATGTAATTTATAAATTTCATCGTAAATAATTACGCGGTGATTTACACACCTTTTAACTTAATATATACATTTTATTACAGGATGCGCGCCTACACTATCCTTTGCTTTTGTGTCTACTACTAAATATAAATTTTTATTCGCATTCTTTCAACGTAATAACTTACGTAATTCTATTTAAATTTTCAAATTATTATCATTGTAACAATCGTGACGTAATAAATATGTTTAAAATTTTCAACTTCATTTGCTTCTATCATTATCAACAGTCTCCGTGTATACCTTTGATCCGGAAATTGTTTTTTAAAAAACAATAGGATTTTATTGTTCAATCCGTCATAATATGATTTGCTATAATTAATAATTTAACTTAATTTAAATATACATATATATATATATATATATATATATATAAATCAAAGACTTAGAAATGTGTTTGTACATAGTAAGACCAGTGTTGGTGCAGTTTGGCGTATAGCCATGATTGGGGAGCCTTACATACTATTGTATATTTTATTTACTGTTTTTCCAGTAAATTTCGATTAGGTTTAACGCGATACATCACGTTCAAGTTACTTACTAACAAGGAAATAACGAAGACGAATGTCAATGAGTGTGAATATTTTTTATTTTTTAGATTTTTTACTTAAACTTTCGTGCAATTGGTCGGTATTGAAAAAGTAAAAATTCCACTTACCGGTCATGTAATTTCCGTCTTCATTCGGCCAAAGCCAATTAGGATCTCCTTCGTCGTAAACACACATACAATCCAATTGTAAAATAGACCCCGGAAATAGGACTAGTTGATTTTCATTATCTATTACCATTGAACCGTTTACTAAACTATATTTTATCGTCGGCGGGTATTTACCTGTTTAACGGCAAAATAAGATAAATAAATAAAATTAAATATAAAAATATGAAAATATTAACTGCTTTTAGTTTCTTATTTTTTCAAACGCGTATATTTAATAATATCTATATATAGCGGAGGATGAAAATGGAGTGTCAAGACGAATATTATAAGAAAAAAACGACATAGAAGAAGAATGACATAGCTAGTTGTTGGCTGGTGGAATAACCCGGGCGAAAGCCGAACTGTGTGTTTTAGATATTTTGGGGTTATCTGCGTGAATTCTTAAACGGAATAGTATAATTTTTTCTGCTGTTATTCCGAATTGCGCAATATGTATAGTAGCAGGTCGTCATTTTTTGCTCACTGCATATCTTTTGTATGTCAATTTTTGTTTATTTATTTTTCATTTAATTAATTTCATTATTCTTATACCAATCGTTATTTAAATTATTTATTATGCTGTTCAGATTGTTTTCGTCAGAGTTCGTTTAAGAATTTCGCCATTATGTATTCATATATCACCCTGCTCCTTCCGCTGGTGTCCTATATTTCATTTTCGTTCGGAATTCGTATTTTGTCTGTGAATTTTCTATTTTTTTTCTTTTACGTCCGATTTTTACTACATAGTTCCGAATTTTTATAATAAAAAAAAAAAATACAGCCGTGATATTTAGCGAATTATGTTTTGGTGTAAAAGTTCGATTAATGTTTACCGTCGCTTAATAAATTTAGACAACTTTTTTTTTGTGACTGATCTATTTTCTTCGTACAGGATTTAGTTGCTGAACTGGAAGCTCCAATTCCCCATATTCCAGTCAACATTCACTTTTAAGTCCTAATTTGTGCGGGTTCTCACGAGGGTCATGTTATTATTAACTATTGTATTTTGTTTTATTTTTCATTATACGGTTAACAAAACTGATTAGATTGAACATTTCTAGGGGAATCGTGTAATTTTTCTTCGCGATCTTTTTACAGATAATCTTGAAGCATTTCAAGGAGGCTTCATTATTACACTCGGATGTCCGGTTAAAAATCGTGCGAAGTTATAATCGGTATAAAAATGTTTCGTTTGTATTATTATTATTTTTTTCTACGACTGGAACTAGTTCCCGCGTAATTTTCACTTGTTTTCGATTTGTCTGTATTCCCGCGGTCCATTTAAGTTAATTTCCCTCGTCCGTTAAACTGTTGTTTCCGATCAAATATATTTTTCTTTCCCCGCTTTAATATTTTGATCTGGTTTACCCATTTCCAACTTCAAATCTATAGGCGTTATTTCCGCTATAACGTCGACCGGTGTATGAAATTGTTCCGGTTAATATTTTCCTCTGATATTTTAGTATTTTATTATCATGTTTTTCTCGCAAAACTGAGAAATATATACTGTGGAACTATTCTTTCTTTATATGTGAAATCGCAAAATATTCGAATGTAGCGACTTTAAGCTGAAGTTAAATTTTCTTAATATTATCTATCGTATATATTCGACGTGTTTACCTAAAATTTAGATTATCGTCTGTAATTATTTATTTAAGCGAATATTTTTATTTTATCTTTATTTATAGCGTATACGATGCGATTCGATCCGATTTTGCATCGAGTAATTGGAAGAAAGTTTTGCACCCAGCAGTGGATCGAAATGAACAATTAGCAAAATATGTAGTTACATATACAACTCGCGACATAATATATGCACATAATATAACGTAGAGTGCTCGACTGTCCGACCGGTCGAGGGTTTTCGAAATCAACTGGCGACATAGATAAATTTTCGTCATTATTTAATTCTTAGTTACACCCTAACTAAGTCGCGCATCTGCATTGCATGTAATTAGCGCCTCGAATGCTAGTTAATTTTGCACGTAAAAGTTACAATTACTAGTCACGATGTTCGGCTAACTAACAATAGGACAACGATGATATATGTATTAACATTTACATACGCTTAATCGTGGATTTCTTTATAAACCACTCCTACTTATTATCCTCGAGCGGATAATAAGTAGAAGTGGTTTTTATAGTACTGCTCAATGGCTCCTTTTGAAGTGTATCAAGGCTGTAGTAATTTCATTCGGGGGTGTCTTTTGAGCCGTCTGAATTGCGTAGCGTTTTAGCTCTAACGAATTACGATATATTTACCGCTATGGATTTTCAGTTTCGTTTATAATCTATATATATATATTCAGAACTTTACGCAGGTCATCGTTTCAGACGTACCTCATGGCGTATCGACTGTAGGACGTTTGGTTGGGAACGCCGGATAACTCTGAAAATTACCGGCTATTTTTCAAATTCCATACGTTCCTAGCTTTGAGGCTAGCTTTTGTATACAATAAGACTTAGCTTTCTATCGCGAATGACGAATATTTTTCGTTTATTTCTCAATCCGTGCTTCGAGATTTTAAGTCGAACGATTTCCTATTGGCTAGATTACAATCTTTCATCCTCGAATCAAGAATACATCAATGCGTGAGTGAAAAACATTCGTATACGCGTTGAACAAATATCCAGATGATAACGATGGGGCGCAACGTATATTTTTACGATGAAATATTCCTTTTACCGCTTTAATAACCGTTTCGATGATAGCGTTCCAAAATGTGACCTGATTCTGTAAGCCATTCAGTCCTGATGTCCACTATACGGTACGTGAAATTTTAATTTGAACGAAATGTTTCATTTTCTGGTTCACGTGAAATGTTCGAATTTTAACGAATATTTATATAAATACATCTTTTATTTTAAAGTATTTTTTTTTTTTTTTTAGCATTAAAAAGGGACGCGGGACTGAAAGGTTTATTAAATAAGTGCGCAGCTCAAGTTTAGTTCATGGAGCACGTCGAGGAAGATAACATTTTTCTTCTCCTTATAATTAAGTAACGACATGAATACGTTATAACGGTAATAAATAATAATTTTTTACGCGGGTTTTTTTCTTTTTCATTTAGGTACTGGAAAGTAGTCTCATCTCGCAACTATCAACAAGTTAAATTTTAGATATCGATATGGCACCCGGTTAGAAATTTGAAAGAGAACATTCGATTATCATCGTGCGAATTAATGAAGTACCGGAAGAAAGTAGAAAAGATTAGGAGAGAGAATTCGCTCATTGTTAAGCGGTAGTTAAAAGAAAAAAAAAGAAAAAAAAAGTTATTTTCACCGGAGATAATACGTCTACAGAAGCGACGGGAGCAGTAAGGGGAATTATCAATCTCGAGCAAATGCCCGGAAGTCGATTATATATAGAGCGTAGACGGCAGATGGAGATAACAAAATTTGGCATAGTTGACGCGCGTAAAAGGCAATTTGAATTATATAAAGAGAGAGAGAGACAGACATAATAACACGGGGAGGGGTGGAAGAATTTAACCACAGAGAGACTAATCACTAGCGAGAAGTCTGAGAGAGATACCAGATTTGAGGAAGTACGTTAAGGAAGGAGTGTACCGCAGAAAAATCGTAACTATTCTCTGGCGAGAGCGTCGGTAACATCGTTACTACGAATTTGGGGATGTCCGGGAATCCGGGGGCGTATGACACGATTGTAGTATAGCGATAAAATCATTGCGTCGCTAGAGGTGTATGTTCGTCTAGTATTTAAAGAAGCGTTTCAAATGACATCGGGGGAAGTTTAAGCAATCCGATAAAATTAAATATCGACCGGAGAAATGGGAATTAAGGTTCAGATAAGAATTGAAGGAACTTTAAAATGTTTAAACCTATTACAGTCGTTACGTACATATAGAAAAAAATAAAATAATAATAATAAATAAACGAATAAGGCTAATCGCGGATATCGGCAACAAATTATCGCAGACTGAAAACAGCGCAACGTGATTAATCTATACGCGTGAGAAATTTAAAAATCTTACGTAGGATATAACATAGAGGAATAAATTCGAACATTAAAGACATTCGTCGTAACATGTGTAAATATCAGAATGACCGGCATCTAAAGAACGTTATACGGATTTAAGATGAACCTACGATTTATTAAATGCTATATCACGAGTGAAATTATTCTCAAACGATTAGCCGAGTTTAATTCAAATTCAGATAAAGATAGATAGGTGAGTGTACACATGTCTATATATATATATATATATATATATATATATATATATATATATATATATATATATATATATATATGTACGTGCGCGTTGAATACTAAAACAGAATAAAAACAAAAATGTTAATCAATATTTTATTTTATAGCGATTAAGTTTGTTTTTATTTTTTGTTAATTCATAAAATCACTACTCTCCCATACGTCAACATTATTCCAAATACTGTCGGGGTAATATTTTATTTTCTAGAATGTTCGACGGTCAACTCGACAGTCGGGAGTCTGAAAACAAAGTGTCACATAAAAGTTTTATGACCGTTAATTTTTATGAAGAAATAAGTAGCAACCCCATTCCGTATAACATCTCATTCTGCTTTGCATATAATTAGCGCCCTGAATGTTAAACCATTTTGTACGTAAAAATAAACGTACAATATGTTTGGCGACGAACAATACGACACTGATGATGATCTATGATGATGACGCACACTCACATATATATATATACATATATATACATATATATATATATATATATATATATATATATATATATATATGTATATATATATATATATACATAAATTAAGGATCGCAAATTAAAAAATTAGATACGCAACAGCAGGGGTACCTTAGGGACTTGGACCATTTCTCTTTATTATTTACATAAACGATATCCCCAGCATGAAGGAAGTTAATATTAACCTATATGCTGATAATACCGCTATAATGACTTCATCATATCGCATTGATACCATCAGTAATAGACTAACTGCTGCAGTTGCAAAACTATCCAAATTCTTCTTTAAGTGGAAAATTAAATTAAACGATAGTAAAACAGAAACAATTCTTTTTACGAGACGGAAACCCAACATAAATAGTTACGTTAAAATTAAAAATCAGTACCTAGATTGGAAATCAAGCATTCGTTACTTGGGAATTACACTAGATAATAAGCTTTACAAAACATGTAAACGAATCTATATGCAGAGGACACAAAAAATCAGCGTACTATTTCCATTATTTAACAGGAAATCTACACTGTTACCAATTAATAAACTCTTAACAAGCAGGTAATATATCGCCCACAATTTTATACGCCAGCCCAGTCTGGTCTAACACCAGCTTAAGTAACATTAACAGACTTCAACTATTACAAAATCATTGCCTTAGAATAGTTCTAAACAAAGATTTACACGCATTAATGCACGAAATACTAAATTATCTCTATATAGAAGAAACAATGAAGGTTAATACAAGAAAATTTTTGTAACACGTGCTCTAGGTCTACTGACGTTAAACCAAGTTGGTAACTATGATTATCAGTCTCTACGGCACAGGTACAAAAAATATAAACACAGACGAATAAAACATATTTTACTCGAGTAGTATTAACTAATGTTAATCCCCCAGCACTCTACTTACATTAACTCTATTTTGCGCTTAAACTCATTTTAACTACGATTATTATTCACGCAGCTGTTTATTTTTAATCACTTATATTACTCTCATCGTTAGTTAACGAGTAAGCTATTTCATATGTTCTTTTAATTTTTAAGGTTTTTGTGGAATTTTTTCCTGTAATTTTCTTTAAGTAATTCTAATTGTTTGTATTTATAATTAACAATAAGTGTATCGAGGAATTTCATTTTTTTTCCCGGAACGATATTATATAATTTTAATGTTTGTTTATACTGTACCCTACAAATATCAAATACAAATTTTTCTTTTCTTTCATATATATATATATATATACATAAACAACTTCACAATACACCGTTATCTTAATTAAAATCGCATACAGAAGAGCGATATTTTCAGGTTAAATATAGAAACATAATACCCGGATTGTTAAATTAGATTGTATAAATCGGAGAGAAAATTTAATAACCTATTGGAAGCATCTTGTAGGGACGAATGGTTAGGAGCCTGAGCGGTTTGTCGAGGATAGAACGTTGGGTGTTGAATTGCACACATTCGAGAATTTAGTAACGTTTAGGACCATTGAAAATTTTTCATACTCTTAGAGATAATAAATTTTTCGGCGGCTAATAGACATTGAAATATTGTTACAGTGTAATCAACTCGTTGGAATGATTAAAATTGTTTATTTGATGCCGTACGGCTAGCTTAAATGTCCACATCCGAATTCTGTAACCGTGCTCTATCGTCTAGTTTGATACTGCTCGAATATCGTTCCATCCAACATAAAGAGACGCGTCCCGAGTTGAGTTACGCCGGCTCGAGGAGGATGGAAGTGAAATAAAATCTCTGTCCATTTGTGAGTAAATAATGATAATTATAGAGTAATGATAAAAGAAAATGCAGGAACGATTCGCTTTTGTACGAATAAACTTTACCGTAATTTGTCGAGTCAGATTTCGTCCTTTGACAGTCGAAACTTTTCATTTCCGTTTAGACTTGAAAAAACTTTAAAAAAACAAAAAAACAAAAAAAAAAAAGTTTATTATTCGTTTTGTAGTCTGTTTAGTCGCCCGAAGGATAAAAGTATGGGCCGATTTTCAACGATAAAGTTTCCCTACTGTACGAGCTTATTCAGATTAGTCGGTTTACACTCGACGCCTATTAATATTTTTGACGACGACCAGCACGGTGGAAATAAACTGGAAACTTTCAACCGCGAACACGAAACCCCTTCCTCGTGGTTGTCGGTTTGTTTCGAAGAAGTCGAAAATAATCTCTCGACAATTCCTGCTAGTAGTCGGCCAGATGACTAGCGGGCGGCCATTAGACGGCGATATTTCGTTTATACGAACAACGGCTGTTTATTAAAAGTTATCTCGTTAAGTTTTAGACGATTCGGCCGAGGAAAGAATCGAATATGTACGCTGTACCCTTCGTAAGGCTACATGAAATCGAATTCTCCGAATTATCGCCGGTAAAATTGTTTACATCTCAGCGATTACGTCTAATTTTGTCTAATTTTGTTACGCGATATTTTCAGCGAGTGAACAGTTTAATTGGGTTTTTCTTTTCTTTTTTTATTATTATTATTTTATTTTTTAATTATAATCTGGCTGACGAATAACTAAGTGGGATATCGTGACAGGATAGAAGATGTCATTCAATAACGAACTACCTCTCCAGTGATTTAAACCGACGCGGTAAAGGTCTAAGGGTGTGCAATAGTTTAATCAGATTCATTGACACGATCTAATAAATCTATCACCAGCTGTGACTCACTAACCTGTGCAAGTAACCTTTCTATCTGGAACTACTTTGCGCACAATTGATACTTTTAGATCTTGATGCAAATTATCGTTTCCTATATACTAGCAGTGTAATTATTCTTTGTATTTTTCATCGGGATCGCTGCGCCAATTTTATACTCGATATCGATGCTGTCCTCCAGAGTGATGTGTGTCCACACCGGCTTAATAACTCTGTATAGCTATCATTTCGATTTTAGAGGTAATTTGGAAATTTTAGGAGCTAATAGATGTTCCGCGGTTGAAGTTTTATTTCTTTTGACGTGTCCCTTCCAGGTCGAGTAGCGATCAAACCACTCGCGTATCGGACTTTACTTAACTGCGAGATCGGACCATTAAGATCAACAGGTGGATTCCGTCTAAAATGTAAATTTTAATCCTGCATTGTCGTGTCCAAATGTCCAAGTCGTTCAAACCGCGCTGTACTTCTTCTGACGCCGCTACCGGATCATTATCTCTCGCGAATAATATTAATTTTTGTACTTGCCGCGGAAGGTCGAACATATATTTATGAGAAAACGAATTTGGACTCAACATCGAACCCTGTGGAACAACGCCAGCTTTAACGGAATAAAATTTTGATAGGTCACTACCGAGTTTTATTTGAAAGAAATCTATATGACAGGTAGGAATGCGTCAGAGTGTGTTTTATTTTTGAAAGTAATCCTTCATGCCGTACACGATCGAAGGACTGACATCCAGAAAGACTGCAGAACAATACTGCTGCTTTTCAAAACAATTATCGATATATTGTTGCACTCTATGAAATTGTTCTAATGGCCCGGACGAAACCAAAACCTGATAGTTTGTAATCGTACCCGGTAGCTGTTTTGTTAGTTCAGGCGGCAATAATTTTTCGAATAATTTTAATACTATCGGTAGGAGTCTAATTAGGTCATGACGAAGCATCACTAGTACATTTTCCTGGCTTAGGTATCAGAGTTACCTGAGCAATTTTCTATTGTGATGAATATAATAGCGTTGATATACCCTTTCGCGGGTAGCAATTTAAACATATCTTTCCAGTGATCAGATCATACCCTGGAGCTTTGTGCATTGATTAATTACCCATAATCACCTTCTTAAATGGACACTGCTGTCTAGTGGTCAACCTATATACTGACCCTCAGACAGAACTAAAATACCACATTTATTCGATTTCTTTAGTTGCAAGGGTGTTAAGGATATAAGTACTTTGTATTCTAATGTCGTAATATCAACTCTTTCTTCGAACCGCTCTCCTGTAATACTAGGAATAAGTAAGTTGGTAATAATTAAGAAAACTAATTTTATATTTCGCAATAATAAAGCTGGCTGGTGTTTAATAGTATATCGTAATTTATCGTACTAATCGCGACAAATCCGCTTGTTTAGGAAATATGGGTTGACCGAGAGAAGACAGATGGTTTTCTTTATTGAATAACGCAATCGCAAACCGCATGCACCACGTTTAGTGTACTCAAGAGAGATTCGTTTTTGTCGAGTTATCATAGCATCCTATAAAGAGAAGGAGTGCGCGTTATGCTGGAACGTTATTTTCGGCGTGAATCGATCACGTCGTTGCAAAAACAGTTTCGAAAAGAATTCAAAGTTACGCCAGTTCCATATATTTTTTCGTAATAAGTAATTCGTCTATACCGAGGTTCCGGATGGGGATGTGCGAAACAAATGATGATTTTTATCGTGGAAAATTGGGTGATTCTAAAAAGGGACGATGTTTGTATGCGGCGAATGAAGCGGACCTACTATCTGAAATGCATGTAGAAAGGTTAGTTTTGGTTGCTTACATGAAATAATTTACGATACTTGCTTATTAAATTCGCGAAAGATTTCAAAGTATTAAATAGTTTCTATCCATCAAGTATATTGTAATTTATAATTTTTATTTTTACTTGGTACCGCTCCGCGTGATACTGGAACATTATGTATAAACTAAAAAAACTTGCGGCCCATACCGCATCACTATTTTGAAAAAAAAAAAGCCGCCGTTTCAAACATGCTTACACAGTTCATTATCGAGGCAGAAAATCAACTGACCGAACTATCGAAGGAATGTCTGTACACCTTTGAGCGACAATCAAGAATTCCGTTTTACCTAGGAAGACTTCGCTTCCAAACCCTGTCTTTACTGAACATTTATCGAACACTCATAAGATCCAAATGTGACTATGGATTTCCAGAATATTCCTCATCAAAAAACACAGTTCTGTTTTCACGTAATCTAATTCATAACGCTGCCTTACGGTTGGCTCTTGCAGTTTTCAGATCCAATATAATAGTTAATCTCTATTGTAAGCAGGTTAGCTACCGCCTGCTCAACACGGAAACAATCTTTTACTAAAATTTTCGGTCCGTTTACACTCAATTCCAGACTTGCCTACAAAATCAACAGCATCTGCATCTTATAATCAGCCTCATCCAAAATATATTAACCATCGCAAGATTCGATCAATTTTATTTCATTTAAATTCACTTCCAGCAATTTACAAATCTGTACCATCTAAAGTACTACCGTGGTGTTCCAATATCCGGACAGACACGTCGCTTACACAAACAAATACTAACACACCTAACTTCAATCTATCGTCGAAGTTTAACCAATTACCGGCTAAATATAATGACTTTATAGTTTACTACAGCGATGGTGCTCAGAAAGACGATAATTGTGGATGCGCTTTCCGTGAAATTTTTAAGGTTCGTGTTGCTCTTTCTTCAATATTTGTGCTCTCGTGTGAATTATACAGCATATTTTTAACACTAACTATGCCAGATATCAGAGACATTCAAACTTACTAATCTGCACAGACTCATCTAGGTGCTGTCGAACGTATACAGCGCCACTCAGAAAAACAACACGAATGCATAAAATTTATCATGGGGGAATGTCATGGTTTGGGAAAACCAGATCTGCATAGCGTGAATTCCGAGCCATGCGATTCTCGCCGACAAAGCAGCAACATTATCGTGCTCCATAGGACCTGTTACGAAAATTCCGACACCTGCTAGTGATATTCAAGCTCTCCTCATATCCGGTATTCAAAAGCAGCGGATCCAAAGATGCGTCAACGTTTCAATGGAATCAAATTCGCTTGGTCTGCTGAAAATAGTTCCATAACCATCAGTGATCATCATACCTGGAAGACGAAATGAAGTTGTTTTGTTCCGCCTTCGCATGAGTCATAGCGTGTTAACACACGCTTATTTGCAGCAACATGTGAGCACTTCTCTCTGTTATTTTTATAACTATCCTACATATATTAATCCTCTGCCGTTTATATACAAATATTCGTTCCTCTCGTTTTCTTCCACTAATCCCTCAAAACATACCTTCTTCTGAAAAAAGACTTCTATGTTTCCTTAAGTCATGCAAACTATATAATCTAAACTAAAAGATGCTTTCTCCATGCGTCTGGCCCTTGTTGCAGTACACACACGGTATTATATATATATATATATATAATAAAAATATATATATCGTATATGGGTTGATCAAAGCAGCACCGTTAACTTAATCGGATCGGCTTTGTTCAGTTTATTATTCAGAAATTATTTATATCACTTTTACAAATATACGAATTTACAGGATTAATTTTCGATCTCGATTGCGACCGTCATTAATTGTTTTGTTTTTATTTTACAGTCGTTAATAATTATAATTAGTTACAAATACTTTACACGTACCGGAAGAATCATTGGTAATTGTATTAGTCGGAATACATTTTGGAAACCGGACTGACCATCTACCGTCAACGCACACGGTGTACATTTCGCCTTCTTGTTTGTAAAGACCTGGAGCTCCTTTACACTTCAACTTAATCATCGTTCTATCCGGACAGTATCCTTCGTACGACTGTAACAATAATGTCGATCAAAATTAATATGATTAAAACAGAAATAAATTTTAACTCACACTACGAAATTCGACGCGAGGAAAATAAATATCGCGTAAATTGTCGGCTATTCACCGAGTTCTCGAGATTGTTCAAAACGTTTTTATTCAGAGTGATATTAAAAAAACACTATAAAAGACGATATGGTGCAGCTCTCTTAATATACTTCTTAAATATATATATATATTTTTTTAATATATTGTTATGTACGATCTTAATAATAATTTGTTAGTAACAGAGACAAAGAAAAATATAAGTGAACGTGTATGGGTTGTACACCAGCGTGTAGAACTCCTTGAATTACTAAATTAGTAACGCTGTTACTAGAAAAGATCACTTGGATAGCGACATTTAAGTCGTCTGACATCGTGTTTGCTATCTAAAACTTGACGAGCTTCCGTATTTACATGCTAAGAAAGTATGGATAGATACTCCTACCACGAATTCAAATCAGACACAACTCCCTGGAAAACGTCGATACAACCATCGGGCCGTGAAGAAGTAGTTCTTACCCGGCTCCGCATCATACAGCTATATATCCTCGATCGAAGGGGCGCCCCATAGTGCTGTTATTGTGGCCAGCAAACTGCAACTGTTGTCCATATTCTCTATGAGCTATCCTCCAATCTTATCACATAACCCGACCCCTTCTTCATTCTCATCCACTATTTCTGATAATCCTAACATGATCGATCGCACCTTCCAATTTCTGAAACGTATTAAACTCTTTCTTCTAATATAAATATCACAAGCGGTGTGTCCTTGACCACAGTAGCAGAACATGGCGCCGCTTTAAATAAATTTAAAAAAAAAAAAAATACGTGGAGAATATAAACAGCTACATATTATTAACTATTTTAAACCAGATATATAGTTCCATTTATCCTTTCCTTCCGTGTCTGCGGACTAAATAGCAGGATACGGTACGGTCACAAACCAAAGAAGAAGAAGGTGAAATAGTAATGCAGTTCTGATGATCCTATTACTAAACTTAGTCCATTTAACACATTATAAAGTTTTAACTGATACAATGGTTAATATCCTTTTTAGTAACAACTATCCGAGGGAAAACCTCAAAATGATGGACGTTTTTAAGGCACTTTCAATATTATTAATATAAACTAGGATAGAGGAACAGTGTTATTAGTTGGAGACGTCGATGTCGGAATCACTGAATGATTTCGGGAAAGGGTGAAAAATAGTACTGCATTTAGAAAGATTTACCGCTAAACTTGGCGAAATGAAGAATGCAATCGAATGATCGCATTAGGAACGACTACTCTCCGGATATTTAATATAGAGACTATCGATGGAAATGTATATATGAATTATACAACAGTAAATTCTTTAAAGAAATAATAATACTTAAAAATATTAAAACAGCCGAGTAGCGAAAATATTGTAGAATTATCGGACCAAAAAATGGGGATACCAAGGATTTAGAGTTATTCTCTAAATCCTTATTAATGGTGTTTAAAAATCTTAAAAACAACAATAGATGCAGCGCAGATACTAAGTGGTTACAAGATTTTATCACTCGTTTCGGTCGTGTAAGATTAAATTATCAAAACGGATATAATAGATAATAACAATTCAGGGAGTAAAAATAACTATTTTTGTGGACACAAGTTACTAGCTAAGTTGATAGCTAGGTGTATTGATATTATTTCAGTTTATAGCACTGATTGGCAAGATTTTATGGTGATATCTCGATGTGTAATGGAACATGCAGCATTTTGCATTTTTTTTTATGTATCGGTATAAAATTTTTCATAAGGATTAAACGAGTTCATACGTCTGTCCTAGACTGACGTGTGCATATATTTTTGTTAAGTGGTGCCAGTTTTATGTCGGTTTTTAGGATTGGGGTGTTTGGAGTAATGACGATATTATGCGATGATCTATTTGTTCGAGGAAGTTTATATTCGGTGTTTTGGCGATATTTAAAATATAAACTTAAAATGATCCTGCTGAGTGGGGGACATGACGGTGATATTGAGATGTATGTTGAGTTTCATCATTAGGTATTCTCGTCGAAACTTTAATCACCACTCATCAATTAACATATTGTTGGACTAGTTCATAAAGCGCCTATTATTATTGCTAATCTAATAGCAAAATAATGAATGGGATATTGGGTGTGCAAAAACGATGATTTAGTTGTTCAGATAACCATAATCTACGCGTGATCGTATCTCGATAAATTTTTTTGGTAAAACTGCTCTGTCGGCTCTAAACAAGCTACATGACTATTTTGTTATTAAGTTTATGATTGTTTTAATTCGTTTATGCGATGCTTCCAGGAGAGTGTATCTTCAAATGGGTCCTGAGGTATCTAATAATTTGAGTTTGTGGAATTAGTTTGTTATTGAGTGTAACAGTTTTTTCGCAGCTCCTTAATTTACAGAAATGAATGCATTTTGTCTTGGATGCGGAGAATTCTAATATTATACCACAGTGTTCGTACTGATATAGGCCTACCACAAAGCACTAAAGTCCATTATTATTTATCGTCATCGTATAATCATCGGTTGTATATAATTACAGAAAATGTGCAAGGAACAGACTTGAAGAATTGTATATCAACTATGAAAATTGGCTGATCACAAATTAGTAAGTACTAAATGGAAATTACGGTCGAATCCCTACAAGACAAAGACAGCGTTTTTTTCACCTGAACAACCGAATGGCAAAAATCGAACCTATAGTGAAATTTGAAGGTGTAGAACTGGCAAATAAAAAATATCCATAGTACTTAGACAATTAGACTGCGCCTTATCACATAACGAGCATTTAACGGTTTTATCGAAAAAGTTAAAAACACGTATAAATCTCATTAGAAGACTATTCTACTTGGGGGTGCTGATCCCAGAACACTCGGAATTTCTTTCTTGGCAGTTATATACTCAGCAGCCGAATATTGTTCATCAGTTTGGTGTAATAGCTGAAATGTTAAAAAAAAGTAGATGTAATATTAAATGGTGCACTCCGAACCGTATCAGGAACGCTGAAATCTACACCACTTATGTGGCTTCCAGTTTTAGCTAATATAGCTCCAGCTGCAATTAGACGGAAGACAGCATTATTCAAAGATAGAAAAAAATTTCACATAGAACTGCCAATATCTGAAGAGATAAAGTCCGCACCGGTATCGAGACTAAAATCCAGAAAATCTCCTCGGACAATCGATGAATTATTAGCAGAGAAGATATGTAAGATTTTAATAAATGGAAAATAACACCGGAACGGAATTTAGAACATACAACAAATTCCCATTTAGTTGACAACCCGAGGAATGAAGTTAAAGGAACGGATTTATCTAAGAAACTATGGAAGACACTCAATAGAATTAGGAGACCGGACAGATAAGATGCGTATATCAAATGCAGAAATGGGGTATAACGTGCGCAAATCCAAGAGAAACAATGCAGCATATATTAGGAGACCGTAGTGAATTTGCACCTGTAGGTTTAACATTGACGATGTTCATAATCTTAACGACGGAGCTATAGACTGGCTAAGAAATTTTAGAATCGCCCGACACTCATGCAATATCTTAGTTCTCATGTCCATTCACGGAACACCATACGTCTCCGACACCATAAGGACTTCAACGTACTGCGTTCTGTCCTGTGTATTGTCCAGGTTTCAGCACGATATAACAAGATTGAAAATACCAATGATTTTTTACGAGTCTAATTTTAACTTTTCTATTTTGGTCACGCAAAACATTTTCTGAGCGTCGTCCCATTGGGCCTTTAGTTATTTCAGTTCCGCTTTTACATCCTCCTGTGTTCTGAACAATCGACCAAACTTACTTCTATACCATCTGTTTGTTTGATGTTAGCAGAGTTATGCTTAGCTCGGTTAACTATCATCATTTTAGTCTTTTTTTTTCTTTTTCTTAATTATCCGACCGTATTGCGCACAGGTTCGTTGCTTCGCAAAAAACACGTTATATTTGACGTACTATCAAGGTGGTATCGTCATCATTACTGAGGGGGTTTGATACTTTACATTCACCGATTGAAAGGCCAACGTTCCATCCGATGGTTTCCGATCATTATCATATAATATTCCTCATTATATACTTTGTATATAAATTAAAAAGAAAATTTTCGTTATTAGAGGACATTCCTTTGACATAGAATGTTTCGATGCTGAAAATTATTTTTGCGACGCATTGAAAATTATCTAGATCTAAAAAGCAATATATTATATACCTTAAAATATAATATTAAATTTTCATCAGCACAAATTAACCGAAAACTGATAACTTTACGTTAAAAACTGACAATGTTCGACTCAAAGAATCTGTTCGGTCGATACAATTTAAACTGTAAATACTTAGTTAAAAAATGCGATAGCTGACAAACTATTCCGGACTATCACCAGATCTAAGTGAACGTACATTTTCAGGTATATATTAAATAATCCCAGACAGTTACAGTTTACGTAGTGCTTACGTCAAGTTTTAGCAGAGAAGAGCTATTGGAAAATTACCGACCATACGAAATAACGCGGTCGGAATAATGTATAAAAACCGACGAATTAAATGAACAATAAATACCGAAGGCGTGTAAACTCATTCCTCCGTTTATTTATTAGTTTGTTTAATTAATCGAGATCAAATATAATACCCAATACGAACTAGACGGTACTTAATAAAATGAAATGGAAACAATTTCGGGCCTCGTCACGCGTATTGAGCTAAATAATATTCAAGCTTCGAATGACTAAAATTTAAAGCAACAGTTCGATGAAATAATCAACAACAAAAAATAAACGACCATTTCGGATTAACGGTGAAACACCACTCGATGCCAGTGCAACTGCGCTACGAACAGTGCAGTATGAGGTATGCTGATTTTCATTGAATTATTCTTAATCGCTTCGTTACTAAATGGCCACACAGGTGCGCCATAGAGAGTAACAGATAGCGGTATTGAGTTGACTGCTTGAAAATAAAAACCAATAATATACGCGCTAGAATTAGATCGTATAAGAAAACGTTCGTACAAAAAAAGTAAATAAGAAAAGGAGATGGACTTGGAAATTATTCGCAATTACACTTTAGTACGGTGTCGATTAAGCGGAAAAACGCATTTATAATAAAAAGTTAACGCAACTGTTCCGGCCGGATGACGTTATACTCCTGGCAAATAGCCTGAAAGAATTACAATGGTAAATGCGCAAACATCGGATTTAGAATCGGTATAAATAAAACTAAATAGACGTGCAACGAATTTGTGGAAAATAGATACAACAGTGATCTATACAAACGGTTCTATAAATAAGTCGTTAAGAGTGCTATAGCATTTAATAAAAGTAAGGAAATATCAAAAGTTCATTATACAAAACAGGTGCTTCAGGTGTGTATTAAATATCCTTAGATACTGCAGAACAGGCAGGACTCGAATGATTGTTTTTTTTTCAAGCTTACAGTTTTATCAAAGTATTATTCCTCAGTCTTTTTTAGAACGCCATCCGTCCTAATTGTATATTCTTACGGGGATATTTCATATTTTAGATTGTTATTCGCTTTAATTAATTTTTTATAAGTAAACGAATTTGTTTTCGTTTTTTGCTTAATCACGTATTAATCACTGTTGTATCTACCCACAAATTCGTTGCACGCGTATTCAGTATTATTTATGTCGATTCTAAGTATTATTTTTGCACATTTACCGTCGACTAATTTTTGAATTATTTCAGGCTATTCGCAAGGAGTACAATGTCATCCGCCTGTAATAGGCGCGTTAACTTATTATTAGCGACCTGTATATAAATGGGTTTTCCGGGTTAATATTTAGGACACCCTCTTAAAGCGCAACTGTGAGTAATTTAAGCTTATTATGGCACCTCTGAATAATATGCCCTAGTATATAAAAAACAAGTGCAGGCAGAAGTGGTCGACAAGGCGATGAACAATTTAGCAAGATATAGCCAATAAATGGTTCGAGTTGCTAGTGCGAGGTCTACATTTATAGTTAATGCGTAGTCACGGTGAGAGCTGTTTCCATCTCATGCAGATTCTCATCAGCAACCATGGTTGTTTCGGTAGCTCCTGACAGAGAATTAGAAAACTGGCCAGTTGTGCATGCAAAAACAATTGTAATTAAAGCATGATGCTATTCGCACGCTGTTCAGCTGTCATAACAGCGATGTACTGCTCTACAAGCTACTGAGTGTCTGACTCGGAACAACCTTATTGATAAAATGATACACTCGCAAGAAAACTGAAATGCTATTTTATACGAGCTATCACGCGTATGAAAGAGGTTGATAGACAGCATCAACACCTCTACGGCATCTCCACTAGCTAAAGACCGGAGCCCACATGGTACACTTCTAGCGCTGCCCTTATTAGATGTGTAACACTGACAAAATTACACTGAAAACATAGTAATACAGACTGATATAGTCGATGACACGAGCACCGTGGTGATTTTTAGTAAGTAGGAGTCTCACATAACCGGGTTTGATGGGATTTTCAAAAAACAAAAAAAATATAGTCAAAAACGCTTTTTCAAAATTCGCAACAGTCACGCACACGGGAATTCTATATTCTTTTGTTTTTTCAATTATTCGTATGTACTATCCATCGTAATCCAGCCAATTAGAGAATTATCAACATTAAAATGCATACACAAGTGTTGTACAAATTTGTCTCAAAAATGTATGCTTTTTTATATAAATTTATAAAGGATGCTAATATAGAAGTATAGAGATTGAACTGACCAAAAGACGAAAAATCGTTATATATATATATGTATGTATTATATATTTTGTCCAAGAAGATTACTTTTGTTACCTTTTAAAAAAAAATGTAAATATCATTTCTAACGTTCAGCTGTAAAGAATGATACGTATAATACATACTACAGAGATGTAAGAGATCGAACCGGAAATATAATTTATCGTTTAAAAATAATTTATTATTTAAAAATTGAATTTTATTGAACGATTTTTTCGCGGTGTAAACCGTGTCAATTTTTTAATTACGTATACGAAAACACGGGCAGTTTTTATTTTCAAACCGAGAGCGGTTACCAAATATTTATACAATTACTCGTAGAAAACGGAATCTAGACTTAATGGCGTCCGTACTTCGCCATAAACAAGTGTCATGTTTTGTCTGTGTGTCCGTGTATGGATGTTTTCGTCATCGTTATTCTGCGAGAGACTGCAGAGTTGTTTACTAAACGTTAACCTGTTTTCTTTTGCTCACGGGCCGATGACCGGTAACCGAGTTGAATTTAGTCGGTATAGTCATCCTCTTGATTGAGATTTTGACGCTTAAAAATTCCGAACGCTTCTCGAACAATTCGACAGCTATACATACGTATACGTATGAACGTAATACGTATACGTATGTGTGTACGTTTAAACGAACGATACGAACAGGTTAACGTAGTCATGTGTTTTGTATTAATTATTTCGTTGAGATGCACATCGATGAAAGATTAATAAAAAATGTTCTAAAGAGTGCAGTAATGAAAAACCTTTTATCCGTGAAAAATGCTTTTATTTACAATCACGTCAAGTACAGTTCCCGACATGCACCCTGTAATTTCAAGTGTAGAAAAACGTCAAACTCAACGAGCGGATTAAAGCGAGAACGCTAAAATTAAAAACCGTACTCGAGAAAATAAAAGAACAAAAAGAACTAAATAATATATACATATATATATATATATATATATATATATATATATATATATATATATATATGTGTGTGTGTGTGTGTGTGTGTATATATCGGAAGGTTAGGTAAACGTTTTTCAGTTTACTTGTCGAAAACACCCAAACAGAAAGCTCGGAATTACTCTATTATATATAGGGTTCTGCGATAAAGACGTGTCCATTCGATATTGTAACTAAATAAACAAGCTGTGGACGGGTTAACGAAAATCTTTTATTTTTATTATTTTTTCACATAGTATCTTTTCAGCGTGGCGACGATGGTACAAATACGAGTAGTTCAATTTCCACAACGATTCAACTGCGTAGATCTGGCTGAATTTGAACGATAGCGTTATCGATTATGACTTATAGAGCCGCGACTTTATGAAACCGCATAAGAAAATTTTCTAGCGAGATCAAATCGCACAATGTTGGTGAATACACGTCACCTGTGCGCGAGAGATAACCACCCTAGCCTATCGAATTGTTCATACAGTATATCGACCGCGGCGTCCAGTAGCATGTAATGCCATAAAACTGGACGCGGTGATATTTGTAACGAAATAATAAACAACAGATTAGACCTACTCCGCCAAAATAATATAGTAACTCCGCAGAACATCGATACTATTGCAAAACCTAATATAGTAACTCCGCAGAACATCGATACTATTGCAAAACCTATATATAAATATATACGTTTTCGAAAGTCCGATCAAGTTGGATATCTCGATAATCAGTTTAAGGAAAGAGGGCCTACTATTCAAGGATATCAACAAAACAGTCATACCTCTTACCACCGGTTCATCGGTGTTGTTTACTGACGCGTACTAATTCGATCGGTTTGTTGGCTGCTCTGTCGTCGTGGACAATGTCATTATACGGTATTCGCTACCTTAGACATTTTCCACCCTTTCAGACGAACTTTATACGATTTACCTCGCCACGAACGACCATCTCGTTTACAGGCTCCTACTGTCGAGCATAGGCTAATGAAGGAGGATTGTTCAAGAATGCAACATTCGAATCTGCTCGAAGGAGTCTGTAAAATCGATATTTTAAAAAATATATTTTCTCATTATTAGTTGAGAAACGGCAGGGTGGTAGATGGGACATCGCAATTACCGGCAGAAAGACTTACGCCCTTGCTTCTATTAAAATTTTAATATCGACTTCTGCAATAGGTGTTGACTGGCCATAAGTTTGGGTGCTATCTTTATAGGTTCCGGTTTGATGATGATTCGGTCAGCATCTGTTATACTGTAGGTGACAACCATACATTATTCGCGTGTCCTGCTTCCCTCCTACGTAAGAGTACTTCCTTATACACGCTGAACAGTTTTTGCGAATTAAATTTAAAAATAAATTTTAAAAATTTGTCTTGTATTCAACCCTTAAGTCAATCGTGATCCGGTAAAAGTTCTTATTTTTTTTTTTTTTTTTTTTTTTTTTCCCGTTATTTTCATTGCCTACTGGCTATTACTGTAAATGTTATAATTACTTATTAAAATATTCTATAATTATTTTCTCGGCTATTATTAATTAGTGCAATGGCTTTTTGTTTATGTAATTCACGTTTTTTCAGTTTGATTTTTCGTTACGATTGAGCCTGTATTTAAGTTTAATTTCCACTATTGGAATTTAACTTTTTATCCCGGTTTTGTATTTAATGGTACGAGTTTTCACGATTTTTTTAAATTCTCATTTGTTTTTTTTACATTTACGATTTTTTAAGCCACGTTTCTTATTTTTTTCACGTAACGTTTCGAAAACACATTATCAAGAGGTTCATAATGAAAACTGTGTTTTCGTATTACGTGAAAATACCGAAAAAATCACATACGTACGGATATCAACCGTGTGAAAGTTTAAAAGTGTATTCTTTTTCGATTTTATTCATTTTTATAAGTTCGATGTATATATTTAAGTTTCGGAATAAGGTTTTACCAGCCTTAATCCTAATTTTCGTCGCTCACTTACTCGAATTTAGGTTATAATCAACTCGGCGAACTTTTATCAGACGAAACAACTATCGCTTCTTTCATCGTGATAAATTAATTTAAGCCCGGTGGTCTCCGAATTCGTGTCGGGTTCTCCGTCAGAGGGTGGGGTGGTTTTTGGTGGCTATAAATCGCGTACACTGATTTCCCTCGTAGCGCTTACTTGTTCCGCGTTAATAAAAACCGAATTTTCCTAATATATCAGTGTTCTTAGAAAATTATCCCCCCTCTCGCTTAAAAAAAAAATATTTAACCACGGTGCGTTCCTGTTTTCTTATTATGCGTGGGATCATTATGACAATCGTTGACGACCTTTTCCTGACACCGATTTCTTACAACACCAAAAATACATTTGTTAGATTTTACTATCTACAAAATTTTAAATAATCAATCGTCTACAACTCCGCCACGTATAATGCGATAGAAAACACGACCGTTCGGAAAAGTTTTAACCTATTTCCTAATGGAGTTGTCCTTCTAAATTTCATTCATTTTTATCGCGGCACTTCAGCTAACGTGTGCATTACAACCGAAACACTCTACATCGAGTAAATTTATCAATACAACAAATAAAAACGACAATTTCCTATTGTCGATCGATTCACCAAACGCTTTATAACCGAGATATTTCAACAAACGATAATGTGCACTTCGTAAAATAAAATAAAACGTAAGAAGCTCCGATGTAAATTATTGGACATTATGTTCAAATTCAAACGGATACCAGCACATACGGAAAGGAGTTTGTCGATAAATTAACGCGGAATAATCGACCGAAAATATGAAGAAAAAAAAATTAAGTAACACCGAACAGAATATATACCGATTATATTAAAGTTAACATAATAATAGAATAGAAAATGGAATTTTAACGTATAGGAAAAAATATTGGTATACTATTCAAAGAGACCGACATATCATAAATCCGTTGTATACTCAGACTGATCAAAATTTAAACAGCGCGTACGTAAAACAGATTATACGCCTCAGAACTGTAGAAGACAGCGAACATCTTGAGCAAATTAAACATATCGGATTCGGACAGATGTGCAGATTCTGTAAAGATAATTACGAAGAAAATATAACACATCATTTACGACAATGCAATACATTCCAAAACCAGAGGAAACAACCCTTTATAGAAAAACTAGTCCAGCAATTACGCTATCCACGTAATAACGATATCGGCAAACCCGCTTGACCAATCACGTAAAGACGGATCGCAATCGCAGCAACTCTTAACACGGCTAAACAGATTCGAACAATCCAAGCCGAAAAAAAAAAAAACCTATTCCGCGTTAACCGGTGAATATCTATGCGGTGTTATTATATTTCCTAGATCGATTATCTTTATTTTCTTTTGATTTTCATTTATATTTAATTCATATCGCGTACGTATATGTGGCGAAGAGCAATCTGTCCAACATCTTTTTTCACCTGCAATATTTGCCTACATAGGTGCTGCGGTTTCAATGATCCTACTGCAACTGGATGGCAGCGCCGCGTTTGCAGAGTAGTGGGCAAAACACCAAACATACTCGAACAATTACATCGTTCTTGCCTGTTTGCCTATAATACGTTCCCGATAGACCGACCGCACATTTCCGTTGATAAGTAATATTATTATTATTATTATGTTATTATCATTATTTTGTTAGCTTCTGTACGCATTACAGGTTGCCGCTGACGTGTTATTATTATGTCGGTAATATTAAATAATCGACTATAATTAAGTGTCCATCATCGTCAGTCCGCGCTGTTCCCTTGCAGCCTGGCCAGATATTTTTCCTCGTACAACAGTTTGAAACAGTGTTTATCGTTGTTTCACCTTATCTTCCGGGAATTTCTTTTTCCCCCTCCGATATTATTAACAACAGGATGTTTTCTCGTTCTAATTCATCGTTGGAAATTTCCTCTAACCAACACGATGTAGACGACGGTAGCACCGCATTTCGAAAGCGCCTATTTTCTTTTCGACGGATTTCTTCATTATCCACATCTCCGAAAACGCACTACGGACCGTAGGTAACATTTTAGTATTTTCAACTGTACAATTAAATGTTCATCCTTTTTGTCTCCGAGTATAGATTCGACATAAAAAGCG